>OZ010788.1:173525231-174158160 GCA_963932465.1 Maratus speciosus
AACCTGACAGTTTTTGAAAATTTTACAAAGCGCTCAAGTATATTAAAAATAAAAATTTAACATTTGTTAAGATCTGAAGCTGTGTGAAAGAAAATGCTCAGCAGACTGAAGATTTTCTGGCGTTTGAAATGCATTGGGATCTCAGATGTTTCTTTTAACATGTCACATAGAATTTTATAACTTAAAATACGTCAATCACATATTTAATTTATTTACGTCGCATATTTTGCAGTTTCATATATTACAGTTGAAAATTTTTCAATCGATTAGTTTTATGTAAGAGAAATTGACATGTTCCCTGAAATAAACCTTTCAAAGCACTTAGTATAAGTAAAATAATATTTTTCTGAATATTTATAAATGATTGAATTAAATTATGTTTGGGGGAAAATTCTAAAGTTTTACCGCTGTTTTTCGGAATGTCGCTCATAATAAATGTGACTCTTACTAAGAATAGAAAAATTTATTGAGATTACGTTCACAGATTTTATCTGGAATATCAATTAGAATGAGGTTACATCTAGCACTTTGGGGGGCAAAACAAAAAATTCTCTTTTTAAATCAAGTAGTTTTACATGTAGTTAACTACATTTTCGACAGTACAATAACTAAAACTTTAAGAGCGTTTTTTATTTTATTTTTGAAAACAGTACTTTCGAACAGGATTGCCAGTTTAGCCTCCAATTTTATTCCAAAATTTCAAACTCATACCGAAAATTTCGAAAGAAGAATATTTTCTTTATACGATCGCTATATGTCTCTTATTAAACAAAGCATAAAATACTATTCTTTATTTCTGGTGTGAAATCTAAATTTCTTAATAAAAATGGAGGCCAAACTGTCAACCCTGCTTTCTAAATCGGTGGACATCTAACTCAAGCAATTTTGAATCAGTCAACTTGATCTTTTTGAAAAATAACCGTCGCCCCTTTTTCTATTGAAATATATAGGTTTTTTAATATTAATATCTCGCTTTTCTGTGTAACTTTAAGTAATGCTTTTTTTGCTTGAAATTTTATATTTGAATTTGATATGCCTTTTTCTGAAAATGAATATATTTTTAATTGCTATGTATTTCAGTAGCCTTTGGACTAAAAATAAAAAAAAAAGTTTCATTGTTCTAGATTAATCTTTACAGGTGCAAAGTACTTCTATTAGGAAAATGTCGAAATGACTGAATGACACCAGAATTAACAAACAAATTTGTTTGAAATCAAATCAAGGTTTATGGCTAAATCTTCCAGCGAATTCTTCACATACTTAATAAAAGGAAACTTTTCATTCCAAAATTTTGCTGCCAATATAGCAATCAAAATGTAGGAATTAAAATAAAGTGGTCCAAAAATGTAACACCACCCTTCAAGGGGTTAAATTCACAAGGCAGTATCATGTCCACGGCTTGACACCCCCCCCCCTTTTTTTTTTTTTTTTTCGAAGCACCCTGCTTTTCCCCATATTGATAACATGTACCATATTTAAAATGTAACTTTCCATTTACAAAGTCTTACAATGCGATGGACACATGATTTCCAGATGCCAATCTCACGACTTGTTTGCCTTAAAGATATTTTTCATGTTTCCAGATGTCAATCTCATGACTTGTTTGTCTTACAGATATTTTCCATGTTTCGCGATAACTTAACGGTATTCTTTCTTGGCTGGTGAAGCTCTTTTATGTACTTGGATTTCTGGAACGTTGTCTATAAACAGTCGTCATTCAGTATAAATTCAGTATAAATTCGTTTCAAACCATTTATTTCATTCCATATAATGTAAGTCGCGTAGATGGATCTGCTTGAAACTCCCTGCGATTTGCCAATGGATTTCTGCTACATTTTCATACTTTCAATAGCATTTTAAAATAAATTTGCTTTTTTCGAAAGTTAATCTTGGTCCACGGATCATTTTGTTGAATCATGTTTATCGGCTCCTATTGTAAATTCTGGAAAAATTTCTTCAGATTCTGAAAGCCATGTTTTCTTCAGAAGATATGCGTTACGGAACAACGTCACTGTTTTTCAAGAATGTTCCATGAACATTGATTGGTTTAATTATGTATATCGGCTCCTAATGAGATTTTTGGAAAATTCCTTCAGATTCTGAAAGCCAAAATTTTCGCCAAATGTCGTCAAAATTCAATAAAACTTGCAGACTTGGCGACTTCCTTTCATTTGGCACCAAACACGTCTTTTGACATTGGTAGAAAGACTATTTTCCGCCCAAATCTCACCAATGTTACCAACATTTCGTCAAATATTCCCAAATTTAACTAAATGTTTCCAACTCTGCGCTTTCGTTTAAAGCCCACTGTTTAAAATGTTAATAACTGTTTCAACCATTATTCCCATTAAATGAAAATTATTGTGTAAAATTGAGTGTATTTTTCAATAAAAAATGAGCGTAATGTTAATCCTGCCGTAAAATGCACGAAAAAAAAAAAAAAAAAAAAAAAACGGAAAAAGACTTCAGATATGAATTGGTTTATTTTTGTATTTTTTAAAAAAGGTTTGTAGTGTTGGAAAGGAAATCGAAAGTACAGTCGTGGAAAAAAAGAGTAAACATCCCCTACTAACTCCTCAACAAATTATCGTAGAAGAAAGTTACTGGTACCAAACGATTGGAAATAAAATCTATTTTTAAATGATGTATATAAAATTTGCTTAGGGGGCCATCTACATATTAAAACGAACCATAACTTTGTATTTGTCAATAGCAGTACCCAATTCTGACATCATAAATGAACTCTACACCCTTCAATTAGCCTAAAAACGAATTTTTATGCAATTCGTACCATAAGTTTCCGAGAAATTAATTATTTTAAAACGAGCGTATTTTAAGGGCTGTATCCAAATTGAATTTCCGTACTGGATTGTTAACCGAGAGAGCCCCTTCCTTGATCAGGGCACCTTAAGCTCCACTCAAGGAGTCAATGAAGCGTGTTAAATTTCAGTACGGCAGAATAAATTTCAAAATGTCTACTCACTTCCATCATAGACGGCCCCTTAAACCATCATTTTGCCGTTTTGTAAGCATAATTTGAAAACTACTTGGAAGAAAAATGTGAAATTTTTGAATTTCCATAAAGCAGGACTTAATAAATCTAAATCCATCAAAAAAATTGTAGGTTGCAATTCATAATTTTTTCGAATATTAATTTCATAATTCATAATTCATGTTATAAAATTATAAAAATTGCAAATAATTCAGCTTATTTATATTTAGGTATATTAGTATTATTACTACAAAAAAAAAAAAAAAAAAAAAAAATTAGCACATTAGGAGCATAATTTCGGGAGATATAAATAAAAATATGAAAATGTAATTTAACATTAGAAGCACTAAATTTTGAATGTTTATAATTCAAAAACTTATCATTCAAATGACTTGAAATTTGGTGTCTAGGCATAGTTTGAACCGAAGATTTGAAATATCTCGTTAAAATTGGGTATTGCCATTGAAAAAAATGAAGTTTGGATTCGTTTTAATAAGTAGATGGCCCCCTAAGCAAATTTTATATACATCATTTAAAAGTAGACTTTATTTCCAATCGTTCGGTACCAGTAACTTTCGTCTGCGATAATTTGTTGAGGAGTTAGTAGGGGGTGTTTACTTTTTTTTTTTTTCCACGACTGTACATTCTGCCTGGTATTTTCTTTTTTGCGTATTTTGACTTTCCGAGTCTATCCGTAATTTTGAATAATACCGAAAAATGGCAAGCAGGAGAGGGTCTTTAGGTATTTTAAATGTTTAAAAAATAGTTCCTGCTACTAAAAAATAGTTTAAAAAATAGTTCTTTGAAAATTTTAGGACTAACATAATACTTTCTTAGCTTGTGTAAAAAGCGAGAAAAAGTATTGATATTTAGTGGTAAAAGGGCTCGTAAGAAGACCCCCTTTTTTGCTTGCTCACTTTACAATAGTTAAAAAAATTAGTTTTGTTGTCCGAACTATTTGAAATTTTCAGCAGTTATAAATATGACAGTTATGTACCTCATGACAAATATTCGTTAAAAGATATTGATATCTGGTTTTAAAAAGTATTTTTTCTTCTCGCTTTTTTTTCTTGTTTTCGCATCGGTTCCATTAAACAAAGATGACAAAAGATTTTCTTATCATCCGAGCAACCTGAAATTTTAATAGGTTATAAATATAACTGTACCCAAGCTTTCTTTAAACTTTGTGAAAGAATATGCATATTTAGCAGCGAAAACCCCCGTTTTTAGTATTTTCGTAGAAATTTTCGTACATTATAAGTATTATGCACAAAATACTTCTTCCTATTCGTCCCAAAGTTTCAATTTATTGTGGGTGATCAAAATGTGGTTGGTAGAAATGCACTGAATACGAGCGATAATCTCTTTTAGCATAGAAAAAAGATCTCCTCCGTGAGGCGCAAAGTGACGTCCGAAGCTGAGTTTATTTAAAGAGTTAACATTTGTATTTTTTAAAACTATTCCATCTTTGAAGAGAAGAATATTTCATCTTGACATACGTATTTTTTGTTAATCGATATTTTCGAAATTGCGCCCTAGGGAAGCGGCGCTGTATGGCAGATAATGTAAACCGCGAAGCGTGAGCAATTTTCTTATTTTTTTTATTTTTGTTTTTTTCTTTTAATACTCAGATTAGAAACTAGGGAGGGGGGATGCTAAACATTACGAAAAATACGGAATTTGCGAAAGCGACTTAAGTAATAAACGTGTTTGTAAAAATTAATAATGATATTATTTAAAACCGATGGCAGAAATGAATAAATATATGTAAAGAAAAATTAACGTAGATATGACTTGGTATGTTTGATTTGTTCGTATTTTGATTTTTGAAGTCGATGTTGATTTTTAAACATGGCATATACAAACGAAATTCGCGTAAGTGACTTTAGAAAATGAATTTTTTTTAAAGTTCATATTCATATTTTTCGAAGCAGATACCAGATTTTTAAATGAGAATAAATGCAGATAGTCTGGTACTTTTAGTTTTTTCGTCGCTCGATTAGAAAAGATTTGGATTTTTAAAGATAAGAAATCATAAAAATCGTGAAAGTGACTTACGGGATCGTATGTTTTGAAAAGGTTAATATTAATACATTTTAAAAACCAAAGGTTTTGTTTTAATAGTGCATGTAATTGAATGCAAATGTTGTGTAGGTATCTTTGTATTTACATTTAAGAAGCAGATACACAATTTAAAAAATCGCAAAAGTGAAATTTGCAAACGAAATTTTTTTTCAAAGGGTTAATATTACAATTTTTTGAAAACTGAATCCAGATATCGAAATTGGAATGAACTTAGATCTTATCTGATATATTTAGATTTTTTGTAGTTTGATCAGAACCGCTGATACAGATTTTTAGATATAGCGGAAATCTTGAAAATCGCGAAACAGCGTACGTAAAATATTTTTTTTTAAAGAGTTAATATTTTTTTTTAACTGTATGATGCATTTAAAATAGCGAAATACGCTTTTTAATTTGGTGTAGTCGTTTTTTTTTTCGTATTTGTTTTACTTATGCTATTGCAAGATTCGTAAAATAGAAGAAAAAAAACATGAACTCGATGTTGTATTAATTTTCTTTTGGAGGTTTAATGTTAATATATTTTCGAACAAATTGCGACGTTCAATTGCCGATTTTGAGAAAAAAGAATGAATTTTCGATGAATTTTTAATTAATAACTCAATTAATTATATAAAAAAAGTCTGTGGTTCCTTTGCATCAGGACCTGCATTGGACTATCTTCAGCCAAATTTTCATGCTTGTACATTCCATTTCGTCAGCCATCGCAAGCAGAAAGTCGCAGAAAGAGCAAAACTTTCTATTATTAGTATATAAGAGATAGATTTGCTACATAATATATGAAACAACACTATTTCACTTAAATACATCTACCCTATATATATACAGTAAACTCCCAACTATCCGGCCTAAAGTGGCGGAAGGGTAGGCCGGATAACAAAAAAGCCGGATAGGCCGGAGAGTTCTATAAATATTTACTCATTTCCTGCCCTCCCCCCGCCAAGATATTAAAAACACATGTTACACATTTAAAGATAAATTTTATATCAGTGCATATAATTTTAAAATAAGCAAAAGAATAACGTATTATTGTTTATTAATAAATGGTTGCTCAAATATGAAAGGTTATGCATACGATAAGGGTCAAAACTTAGTTTTAACTCTTTAAAAAATCCTTGATAGATGAATGTTTCTCCCTGTTAACCCTCTTCCTCGGTGCAATGTCCTTCCATTTACGCAAGCAGATGATATCAGCTGGCGTCGCTTCCTCCTGCCGACTAATTTACTACAGTACTGCCTCATTCATCTTGAACTCTCCCGAATATGAGATGCGATTTTTACTGCCATCCTCCTCTTTTTTTTCTCCCTGTGTGACCATTTCTATAAAATCGTTGTCAGTTAATTCATTAACTTCGTCGTTTGCCACCCTTTCTGTAATGCCCTCTGCACTGACATCGCCACAGCCCGATATAGTTTTCAGAAACGAAAGAAGCTTAGTGTTCTCAACTTCGATTTAAGTTTCCCTTAAGGGTTTATGCCCACATTTATGGTCTAAAAGAATGTTCCAAGACTCTACAATTATTATGTCAATCCTTCCTGTCGTGAGTCAATATTTTCCTACGAAAAAAAAAACCCATCTGTCTCGACATCTTGCAACATTCCTTATTTTTTTTATTAGGCCGGATAGTACGGAGGGCCGGATAGTCGGGAGTTTACTGTAATCCTAATGAAACGAATTTGTGAAACGGATGTATGAAACGACTGAAGTGAAACGAATTTATGAAACGTTTCTTTGAAACGACTGATTAAACAACTGATTATGTTTCACGGCGATTTCTCCTAAAATATGGAATACTTTGCGATGAAATTAACACCAAAAATCCGTATTGATCCGCAGATCTCAAAACTGGTATTAGGATTTTTAAATTCGAATTAGTTTTCGAAATATTATTTTTTTTTTCTAATTTTAAATACATTTTTCTAATAATGGCAACTCAAATTTTAATCATAACAGATTTTTTTTTTCATATTTCAGAAAAGGTTATTATTTTAAACTAATTTAGCGACCAGTTTGGCCTCTTTTAAATCTAGGAACAATGCTTTTTTTTTCGTTATCATTTTATTTAATACAAAACTTTCATTTAAAACTGAAACATTTAAAATTAATGGCTTTCAGCTCTTTCTTTTTTTTAAACGAAACGAAAAGAAAACTATTAGGCGCAGATATCATATACGCACCGGTGTACCTAATTGGCGCCAAAATGGCGTTATTTTGCCTGACATGGTAACCCGACTATTGTTGCTTATTTATTAATAAATGTTTATTTACCTTTATTTTCTTTTTATTTAAAAAAAGTTATAAATTGTTTTGTTCAATAGTTATTAATTAAATTTTTTTTTATTTATCGTTACTTCATTTTAAAAATAATAGAAAATAATTTAAAAAAAGTCCTTCCGGCCAGTGCCGGGAGGGAGAGGTAGCTTTCATATTCCTTATTTTAAAAAAGCCAACTTATATCATTCAAAAACACGAAGCTCAATATACTGGAAACTGAATATAGGAGATTCAATAGTAATTTTTATCAATATAATGAATGAGAATTTCGCGAAATTAGTCAGCTTTATCCAAGCTGCTTTTCTTTAAAGTAACTCATATTTGGCTGCCAAATTCGGCGATTTCTTAAAGTGCCTACCATTTTAAGACAACATGGTGGATAAGGCTAACCAGTGAACTTGGTCGAGACCTTAGTAATTGCTGTTCACATGCTCACTCACATCGGAATCGGTTGATATATACGAGTGCTGTCGCATGCAAAAAATCAGATTTTTCAAAATGTCACCCACAATAGAAATTGAAACTGAGCAATTTTTTAAGGTAAAGACAAACAAAAAATGCTCCTGAATCCTTATATCAAGGTCAAATACTTAAGAAAGAAACCTTTTTCAATTTCTAATTTTTTTGCACCTCACTTTAAATATATATATATATTTTTTTTTAATTTAATGGCCGCCATTTTGAAACAAGATGGCTGATGAACCTGGCCAGCGAACTTGGTCGAGGTATTGATGTATACTATCCACATGCCTTCTTACATCGAAATAGGCGAATACGTGTGTTATCGCGTGACAAATACAAGATCGTTTCAAAATGTTAGCCATGCTAGAAATTTAAGGTGCTATAATTCAATCATTTTTTAAGATATAAACAAAAGAACAAATTTTCAGAAACAAAAACTGTTCCGGAATCTTTGTATCAAGGCCAAACACATAAAAAAAATCTTTTTCATTTTCCAACTTTTTAATACCTCGTTTTAAATTTTAAATTTAATTTGTATTAAATGGCAACCCTTTTGAAACAAGATAGCGAATGAAGCTGGCCAACGAACTCAGTCGAGACATTAGTATGTACTATGTACAGACCAAGTTAAATCCAAATCGGTTCATAAATACGCCTGTTATCGGATGACAAAAATCAGGTCGTTTTAAAATGTCAGCCACAATAGAAATTTAAAATGCTATTACTCAGCCATTTGTTTAGATATAGACGAAACAAAAACTGTTCCGGAATCTTTGTATTAAGGTCAAACACATACGAAAAATATCTTTTTCATTTTCCAATTTTTTGGTATCTCATTTTAATTTTTTTTTAATTTTTTTAAATGGCCGCCATTTTGAAACAAGATGGCGGATGAAGCTGGCCAACGAACTCGGTCGAGATATTTGTATTTACTATGTACACACCAAGGTACATCCAAATCGGTTCATAAATACGCCTGTTATTACGTGACAAAAATCAGGACGTTTCAAAATGTCAGCCGCGCTAGAAATTCAAAATGCTATAACTCAGCCATTTCTAAAGATATAGACGAAACAAAAACTGCTCTCGAATCTTTTTATCAAGGTCAAACACATAAGAAGAAAATATTTTTTCAATTTTCAATTTTTTGGTACCACATTTCAAATTTAAATTTTTCTTAAAAATTTAAATGGCCGCCATTTTTAAACAAGATGGCGGATGAAGCTGGCCAACGAACCCGGTCGAGACATTGGTATGTACTATGTATAAACTAAGTTACATCCAAATCGGTTCATAAATACGCCTTTAATCGCGTGACAAAATTCAGGACGTTTCAAAATGTCAGTCACGCTAGAAATTCAAAATGCTGCAACTCAGCCATTTTTTAAGATATAGACGAAACAAAAACTGCCCCGAAATCTTTGTATAAAGGTCAAATACATAAGAAAAAATATTTTTCTATTTTCAATTTTTTGGTACCACATTTCAAATTTTAAATTTTTTTAAAAATTTTAAATGGCCGCCATTTTGTTTCAAAATGGCGGATGAAGCTGGCCAACGAACTCGGTCGAGACATTGGTATGTACTATGTACACACCGAATTACATCGAAATCGGTGCATAAATACGCCTTTTATCGCGTGACAAAATTCAGGACGTTTCAAAATGTCAGCCACGCTAGAAATTCAAAACGCTATAACTCAGCCATTTTTTAAGATATAGACGAAACAAAAACTGCTCCGGAATCTTTGTATAAAGGTCAAATACATAAGAAAAAAATATTTTTCCATTTTTAATTTTTTGGTACCACATTTAAAATTTTAAATTTTTTAAAAATTTTTAAATGGCCGCCATTTTGAAACAAAACGGCGGATGAAGCTGGCCAACGAACTCGGTCGAGACATTTGTATGTACTATGAACACACCGAATTACATCGAAATCGGTTCATAATTACGAGAGTTACAGTGTGACATAGGTCAGATATATATATATATCAATTTTGAACGGAGGGTGGTTTCGGGGTCTGGGGGTCATGATCGATGAAAATATACCAAAATTTTTTGAAATCTCTTTCCCCCGAACGGCTGCAATAGGTAGCTTTTTGTAATGAAAGCTACCTAATACATATGTAACTGGTATACAAAAACGAGATTTTCGCCAAACAAATATTAAATAATGCAACAAATCATGACATTTAATTTCTACGTCAAAGCAATGCTTTAATGGCACTACTTAGTTATCCCGTCGACCAAAATCGCCAAATTATATAAATCGCCAAACCACTCGCCAAATTATACAAATTGACATAATTTTTATTTTAAATTACGAAAGAGCAAATAAATTAGTATAACGTTAATAAAAATACAAATAAAACGTCGAAATAAAAATCATTTGATGGCGTAAACACGCGTATCTTCTTAAAGTCAAGTGAATGTGACATTTACGATCAACCATTATACGCATTTAATCTTATAGTTTGGCGATATATTTTTGGTCGGCGGAATAACAAAGTAGTACCGTTTTATTTTAACGCTCGAAAAATAAAAAAAAAATGCTAACTGGCGAGTTAAAATAAAGCTATTGGTGAGATTTGCACCCAGCTAACGTAAAAGTACCAAGAATTCTTTGCGATCATAGCAACTTTTATCTAGTTTTATTCGGAAAAAATAATTTTGATTCTTTAACACGTTCACGCCGGCGCGGTGAGTCACACTCGACTGTCTCAAAGCTGGCAAGTCCCCGGCTGTTTGGATACCAGTATTTCAATACAGAAAATGTTGTTTTATTTCATTAGCACAATTGGGCGATTTAAAGGAACAACATTTTCTCTAAAATAATAGTGGTGTGCAAAAAGCCGGAGACTTGACAACTCTGAGACAGTCGAGTGTGACCCACCGCGCCGGCGTGAACGTGTTAATCAAAATGGACACCTTTCATAAGAAAAGCGAAGGGCCGTAATTGTTTATGGAAGCTCAGTTACATGACTTGGACTATTATAATATAGGTGAAATTGTGGCGATAGAATAATATTTGGCGACTTATCATCTGTGGCTGGCTAACATTAAAGTACCAAAATAGCCGCCTAGAATATAAAAAACGAAGGGATCCGTCCGGAACTGTTGATGATAGTCACATGACTTAGGCTTTCATTATAGAGATTGTTTTCAATTCTAAAAACAGCGCAAAGAATAATATTTCCTTACGATTAAAAAATTATTTACATGTGACAATTAAAAACAGAAAAAAAACCCTTTAAAATTACTATTAAATGAGTACGTGTTAAAAGCAGGAAAATATTGAAAATTACGTCTTGAAAATTGTATTTACACGTGAATTATTAAAAGAGAAAGTAAACTTTAAAATAATAAATCTATTAATATGCGTTTAAAGCAGTAAATTATAGTAATTGTAGTAAATTGCATTATGTCAATCATTTTATAACGCTGTTAAGAAATACCGGAGGCAAAGACTTTGTTTATTCATTTTATTTTAGCTTCTTTTCAAATGTTTAACTGATCTTCTTTAATCAAACACGAAAACAACCATTGAATGTCTTAACAGCAACTGATTCGGTCTTAAATTTTCGCAAACGAAGAGAATTGAAGGGGAACCCGTTTACATGGAGATCGCTACAGTTTTTTCATTATAATTCAATCTTCTCTAATCTTTTAAAACCCGATCAGATTAGCTTGCTTTTAGAATCTACGGTGTCTGAACGGGGGTTGGCGAGCGTAGCTTGTAGTATATTTATAGTGTATTTATTTGTAGTATATTTATAATATAAAAATTATCTATTTTGTAACTTTCAACAATAATCAGATGAATATGTAGAAATACATACTAGGAAGGTATAACTTTTTAATTATTTAGTATATTTAAGTAAAACTGTTGCTGGTTAGTTTTCAGTTAAAAACGACTCCATTATTAAACATTTACTTCATCTTTCCTTGAGAAAACATTCCCGTTTAAATGAATGAAATCATACTTACTAAACACAAATTGAAAATAAAATAGCTTGTAATTTAATTCCTATTTACAACATTAATTTAACAAAACAAAATATGAAAAAAAGTCAATTTACCTAGAAGCATAAAGGGGGTTTTAATAATTCGTTATCTTCGTGAAACTATAAGAAACTGTTTCCAGCATCCACAAGCTTTTATGTTTCCGGTCTTCTCACAGAAAAAAAAAAAAGGAAACAGGCAAAAAAAGGACAAACTTTTTTCGAATTTTATTTTTTTAAGCATTTAGTTAAAATTTGTTTTTCGTTTTCTTTAACCTTTCAGTTTTTCAACCAATTCTTTTTTTTTTTTTTTTTTTTTTGTTAAAAGAGGTATTTTGAGAGGAAATGTAAACAATCAATTTTTAATCTACTCTCACGTAAAAAAAAGAATGAAAATGAGAAAAAAAGAAAAGACTCGAATTTTATTATGACTAAAAATGTGCTTTTAAAAGGATTTCAAGCAAAAGATGTTATGTAATTATTTTTTATAGATTTTTTTATGTATGACAAACGTAATTTTTGAACGGGTGCTCTGATTTTGATATATAGGGGAGATGGGGGCACATGTGAACATCGCAATTTTTCGATAGTTATTATAAGTTTTTTTATTTGAAAAAAATTACTAAAGATTATAGCACCTGTAGACATGTGGTAAAACATTTTTGAAGCTCTATGACATTTTGTTTCTCCTCTGTAGCCAAAACACTCTTTTTAGATCTCAAAAGTAAAATCTTTGTTCCAAGTTCATAAGCGAATAACTTTATTTATTTATTCATTTATTTGAATTTGAGTGTTTTAACACATTCTATGAATATTAATAAACAATTTTGATAAAATTCTTTTTCTTCTAAAATTGAGAAATGTTAATGATTCATAATTTAACAGAAGCAGCAATGTGGGGCACTTGTGAACAGACTAGTTGGGGCAGATATGAACAGTTTATAAGTGCCCCAATAATCATTCTGTGATTCTATTTCTTTTAGTTAACTTAATGAGAGATAATGTCAGTTCCATTATCTACAATTTTCCTGAAATAGAAGATATTTTCCTCATACAAAGTTGATTTTGCATTGAAACTTCCACAAACACATCTTTCAGCAAATACATAAAGAACAACAAGCTCGTTTACGTTCAATTGTACTTTAAATAAATTTAATGTATTCTAAAATGCAATAAGTGTTATATATTATTTTACTAAACTGTTTACAACACTATTTTTTATGCATTGTTAATACAAAAGCATTACTTTGAACAACTTTGCAATTTTTTCTATTACATTTGTTCTAACCTTGCAATGATGGCTTACTTCCATCTCTAAAACAGTTATGTATATAATGCTTTGAATGGAGATAGATACCATAATATATTAAGAAAGTAAAATTTTTAAACTGATAACTACCGTAAAATCCCGATTTTACCCCCCCCCCCTCTTTCAAAAGCAAAAGAAGTTGGGAGGGGGGGGGGGAGGTTATAGTCGAGATCTTTTTTAATCATTAAAAAACCCTTCTTTATCTATAATTTACAAGTAAATAAGGCAAATACCGGAGTGAGAATCTTTCGTATTTCGGCAGATTTCCAATAAATAGTATGTAAATACACCCTCCCTAAAATTTCCTCCAAACAAAAACCCTTAAGCAAAATTTAAAAATTTTAATTTCTTTTTTTAAAATTGCTTCTTTATTTTTTTTTTATTTTATTGCAACAATACTTAATGAATCACCTAAGCCTCCCCCCCCCCCCCAAATCTACTTATTTTCATTTCATAATCTTTTGCTTAAACATATCACCCAGAAACTAGAGAAATATATATATTTTTTTTTCTTTATGGTGAATTTAAATGGTAATATAATTAATGATTACGATGGCAAATGAATAAAAAGCATGTTAAAGGATATTTTTTCCTTGTGTTCACATTGTGTTCACGTGTGTTCACAACTACCCCGCTGATGGGGCACATGTGAACAATTTTTTGAATTTATAAAATGATTAAAAAATGTAAGAAGAACTATACAGGTGATTTAAAAAAAATTACCATGTGTAAAAGAAAGTTCTGTTTGCTATATTAAGTAGTTTTTGTTTATAGAAATTAATCCAGTTATGAGAAAAAGCTATATTTATGCGAACTGTTCACATGTGCCCCCATCTCCCCTATACTATATGTATTTTATTGTAAGGCGATCCCTTGCGTAAATTTCATCAGTGTCTAAAAACGTAATGTTTGTATGTGGTTTTCTTGTCTTTATTTTTTTACTTTTAATACGTAATTATCGCAAATATTGACCAAACACTACTACTTCTTTACTTATAAAAATGTTCACAATATCGTGCATATATATATATTTATTTATATATGTATATATAATCTGATCCGCTTGCTGTTTTCCGGGACCGGGATAATAACTTTAAATATACTTAAATCAATTTTGAAGGATTTTATATTCTCAAACCACAATCTTTACGTACATTATCGTACATCCTAGAATTTGTATGATTTTATATTTTAAAAAGAAGATCTATACAAACGAAGCTCGAGTCGGAGGTCCAACTGCTTTCAGATAAAGCCAAGTGGTAGCGATAAGTCGATAAATAACAGTTAATTTCAAAACAATAAGAAGGCAATTTATATAAAATAAGTAAAATTTTTGTCTTGATTAATTAAGATGTCCATAGAGATCTGAATTTCAAAAAGAAATGTGATATAATCCACAGTTGATGAGAAAGTTCAATCAGGTAAAATTTAAAGGTCTATACACTATACAGTCATTTAGGCAAATGTTCGTAAGAAGATTGAAACGAATAATAATCGATAACGAGAATGCAGCACTCCTTGATAAGTCGGTAGCCAGAACCTCCGGAGGATCGTGATAGAATGAAATCACTGATTGAATTTTCTGAGTTTTTTCTTCAACTTTTCAGCTCGCTTTTCTGAATTAAAATTTTCTCGTTCAGTCCTTTTCCTTTCGTGGGTCCGGTTGTTGGTAATTTTTAAATTGGCTTCTCCATTGTGTTTCTGTCTGCGGTGCGCTCTCTCCACTAAATACCCTGCAGTCATCAAAGTGCTGTGTTCCCCTGACACTTCTTTGATCGGCTGACTACTTTTTCAAGCCGTTATTTGGCTGTCCACGTGAGCTATGTCGTCACAATACAAGGGACTTTTCATGTTTAAACATATAAAAGAACATAGCACACTATGTATTATCATTCTTTTTTAACTCAGAATATCCGACAGGTAGTCTTTCTATGTTATTTATTTATACCGGATAGGACAGCAATAAAGGAAGTTTCAAGTAACATGTTTGTATGTACCAAATTCTAAATATGAAATATATGCAACAGCTATTTCATATCATACGCTTATGCTAAAAATTAGTACTAAAATTGCTGATGAAAAATACAGGATGTCCTAAAAAGGACTGACTGATTTTAAAATTCAATAACTTGCAAACGGTGACAGATATTTAAAAAATTCCTGAAGGAGGATTATGCGTGAGGTCAAAAGTTTTTTACAGTGATTTTCGATTTTAGTTCGAATTACAAACAATAGATGACGCTGCGATCAATAGACGCTAAATTCATGCTCGTTTATTGATACTTTGGGAGCAACTCAATACATTTTTATCTCATTTTTCTGCATGGATGAAGAGAAAGGTCAAAAAATCGAGCCTGTATTTAGCGCCTATTGCTTACAACGCCAATTATTTTTTTGTAATTCGAACTAAAATTGAAAATCACTGTAAAAAACCTTTTGACCTTATGCATAACCCTCCTGCAAGAATTTTTTTAAATATCTGTCACCGTTTGCAAGTTATTGAATTTTAAAATCAGTCAGTCTTTTTTGGGACACCCGTTATATTCAGTATTGAATAGATTATATACAGGATGAGTAATAAGTCTCCATACAAGTGGTGAAAGCGGTGACTAATATTTATTTTAATCGCACAAATGATATCGTATGGAGCTAAAGTTACAGGGTATATTCCACATATCTCCATTCCATGTCGACACATAATGACAGTTGCTCTAGCAAATTTTGACTGTTGGATTCCTAGCCATCGCTGCTAGCACCTGTGTTGGAGTATCTTCATCTGTTGCCGTCTTTGGTCTTCCAGATCTGCTTGCATCGACGACAACACATGCTCTTTTGAATTTCTTGATAAATTTTGCCACAGGGTCATGGGTTATCTGCGTTCTGTGAATTGCAATTACGGTACGCGTTATTTGACGGGTAGTACCAGTCCCAACCAGCAGAATAGTGTCATCCCGTTCTTCCTTTGTTAGTGGCATCTTTCCAATCGGCTCCCCTTCCTAAAAACAAAAAAAGAAATTATACACCGCTTTAACCATTTCTATGGAGACTTATGACTCACCCTGTTGAATTTAAATGAATGAAATATCTTTTTGATAAACAGTATGCAAACCAAACTCGGGAAATACTCAAATATCACCTCATGTATAAAACTGGAATTAAGGGTCAAGTGTCTAAATATAGTACAACGACTATCAGCTATCATATGAGAGTGACTGCAGCGCCCCTAGTGAAAAAAGGCGGAATTTATGGATTATGTCTCTAAAACTATGAAAAATAGCATAAATATGACAATTGCAAAGGTGGAATGTATTCTCATTTAAAACGGAATAACGTCTTACATGTAAAAATAACCTTATTAGAATATCTGAAAAAACAATTTTTCGATAACCATTAACCAACTACCGGTTTGAATACGTTACTAATCGCTTAACTGCGGCATTATAAAGCAGATACATGTTTCCTAATAAAACCGATACGAATAAGTAAAGTAGAATTTATTTTAATAAGAAAATCAAGTTAAGTATGCTAAAAATCGTCCTTATCAGCAGCAATGCATGTATATGCGTGCGAGTACATATGTATTGTTACCGAATTTTCAAATTTCGTCACTACCGGCATTGCCGGCACTCTCTTATGCTATCTCATAGTCGTTTTATTCTAAGTAGTCAATTGTCTCACGATTATAACCTTATCAGTTCAGAAATTATTTGAGTGTTTCCTGACTTTAGTTTAAACGTTTATTTAAATTAAATAGAAAATAATAAATTCGTATATTGTCATTGTAAACTTATCAAATTCAATTATACAATATTCATTTACTTCGAAGAATGGAAAAGTTATATATCTATACTAATATTATAAAGAAGTAAAGTTTGTTTCTTTGTTCGAGGTAATCTCTGTACAGAACCTATTTCAAAAGTAATGGTATCAAAATGATGGTGTTAGTCCCTGTTCCAACATAGGCTATATCTTATGTCGATGCCACTACCCCAAAGAGGATGCAGGAGAAAAAAACGTTCTAAAAAGGGGATTTTTGCGTTACGGAAGAGCCTGGACTCTTGAAATTTGGAATGGTAGTTATAAAATATAAATGATATCTAAGAACATTTCTTAAACTTGAAATTTAAATGTGGTGAAAATGCCCAAAAAGTGTTCTAAAAACGTTCTAAATGGCAATTTCTGTTGAATCTCAGGAAGTACCGAACCGATTACAAAAGTAATGGTTGGAAATTGATGGTTACAGCCCTACGAGCTGTTATGTTTTTATCTCGAAACGCGTCTTGTGTATTGTTTTATTTTATGGTGATTTTTTACAAAGTTTTATTATTTTAATGGTAGTTACTTATTAGATATTAATGATCTCCAAGAACATTTCCTAAGAAAATCGAAATTTAAAAGAGATGAAAATGGGCAAAAAGCGTTCTAAAACCACTCTAAATTGCGATCTATTTAATCGCAGGAAATTCCAAATATATTTAAAAAGTAATGGCTGGAAATTGATGGTGACAGCCCTTGCTCCAAAATAGGCTATGTTTTATGTTGGTGCCACTACCTCAAACGGGGTGCAGGAGTCAAACACGTTCTAAAAATGCGATGTTTGTGTTACTAAAGGACCTAGAAACATGAAATTTGGTATGGTAATTATTTATTAGATATAAATGATTTCTAAGAACATTTCTTTAAAAAGTCTAAATTTAAAAGCGGTGATAGTGCATGAAAGACGTTCTAAATGGCAATTTCTACGCAATCTCAGGAAGCATCAAATCGATTTCAAAAGTAATGGTTGGAAATTCATGGTGACAGCCCTTACTTTAACATAGACCCTATTTCATGTCGGTGTCCACCTGCGGGTTTTAGGAACAAAAACGCTCTAAATTGCCATTTTTGTGTTACTGAAGGGCCTAGAAACATGAAATTTGGCATGGTACTTACTTATTAGATATAAATGATCTCTAAGAACATTTCCTAAGATAAATCAAAATCTAAAACGGGAAAAGATGTGCGAAATACGTTCTAAAAATATTCTAAATTGCGATTTATACGCAATCTCAGGATGTACGGAACAGATATTTAAAATAATGGTGTGAAAATTATGGTGATAACCCTTGCTCTAACATTGGCTCTAATTTCATGCCGGTGTCACTATTACCTGGCGGTTGCAATATCAATAAAGTCCTAAATCGCGATTTTTTTATGATACTGCAGGGGCTAGCAACTTGAAATTAGACATGGTAGTTACTTTTAGCTATAAATGATCTCTAAGAATATTTTCTAATAAAATGGAAATTTAAAAAAGGTGAGAATCATTCTAGAAACATTCTAAATTGCGATTTCTACTCAATCTCAGGACATGAAACCGATTTCAAAAGTAATAATTGCAAATTGATGGTGACAGTGGCTGCTCTAACATAGGCTATGAGTTATGTTGCTGCCACTACCACCTGAGGGTTGTAGTAGGAAAAATTTTCTAAAATGCGTCTTTTGATGCTGAGGGGTCATTTTGAAATTCTTCACTTAAAAGATGCAAATGCTTTCTAAGAACAGTCGTAAAATTTCCAAACAGAAAATTCCAAATTTAACAGGATGAAGTGAGCAAAAAGTGTTCTAAAAACATTTTAAATTGCGATTTTTATGCAATCTTATAAAAATCCAAACCGTTTTAAAAAATAATATCTGCAAATTGGTGGTGAAGGAACCTGCTCAAACATAAGCTATATTTCATGTCCGTGCCGCTACTACTAGAGGGTTGCAGGAGCAATAAACGAAATTACGATTTCTGTGATACTGAAGAGGCCAGAAACTTGAAATATGGCATGGTAGTTACTTATAAAATATAAATGCCTTCTAAGAACAGTCGAAAACAAATTCGAAATTTAAAAGGGGTGAAGCGAAGGAAAGGAGTGAAAAGCGTTTTAAATAAATCCTAAATGATAATTTCTATGCAATCCCGGGAAATAATGAGCCGATTACAAAAGTAATGGTTGCAAATCAATAGTGACGGCCTCTGTTTCTACACAGGCTATATTTTATGACGGTTCGACTACCATCTTGGGTTGGCAGGAACAGCAAACGTTCTAAAATCGATTTAAAAGCTTTCTACATTACATTTTCTATGGAATATTAGGAAATACTAAACCGATTTCAAAATTAATGTTGGCAAATTAATATGAGATAGTCCCTGTTTCAACATAGGCATTTTATGTTGGTGCAACTACCACCAGAGAGGTGGTAGAGCGTTAGACAAGAAGCTTGTAATTTGACATGATGGTTAATTTTAAGATGCAAATGAGTTCTAAGAAAATATTTTCTAAAAAATTAACTTCAAATGAAACTGAAATGAGTATATCAAATGAGCATAAAAACTTGAAAATACTATCGAAAACATCATTTATTTAGAATTAACTTTAGTTCTGCTTATTTATGTAAGTTTCATTTCCGCCTAATGCAGCGTAATAATGAAGTTTAGTCCAACTGTGGCTTAATTAGTAATTTTTGAATTATTCTTAAAGGTATAATTTCTTCTAATGAAAATTAGACTTACAAATATCACTTGGCATATTTCAACTATTACGCGAGCAAAGCCGTGGGGTTTGCTAGTATATAACAACCATAATACGCACAGCATTATAATTCAGCAAAACGCAAATGAGGAATAAACAATGGAAGAAAATAAATAATTTTAAAAAATGATTTTCAGATATCATAATGTGAGGGATATTATAACTCACACATTTAAAAGTAAATGTCTGGCCGGTGATGTAAGAGTGACAGTACATTGGGATGCCTCACAAAACCCATATTGTGAGCTCTTATCCCCAAGAATTTGGCTGCAACACATCAAAAGTTATACGATGTTATTTATTGGAAGTTCCGTGAAAACAAATATGATAGGGTGTTCCTTTAGCCAAACATGTCTTTACAGTATCAGAATATCAGGCCGAATGAATACACTTGCATAATAATCGTATGCCAACATCCATTGGAATACCAAGCCAATATGAGAGTTAAGCAAACGTCAAATTATCCGTTGCATAGAAAAGCAATGGGAGAGAATTTAAATTATTGGCGAATAAATTGATAAAGACAAAATCGCGAAAATAACTCAAGCAACGCTACCGAAACATTTGCAAAAGTTAGAATCTATTTATATTACAGATGACAGCTATCATCTTATGATTAAATTTATTGCCTGAGTTATAATACAAAAATGGATAAAATCGCCTTGTTAATAAAAATGATCGCTTTCTTTTATAAACAAAGTAATAAAATTACTCACATAAATCACGCAAATAAAATAGATTAGTATTAAAATTTAATATCGAAATGACAAAAATGTAATTATCGTAAATCTTTTAAGTATAATATAAGCTGTTGAATTGCAGATATTATATAGCGAAATCAAAATGATAATGAATCATTTCGTTAAAAAAAGACATGTTTATTATTTAATGTTTTACTTCCGCATGAAAGACGAGAAATAAGCCTGAAATTACTTTTTAACAAATCCATTTATGACTGACTGAATACATGGAAAGAAAGAGTAAGATTAATTTAAAAAAGAATAAAAGGACAATATATGATGATTGCATACAAACAGTATAAATCATAGAAATAACACACAATGAAAATGTGAAAATGCAGCACTTAACATACCGTTATAAAAGTATCATAATCTAACGAGCTAACAATAATAATATATATTACATAATATAAAAGATACTAATAAAAAATAACAAATAGGATTTGTTAAAGAATATGTGAATATTTAAAGGGAAAATTATAATGATCTAAAAAAAAGACGCACGTTCATAATTATATATGCAAATACAGCAGAATAATTTGACAGTAAAGAAGAATTCTAGAAAAATATTACCAAGAATCGCAAAAAAATATGACTGAGTAATAAAATGCGTTAGGTTAATTTTAATCCAAAAGTTGCTCTAAATGCAATGTATAGGAGAGAAAAAAACCCGGAAGGAAGTGATAATGCAATAAGGAGAAAGAACTTTCAGTTGGAAAACTTGTTATCAAAAGCAGTGTTCCAGAATATAAGGACGTCGTAACGATTTTTTAATAAAAGAGTCTGCATTTAAGCAAAATTGTCAAACTTTAAATTGCCTGTTCGACTGCGACAACCATAACAAAATAAAAGAAATTCACATTGGATAAATCCGTAAAGGAAAAATTTGCAAATGTAATACGAAAAAAAAAACATTAAAATTAAAAATTATAGTCGCATTATGAATGGAAAAATATATTAAAACTTATTATCCTTCTATATATAAAAAAAAAGTTTTGATTTGGAAATGGACCAATGAAAATCTGCGTAGATATTCCCGGCAGATCGGCATCCAATTTGAATGCTTAAGCATGGCCTTTCTTCGTTAATATTAAAAAAAACTGTTGCATACAAAAATATGAAAATCGGTAGTATTATAGAGAAATGTTTGATAAACACGCTGATGCAGACAGTTTTCAAATCAAAGAATTATTTTAAGAGATATTTAATGCCAAAGTTGGACAAAATCGTTCCATTAAAAAAGTTTAATAGGCGCAAAAATGTACATAGGAATTTAATCATTTTATATCATTTTATGCGACAGAATTTCCCGGTGTGCAGACTGCATTTAGTTTTTTAATTTGAATCATTTTTTGAGGTTTTATTTCTATTTTAAATTCAAATTTTCAGCATTTCGAGAGATATTTTTTACATATTTTAGAAAATTGTATTAATTTAAACTGTTGCCAACTGTATAAACAGCGCAAACAATAATGTTTGCTTCAAATTAAAAATTTATTTTACACGTGACTATTATAAACAGAAAATATAAAAAGCAGGAACTCATTGAAAATTACGTCATAAAAACTATATTTACACGTGAATTTTAAAGAGAAAGAATATTGTAAACTAATAAATTCATTAACATGCTTTAGAAGTCTTAAATAGGAGAAATTACGTCATATTTACGTCACATTGCACTTGTTATGTAAAATGAACAAAAAATAATATTGTAAAACAGTTTAAATTTAAAAATTGCGTGAGACATTTATTTGATATTTTAAGATGATCATAATATTTCATTTCTAACAAAAGTATTTTTTATGTGAATATTAAAAAGAGAAAGAAAAGTTTGGTGCAAATTACGTCAGATTATAATTGTCAGATTCAAATTATAATTCAGTCTTCCGAAATCTTTTTAAAGCCGATCAAATTAGCGTGCTGTTAGAGTCTGCGGTGTCTGAACGGAGGTTGACGAGCGTAGCTCGTAGGGCGCAGAGCCCCGTAGTAATATAAAAAAAAAGAAACAGCAGAAAATATTCTTATACCCGCTGCAAACTGAAGTAGAATGATGGCTGTTGCAATCACATTGAAAAATTATAGGTTAGCACATAAAAGTTTATAGTTAATACGCCTAAACCATGATATAATAATAAAACTAAATAAATTGCCCAAAAATTAAAATACGAAAAAATTTGAATAAAACTAATACGTAAGATAAAGAGAGTGATTCCTGAATAAATAATTAATTATAAAATTAGCAAAATTTTGGCGATTTAAAAAAAAATACCAAAAACAAAAGAAAACTGAAGCATTCAATAAAAGAGGAAGAAAAATATTCTCCGGGCTACTATTTTAAGGTATGGTATAATAAAAAGAAGTGCTGTCATCTGTTGACAGAATTGGTGTACTTAAATAAGTAATCAAAAATAAATTTAAATAATTTGCCTGAAAATAAAATAACTAATTTTTAATGCATAAGACAAAAATAGTTACTAATAAATAAGTAATTATGAATTTGGTAAAATTTTGTCTATTTTAAGTGTATTCACAAGAAAAAAAGTAGAAAAAGTAGGGACCGGAGGAATACAATTATACCCTATGTTTTAATATTTTAAGGTATAATAAAACGAAAGTGGCGCCATCAGTTGACTAAAATTGTATAGATTAATAAGTAAACAAAAATTAATGTAAATAATATTTAAAAATAAGAAATTTTCAATAAGTAAGACAAAAAAATTATTAAATAGTTAACAGTTAACTGATAACTAATCAGTTTATAAACAATAAACTAATAACTTACCAGTTAATAGTTAATAGTTCATTATGAATTTCGTAATTTTTTTCCTTATATAAGCAAAAATACATGCAACTGATAATTTAAAATATAGTATAAAAATCTATAAAATAACACTAAATATTAAAACTAAATTAAAATTTTAAACGATATAAAATGTATTAAATTATTTTTTGAATTACAAACAAATAGAAATAATTAAGACTAATTAAAATAAGAAAATAAAAGCAAAATTATTTTTTTTAATTAAGTTTTAAAATCATGAAAAATTAGTGAGGAGTCAAAAACAGGGATTAAAATAAAAATTATATAATTAAACTTAAAGAACATATTATAATGGAATACAGAAATTAAACAGAAAAATAATTGAAATAATGTCTATATATATATATATATATATAATCTACGTGAAACAGCAAGAATAAAAATGTCAAGAAAGTAAAACTTCTGCCTACAATTTTTTAGTTTAGTTTTTTTCAAGTCAAAAAACAAAACACAAAAAGGAAGGAAATTTTTGTCACTTTCACCAAGAGTTAATTGGCATTATCTTTTTCTTAAGTTTCTGTAGCTATACTTATTTTTTTATTTGGTGTTCAAAGACTTATTATCAGTAAAAAACAGAGTAAACAAAGGTTTTTTTTTTTCTAAATTTGGTGTTAATTATGGTTTTTAACAGAAAATAAAGTAATTAACTTCTGAAGACATAATAAAAGTTATTTATATATTTTTATTCCACAGTATCCTACGTGCCTTACACAAAACTATTATAATACTGAGGAGCAATAAAAGATATTTACAATGATTTCTCTTCGTTGTGGCATATTTTAAGCCAAAAAATTAATTTTAAAAATTAGTGCAAAATTTCAAATGTTAAAAACCTAAATTTAAAATTTACTAATATAAAAAATGGGTCTCTTTTTTATCAAAATAGCTAAAGGAGAATAAAAAGCAATGAAAAAAGTTCTGAAAAGAAATCATTTTGAATGCATTCCGATTAATTTCAATTTACGCATGCATTTTATAACTGCATGAGGGGGCTCACAACCACAGTAGACCAAGTCCATTTATCTCTATTGTGAATAATAACGCTTTAAAGTGCTTAATAAATAATTAATTCAGATAAAGTGATTTATAAAGATTATATATGTCAATATTCAATTTAAAGTATCATTTTTATAATACCCTACCTTTTACAAATGACAAATTAATATTTCTATTGTACATTTATGCGTTTAAAAAAAATGAGGACTTGATTCAGTATGATTGTGAAATTTCCATGTTTAAACAATTACTTGTTTATTTATGATTACACAAGCTCTTGATTTTGATATATATTTACTTATTCTATTTTTTACTCTAAATTAAACACAAAAAGTGAAACATATTGCCAGTTATCGTAAATGATTCACTGTACATAACACTATCATCATAATTAGCATTGTCGTCATCGTCACCATGTTGTACTCCAGAGGAAGTCGCTTGGAACCTGGTATTGACCTCTACTGGAAGAATTTTGAAGTATACATTATGCATTGGCGGAATGTACGGAAGAAGATTCATCATATCTTTCTTTTTGTCCAAAATGATTTTTCCCAAAATGAATGGCCCGCATACAATGTATCTTGGCTGACATTTGACAAAGAAAATAACTTGAAACCACGAGCCCGTTTATCCAAATTTATTTTGCGATAAGATTGATTTACATTGAGGGTTTCATTGAACAGTAACATGAAAGGAGAACCTGTTGCAACTTGCAGCCATGCAATATCCATCCAACTAAAACAAGCTCCCTCGGTATCCTTCTTTCTGTTTGTGATACATTGTTCCAAAGCTGTAGTAGAAACAAAGTCGGAATTCTTAACTTCAATAGACATCAAATTTAGGACATTTGCATTTTGCATTCATAATAGTTACCTTCCAGTCTCCAGGAACATAAATATGTTGCTTCTTGCGACTTGCTGTTTAAATCAGACCAAATTCTGCGTCATTCGGAAGGAAAGAATGACCGGACACCATTAATTTGTGGTCAATTAACCCTGCTGTTATATTTGTACTATTAACTAGTTTCAACAAAGTATGAGGAATTTTGATGTTCCCATTTTGGCCAGTAAAGGCATCACAATATAGACTAACTTTTTTTATGT
This sequence comes from Maratus speciosus, assembly GCA_963932465.1. NCBI lineage: Eukaryota > Metazoa > Arthropoda > Arachnida > Araneae > Salticidae > Maratus > Maratus speciosus. Next base: position 173,550,575 of record OZ010788.1, read on the forward strand.
TTAGCGGCTTCCTCTCTTATGTGTCCTGCAAAAATGCTAGAAAGGTTTGAGAATCTCTTCCTCCCTTTATTTCATCTCAGACGCACATGTATCATACATTATTATTGAAGGAATGCCCCCCAAAGTTGCAAGCATGTAGATTGCGTTTATAATACGCTATGGATGTTGAAAGCTTAGGAAAGGGAAAGCCTTTTTGCAAGTCGAATGTACAGCAGTAAGTTTCATCTGAGGCTTTAATTTTGTCGGCTTTCAGTTTCTATCTAGCCTGTTTAGCTTTTCGCAAGTGGAGCTCTCGTTTGGTCAAGACTTATTCTAGTGTTTTCATTATTTTCTGTCGAAAGGTTGATTGATGTGTCATCACATAATTTACATGTACCTGTACTTCGCGGCTTGAAGTGTAAATTAAACTTTGTGCTCAAGACTTTGTAATAGAAATTCTCTTTCACGGGCGTCTTATTCTTTATTTTACATTTCTCTTCAAGCCGAAGATCTAACTATATAACTAATGTTTTTTTTTTACCTTGTAATGATTTTTTTTTTCAGAAAAACGCTGTCAATATGTTTCCGTTTGTTTACCGAGAGGAGAGGGGGGTGGGTCATCAAAAATAACATTATTTTCCGTTCATAATTTATCCATCTGATGATTCACGAAAGTATATTTTTCATCAGAAGTTTGAAATCGCTACTTATTTAAACTACAGCTCTTTTCGATAACAATGAGGCAAGATTTATACAAGAATGGACCACAGATGAAAGAGTAGAACACTAATGAATGAACTTGATTCAGTTTGATTGTGAAGGTTTATTGTATTACTTCACCAACTCTGGACACAGATGCAATGTATGGGAAAGTATGTGAATTACAGACTTTGTACGCTATAGTAGTAGATAAAACACAGTTTACTGCACCTTCTACATGAACTATCAAATTTTTTTTTAAAGTGGACTTGCTATACTATGGTTGTGAGCCCCTCATATGTTCTTAAATACTGAATTTTCACTACAGACTCTTGGTTTTCATGACCTCCAAATTAAACTTCCTCAAATACTGACATTTTATTTTTAATTATTAAAATATTTTTTATATTTATTATGATTTAAGCATGTATGTTTGAAGATATGCAAAGAGAAAGAGCATGGAATATATAAAGATGTAGAAAATTATATAGATATGAAGCTTAGCTTCATAGGCTTTCAACATTTGTTTGATCTGAGTTTGATCTGTTTCTACAAATAGTTGAACATCGGTAAACAAAATGTTTCTAACAGATCTGCAATACACAGCTTATCTTTTGAATTCTTAATAGTTTGTAATATTGCTAAAAAATACATATTATGCCCTTACCGGATTAAGTACGTTTCTCACTCCGTCGGGAGCTTGGGTTTCATTATTATTATATTTTTTACTACCTTTTTTAACAAAAAAAAAACCCCTACATTTTATGTTGCCCAAACAAAAAAAGACAAGAAGCGAGTGCTAGAGCGTCAATAGTGTGGCCATTATGATGAGTCAAATGTGTAGTCCTAAATAGCCAGAGGGCATATTCTATAGGCAGAAGGTAGACTCTGGAGAGTAGGATAATCTGGGGGGGGGGGGCATTTTTTGGAACATTTTTATTTTACTAAGATTTTTATTTATTTTTTCTAAATTAATTTAATCTTCGGATTAGTAACGAAATAAAAAAACATCTAAAATATGAAATGTAATTTTAATTTCGTGTAATAAAGGTACAAAGGATAATAAAAGGTATTTTCTTCAACTTAAGAACTACCTTCAATGAAATATTTCTCATTATATATGTAATGTCTATCACATATAATTGTCTTAATTTTCTTATGAAACATTAATTATTAAACTACATAGCTATTTTAATCAAGCTCTCATTTCCCCCTAAAATAAATCCATTTTTATCATTAAACATTCCTTCTTTTGATATTTTCTTTTTCAATCTTAATAAAAGTATTGCAAATTATTTCATTAGCCATTACATTTTTTGTAAATAAAAGCATTTAATTTCCCTGTGAAACCTTATTCATTATATTGCTTTATGCTATAATATTAATTTTGTCTCTCATAAATAACGCATTTCACTTATCTGTTAACATTATCTCATTTCATATAAATCAACTGGTTTCATTTCTTTGTGTAATTCAAATGTCGACATTAAGCAATAATCACATATAACTTGTAATTTCCTAGCAAATTTATTTATTTAATATGTTAGATATAAATAGCACCATCAATGTGCAAACAACATTTCTTATAATCAAAAAGAAATTTCCTTTTAAGAAAACCATTCATAAATCAAAAAGAATAATTTAATTTCTCAGTTGATTACAGAATCAGTTCTTCCTACTCTCAATCTAGATGATGTAATGATTTATTGGAAATGTTATTATATTCTTTGATGAAATACTAATATATATTTCATCAGATTTAGTTTATTGTTTTTTGTTTCATTTTTCGCCAAATTGTGCCTTATTTTTATCCTTTTTGGTAAAATGTTATCCAGCTTTATCTAATGTATGCCAACACATTAAAACTGGGATGCACGGTTGTTTCGTGGCGGAAGATTCTTATAAAATTTTAAAATGTAATAGTGACACCCCCCTGTCTTTAGTTTTTATCTAGCCTTAGGGCTGGGAATATGTATGGAACATCAATAAATAAAGGATTGTTCTGCTACTCTGTCTTATGATTAAGCTCTTGACTTTCCAGGTCCTTTACAAACTGTTTTCAGCTTTGTTTTCACCTACGGGATTGGAACTCGAAGTTATGGGTTCTGCGATTTGATGTGATGCACTTTCTACTGACATCTCGGCCAATCTTCAAATCCAAAAGTATGGAGGTTTCTCTATAATATCAATGTTTGGGGATATAAAATAGCCTGTCCCCAGTGACACATGATTCGTGTAATTTCCAACGTTTCCACCTGGTACATTGAATCCACTCTTGTCTTTTCTGCGTTTTAATTAATACCGCTCAGCGCAATAGCACATATAAATCAGCAATTTTATTGAATTTTATAGGCTTATGAATGTTGAAAACAAACTCTAAGACTGCGGGCCAACAAATGGGCCTAATTGCCCATATCGCCATTTTGGTTTTTGATCGTCGTATAAATATATTCTCTTAATGTTTTTAAAAATCATTAGGTAGGAATTAAGTTCTGAACAACCATCTTTTAGACTACTATTCATCAAAATAAAACTTTAATTAGAAACAAATCAAAAACGATTATTTATGTCCAAAACAAAATTAGGTGAGTGCAAAATTAAAAATTTGAAGTTGCTTTCGTTTGATTGCTTTTTTGCTACTGACGTTGTTATTGGTGAACGAAGACGTGATAAGACACATGTCGCTCAGCTAGTAACGCCATCTACCGGATCAGCTTACTGATTCTTACTGATCAGCGCACATACGACTTTGAAACAACACGTGCCTCCACCTGAAAGTTGGCAACATTTGGTGAAAAAATTAGCTTTCATAATCTGATGGAATTTTTTTAAAATTCCCAGTAGGAGCCGAGATACATGGTTTAACCAATCAGGCGAGTCCAACTAAAAATGTAGTTTAAAAGGATTCCCTTTCGTCGTAAATATGTTAGAAATATAAAATTTAGAAATATGTATGTAGTTTTAATATTGATTGTTTCTGTAAATAATACTCTTGTAAAATAAATGCCTTATATCAATAATACAGCGAGAATTTATTGTTATATTAAGTTGAACACACAGATAATCTTAACCGAGGCATAGCTGAGCCTTCGCAACGGGTGTATTCTTAGCTTAGTTTTTGTATCAACGAACATGTATTGCAGTGATTGGGAAAAATACTTGAATGTTGTTTTCGATGTTTTAAACTTTAAAAGGTCAAATTCAACTATCAAGGATAAATATTTTTGCAAAAGATACCATTAGTTTACAGATGGTGGTAATCAAGCTTACTATCTAATACTGAAAAAAAATCGATGAGCTTAAATATTATATTCTGTAATAGTTTCAACAACTGAAAAAACAATCGTATGTTGAATGCTATTGGAGAAATTCTCCGTTAATTTTTGAATGTGTTTTTTTCAATTCATTTTAAAATCTCACGCGTGCTGATCTAGAAGTGTATTTAGAAGAAGAAAAAGTCTTGAGTCAAAACTTTAAATGAATATATTTTAAATGCAGAAAAGACTGTTTCCACACTTTTATTGAAAATTGCTGTTTTATTTTTTTTTTATTTATTTATTCATTTTTCAGATATTTTTAATTAAGAAAAATTTGCTTTTACAGCAAATTGTTAGCTGTATAGCAAGGATAAATTATTTGTTCAAAAAAGAAATTATTTGTTATTAAAATTTTTGAAAGGTTGTTAATATTTTCTATTACATATTACGTATTTTTACATAAATGAAAGCTTTCTTTAATATTATGCGAAGGGTAAATTAGTATTTTCTACATATTATATTTCTCTCTTTTTCAATTTATTAAATGGAATACTGTTTATTTCACTTTGATGAAAAAATAATTTTTCACTGGATGGATTTATCTTTTTATCTTCTCGCATTTTCTACAGTTTCAGGAAAGACATGTTCTCTTTTATTTCTGCCTCCTTTCCTCTTTCTATTTATATTTACTCTGCGATCATCGGCCAGTTGAGAAATGTACTTTGGTATACCGTTTGATCAAAGGGTGTATTGAATGTAATTCAGATTTCTGGAGTAAATACATGAGAGAAATGCTTTTGATAGCTGATAAAATGTTATAAATCCCCTTGAAAATTTTCTATTTAGATAATATAACTTTTATTAATACAAATGTCCAAAATTTAGAGGATAAAAGACTCTGTAAATATTGAGAAATAAAATAAAATGTATTTTAGCTTAAGCAAGATTTAGAAAAGTTACACTTTATTTGTAATGTTGCACATACCTTTTAAGCATTTTTTTTATCAGAAATTTCTATTAAATTATGAATTCATTGTTTAAAATTTATGCATCACCTAATTTTCGTAATAAAGTTTACACATTTGATAACTCAAAGATATTAGTTGAGTGATAAAAAAGATTAACTTTATTTTATTTAAAAAATAAAATCCCATTTGTTTATAACGTTTAAAATTTAAAGAGTTTTCATAGATATATTTTGATATACGAGGGGTGATCCAAAAAAAAGTTTACAAGCAGAAGCATTTGAAACGTAATAATTGTGGAGCGAATGTTTCCACCCAAGGTGGTTGACAGATGGCGCTAGTTGTCCTACAGCGGTTCTACGAGTGAGTAGCGTCAGTACGCAGACACGTAAGAGCGACAGTAATGGCACGACGTCTAGAAAAGTGGTCTCGCATAGAGGTGCGAGCCATACTTCGATTCTTATGGGCCAAGAATGTGGCCGCATCCGAAATTCACAGACAAATCGTTGAGGTATACGGGGACAAAGCAATGAGTAGACAACAGGTAACGAAATGGTGTCGTTCTTATCAAGCGGGCAGGGAGCATGTGGAAAACCGCAATATGGAAGCGAGCGGCCGTCCAAGTTCTTCAAGGACGGATATCAACACGGCACGTGTTGAAGAAATCATCCAAAGAGATCGACGAGTAACCGTGCGTGAGATTGCCTCAGAGTTGGACCTGAGTTATGGTAACGTTCAGCGTATCGTAACCGATGAGTTGCGATATTACAAAGTTTGTGCCCGCTGGGTTCCACGTGCGTTGTCCGCGGAGCATAAGGCCACTTGAATGATGTGCAGCCTCACATTTCTGCAGCGATACCATTCAGACGGCCAACACTTCATTGATCGCATCGTTACCGTTGATGAAACATGGCTTCATTACTTCACCCCCACATCCAAAACAGCCACGATGGAGTGGAAACACGCTGGATCACCGACGAAAAAGAAGTTTAAGGTCACACCCTCTGCCGGTAAAGTGATGGCAACCGTTTTCTGGGATACGACTGGTGTTATCCGAATCGAGTATTTGGAGCGTGGCCATACCATTAATGCCGATCGTTATTGTGCCACCTTAACGAAATTGCGTGAAGCCATCCGACGCAAACGGCCTGGATTACTGAGCAAAGGCGTCATTCTTCTGCATGACAATGCCAGGCCCCATACAGCTCGCCAGACTCAGGAATTGCTGCAAAGGTTCAAGTGGGAGGTCTGGAATCACCCCCCATACAGCCCCGATTTGGCTCCAAGTGACTATTTCCTTTTTCCAGCGTTGCAGCGAAACTTATCCGGAACACGGTTCACCTCAGACGATGCAGGGAAAACAGCTGCCGAGAAATGGCTCTATGAGCAGGACCCTGATTACTACCAAGACGGGATAAATAAGTTGGTCGAACGTTCTGACAAATGCCTAAACAGGATTGGAGACTATGAGGAAAAGTAAAGGCCAGATGTGTCTCTTGATTGTCATTTGTATCTTGTTTCTAATGTTAATAAATACTTTTTCCTTTGCCTTGTAAACTTTTTTTTGGATCACCTCTCGTATATATATATGTTTGTGTTTGAAAATAGCGATGGAAAGAAATTAAATTCAAAAAATCAAATAAGGTATACGATTTTTTTTTTACACTTAATAACATATTTTGGTGAACTTGACTGCTTTCTGCAACAACAAATATGTATTGTTAAGATTTTTTTTTTTTTTTTAAAGAAAACGTGGCGAAATCAGTTAATTTTTTAACATTTCAAAATCCAGTAAGTTTTTTGACGATTTAGTGTGAGTTTTCCGATTAATTATAAAATTTGAGAAAAATAAAGCTTTAAGGACGTTGCTTTGTAACTTATTATGTAGAAAATGATTTTACCGAAATTATATGATTAATTTCATCGCTTCTTATTATTACACGCAAATTTATTTTAAAGTAGTTATGTCTATTAATTTTCCTTTTTAAATATTCCTCAAAACTGTCCACAGTCTACTTATCCATCAAATTTAATAATCCTATCTCAGATTCTGAGCTACAAGATATTTAGATTAATATGGGGTAATAGACATATGTGTTTATAAAAGCAGTCAATATACAGGACTTAAGAGTAAATCGTGCTTCCAAAAATATACGTGTATACCCATATCTGAAATCTATTATTGAAAGTATGGGCTGGCATGAAGCCTAAAATTTCATGAAATATGGCTTAGAATGGGATTTGTGGCTTTTTTCATTTGAAACCTAAAATTGAATTTGGAGTCATTGGAAAAAACCTTCATTTTTAGGGTTCCGTACTTAACGTAATGTCAAAGAAAGAAGAGTTGATTTCTGTGGATCATCACTAATGCAGCGATGGGCCATTACTTTGCGATGTGGGCCTTATTCTAATGTTTCCGGACGTTTTGTAAAACAAATCGTGACAAGGATTGAATTTTTATTTTCTTGGGTTTTTTTAAACTTTGAAGTGTTCTTTGATCCTCTCTTGTTATATTTTGGTCATTACCATGAAAAAATGCATGTGGTCTAGAAATTATTGGCTAAAAACCGAAACTACGCCCTTAATTCGGCCATAATTGGTCCTTTTAATCTAGTCTAGCTCAAAAGTAGGATATTGTAGGGCAAAAAAGATCAATAGTAGATGTTTGTCAATACGAATGTGATTACCTTTGCATATAATGCATTTATAATAGCTTCAATTCTTACCAATTATAAGTTCACCCCTGACGGTTTGGCGCATATGCATCCACTCACGGAGAAGACGCGCAATATGTTGAACAATCATTAGTACTCTTATGGATTGCATTCATATTCGTAATTAAGTTTTTCTATGTAATGTTGAAAGAATAAACTTTTTTTCGCATGTTACGAAAAATATAGAGAGGAAATGTGCTGGATTGACGTGAAGGCAACCCCTCCTCCTAAAACCGGTTAAACCAGGTACAATTCGGTCCAAAAATTTGTGGTTTGCATTTGAAATATCTCCCCGTCCAATAAATTTAGTTCTTGTTCTACGTGCTTGTCTTGTTTGTGTCGAATGATTTGGGCGATAACCTACTTCTTACTACAAAGCTCTTTGATGGCATAGTTCATTTTTATTATATTCTAACTCTGTTATTACACCCCCATAAACATTTTTAGTGTAGCCATCTGCCAATAGACTATACCTATCTCGCGCGCATGCTCCTTCAGCGCAACCTCCCTGTCACACTCCCGTATCGCACTTTTTGTAGCTTGTCAGGTACTTTGAAACATACAATCGGCATGCCTTGGTACTAACACACAATAGTGAGTATTGCAGAATGTGCTCAGTAAATTTAAATTTTTTGTCAAAAACCTTTATTTATTTTTTATAAACATTTTGAAGACGTATTGCCGTGTATTTAGCACCGACAGATTCGCTTGCCAATTATTTTTTATACATCAAAAAACATGTATTTTCATATATATAAAAATTTTAGCTTTTATCAGGAACATTTTTTTTTTTGTTAATGTTTTTATAAATATGTTGCTTTGCATAAAAAAAATGCAAGTTGCGAAATTCGTAAGTCACGAATTCACCACCAGACAGCTGGCAGGTCAGTGATTTTATAATCAAGTAATGTAGAAATACCATACTACTATATTTCAGCTTTTACCAAGTACCTGATCCAAATTATTTATCAGCTCTCGGATTATAAGAGGGACTGTTTTTTGCCACCAAAGAATCCACAAAGAGGAAAAAGGCTTAGAAATGTTCCGAAAAAGAAATTCCATAAAGAAAGTTTATTTTATAATTAAAATTTCTATAACATCTCATCATGTTTTATTGAATTTTTTTATCGGTACATTTCTTTGTAAACTTTCATTTTTTTCTGAAATTTGTGGCTACCCCCTAATACTTTTTTTAATAAAACGCCAAGGATATATAAGAAAAAGTGTATAAACTATACCCTTTTTCCGAGTTTTTCTTTTTTTAATCGAACGAACTGAAAAAAAAAAGTTTATAAAATAGGTCTTGCTATTTTATAAAAGTACTTTAGCGCAATTTTTAATAAGTAGACTGTCTTCAAATCCCAATTCATGCTCAGCATTTAAAACTAAGTGTTATTACTAAACTTTTGATACCAGTTGTATTTTTTATATGATGATTTTTGAGCCAGAATTAGTTGAGGGATATCCTTTTTTCCCACAACTGTACAAATGAAAGCATTAAAAAAATTTCCATATTTTTTCTACTCCTTTCTGTGTTCTTGCATTTATTTTTTCTAGATTAATTTTTTGTAAAAAAAAAAAAAAAAAAAAAATCAGTTTTTAAAACTTACAGATTGTACTAAATACAATCGAGACCCTTTTTAACGAATCTCAATTTAGCGAATTTTTTTATTGTCCCAGCGGAAATGGAACAAAAGTACTTCGATTTAGCAAATTTATAATCCCGATTTAACAAATAAGTTTCTATGTCAAAAAAAGGAAAATTTGAAAAAAATTTCCAATATCTATATAATAAAAGGCAGTGTAACGCATCCGGGGCGAACACATCGATTTTGCCAATCTCCGATAAGATGGAGCCACGTTAGGCTTAATATCGATTTCAGATGTGTAAGAGAAAACTTATCTGCTTAAATACAAATTTTGTCTATCTGAAATCCCTTCTGTTCAACATAATTTTTTTAAAGATTCAAAACTAACAAAATTTCAATGTTTTGCGCAGTTGAAAAACAATTTCAGAAATCGAGTTAAAAGCATACATTAGCATAAAACGTAAACAAGCGGTAACGTGTCATTCACTTGATTCATTGAAAAAAAATTAAACCATGGAGGTATTCTTCTGTCGACGCAGATCAACTTCTGTAAACCATTTAACTACGGTCCCCCTATCCGAAAAAAGAACAATCCAAAGATCGTACAAACAAAAAACATGCTGGAGAATTTAGCTCCCTCCCGCACTCCCACAACTAGAATGGACTAGAGACACAGGTTCTCTAGAGTGGATAAGGTCGATACGGTTGCATTGCAAAAGATTCTTTGGCGGTCGGTCGCCTTCAAAGTTCAAATGTTCGTTGGAAGGATACGATTATTTTCGTTTAATACAGTAAAACATTAAGTACAATTTACCAACATTAAATTCATAAAAAACTGCATAAGATTTATAAACAAAGAAGGATATCAATTGCTATTTTTATTGACAGGTAAGTTTTATGAACGCTTTTGTTTCCCCAAAATCTTAATTTTTCAGATGTGTATGTAGTTTTTAAAAGTTGTAATACGAAGAAGAAAAAATAGTTAATGCTTGTTTTTAATTGTAGTGACTTTAATATACTTCTGTCTAAAGTTTAGCTCAATATTCCTAGAATTGATTGTTATTTATTTATTTACTAAAAAAATTAGTTGTGTTATACTTAAGAATAATCGGTAGTCAGTCAGATGAGTGTAAACAAAAATAATAAGATCATCGCCTTAGCTTTCTAAATTTTTCATTGATTTCTGATAGCAAAATAAACGAGGGGGGCGGGGGGAGGAGTTTACAATATCACAGAATGTCTTACGTGTATTTTAAAATAATTTAATGTGAAAGCATGACATTTAAATAAATAACCATGAATATTATTTCAAATATTTATTTTAGCATAAAAAAATTATTTATTTATACATTGCATTTAGACTATTATTTTTATTTATATTTTTCATTTAAACTATTATTTATATTTAAATGAAAAAGAAAATCTGATTGTGAAGAAATCTATACATACTAAAATTATAAACTATAAAGCTAACATATGAGTCTCCCATTCTCTGAAAAATTTATATAGTTTATGTGTTATTTGCAAAATATTATGTAAATACACATAATAGTCTATAATTTTATAATAATTAGTTGTATAAATAAATATTGTATAAGATAACAAAATTACATTGATAAAAAAAAATATTATATTAAACATCACTAAAAATATTTAAATAATAATAATAAAGAAACATTTGTATAACTGATTAAACTAAAGTTTGAAGAGGTATATATTTAAAGTCATTTAGTCAAATTCATTTAAATAAGTTGAAAAGGGAGCGGCTAATTTTAGTCTGAATATTTTTTAGTGTAACATCATTTTCCAGCAAAAAACATTTTGTACAGTAATTAAAAATAGGCATTAACCATGTTTGATTCTTCTTTGTATTACAAAAATTTAAAAACTACATAGATATATAAAAAAAATAAGGTTACGTAACACTAAAAGGCATTTATAAAACTTATCCTTGAATAAAAATAGCTTTCGTCTTTTTGCTTACAAGTTTTATTGGCAGATTTAAAACACACTGAGACTTTTATTTCTTTAAAATTAAATTTTTTTAGAGGAACGGGGGCGGGGGGGAGGGAGACGATAAAAATACAATTTCAAAGTGTTATTTAAAAAATATATTAATTAGTATTAGTATCATTTCAATAGTTGCAGCACAGGATACTTTTTTTTTTAACTCAGTTTTTTTTTTTTTTATTATTATTATTAAGAAATTTTAATTTGGTTATGGTACAATAGCCGGAAAGCCTGGTTTACCCAGAAGTATTGTAAATGCTAATAGTGTGTTTATTAGAACACAAACTAGCCGAACTTTGCTCATCTAAACGCTTCCATATTGTTAATTATTTTTATCAGTTTTTTTCAAATTTTAATTGAAAAACACAATTTTTACTTAAATTATGTATTTGGAATAGTATTACACGACTCATGATGTTGATGACACTGTTTTTACAGCTTCCTTCGAAAAAATTGATAAAGATCTTTGGAACACAAAATCCAAACAAAGCAAACAAACATTCATAAAATATTTCTTTTCTAAAAAATAATTTCTCTCTAAAATTTGGATAAATTAAACAATGCTTAATTACTTTATACTTAACTATTTAATTACTTAATTACTTTATGCTTAACTACTTAATTACTTAATTACTTTGATAAGACTTGATTACAATGCTTGTGATTTATAGAAGTACATATAAAAAAGCATCATTATTTATACAGTATATTTTCTTAAAAAACTAATGTTTAACATCATTATTAAGGTATGTGAGCATTGGTATTTTCTTAAAGAAACTAATGTTTAACATCATTATTAAGGTATTTGAGCATTGTTCCTTTTATTTATAGTCTTATTACAACTTGTTCTATTGTATAAAAAAATTCCTTTGATGATCCCGATTTAACGAATAATCTAGATTTAGCGAACAAAGTAGATAGTCCCAAACAATTCGTTAAATCAGGGTTCGACATTAAACATTTTTCGCATAAAATATCTTTTTAAAACTTTAAACTTTAATAGATGAATTTATTCATATTTAATTTTCTCGCGTTTTCTACAGTTTAAAGAAAGAAGAGTTCTCCATTTCACTTATATGCATTCTTTCAATCTACATTATATTTACTCTATGATCATCAGTCAGTCGAGAAATGCACTTCGTCGTACAGTTTGCTCAAAGAATGTTGAAAGTAATTCGCATCTATAAATTAAAAAGACAAATGAAAGGCTTTAGATATTTGATAAAACCTTGAAGATCCTCTTGAAAATTTTCTCTTTAGGGAGTATAACGTTGTATAATTTACATACAAATACAAATGTTAAGATGTCGATGTTAACAGCTTTAGTAAATATTGAGAAATGCAATAAAACACATTTCAGATTATTGAGATCAGTAAACGCTCTTTAATCTTCAAGCGTAAAGTTAAAGAAAAATTTTAACAATTTTCTTTGATCTATATCAAATAAATTTTAAATACATTGTTTAAAGTTTACGCTGAAAAAAAATCTATATTTTTAGAAATAAAATGTCAGCTAAAAAAATATTAAAGACCTTCAAAGATATACATTTTAAAGATCCGCATTAATGATCCAGATTATTCTAAATTAAAAATCTTCAAAGGGTTTTAAATTTTTCTTATAAAGAATACATATTTTTTCATAAAGAACTATCATAGAGACAGACTACTTTTTAAAGTGCGAGAATACTGAATTAGCATTTTCTCTTTATTATATTTCTTTCTTTTTTTGATAGTTTGAAAAAGACGCTTTTAGTGGAAGAATTTATCTTTTTATCTTCTCATATTTTCAACAATTTCAAGAAAGAAAAGTTTCTTATTTATTTCCGTGTATCCCCTTTCCTCTCTCTACTCTACGTTACAGTTACTCTATAATCATCAGAGAGTAGTGAGATTTACTTTGGTATACCGTTTAATCAAAGGATATGAATTTAATTCAGATTTCTGAATTTAATAAACGAATGCAATGATTTTAATAAATGATTAAACTTTGGCGACTCTTTTGAAAAATTTCACTTCAAATCCTATTTCTTGCACAGCATTTAAAAGTAGGTATTATTTCTAAGGTTTTGGTACTAGTTATATTTTTTATATGATGACTTTTGCGCCAGAATTAGTTGAAGTGTATCCTTTTTGCCCACAACTGTACAAAGGATTGCATATTCAATATTTTTCTCATGTTTTTCTATTCCTTACTGTTTTCTTTCATTTTTTAATAAGCATTTTTTTTTTTTTGTTAAATCCAGATTAGGTTTTTGTAAAAAGAAAAAAAAAATAGCACAAATTATGAGCTTCTAAATTTCGGGAATTGTACTAACAAAACATTTTTTTCATATTACAGATCTTCAAAAATCTTTAAGCTTTTAATAGATGGATTTATTTATATTTAATCTTCTCACGTTTTCTGCAGTTTAAAGAAAGAAGAGTTTTCTCTATCTGAATTATATGTATCCTTTCAATCTACATTATATTTACTCTATGATCATCAACCAGTCGAGAAATTCACTTCGGCATACAGTTTGCTCAAAGAATATCAAATGTAGTTCGCATCTCTGAATTAAAGAAACAAATGAAATGCTTTTGATATTTGATAAAATCTTGAAGATCGTCTTGGAAATTTTCTCTTCAGGGAATACAACGTTTTATAGTTTGTACATAAATACAAATGTTAAAATGTCGAGGTTAAAAGCTTTAGTAAATATTGAGAAATGAAATAAAACACATTTCAGATTACCCAAGATCAGTAAACTCTCTTTAATCTTCAAGCGTAAAGTTACAGAAAAATTTTAACAATTTTCTTTTATCTATATTTTCAACTAAATTTTAAATACATTGTTTAAAGTTTACGCTGAAGAGAAAAGTTATACTTTTTAGAACAAAATGTCAGCTAAAAAAATATTAAAGATCTTCAAAGGGTATTCATATTAACCATCCACATTAATGATCCAGATTATGCCATAGTAAAAATCTTCAAGGGGTTTTAAATTTTCCTTATACAGCTTACATATTTTTTCATAAAGAAAACTACCTTTTAAAATGTGAGACTATGAATTAGAACTTTCTCTGTATTATATTTCTTTCTTTTACTGTTAGATTGAAAAAGACGCTTTCAGTGGAAGAAATTATCTTTTTATCTTCTCATATTTTTAACAATTTCTGCGAATTTTTGGTGTTAATTTCATCGCAAAGTATTCCGTTTTTTGGAGAAATTGCCGTGAAACATAATCAGTTGTTTAATCAGTCGTTTCATAGAATCGTTTCATAAATTCGTTACATTTCAGCCGTTTCATGATATCCGTTTCATAAATTCGTTTTATTTGGACTTATATATATAGGGTAGAAATACAAATACAAATGTTAAAATGTCGAGGTTAAAAGCTTTAGTAAATATTGAGAAATGAAATAAAATACATTTCAGATTACCCAAGATGAAACGCTCTTTGTGTAAAATTACAGAAAACTTTTAACAATTTTCTTTGATCTATATCTTCAACTAAATTTTAAATACATTAATAAATGAAAGTTATAAATTCTAGTGTTATATTCACCTTCAATTAAATAATTAAAATACGTAGAAAAGCACAAATAACTGTACAACAATTATTTTCAGGTGCATACATATAATATAACGATATTTAAAATACAAATTAAAAATATATTTAAATGCATTAAAAAAACACAGAACGTTTTCAACCATTACGAGACCGTCATCAGTAGGATTTAAATGTTGTTTTTATTTTCTTTGCGCTTATTCTACAACTGACCAGAAGAAATCATTATAATTTAAAGGTTGTACGTCAGATGAGATGCCAGATAAAGTTCTTCAAATTTTCAACAAAACGAGCTTTCATCTATTATACAGCAAATATCTCCATACTCCATGGATATGGTGTGACAGTGCATCGTTACAAGCTGTATCTTTATTAGAAATTATTTCAATTGATTCTCTTATGATGGCTTCCTGGTAATTACAGTCGGACCTCTATTTAACGAAGTCGCTAAATCCCAAAAAAAAGTTCGTTATGTGGAAAATTCGTTAAATAGAGATGAACCTTTTTGAATACTTTAAACTACACAAAACAGATTTTTAATTCACAAACACTAAACGTTATTAAAAAACTTAACTAATCACACTTTTTTTGTAAATCATATTTATTATTTTTATTATTATTCATTTTACCCATAAAAAAGAAATCTGTAAGGACAACAAGAATTAAAAAAATATATATTGTCCGGAAATACACTGTATTTTCAGTTTTAAGAAAAGATTTACATTAAAATAAATGAATTTTAATGACATTATAGTATTTATTATAACAAGTAGTTTTAAGCATTGTATTACTACATGCGTCCTTAAATTTAATTACTGAAACTTATTTACTACAGAACAACCCTTTTAAGTGTGAAAGGGGGATATTGAAGGTTTGCATTTCCTGGATGAAATGCAAAGAATGACAGAGATTTTACTGTTCTCCTTGAGTTAGGCATCTGGTAAAACTAATTCAAGGTTATTGAGCATTATAAAATGTGTAAAAGAAAGAATAAGTTTGAAGTGTCCGGAAATATTTTGAGAAATAGGGAGAAAAAAAATTATATAAGAAGAAAAGGTTCGTTAAATAGAGAATGCACTTCGCTATTTGGGGGTTATTTTACGAAGAAATTCGCAAAATGTTGTTGGTTCCGAGGAAAAGTTCGCAAAATAGAGAAATTCGCAAAATAGAGGTTCGTTAAATAGAGGTCCGACTGTATTTATATGAAAGATAATTTTCGATTTATTAAAATCTACTTTTATAGGTTGAGTTTGAGCTAATCTTGATAATGCAGTATGGGGTCTATTTAATCTGAGATTTGCTTCATGTTCTTTTATTCTATCACAAGATTTTCTCATCGTCATACCCACATAAAATATTTACTATCTTTTTGGATAGGTATAGTGTATACTCCGGATCTATTGATTGCCTGGACAGAATCAATTTTAGTATTTAACAATTTAACAGATTTTTTAACTTTGGGAGAGGGGCTGCGATTAATTTTACATCATATTTAAAAAGGGTATTGCTTATATTTTCAAAAAGCCTTGGAATGTAGTTAACTTTACAAAATTTAAATCTTTTATCTAGAACTGCGCATCGTTTTCCAACAAATAAGCGCAAAGGAAATAATAACAACATTTAAGTCCTACTGATGACGTCCTTGTCATGGTTGAAAACGTTCTGGGTTTTTCTCATGTATTTTAAGGTATTTTTAATCTGTATTTTAAATATCTTTATATTATATGTATGCAACTAAAAGTAATTTTTGTTCAATGCTTTGTGCTTTTATATGTATTTTAATTATTTAAATACATTTTTTTTAAGTTTTCGCTGACTTTTAAAACAAAAATTCAGCTAAAAAAATGTAAAGGCCTTCAAAGGGTATCCATATTAAATGTCCGCATTAACTATCCAAATTATTCCATATTAAAAATCTTCAAAGGGTTTTTAATTTACCTTATAAAATTTATATATTTTTTTTTTCATAAAGGAAACTACCTTTTAAAGTGAGGGAACACTGCATTAGCATTTTCTCTGTATTCTATTTCTTTCTCTTGCTGTTAGATTGAAAAGACGCTTCAGTGGAAGAATTTATCTTTTTACTTTCTCATATTTTCAAAAATTTCAAGAAAGAAAAGTTTCTCATTTACTTTCGTGTACCCCTTTTCTTCTTTGTACGTTATACTTACTCTATAATCATCCGAGAATTGTGAAATTTACTTTGGTATACCTTTTAATCAAAGGATATGAATGTAATTCAGATTTCTGAATTTAATAAACGAATGCAATTCTTTTAATAAACGAATGCAATGCTTTTAATAAATGATTAAACTTTGGCGAACCTTTTGCAACATTTTACTTTAGGTAAAAAAAAGTTTTTTTAAATAAAAAATGTTCAAAATGTCGAAGATAATAGGCTTTATTAATATTGAAATATTATATAAGATTCTTTTTACTTTATCCAAAATCCAAAAAAAGCTGTCCTTTCTTTTTAATCTAAAGTTACAGAACGTTTTCTGCATTTTCCAACATTTTTTAATACTTAAATTCCCTTTATTTCTTTTATGTGATCTTTGTTTAAGGTGTAAAATATGTAGTTTGTTGACATCAGCCGTAGAAAAAGAAAGAAGTAAAACTTTCTTTTTTCCAAAAATTAAAGTTTATTAAAAACCACGATGAAAAAAGTTATAATCAAGAATTCATTTTATTAAGCTAGATGTCTTTCATTACACAAATCATTGGCCATAGGTACTTTTTCGTAGAAGGAAATGGTTCAAAAACTGTTGGAGATAGTTAATCTTTCCAAAAACCAGTACTATTTGTTTTATATTCATTACAAGTATTCAGGCTGTGATACTTTCAACGTTCTCGGTTAATGATAAAATCTGTTAAAAAGCTTTATCAATGAGCTCTGTTAACTGTTTTCTGGGACATTTATTCACGACATGAAATATTGTGTTGTATAATAACTAATTGATATACAGTTAATTTAACCTTATTGTTATTAAATATTGATTAATATTTAATAACAATAATTAACGATTAATTGTAATATCGATATATTATAAGTAAAAATAAATATTTGTTTGACCAAAATAGAAAAATATATGCATTTACTGGTAAATTAGCATTTGAGCATTAATTGAGAGCGACGGACGACTAAATAGACACAAGAAAGAATGAAAATTCAACAGCCGTTATTGCAAACTTTATACCACTAAGCATTAAATATATAATTAAATATACACATTTTATAAATTATCTCTTAATTTTATAAGGTTGAAGGCTCCTACATTTTGGACTGAAAGTTACTTATAGGAATAAATAGTTGAACGTCTTCGATTTTTAATAATTATGGAGAAAAAGAGCTTCACCAAGTCATATCATTTATTTCTCTCGGGTACTATCACATTTTTAATTCATTTCAAAAGAGCTTCCAATATCCTTCGCACGCTAATTATCCCATCTTAAATACTATATCACAAAAATTAAAAATATTGTCAGGGGATCTATATGACCATGAATTTTATGCATTTTCCGTTCTTGATTTAAAAGATAAGAATAATTTATTTCAGAAAATTCAATTTCACGTAAAGCTTACATAATAGACATATAAATAACGCTTCTTTTATATATATACACGCAATATTATATTTACTTCAAGTTCCATATCTTACCCTAAATAAACATGGTATTATAGAATAAAACATTGTATATTTGTATCATCCGGAGATTTATCCTTCGTTGCACTATTATTAAGGAAATTACCCCTTACATCTTTAGAAAATAAATTACCCCATTCTTGGTCGGCGTCTCTTGTCATACGTTCGGCTTTTTCGTGCCCGTACAGTCGGCGTCGCATTTCATGGAACGAAGATAAAAAATTGCATCGTTGAAAGCTAATTCGTCGTGTTATATTCCGCGATTTTGTTTTGTAATTCCTGTACTTGTTCATTTATTTTGTAAAGTATTAAATAAAATAATCTGCAATAAATTATTTCAATGTTTTTTTTTTTTTTTTTTTTTTTTTTCTATCTCATGGACAAGAAATTAATGGGCTGAAATTTTTGAAAATGCTACATTTTATGAGTCCTTTTATATATACTCAGTTTGCACAATAACACATTTGTGCGAACAATATTTCCAAGAGAGGGCGGTGGATGTATTTCAGAAGGCACGATAGTTGACACAAAGGGGGCCATTTTTCTAACTTTTACCGACCCCCACATGTGACAGATTGTTGGAAAGGCCTGTGACCCCTTATATCATGCTATGCACCTCCAGAGCCTCTCTCCCCAAATTTGGCCTCTGAAGGGCACTTTTCTAAATTTTGCAGACATAACTCATGCCCCCGGTTTGGGTAGGGGGTTTTTGGAGGGAGGGGCCCGGGAGGTGCATACCATGAATAAGTATTCACAGGCCTTTCCAACAATATGTCACATGTAAGGATCTGTAAAAGTTAGAAAAATGACCCCCTTTGGGTCTACTATCGCGCCTCCTGGAAAACATACCGTTTTCAGAAATGTGTTACTGTGCACGGTGACTATATAGAAAAGGACAAATGCAATTTAGCAATTTCATAAATTTCACTCAATTATTTTTATGTGAGGGCAAAATCTTACACCCTCGTATTTGTGTAATATTCTGTTCTTACACATATATTTATGTAGTATTCTTAAACATTTGACTGTTTAATATTCTCTTCATACACATATTTCTGCGTAGCATGCAAAACACAGAGATTTTTGCGTAATATGCAAAATACGTAAATTTACAATGACAAACCAATTTGGATAAACCCTTACATTTTTCTACATTTACACACTTGTCTGTGTTTTTGGAGTGATAACAAATTACACACTTCCATTAATCAGATAAACACAATTAAATACAGATAACTGTTTACGACAAGTGTGTAGATTTCATAACAAGAGTGTAATTTTACAAATTTACACATATACATATGTAAAAGTGACCAATTTACACAATTATTTTTAGATTGTGTATAAGATGTTTATGAGCTACCATTAAAACATTTCACCTTCCACATTTCTACATGTATTATAGTTCGGGTATTATTGAATTATCAAGTTATTCATTCCGTCTTTAAACTTTGGAAAAATCAGATTTAGGTTTTTGGTTTATTCTGAATGCTTTAAAATTCTCAACATCATGCAAAAAATCCCATTCAAAAATCTGCACTAATTCTTGTATTATAATCATCTATAGACGGTGAGTATAATTGAATGTAAGTAGATATTGAAACTTTAAAAAGAGTTTTATCAGATTAGTAAATTTGGAGTTTGCGCGCACTGTTACTTTTAAACTATGTAAAGTACAGCTGAAAAAAAAATTAAGCAAATATGCGTTTCTTTATAGTCTACATGCTAAAACCAAAAAAAAATCACATAGTTTGGTTACTTATTTTTTTTTTTTTTTTTTTTTTTTGCATTTGTAAAATTTGAAAAAAAATTTGAAAATTTTGAACTTTTTTTATTTTGTGCTAAAATTAAATTTTAAAGAAAACTTTTTGCGTATAATTTGATTTTAAGTAAGAAGTAGGTGTGTTATGATTCTATTTTTTTTTCAAAAATTGTTTTCTATATGCATTTAAAATTTAAATATTAATTTTGTACATACAATATTTATTTTTCTGGATAATATAGTTAAGGATATATACTTTAGGCAGAAAAGAAAAAAAGATCTTAATTGCATATTGTTTGTGTTTTAGTACTTTAAAGAAGGCGATGTTTTTGATTGTTTCAACTAACTCAAAGGTCCTGTGCACCCTTAAGGATGACGCCTTTGAAAGAGTTCTTTGCCTTTTCGCAAATGCATCTAAGGTACTTCTACCAACTAAGGCCCTTAATAATGTCATTACCCTATATCTTGTAGGATCTGGTCTCGGGCCGGCAGATGGCAGCATATGCCTGTCAGTTTATGTGTCTTTGATATGTGCACATAATTTCAACCACAACTGATACCGGCTTCGTCGTCATTTACGGACTACTGAATCTTTCTATACGTCGTTGATGAAATCAGTCAGTAAACTTTCATATGAAATCAGAGTAAATTATTGATTGAATTTTAGAACCTTTGCATGATGTTCGAGATATTTTTTAAATATTTTAGAATGTATATTGTAATATGATGCATTTTTAATTATGTTTGTATTTAAATTCAATATTTGGAAAAAAGCAATCCCGTTATAAGACCAGACCAGGCAGTATAAGAGCTGGTCTTATTGAGAGACACTTCGTTTTATCATATATTATCATTACTAAAGCTAATAAAACATTTTCTGCGTCAATTTTCATAGGAAACTATGGAATCAAAGCGGTGGTAAATACAGCTCAACAGAGTGAAAAACAAATGGAGTCAGAAATTTTGGCAGTTACAAACGGCAGACCCGTGAATAGAAAACCGCAGAATAATTTATTACAAAGGAGAAACTATTCATTTTGTCCTTTTTTGTATAATACCTTCAAGATACGTTATTTAAATTTGAATGGTGCATTTAGAAAATTGTGACTTTTTTAAAAAACACATACTCCTAATAAATCCGCTTTAACCCAAATTATGAATTCATGGAAATTTCATCTTCTACAGTATTTTTCGTGAATGTTTGAAACTAAATTAGAAGATTTGCACAATCATTTAATAAAGTTTAGAAGGATTTTGGCAATTAAAATTAATTATATAAAATTGTTTTTATAGTGATGTTGTGCAATAATTATAACTTCACTCAAATCTTTTATTTAAAATATTTTTTCAGTATTTTATAGAATTAGAAAATGCACAAATATAATGCTCTTACAATAGAAATACATGAATAAATCCGAACTGAAACTTTTTACCCACAATCTTTCAACTTCAAGAAAACTGAAGAGATTCAAATGAAAAAGAAATCATCCTTTTAAATGTGTTTTTGTTCTTGCTCAACCAATAATGCTTTTGGAATAAGATAAAGCGACGTATCTATAACTCAGTCTAAACTATATTACTACTAATCGATGTATAAAATGAACTTTACAGCAAGTTACATCAATGGTACTTTAAAGTATAGTCGAGAAATAAAGGAATAAAGCGTCTTTTGTTTTAACTCTCATGACCCAATTAAACAGCGACAAGAGAATGCATGATTTAATATTGAAAAAATAGATATAAATATTACACCCAATATCATTTAAAATGTTAAATGTGATATAACACAGTTTATCGTGATCTAAAATGTGGCCTTATTTAGTACCGGTATCTTATTAATAAAAATCCTCGCGTGCATGCAAGTTAATTTTTTTACAAATTTTTCTTTAATAAAATAATGCCGCGAATTTTGTATGAATGCAAATTTGAAAATGATTTAACTTGAATAAAATAAACAAACTGTTTTATTTAATTCACAGATTGTAGTTGCTTGAGTTATGTAGTAAAAGATTAATACGGGATTTTTTAAATGATAATTTAGAGTTTTAGCTTAACAATGTATGAATGCAAAAGTGAAGATGATTTAATTTGAATAAAAATCAGTAGAACCCCGACTTACTTTCCCTAGACTTACATCACCTCGCATTTACGTCTTCTGGCCAGGAAAAAAAATTCCTTAATTAAGACGTACTTTAAACTTTTTGAAAACTTTTGGAATAAAATGAACTTCTCAGATACTGTCATACTCATAGGGTGGAGTTCAACAAAAAGCAATGAAAAATGCTTGAAAAGGCTGTGCCCTTTTCTTTTGCGGAGACTAAGAAAATATCTGGTAATCGTGATTCTGTATCTTTCTTAATTGATGAAATCGTCGAAAGTGGAAGAGAACTCAATTTAGAGATGGATGCTGAAGATGTTGTCGAACTCATAAATCCCCCTGATCCGGAATTAATCATCGACGAACTTATCGAATTAAATAAGCAAAGTACTGTCGAAGAAATATATTAAGATTTTGAGCCTAGAGGAAAGGGGGATGATGTGACGGTTGCAAAATTAACAGAAGGCCTTATTGAAGCTGGAGAGACCGGTCTTGAAAATATTGATTCAGACGAACAGAATAAACTCACTTTGCTGTTACAAAGAGCTTCTAAGAGAAAAAACTAATCGTTGGGGGCCACCATATTACTTACCCATCATGGATGTACATAATATAAATATGAAAATAAAACATGTGATACATGCTAAGCATTGTATCGTATTACTTTATTCATAATTTAATTTACTTGGACTCCCTTAAATATAATTAATGTAATCCCTTAAAATATTAATTTTTGTTGCATTAAAATATCTCAATTTTTTAATTTTCTGTAAGCAAGTAAACACTATTGGTTTACAACGGAAGTGTATGGGAATGTGGCGAAATATTAGAGATACCGCCAATTTGGCGTCACTATGGCGACTAATTTTGCTCGCCAAATTTGGCGATATATCGTCAAGTTCGCAACAAATTTGGCGGAATTTGGCAACAGAACAGGGTCCCTCCTATGGTAACCCCTCTTATAGGTATGGAGATGCATTAAATGCTTGACATTTACGATAAGCCATTATTGGCATTTAATTTTATAGTTTAGCGATAGTTTTTTGGTTGGCGGGATAATAAAGTAGTACCGAATTGCGTAAAAGAAATATCCTTATAACTCGAAAAATTATAATCATATTAACTAATTATAATCATATTAACATAGTATACTGCGTTGGATTAAGCATCTCATTTCCAATTAAAATATATCTTTGAATTGAAATTTGAATGAAATACAGGGTCATGAAAAATCGAAGAGTGTGAAAAATATGATTACAAATATCATTCGATTAATTATCCGATCGACTTCATTCTTTATGCAAAATTTATGTTTTTTTTATTGTCTTTTATATTCACTCCTTCAAATAAAGAATTTCGAAAATTTTTGTATACCTTTTATCAGAACGAATATTTCGAGAGTCCGAAACAAATGTTCCGGATAACAGAGGTTGCTGAGCTTTCAATAGGCTTCTTCCTTATTACTTCCTAAGTACACACCAAATTTCAAATCTCTATCTCAATTTGTTCGGGAGATAGAGTGTTTACAGACACACACACACACAGAAGGACCTCAAACTTTTTTTTTCTAAAAATATGTTTTTCGGAATCTCCAGTGTCTGAAACGTGTAAATATGTCAAAAATTTTTTTCGATTTTTAAAACGATTACAAGACTTACCTTATACTACGTATGATGGGTAAGTAAAAAGAAAAATTTGTTTGTTCAAACTTCATTACAAGAATTTTTCGTATGCTCAAACACTCGAATAGGGCAGATAGAAAAACAATAAATTGTAAGTCAACAACTTATTGATTTATTCCAACTTCTTGTATTGCAAACGCCTGTTTTTGATAATGTTAAGTGTATGTAAAATAATCCCTAAATATAGTAGAATGTGTTCATTAGATTTTAGTGAATTTTTATTACTTATCTTTTTTTGCTCATCTAAATGTACCTCGACTTACGTCGCTAGACTTGAAACGAATTGCTGACGTAAGACGAGGAATTACTGTGAACATAAACTGTTGTATTTAATTTGTAGATTGTAATTGCTTGAGTTAGAAGTAAAATGTTAATACGGGATTTTTAAAATCATAATTTAATTAGTGTTTTAGCTTAGCTTAGTTTTAGTGTTTTAGCTTTATGTATGAATGCAAATTTCAATAAAATAAACATAAACTGTTTTATTTAATTCACAGACTGTAGTTGCTTGAATTATGTAGCAAAAGATTAATACGGGATTTTTTAAATCATAATTTAATTAGAGTTTTAGCTTAAATGTGAATAACAAGAAAAGTCATATTTTCCATTTGATTGCTGATGCAAATCACAAAGTAATGTAATTTATATTTTTAGTCACATTTATAATACATAAATAAAGTTATTTGTTAATATATAAATTAAATTATTTGAAGTCGGAGGATAAATATTTACCTTCCTTTGCCATGAATTTCTCACGGCTGCAAATTACGAAACAATTTAATTTGTTTTTATTTTAAACTCTTTAAACACGATTTAAATCAAAGAAAGTTATTTCTTCTTTTCTAGAATAAATATTTCATAAAGAATCCGTTTTCTTTTATAAACAAATAAGCGACAATATTGTGTTAACAATGAAAATGTGTTATTTGATCTTTGAAATTTATGGCATCTTCATTTATTTAACTTATCCTTCTTAAGAATGTAAATTTAATAATAGCTTAATTTGTTTGTTTTTTAAGTACAGTAATTGTGATCTCATTTATTTAAAACAAAAAATATTCTTTCATGAATCGTAAAGTAAATGTTTAATGAAGAATTGAATTTTAATGAGTTAAGTGACATTTTAGTCTAAATATAAATAAGGAAAAAAATATGATTTCCGTAAATGGCATTATTTCATCTTCATTTGTTTGATAACGTAAAAATTTTCTATTATTGCAAATAAAAATTATTTAATTTATAAGTAATAAATGTGTTCCATATCAAAGAACAAACGTGTCGGAGCGTAACGTTGACGTCATTTTGACAGTGGTACCCGTAAGGCATGGTGACGTCACGGCGACGTCGTTGTGAAGTCACACTGTGACTTTGTGACCGTCGATGTGACGTCACGTGACGTCGATGTGACGTCATAGTGACTAAAATGCGAGGTCGTTATGGCCGTTTTAGAGCTCGTTTGTGACGTCACATTGTGACCACTTTGTGAAGTCACTGTGTGACAAATTTGTGACAAGTGTGTCATTTGTGACTATTTTGTCATTGACTTTGTGTCGAAAGTGTGACGAAAGTGACAACACTTTGAAGTCCCATTGTGACCAATTTGTGTCATATGTGTCATTTGTGACGAAATTGCCATTAACACTGTCATGATTCTGTGACGACAGTGACAATGTTGTGAAGTCACATTGTAACAATTTTCTGAAAATTGCGGGATTTGTGACGATTTTGTCTTTAACTTTGTGGCGAAACTGTGACGAAAGCGACAACGCTTTGAAGTCCCATTGTGACCAATTTGTGTCATATGTGTCATTTGTGACTAAATTGCCATTAACACTGTGATGATTGTGTGACGACAGTGACAATGTTGTTAAGTCACTTTGTAACAATTTTCTGAAAATTGTGTGATTTGTGACGATTTTGTCTTTAACTTTGTGGCGAATATGTGACTATAGTGACAATGTTGTGAAGTCACACTGTGACCAATTTGTGAAAAGTGTTCTCGTTTATGACGATTTTGCCATTTATTTTGGGACAAATCTGTGAGCTCATTTGAGCTTGTCCTGGGTCGGATTTTTTTATTTTATTCAAACCCAACAAAAACAATAAGTTGTGTTTATTTTAGTTGCTTTACTCTAGATCGAATTTTCAGATTTTCTTATTGCTGTTCGTATTGGGGCTGCTTGAATTCGCTCGAATTTATTTTCTTTGGAAATGGATCTTTTTTTAATTGATATTCTAGCTACAATCTGGTGCTCGTGGATCGGGTTTTTTTCATACCTAACTCAAGTCGTGATTTGGGTTTGCTGTATTCTTTTGCAGTGAGTCTGGTTCTGCTAGGCATACAGATTTTTATGCAATAGTTTAGGTTTTTCTTTGGTTCTATATGGGTTAGGAATAGATGTACCCCGATCCAAATCGCTAGTTGAATTTTCTGCAATTTTTTTTTTTCATATTTGGATAAAATTGGCAGAATTTTTTATGAGCGTTGAGTTTGGGTTGTGTTTTGTTTCAGATGGGTCGGAGATACCTGGCATCATCTGTTAAGAAAGTCCCTTATTTTATTTTAGATGGAAATATCTCAATTTTTGGTGATATTGAATTTATTTATTTGTATTTATTTCATGCAAATAATATTTAAATTATGCATATGATTATAGACTTGTTTTCAAACTCAATTTACATATGATTTTAGTAGCTGTTTTTGGTAATCTTGCAATTCTGGCCGGTCCAGACTAGGTTTTTTTCGGACTTGCCTCGGATCAAGGGTCTTCCAAAATTATTTTATTGAAGTCAGATCCGGTTTCAGGCTATTTTCCATTGTAATTTATGAGGTAGTATGAATATAATCAGACCCAAACAGAACTTTAGTTTATATATCAAGAATCTCTCTCATCTCCTCGTCATCTTTCTCCTCAGGCTTCTTACACCTTTGGTGAATATATTTTTTTATTATACAATACTCTTTAAACAATTACGTATCTCTGTAAATGAAACTTCATCCATTGTTGGGACACAAGTTATTTGATAGCCCTTAATTTTGATATTTCTTCTTTACAAGAAAAAAAAAAAAAAATTATTTTTCTCCAATTCTTGTGCAACATTTAAACTCAGAATTTTTCGCTCTGATCACCATTGTGGTGTAGAAGTTCACTCATTTTATTATGAGGCATTTTAAGCATATTCACAGTGTCATTGTTATACACTGAATACACTACCTAATGCTAATTAATTCAAACAATAATTCTAACTTTAAAGATAACATCTAATAAAGAACTTTTATATTTAATTAAAATGAT
The DNA here is from genome assembly GCA_963932465.1 of Maratus speciosus. NCBI lineage: Eukaryota > Metazoa > Arthropoda > Arachnida > Araneae > Salticidae > Maratus > Maratus speciosus. The sequence continues at coordinate 173,577,818 of OZ010788.1, forward strand.
ACATTTATTACAGTTGCAGATGGCTTACGACGATACATATGAAATTTTGTTCAATTTATCAACTTTGTTTTTTCTTATAAATAAGTGTTTTAGAAACTTTTGAAAAACGTTACGATTAATATTCAATTTGAAGATTTTTTTAGTTGTTTTAAGCTTTTAAAGCGAAGTAAATGTTAAACATGATATGAATAAAGTTTTTTTCTTTGCTTCTCATGGCTTCTTTTTTATATATAACCATTGCTTCACACTTGTGTTATTCTTTTCTTGTGATATTTATTATATAGATTCAAAATTCACAGTACATATTATGCTGAATAAAAGTTTCAAAAACAGGTGATCAATTTTAACTTAATGCATTTCATCAAGTTTGGATCAAATAATAAATTGAAATCGATTTTTTTTTTATTAACTAACTTCGTAGTAGCAAACAATTTAGCAGAATATTAAAAAAAAGCTTATTGTGTAGCGTTAAAATCGTGTTAAGAATTTTTCTTCATGAAAATATACTAAGCATTATTTTTCATTAAATTATGTTAAGCATTTTTCTTCATGAAATAGCTACAATGCTGTATACTTCATTGTTGCATCAGTAAGATAAGGCTGTAAATATTTTCAAAATGAGAAAATTATTGGTGAAAAAAAATCAGTAATTTCAGCTGGTTTATTTTATATATATTATTATGATTATTATACTATTTAGTTGTCGCGATAGGGCATTAGTTACTAGAAATGAAACTGTTCCTTATTACAGCTATAATTGCAAGGTTCCTACTTTGGAGTACCATCGTTTAGAAATAGTAATCTTTGTCTAATTTCTGTAATTAAATAAATTGAAGATTAGCATTCGGAAATAGGAATGCTGGAAAATACAGGGTCGTTTAATTACATTAACATAAATCGGATAAATCTGAGAAAAGGCTTTAATTTTACCACAGCATCAATGAAGTGTTCCATTACTGATACTGCTTATGATATCTAGTTAAATAAAGTGTACTTAAACATATTTTTTACATTCTTTTCTGATATTATTATTGATTTTATTTAATTATCAGAATGATATTTTACTGTTTTTAAGGGGGTCCGGGACACATTTTCAAATAATTTTTATTTATTGAGTTAAAATGCAGAATTTCTTTGTGAGGGTTAACCATAAAATTTGTAAACAAAATCACATGAAAAAACATCTCATATTAAAAAAAAAAAAATGTTTAAAATTTAATGAGAAATGTTGAAAAAACCCATCATGAAGAAAAACGCATTTTTACAAGAAGTCATTTCCATGACAGCCATTGCTTGAAAGCTAGATTTGGAAAACAAGCCGAAACGAAAAAATAATATTTCTTGTCTTAATTAAGATAGAAACATGATTTAAAGGTCGTTTTAAGCAGGAAAACAGAGAATGTTTTAATGAAATAAAATGTTTTTAGAAAATTTAAAGGTTTTTTGTGTCCCGTTAAGAAATTACTTACATATCATGCTACTTGATTACATTAAAAAGTGTTACTGAATCAATATATATATACTAATTAATGCTTTGTTGCCTTCTGTTAACAAAATTTTAAAAATGTACAAAAAACTGTAAATTGCCTTTGAAATGACATTGAATAAATTCTGTTTTGTGAAATGGATCAGATTTAAAGAAAAAATAGGAATCCGCAAAATTTATAAATATTTAAAGCAATATTTTTTTTTTCACATTTGTTGTAGCAAAAAAATTTTTCTATATCTTCGCATACAATTTGTTTTAATGAGACAGAAAAAGGATCGTTTAATTTTATAATTTTATTTAGTGCAAATAAAAGTTGCTTAAAATGAAAAAATTCCTTCTGAAAAATCTATTTTTAAAAATTGCAGAAAACTAGGCTTTAGACACATATTTTAATTTATCATAATCTTTTTTAAAAATTGTAAATATTTTCCATATTGCATATAAGTAAATTTGCATGTTATACAACATGTCAAAAGATTTATCGTTGCTCTGAATTACTCGACCACCGGAGAAACTTACTTCTAACTATATAATCTGTACAGGAAGTAGATGAACAAACGAGAACATTAAAATTTTATAATTCATGCCAAATTATAAGAATATAAGGCACAATGGATGATTAACTCAGAATGATTTTTTTTACGCCATTTTGACTTCACATGAATACGCATAAATGGTAGTATAATAATGACTATTCCCAGTCCCAAATCATATTATCAAAAAATAATTTTGTTTTGTGAAGGAAGTTAGTAGATTTTAGCCGCAAAAAGTAAAATTTTGCATCTTTAGCCTTTTAGTTTTTGCTATTAAAAATTAGAAATGGTGAAGAAAAAACAATTTCAGTTTAAACAATTATTTATTATTGTATCCATTCAATTGTAGTATATGGCTACAAGTTTTCATTAAACTAAGAAATTATTTGCAAGATTATTTGTTTATATATATATATATATATATATATATATATATAATAATTACATCATTTAAGCCATAAATAGCATAGAATTATTGTGTATCCATTTAATATACAGTAAATGTAGTCATTAGGATATTTCAAAAAAAATTTTAAATTGAATATTTATATCAAGATTTTTATATTTATGCATACCACACAATGCACATTTTTTGAAAAATGTTTCATGCCAGTGAAATAAATAATTATTTTCTATATATTGAAAAATATGACTCTCTGTTATGAAAAATATGTTAAAGAACCTATGGTTAAAACTTTTTCTTTATAAAATGTACTAACCCTCTGACTGCTTATCTTGCGATTTCCACGGGCAGGATATTCGTATAAAAAATTATGCAAAACTTTTGAAACAGTTTTGTTTTAAAAATTCCACAGCTAAAGGTGGTAAAAATGTAACTATATATTGGCTAAATATTTTAAATACATCATGATTTTAAATGTGTAATAATAATGAAGATTCTTAAATATTGGTGTTGAAGATTTTGAAAAAAAAAAAAAAAATTAAGCGATCAGAGGATTACAAATATATTTTACGTTTTTATTGTGCGCTATGTCACTGGTACAGTAAAACACATTCTTAAGCTTAAAAACTATTTTCCCCTTAATAAACTATTGAGATTTACATTTTGTAAAAATAACAAAGCAAGTTGAGGAACTAAAGCATATCAAATTTTTTTCAACTATAATTTTTCAATATTCATTACTGCACTGGTGAAAAATTTTGAATTATACATAGGTAAATTACATCACAAATTGTGTTGTGATGCGATATCGCACAAATCAAAGCCTGGTGATGATATACCCTCCATTAATTTGAAATGTGTTCGTCTGAATTCAGTAGTTATTAAAAAACTTGACATATTAAACAAAAACCTAATTTGCAGAACAAATTAAAAACAAAAACAAAATTTATTTCCTAAATTGTTTAAGCCCGAGAAGGGGCAGGTATTAGGATATTTCATTCAATTCGTTCTACATTTAATGTTAAATTTTTGTAACAAATAAGTTAAACCAATTGAACATTAAAAAATAAAAATGAAATTCATACAATATAATACTTTAAACAGCTATATACTTAAATTCTTTTCAAATGAAATCGAAATAAATTTTAGACCTTTTTCCATTTTTAAGTTGAAATATTTTTACTGCAGATTTTGCATTATGTTTATGACGATTGTACATAATATGATAAGTTACATGCAAAATACAAAACTTTAAAAAAAGTCTAAGATTTATTTCGATTTCATTTGAACAAAATCTAAGTATATAGGTGTTTAAAGTATTATATTGTATGAATTTCATTTTTATTTTTTAATGTTCAATTGGTTTAACTTATTTGTTACAAAAATTTAACATTAAATGTAGAACGAATTGAATGAAATATCTTAATACCTGCCCCTTTTCGGGCTTAAACAATTTAGGAAATAAATTTTGTTTTTTAAATTTGTTCTGCAAATTAGGTTTTTGTTTTATACCTATATTTATAAAAGCTTACTGTCTTATAACAGTTACGTATAGTACTCTGAATCAAATACTTTTATATTTTGCAAGCTATAGTTTAGTTATTTATTTACCATTGCAAAGTCAAGTCATTGATATATTCTATGATAATTCTTTACCTATAAGTAAAAAATTTTCTCAACAAGGATAAATTAATAACACTAGAACGGCGGCGAGGGATCTTTTTGACTTTTATGAAGTGAATACATGTCGATTCGAACCAGAAAACTTTTTATAATATAAGATTAATATATGCTGCACCAAAATAACTTAAATAACTAAGTTAAATAGTTTTAAGTAAAAAATTTGATGCCAAATATTTTTGTAAAACTTGAGTAAAATTTCCCGCTGTTCTAGTGTTAAAGCACACTTAGAAAAATGTTAGTAAAAAGAGAAGTTTTTAAAGAATAACCTATTAGCTCTGAAACACATTACATTTAAAGTTGTGTTCATTTAAATGGTAATGCAGGGATTATGAAATATTTACACCAGACAAACATCTACACACAAAAACACTTTAATGTTATTAATGACTTCTACAAATAGTAAGATAAAGCAACTAACTACTAAAAAATATCACAAAGTTTACAGCACACAGGAACTATCAAAATAATATAAAGTTCGTATTTTTGTATTAAAAGGGCACACATCTAAAAATTTCCAAAATTCAAACAGGTCTTTAGGGCCATCCTTACGCATCTTCAGATACATTCTGACAGCTAACCTTTTTCTGTCGTCTAAAAATAAAAATAAAATATTGCATGCATTTAATACAATGATAGAAAAATCAAACTAACAGAAGTAGCTTTTTAGCCTATTCAGGGCTGCCCCTGGCGACCCTTTTTCTATTCTATTCGTACCACTATAAAAAAAAAAAAAAAAAAAAACAGATTTTGTAGTATATTTCTCTTGAAAATGTTCTCGAACAGTATGTCAATAATTCTTGTTTTTAAAAAGTGGTGCGAGGTAGAATTAATAAATAGTCGCCTTTGGCAGCCCTGCCTATTAGTGTCTCAATCTCAAAAATCATACCACAATTATATTTTTAAAGATGCACTTCCGTAACAATTGTCTTTTCTCCCTCTGAATAAATTATTATTTAAGTAAGTTATAATTTGTTTTTCATGTGACTAAATATCCGTTAAGATCGCATTATGCATTATTTTAAAGAAGCTAATTTTAATTATGGCTACAAAACTTTATTTTTGTTTCTAATGTGTTATTTACACTTTTTTTAGTGTGACACATTAATGTAGTATTTTATCTCATAATCTTACAATTGCTTAAATGTTCTCTTGGCACTCTAAACAGTATTACTTACTCAAACAAAACATTATGATGATGATTATGATGAGATCAAAACACTTCATGCTCATCAATATTATAAACTTTTAGTAAAAATAAATAAGAATTCACACAGAATTCTATTTTAAACCTTTATTTTACACTTATCGGATTCTCAACGTTTATAAAAGGTAAAAACAATACAAAACACAATATCTTCCCTTTTTTTTTTTTTTTTTTTTTTTTTTTTTTAACTTCACCTTTCAAGAGCCTCATAATCATTTCGCGATATCGTGTAGTTACTAATTGTACCCTTGAGTCTATTCTCTTGTACTGTTAAGAATATGAATTTACAGATAGATATTACTTTCAATCCCATATTAATATTGCACACATATTATTCACAATTAGGCTTTAGAATTTGAAACATTATTGATATATACTTTTGTACACTTCTCAGTACAAAGAAGTAGAACCAGAGTTTTGTCTTTTACTATAATTTATTTGTTGAAAAAATAATGCATGGCAATAGTGATATTTATTATGTATGTGTAGCATTTCTAATGTCAACATTCCTTTTTCTATGCACACATTAAGCACAGAACGATGAACTTGTCATCATGTGAAAGCATTTTCAAACCTAATACTTCTGACATGGTACTCACAAATCTTAAAAACATGTTGCTTGGTTTTTAAAAAAAGTTAACTAATTTTTTTTTAAATGGCTGATTCCATAGATATTTTACAAATACAAAGTGTGAAAAAATACTCAACTCTTCTTTTCGCAGTCTTCTTTGTTTTGCGTACTTCAACCAATGGCTAACTGTCTGCTCCGCAGATTTTTCAGTCAGTTTTGGAAAGTGAATTTTTGCTGCTCCTAAAAGCAAGTGGAAAGTAATCATTTAATACATAGTAGGGTTGGCATGGTTTAAAGAAATTGGTTGTAACCATAATTTAAACCAATTGGTTTTTTGTTTAAAAAAAAAAAAGTTTTTAGGACAAATTAAGTTTTTCGCATTATTTTTTATAATTTAAGTGTTTTAAATTATTGATAGATGAATTTCTACTTTTAACACTTCATCTCAGCAGTGAACATGAGACATAATAAGTCTAGTTCATGTTTCTATGCATATAATAGAAGGAAAATTAGCATGAGCTGATGAACATGTCTGGTACTCTAAAGATTTCTCTTAAAAAATACGAAATTATAAAAGATAAAATAGATAAATATTTTCATTTAAAAACTACAGATTATTTACAGCAGTTAATAACAAAATACAATTATCTTTAAGATTTTGACAAGTTGGGAAAGAAATTTTTCGGCATTGGTGGGAGATTATTCTCAAAGAATTAAAACAAAATTAATTAGGATATGAAATTGAATAACACAGATTGCAAAAATTGAGTGCTAGTTATATCATTTCAATAATACCAATCAGTCTTTTTTGTTACTTGCTAAACCTAATGGTAAAAAATGTTGATTTGGATATCTGGATTTATCCCTCTGAAAACAAAATAACTAGAAATATTTGATGAAATTTGAAAATATAATAAATTTAATTGTAAAAAATCAAATACTTACTAAAAATAGCTTTGTGCAAAAAGAGGTTCTTGAATTGTCTTTTTCCTTTCAGCCCCCTCCAGCTTAAGGTTTCTGCAAATGAATCAGAAAGTACTCTCAGTAGCATACGGCTAATACATTCTTGATCAGTACCTCCGCCTATGTCTGCAAGAAATGTAACCTAAAAAAATTCAATTAATAAATGAATTAATAAATGGAAATTTAAGCTCTCATCATAAGTCAGATTTTATTTCATTTTACAATCTACGCCATGTGTTTATCAGTTACAGAATAAGAAATTTGAATTTGAATATTCTAAAACGATATTACGTGTTAAACATATGCACTTTTCTTATACTTCGGCGATATTTAGTTTGTTATACCTTGTGCGTAATTCTTAATACTTGATTAATGGTGGGTATATAATAAATTAGAATTACTTCAACTTTAACTTTGTAAACATGGGTAAATTAGAAATTAAAAAGCACAGAGAAATTTAATTAAAATGGAAAAACATTAATAAAAATAATTACACTCCCAGTACTTCATTTTGGTACCTCGAATATTAGATGTGTTTTGGGGTATATATAAGGGGCATCCCACATTAAGGCGACACATAAGACATGTCGTTTGAATTCGCTGGAAAAAATGGTTTAAAACAGGTTTGAAACAACTTCGTCCTTTGTTTCGACCTGTTTATGCGCTACATGTTTCGCCTTCATGTCGCTTGTCGTCTCAGTGTGGGATGCCCCTAACTCGCTGAATAGAGAAACGACACCGGATTTTCCCCTATCAACATTTCATTCACTGATGGTATGAAAGGTGGGTCATTTATAAATTTTGTGGATAATTGGAAAATCAAAAATGCTTGCTTTCTGTTTTTACATGCTAATTCCATATACCTTATGTGCTATGTATTAAAGCACGAACTGTTTTTATTCAAAGATTTTACAAATTGTTTCATTAAGCCTTGCTTTAAATCTAATGGTGGAAGTGTGATTCTATCTTCTGCTACTAAAGGTTCATTAATCACAATTCGTACTCTAACCAATACATATTCCCTTGGAATACGTAAGTAAAAAAACGTGCAAAAAGACGTCCGTCTGATATTAGCCTTAATGTCGTTGTTTGTTTCTATTATTCCAGATCTATAAAAACATACCCTAAAAGACTAGGGCTAACACGCTAAATACAATGCTGCTTGCCGTATCAGTACCTTAAATACAGCCTAAAAAACCTATAAATACTAAGGCACCAACAAACTTTTTTTGTTGTTGTTGGCCAGTCATTGTTATAAACGAGATTTCAATCTATTGTAAATTTACATTAGGTACATCAAATATTTAGAAAATTAGTTGGTTATTTTCAATAGGATATTTTATGTCTAATTATTTCATGTCAAATTTAGACAAAAATTTACATTATGGAAACATAAATAAAATAATTTAACACAGAGCAGATTTTATTGTCTTATATAAAGTGGCTAATAAAACTTTCCAAAGTTCTGTTCATAGAAAATTTTGTAGAAATGGAAACCGAAATAATCCCGATGCATTTAGAAATAAATAAAGCAATGTTTATTTTCCTCTCTTTAAAAAAATGCTAAAAGTATTAAATAAATGATTTCCTTTTTTAGGTTATGGTACTTTAAAAATGGTGTAATTATGTGTAATCTGCAAATAAATATTGATAAAACACAATAATAAGAAAAAAAGTTTATAAGAAAAAAATTCAGAATGAGAATCTTTACATGTTTTGCAAAAGTCCGAAATGTACCTACAACCTTTTTTTTTTCCTTTAGAAAAGTTGTTTTTGACGTAAAAAGTTGATATAAGATGTCAGACTGTAATATATTTTCAGAACAATAATGTAATGCAGAAAGGCAGAAAAATACATTACTTATAAATAAAAATTTTATAAATATTTTTAAAGATATTATTTTGTATCGGAAAATTACTTTTATAAACACTGGAACTTGAAGAATTTAATAAAATTGTTAATCATTAAACAGTTTTTTGTTTTTACAAGATTTTCTGCCACAAAAATTATTTATTTATTTACCTTTTTAGAAATAAATAACTAAAATTAAATAGACATTCGTAATACATGCATACTGTACGTGAAACATGAATTTTGGATGTATTTTATGAATGTAGCAACAAAAAAGTTATAACTATTACGAATATTAGATACAAAGTTTAGAAACAAATAAAAAAATTATTTGTCAATTAATAAGTTATTTTAGATTGGTCGTTTTTTCAATATAATTCTTCTTTTTCTTTTTCAAAGTGAATCTATTATTATCGAAATTTAGTGAGAAAGCCACCAAATGTTACATGTTTTCAGAAGTTATATTACTTTTCTGCGCGTTTTCGATTTCTAAAATTATCAAAAAGATAGATGATTCTGAAGTATTAAGGTGCATTCTCTTTGCAACTATTTTATTTTTTCGCCACCCTTAACTCTGCAACAGGGTTCTTATGCATTAGGGGATTCAGGGGATTTTAGGTGTTTTAGTTCCAGAAATGTAGTAAAGTACTGGTCGCTATATCTAATGAAATAATTTTTTTCATTAAATAAGCAAATTATTACTTTATGAAAATTCTGGTAAAAGGTTCTTGAAGCGTACAAACCCTGTACAAGTATAATGCCATCATCTATTAATATAACTAAGAAAGTTAGAGGTGCATTTTTTCCTTCAAAGTAAAATCAGTATTAACGAACTTTAATGATAAATCTACCAAAAACGTCATGTGTTTTCAGAAGTTATACAGTTTTTTTTATATGTCTACCGGTCTTCAAATTAAAAAAAAAATCCGGTCAAGTTCGAGATTTACTCGGACTCAGACGGTTCCGTACAATAAATATGTAAATTATTAACTGTATTATTAAAAAAAAATTGTTTCTGAAAGAAAGATAATACTTCTTACAAAACTATACAACCTAGGGTTGGGTATAGCTGTATATTCTAGAAAAGCATGAATGGGTATACCATAAAAGTTCGGAGAGATATGAAGCCTAAATGATATCAAATATTGCTATTCTGTCTAACGCTTTTTAAAATCTTATCCTAATCTGTTTATGATGAACTTAATTCGGTACTGACAATAAAAGTAGTGTATAATTAAATTTCATTTGGCATTTCATAAAACTAAATTCAGCGTAGTAGTAAACTTTTCTTTTTACAATGTAGCTAAAAAAACCCTTTTTCAAAGTTTAAACTTGGAATTGTGCTAAGCGCGCTTCGGAAAGAAGTCGAAAAGTTTCAACACCGCCTTGGTCCGTGCCGCGTTTTTTCAGATAAGTTTTTAATTAACTTTTAAAGACACGGAAGGCGTATTGAGAGATCCACTCAATGCAAACTAGCCGCGAATACCATAGTACTTATGTGATTAATTCTAATTAAATTAGTCTATTTTTAATAATTTGACGTTTATTGCTTTTATACCGCTACTGGGCATTGAAATACACAAACACATCATTAAATTTGTTATCTAGTTTTTAAAAGCCGGTGGTTCATAGAGTACACCGCCCCTGTCATTATGCATGTCCAAACCGCCCATGTCTTTAAAAGTCAGTATCTCGGCTAAAAACCGACGATTTTTTTCGAAAATCATTATCAACAATGCTTTTATACTTCTGCTATGACAAGTACCTCCATCGCTCCTCAACACCTTTGCTGAAAGCCCGCAAATCGAAATTTGTGTGTAACGGAAAAATGCGCTTCTCTCGAAAAATAGGCCTAAAAAATTACCTAGGCTAATCCCTATAATTTTCCTGCAAAGTTTAACTAAACGTCCACTACCTCTAATTTTTCAAAATTTTAGTTTCAATAGATTTGGGAATAGAGGGGGGGGGAGGGGGGGGGGTATATTTTTGCACTACATTTTCGACGGTATCTCTGAAAATATATTACCTAAAATAAAAAGATATGTATTTTTGAGTTCATAGTTACAAAATCTTCCATGCGATATCCAACAGAAAAGATTTTTATTTTTTCAAGTAACTTAATTAGCCCCTCTACATTTTTCTTAAATATATTTGTGAATGTTTAATAATATGAAAATATGTGGGTCAATAGTCTTTATTACTTCACCCAATTTGAACTTTCCACGTCTCACAGTTTATGAATAAAATGGCTGTGACAGACGGAGAGACAGACACAGGAGTGATCATTTATTGGTTCCGTGTTTACTTTTTAAGTACGGAACCCTAAAAAGACCATTCGTTTTGAAATATTAATCAGGCATTCTGTATGTAAACATTCTCGACTTTCTTCACCTTATAAGATTAAAAATAATTATTAACATTTATAGAAATATCTAAGATTGCTACCAGAGAACGAAATGTCCCACATAACATAAACGAAAAATTTTGCATTAGCAAATCAAAAATTATAAATAGTAGGTGTTACCAGGTCATCAATTCCCTGTTGATGCAGCTCTACTTCTAAATCAGTCAGTGCTAAATCAGAAATCAATGGGAATATTCCGCTAAAATCTTTCCGAATAATTTGCTGATCATCAACCTTAATTTTTTTCGACAGTGTTTCTTCGATGTCTTCTAATTTATTCTGCAGTTTATTTAATTTTCTTAAAACAATTTTCTGAAATTCTAAAAAAAAAAATCAAAATTTGTAACACAATTTTAAAAATCTTTAAAAAATTTTCAAATTTTACATTTTGTTACAGTTAATAAACCCCTAAAAATTAAATAATTATGCTTAATATCGACAAAGCTAGCGAAATGTGTTATTTCGTAAACTTAATAGGTTTTGTAATAAAAGATAAACCATATGTGAATTGACTATTTTCGCTTAAACAATTATAGGTACTATTACTTTTCTAAAGATGCATTGAGTTCATCTTTCAACAAAAACATAAAAAAGTAAGAAAAATCATGTATCAAGCATAAATTATGAAACACTTTCCAACACTTCCAGAATACTTTAACTAATCTTCGCTGTTTAATAATGGTAATAAGATACCTAAGTACACATTTTGGAAAACGCATAACACAATTACATTTAGATTTAAGCAGTTACTGCCCCATAGCTGGAAAATTGTTCCAATTCTTTTTTACAGCCATCTATGTAATCTATAAGCTTTATATAAATTCTAATTGCATGCTAATATTTATTTTAGTAAGAAAACGCATAACACTGATGAAAATCCATCATATACCTTAATTACGTGGCAACCGGAGTATACTTACGAGAGTTAGAACAAGGCGAGACAAATGCAATGACTGAGCATTTTTCAACTATGTTGAAAAGTGTTAAAAAATAACATTGCCCTATAAAGTGATTATGGAACTGAAATTCAGTAAACTATATTAATTCAAAACTCGTGCACTTTTTTTCAATCATCAGTATTCACATCTACCATGAAGGGTTAAGTGATCTTTATTAAATTTTGCAAAAAGTTACTAGTGCCCTTTCATAATTAAATTCATTTCAAGATCAACGATTTATTGAATGAATAAATATTATAAACTTTTTGCGACTGATTATTTTACTGCTTGTGGTACATGGTTCGTATGAGTCCTGGAACTTATAGACCAGGAAATTCTTCCGTACCAGTATTTTCTCACAGAAAATCTCTCCTCGAGTAAGGTAAAATAAAGCATGATTGAACTAGATTTATTTTTTATAAAAAAAAAAATACTGATATTTCACCTGAAAAATAACGGTACCCGTACGAACCCTGGTAGTGAAACACATTACAAGTGATGACAGATGTGCTGCTGTAACAGAAAAAGCAGGCCCTGTAGGATGTTATTGCACAAATATAGCTTGGTGTGCATTATAGCCACAAACGCAGTTTTCCACACTTTGGAAATACAGAACAATTCAGTCTTAATTTGTCTGAGATTACTGAACCTCTTGAATTTATACATTTTTACAGAATTTACGTTTAATTGTATTTTAAAAGTTTTAAAAAATCTTTTTGCATAATGCAACATATAATTTCAGTTACTCATTAAGAAGCAATTACAGATACGATATCTTATTACTAAAAATAAAAATAACCATCTTAATTTAATGAAAACTTCATTTTTGCAAACAGTAAATATTTAAATGTCTAAAAAGAATCATACCCGCAGTTTATTTGCACAGAATCTTTTTTTTTTTTTTTTGTATATTGCAAGAAATGTATACTTTTACTTTATTAACTACATGATTTTCTGATTTTACTCTGTTAGGAAATATTACAACTAATGCTAAATAAAAGAAAGACGATGAGAAATACTTAGGATACTCACGTACCAAAGAAAGATGATTTTTCAAGACTTTCGGTTGGTGGGGCCTTTTTAGCATTTATTGATTTCTTGGTGTTCAAGTAACTTGGAGATTTTTCCTGAAATATGCAGCTTGAAGAGCTTGAAGTGTTTTTATCGACTACAACTGCATCATTGAAGATTTTTGATAATGGAGCTGTAGGTAGTGGTGGTAGTTTTTTATTCCTAGATGAATCATCGCTTTCAGAGTCAGAGGAATTTTCAACTCGACAAGGTTTTTTTCTTTTAACTGCACAAATATTTTGAGTTTCCACATCTGACGTGTCTATGTCAGATGTAAATATTGCTTTCTGTACTTTGCGAGCGGCATTTTCGTATGTATCTGCAAAGAAATAATGTATAGCACTGAGTTGGAGAATAAATAAAATATATGTATGTCAGTATGATAGTATTGACATGTATAATTTACCTGCTGTTCCAAAAAATCTTTTTACATCATATAATGCCCAATCTTCTTTATTTGGAGTGGCCTCTTCTGAAATTAATTTGGTTAGTTTTTGTTGGCTGATGCAATGCATCGGCCAAAAACATTTCTTCTGCTTTTCATTAAACCACTTCTTTGGTACCATCTGTACACCATCCGAAAATTCTAAGATTGCATATGTCGCCATTTATCTAAAACAATTGAATCTTTTAAAGTTTGTACCAGTGAAAATTAATGTAATTTAAGGGGACAGTTTACCTTTTCAACATTTTTTTTTTTTAATATGGTTGAAATGGTGAACTCTCTGCATTTAAATGTTCAACGAAAAGTACATTTTGAAAAAAAAAAAATAAACTGCATATTTAATTAAAATTTAAAAAAATATATAAAATTTTAATTTCTTTAAATCTTTACTACTTTAAAAAAAAAAGATATTTTTGCCCATTTTTACTTTAAGATTTTCAAATGTGTATTACATAACTGCGCATGGATTTTTAGATACATCTAATTTTTTTACTGATATATAGAGTGTAAAGCGATGAAACCTATCAGATCTTCGTATACTTTTTTTAAAATAACAAAAATCGTGAAGGTTAATTCCATGTGCAGATTTATCACATATATAATAAAAAACATGTGCTAAAAATTTTAAATATCTACCTCAAATACAAAACAAAAGGTAAAGGTAAATTGTCCCCTTAAAATGCAATTACAAGATTTTAAATGTTGAGAGTATAAAAGTTTAAATTATCTCTCAATTATTGGTAAAACAACATTCCAAAAGCATATTATTTATAACACGAAGGAATTTTTATTTCATTTTTTCCATGCATTAACGTAGGGACAGACATAAAATACATTTTGTAATTGAAGCTACAACTTCTTTTTTATGTGTATAACCAGCAAGCCTAATATATTCCTAACTATTTGCATGGCCATAAATGTTTGCTTCCGTCAGAATTAAATGTATATAGTGGTAAAAACAGACCATTTGACTAAACTTCCCTGTTTGCTCATTTTATGATTGTGCAGCCTGAAGAAACGCATAAAATACACAAGAAGAAATTTACAAATTTTTATCTGAAAAAAAAAAAAAATAAAAAGTGAATCTTGCTGTTTATTGTAGCTTCTGCTATACTGCTGTATTTATTTCATTTAGATAATAATGCAAGGATAAATCCTCAAACATAAATAAAAACGCATATTTTTTTTTTTTTCATTACTATTCTTAGCAAGGTACCTCAAGATCTCCAAAAACTTCTTTTCCGAAAGTGACTCTCGCGACTATGTATTTTCTGCATAATTTAACATTGTGCAATCCGGTTCTTAAATTAATATACGAAATAACAAAGCATTCTTAAGAAGCGTACATTTTTCTCTTTGACGACATCCCCAGTTAAAACATGATATTGATACTAATCCTTACAATTTATTTTTTCCTTGAAGTCATTTCACGCTCACGTTAACGGTTTTGTTTATATTGCACAGAAAATTTTGATGGCAGGCACTACTTTATCAGGCATTGAGCGAGATACTATCGGCTGCAAGGCTCTAGGGGTCTCTTCACTCACTTGAAAACAGCCGCTGTCTAAAGTTAAATCTATGAGAAGGTTGTTTTCGAATTTCTCGTTTAAATCTGAATATTTTAAACAATATTTTTTAATAGGAAAGCTGAGGTCTATCTTTAGTATGGCTATATTTTACTTTTTCGATTTCGGTAGTAGATTTTCTTAATTTTCTCAAGTAGAGTACTTTCACTTTCGGAACCGGTTTCGAAACTCAAAGTACCCTTATTTAAACTATCTGCAACCGTAATCATAAAAGTAAAAAATAGCCATATTTAAGTTCGACCTCATTTTTCCCATGCAAAATTTAAATTTAAACAAGAAATTTGAAAACAACATGCCAATAGGTTTAACATTAAGGGGGAGGGGTGTGCTTTCAAGTGAATGAAGAGTCCCCTTAACACTAGGTTCGTTTAAAAAGATTTTCCTTTAAAAATTTAAAATTAATACGTACCGGAGCATGAGTTTTCATTTGGATATATTTTCATTTAAAAATAAAATTGTATAAATTCGAAAGTGTACGCTACTGAAGCAATGGGGCCCTCCACGAATAAGTTCATTCGGAAAGATTTTCGTTTAAAACTATAAAATCATTCAACA
The DNA here is from genome assembly GCA_963932465.1 of Maratus speciosus. Classification (NCBI taxonomy): domain Eukaryota; kingdom Metazoa; phylum Arthropoda; class Arachnida; order Araneae; family Salticidae; genus Maratus; species Maratus speciosus. Next base: position 173,593,514 of record OZ010788.1, read on the forward strand.
AACTGTTTTTAGGTACATTTAAGGTTAGTATCATGGGCCCAACTGATGCCGAGCGGTTCAGGTAGTTTATTAATAAATTAACCTTTTATGAACACCAATAATGCATGACAAATACGAGGCTCACATTTCTCAAAATAACAAACTAATTATTATACATTTTATTAATAAATATAAACACTAATTTAAATAACGACAGATTAAGAAGTTAATTATATTGAAATATAATATATATATATATATATACAATAAATATATATATTCGGCGTGTTAACGAAATTATTTTATTAAAATTACATTTCTGGACTGTAAAGCAATGGAATCGGATGATATATTTTAAAGATAATTAGTATTTAAAAAAAAATGATTTCATAGGAATCAGGAGATCCCATATTAATTTATGTTTTTAATATTTTATATCAGGTGTTATTGAAAAATAATAATTCGAACTGTACATAACTTAATTTTACCGTAAGACATTAAGTTTAACCACAATAGAATTTTGTAAGAAAATTCACTTCATTGCTCGATATAAACATGTGTAATATATCAATATCATTCATAAAAATTATTTTTTAAATAATAATACATACTTTTTAATGAAGAAGAATGTTAAATACATATTCAAAATAAACTGAAAGCCCAAGCACGTATCGGAACTTGAATCTCATGTACCTTTCGTCTCAGGCATGAGTAGGGGAAAGTAGGGAATGGTGCTCACTTAAGGGAAAACATGAATAGCTAGTCAAATTTAGACAAAAAAACCCAATATTTTATTAACGAAGTATAATTCCAAAGCATAAGGAACAGTTTACAATCAACTAATTTTCATAAAAGTTTTAGGAATTTTTTTTTTCGAGTTTTATTTAAATAACCATCGATTGAGCGGTAATGCCCGACACGGTAGGGTAATTGCGCTCAGAGTTTGAATACAACATTTAAGTAGGACAAAAGTCACATATGTAGTTGTGTGGGCTGTTCACACCACTGCAGACTTTTTGCAACCACTTTACACATATTGCACAAACATATTGCGTTAGACATATAGTGAGCTACTTTTTTTATATTTAGTTTTTTTTTATTTTCACCACTTTTTTTGAAATCGTAAAATTCTCCTTCTTTAACGACATATTAATTAAGGCAAAAACAGGGGAATTTTACCATTTCAAAAAAGTAGTGTCAATCAACAAATTTGAATTTAAAAAATGTTGCCCACTGGCAACACTTCTGGAATTCCATGCGAGCGCCATTACCCGCTATCACCATGTTGGGTTTTTATGCATTATAATTGGCGTAACAACGTACTACAAAAATAAATAAAAGCATGAAAGTACAGCTGAATGTATATATTTTGTAGACATAATGAGTTAAATAATATTTGAAAATAAGAATGTACACTTATCTTCAAGTTAGATGTTGTAGAATTTTATAATAAAACAACTTCAAACTAACATAGTGAGGACACAAAAATACTTTCCTCACGACGTGCACTAAATCCTTCCTGCGAACTTAGGATAAAGTTCGCTAGGTGCCGGTACCGATCGGACGTTTTCAATTCTATTCTGTTTAGAGATATTGGGAGATCGGGATTACCCTTCTGAGCATCATTACCCTACTTTCCCCTACTAACCATTGAGGGCCATCGCTAAGACTTTTTCTTCGGGGTGGGGGGGGGTGGGGGGGGGGGGAGGGACCTCAAATTGCCAAGTCAAGTTTCGGTATTTGCTAACTAGTTTTATAATTTTGCCAAGTTACCACAATTACACAATGTAATACAGTTCTTATTTGTAAAAAGTTTAATAATATTGCCTATTAGATTTATAACTATTGCCAAATCTATCAGAAATAGTCAGTGCATTATAGTTTTTATTAAAGATTAAAACGAATTTGCCAACTAAGTTTGTAAATTTCCCAAATGTAACAGTATTCGCAAACGCTTTGGGGCGGGAGGCTCCCCCTGCCCCTCCCCACCCTTAGCGAGGCCCCTGCAACCATTATGCTATTATAATAACCTCACAACACCCAATAATTAGGATGTGGGTACAATACACGAGTCTTTACACAAATGCAGATTTATGTTAATGTTATTGGAAAAAAGAATAACAAATGAAGAGGCGAATAACATAATCTGAAGTTTATTAACGAAGTTGCAAGACAATTTTGTTTAAATTCAGATTTTTGTTTTCTCCAATTCTCTGCGTCTCTGTTATTACGCCATGTATATCACGCCAAATCAGTACATTAAATTAAATTTTGATGTAAATGTTACTTATATTTCTGCATTTTTGACAACCTTACATTTGGCATTTTAGGCAAATTTGTATATTTAGAACATAAATACAGTTGCTCAAGTTGTTTAATATCTTAACTAATATTAATTAGTTTTCAACATAAATGTTTAATAACGTATCAAAGAATCGAATATAAAAAATATGTTTACTATTTTTTTTTTAATGTCTTCGTGATACAGGTGAATATAAGAGAAACTAGAAGTGTGTGTGTGGGGGGGGGGGGGGGGGGAGGGGGGATTAGTTAATTATATTTTTCGATTGAAACTGAATATAAATTTGAAAAAGAATTGTAAAAAATAGTATATATAAAAATTTTAAAAATTAAACAGAAATAAATTTCAAATTTAGTAACTAAAGATATAAATATCAAATTGATTTATGAAAAGACTTACCTTTATCTTTATTAAACAATATTTGAAATTCTGCAAAGTTCTTCTCAAAACACTTTCTTTTGATAAAATAAATTTTGTGCTTTTTGAAGTCAAAAAAGGCGTTTTTTTCGAAACAATATTTGGAGGACTTATTTGATTTAAATAAATATTCTACATTAACAGTGATAACAATACGTTTATAATTTTATGCTTACAATACTTAATTTTCTAAATCATTAGTTCATTTTACAGACATTTTGAAAAACTCATTTGAAAACTCATTCTTTTTTACTTTTAATTTTTGTTTCATTTATGAAACTTATTGTGGATTTTCAAGAATTTTAAAAATTCATTTACTTTTAAATAATAAAATATGTGTATAAATGAATATGTTTGTATGGGTTATTTTTACTTCAATCTAAATTGTTGGGTTTTACCACAATATTTCATTCGGCACAATACCAATGAACAATAATATTTACATTCTTATATATAATGATATAATGCATAATAAAAGCTAAGTGTAGTTATACTTGCCAAACGCGTAGAGAATTTTAAGCACAGTTGAAAGCACTATTTTATTTTCAACAAAATATGTAAACACAGCAATAAAAAAGCTATCTATACTTTTTCTTTTTTTCAATAATTCTCACAGGTATGATTAATGTTACATTTAACTATAAGTAATTCTCATCGTGTTTAATGGACAGCTTTCTTTTAATAATTTCGTTACATTTTTAATAACTTAGTTAATCTTGATAGATTAACGCAGTTTGGCAGTTGTGAATAACATAAGGTTTAATACTCAGTTTCGTCATCGGAGACTCTTCTAATTAGTATAGTAAGAACAAGTATAGTAAGAAATAAGATAAAGAATATAGTAAGAAAAAGAAAGAACGATAAATTAGACTGCAAAATACTCAAGTATATTCAAAAGTTATTTCGATACGTAAATAAAATGTATGATTTCATATCATATTCTTATTTTTTCTTCAGTTAACAATAAATAAGCATGCTTTGAAAATTTTGTTGATTTTACTCACATTTTATGCATTTATTATAGCTTAACATGGATTTTAAATGTAAATTGAAACATTTTTGCACGTTTCACATATGAATTAATGGTAGAGCTACTTCATTTTCACCAAATGGCATTTTCCACATTTTATTCTGAATGTCACTACATGGCCACATTCTTAATTTATCAATTTCTTTGATAATAATGATAGTTAAAATTTCTGAGTTGCATGGTTTATCATATAAATGGCCTAAACATTTGAATTTGTGTCCCAAAATAAAATGTTGATTTAAATTAGAATGGAAGATGATATTTAAAACTTTTACCACCGACCCATTTTTTAAATAAACGCAGTTGTCTGCATTATTGTTGCAATTTATAATGGATCCGTTAAACTCATATATTTTATACTGTTCAATATCTTCTTCTTCTTGAAGTAGGGGACCTTCATAATGTCTATTATACATAGCTTTGGTTTCGCCAAAGATCGGGTTTTCATCCTTTGTATCCATTAAAATGTTTTGACTTTCTTTATATCTTTTAATCAACTGTTGTAAAGGTTTGTGTGATTTGTGTACTAGCTTCTTCATTTTGTACATGTAATTTTCAAATCTGAATGCACTAAACTCATCAAGGGGTCCGAACTTTTTAACATCATCAGCAATATGAACTAAACCATGAACATTATGAGATACTTTATCTTCTCCATACAATATTCCATATGATGATACAAAATATTTCATCAGATCATTGGCATAATTTAAAAATTTTGTTGACAAAGTTGGACTGGCTAAAATTGTTACTGCTACGTGCAGGCATAAAAAATGATAATAAATTTCTCGTTTTAGAACTGATCGTAGAACTATTGGTCCAATATATAAAAGAAATTGCCGGTACTCTGTTGCTTTCCAATACGCAATGTCTGATAAAGCTCTAGGCTTTCGAGAAAATTCGAGTGGTGTACTACATCTTAATTCTAATATTCTGCTTGATATTGCTTCAACTGATTTCGAACTAATTTTTGTTGGTAGTGGACCACTTATCCACGATGTTATTAATTTTTTAACGACACCAAGGCAGATAAGATGCATATAATCAAGGGGGACATTTGTTACCATACCAAAATTAGGAATTTCTGTTAATAAACTCTTTTTAACATGGAAATCCTCATCGCTCATTTCTCTAAATTCTTCATTCGTTCTCAATTCACTTGAACCTCCTGGAAAACAAACCCGTCCTTCTTTATACTTTCCTTCTATCTTGCATTTAGAACAACTAAAGTAACCTGCGTGTCCTTTAATGCCCAATACAAAAGATTTAGCTGGTGCATCACATATTAATGCATGTATATTAACGGTAACCCTTTTTTTTCCAACGTCTAAACCCTCTCTAATTATTTCGGTTGCCTCATTGACAAACATTTCTAAAAAATTCATTGCTGTTCCTGGGTTTTTCATAGCCATGGTATAGCCCGATTATGAAAACATCTTTTATAACTTGATCAGAGCATAAAATGGGCCAGAAGCAACTTTTTGAAGATTTACATAATGGCAAACCATCAATATTTACAAGAATGTGTAATTTATTTAAAGTTAAATTTGCCGCTTCATATCGAAAAGTTATGCATTTTAGAGCCTCTGCGAACCCAATGTGGCAATAATTTCCAGGAGGAACTAGAGTCACGTTTTCTACGTAAAGAGGAGTTCTTAATAATGTTCGAGAGTCCTTTGGAATATTTTCTTCGGGAAAAAAAGAATTAAGCATCTTTAACAAATCAGAAAAAGCATTACGTTTAATATCATAATGAATTGCCCATCTAGACAAAGTTTCTGATATATTAAACTCGTCATGAACGCTCGAAACATTCGCTTCAGAAATTGCATCACTATTATCATAATCAATATAACCAGGATTTTCATCAAAGTTTATTTCAAACATATTTGCAGCTGAATAACTTTTAATTTCGGTGTTTTGGACAGGAAGGAAACTACGGAAATTTTGAGAATTTTTTTCATTTGAACTTTGCAGAATTTCTGTTTCGTCAGAACTAGATTCTTCAGATATTTCTGTTTCTGCAAGAAGACTTTCAAAATCTTTCGTCGTTTCGTCTTTTATAAGCCTTCGAGTGTGGCGTTTCGAATAACACAATTTCCTCTTTCTTTTAAGCATTTTTTAAAACTGATCCACTTTCGGTTATTTCTATAATAATAATAAAAGCGAATGCTTAAATTGGTATATTAAAATATTATTATTAATACTATAATTTAATTTTATCGGTGCAAATGATCCGAACTTCCTTGCTATGGTCATTCTCACGAAAATGTACTTTTTATGGTCGTAGTGGCTTGAATATTAGGAAATGCAGCAAATTTCCTTATATTTTCATTCAAAAGTATATTAAATAATCGATTTAAGTAATCGATTAAATGCATTTCTGACAAATTAATTTAAATATTTAATCTTTGAATTAATACAAGTCGAAAGTCTCCTCCGTGGATGTCTCTACACCTGAAGCCCAACGTTCATTTCACTAAACAATTTATATATTTTTTTATAATATGTAATTAAAATCCTTTAAGTTATAACATAATATTTTTTTTAAAATGATTTTATTTTTATTAAGGAATTAACTTAGAAACTTTGTCCTTAATAAAAATATTCTCCCTCTATGGACACTGAAAGAAATAATAATAATAAAAAGGCCATAGATTCTGACTAAATTATTCTGATGATACTGCCACCATAGATTCTGTACATGCCAAATTATCATTCGGTAGATTGGGAGAAAGAAAGACTTTTTGTTTTTAACACTTTCGAACATAGTTTACAAGTGTTTATTGATTCGGTTTTTCTGTTTGTCTGTCTGTCCTCGGTTTTCCATGAATAATTTCTGTAAATATACTCGAATTGCCATGCAATTGATATATGTTATTAAACCTTATTATGACATGTTGGGTATTAAAAGAGAAATGTGTAGCACTTTTAGTTCCTTTACAGGTTCACTCAAAATAATACATTACATTATAGTCTATGGGAAAAAATCATTTGAGTTTTATTTTATTGATGTTATATATCCTTTTCAAACATATTGAAAATTATATATTTCACTGAGGTACACTACAAGAGGCTTTGTATAAAATATGGTGTGTATATTACTTATAGTTCCTTTGGGGCTATACATTTATCACGTTATCAACTTTTCGGTAATTTTGGCCCCCCTCCAATCCTTTCGATATCATCCGTTATGATTCCTTGACCCCCCCCCCCCATAATAATATCGTTAAAAATTATAAAAGTATTTGGAAGTGTTGGAAAGTTGTACATAATCTGTTCTTGACGCATACTTTTTCATTTTTGTTTAGACATAACTGCTTGATTGTGAAATTATTGGATCTTTTCGAAATTATTAGTTCCATTTTGAGTATTGTAAATTTATCAATGCATAGAAAGCTAATTCATAATTATAATATCTACAAATTTTGGACAGCTTTAACATTGCACTTAATAAACAGAAATGCGCCATTTTAGAAAACCGAAAATCAAAGAAGTTAAAAATTTAAAACTTAATTTACGTCTCCTTCTCGGAATTGGTCTATCTAACTTTTCTTATTTTGCTTAGTTTGTCAGTCATTTAATAAATATTGTGTGCAGTATAAGGAGGTAACAGATACAATAACAAGTTTTAAAAATAATGTAATCCTGATGTGCATCATTTTTCATAAATGTTTATTGTAAAAATTCAAATGTTTAAAATAATTTAGCCATTTTTGTCTTTTCTGTGAGAATGACCTTTAACAGTTTACTTATAAAAAATATATATTTAACAACTACGCCTAGTAATTATTTAATTCTGTCATCATTTCAATTTTTGTAATGCAAATATCCCTTCCCATGGCCTCCGTGGCCATGTAAGGAAGGATTTAAAAAAAAAAAATCAGAAACTTGTGAAAAATAAACTGCAATATCTGATCACCAATATAATGCTTAAAAGTTTTACATATTTTTATAATACCTGTTATCAAAAAAGTTATCATGTTTCAGAAACATGCAACAAGATTTGAAATAAAAATTACAACTACTGAAAAAACTGAAATTTATAAAAAGTTGCCTTATGCCTGATGAGCATATCTGTTAAGTTTCCATTATTTTAAGTACCACCAGTCTCGAATAGCAATATCCGCTTTATTTAATGGTGGAATCCTGTTATTAAATAAAGTGGATATTCGGAAATTAGGGTACACAGAATACAGGAAACATCGCAGACATGCATATCAGACGTGTTGATATTTGGAACTCTGAGTATTTCTTAGTTATTTGCTTATTTATATTATTTATATGTTTTTAATTTTTTTTTCCCTTTTTTGTGATTTCGAAATTAAAACCTGTGTAAAAGGATTTTAACCGATTAACCAGTTATTGAATCGTAAGTTTAAAATATAAAATGTACTCATTCTTTCTTTATTTTAACCCTGAGGTTTTTTTTAAATGTTATAGTTTTGTTCGTAAATAAATGTTAAATCACATTCTAAAAGGTAGGTGGTTATGGGAGTACTTAAAAAAGAGAATGTCCAGTTTACGGTCCTGTTACGAAATGATAGAGAGAAATAAAATACAGTGTATTAAATGAGAACAGAAATATTAAAGAAAATATAGTAAAGAATAAAATAAAAGAAATTGTACAAATAGGGAAAAGAAAATGTTACATCTTTCTTTAGCGATAGAAATTTTAAAATATATAAAATTTAAATTTCGTGTCAATTTAAAATTTCAAAAGATATTAATTTATCAATCATCTAATATATCGCGATTACCTATCTGCATACAGTCACATAATTTTAAAATATTAAAAAAAAGAAATGTTGTATTCAATATCGACATTAGAAATGTTCATTAAAAAAATATTTTCAACTGCATATCTGAAAAAAGCTTCTAATCTCTTTTTTCAATCGGGCTTTATCATATCGGTGTGAAATGCAGTTGTGAAATCGAACAATTTTTTTATTCCGTAAACTAAACTGTAAAAAAAGTATATCATTATAACATTTAATCTTAATAAACGGAGAAAACACTCCTTAAAACGCATTTTGTATAAAACTGAAATTATTTTCAAACATTTAAAAGAATGCGAGAAAAACTGAAATAAAAGTATGTAATTATCGTGTACTTACTCAGTGTAAGATATCCGGAGAAATGGCAGACGAATAACTTGCTTCGGTTTAGTTTAATATAAAATCCCGCGCTAATTAACACCTGCTTGGTACAACGCGTGCGCAATTCCACAGTATCAGAGTAGATTTCGCGCCAAAACTATGAAAAATAAACTTGGCTGAGTTCCATATTATAAAGTAGATAGAAACGACTGTTGAAGTGAAAAAGAAAAGAAGGGGGTAGAGATTTATTTAATCGTTAGGATAATAAATTATTTGCAAATGGATTTTAACTATCGCCTAAAAATGACATTAAACAAGTGTTTTTTCAATGCACTGTACTTTCGCATAATCAAGAAATACATTTTGTAGTTTCAAACTGACAGATTTAACTAATCTTCTTTTGTATTACATATATATAAACAGTTCAATGTATTTTTATATATTCGTGATCAATTGCATTAGCTCAAACAAATATTAGAATAAAATACACAGAAAAACGCAATAATTAGTAGACATAATAATTAATTTCATTTCAGATATTCGTACTGCTTTTATTATTATTATTATTAAGATTATTTATGTATACATTTTTTATATGTAGTCGTAAAAGCTTTATTTAAAAATTGTTATCTTAGAAACAACATTTTAATGGAATTTTAAAGAAACTTCGTATTGAGCTCCAAACCATTTTTTAATATACTTCTGTTTGAGGTCTGTTGTTCATTCTTTCCTGTTTTTTTATCCATCCGTTCGTAGCAAATGATTTTAATAAAATCTGTTTAATTACAAAATTTCCTGAATAAAATTTTATTTGGCAATGCTTAAAGTTGAGACATTCTTATTCAGAAACTATAAAATTGAACAGGGTTTTCCATTTGTCGGCAAAGGCGAGAGAATTATCCGACAATTCTATTAAAGTTGAAGATTCAAATCTCGATTTCCGTGCGCGACAGCGCCAGAAAGGTAATTGAGGAATAAAGCACTCATAGCTAGTAAGATGCAAGACATTTATTGAAAAATGAAATCGCTATTAGAGTCCAATTTTTTGAATAGTTACGCCTGCCAATTTCATCATCTATACTTTAAGAATAAATTCTTCAATGTATCAGAAAATGTCGTGCTGTTGAGAATTTTAATATATTTTCTGAAAAGCGCTCTAAAGAGAGAAAAGGAAAAAAAAATAACATCAAATATAAAGGCCGAATTTAAAGAAATAAGACAACAAATAATCTCAAATTAAATATTATGCTTGATAATATTAATCGAATAAATTTTTTTCTATATTGATTATCCACTATTATTATGTATATTTAACATTGATCTGCTGTATAGTTTTTTAGAGCAATTTTCCTCAGTCATAACGTTAATATTTAAAATTATTAAAACAATTATAAATTTGTAAACATTTCATGTAATATATAGCTGTATATTTTAATGACTTTTCACAGCGCGAATTTAACGTTGTTTTTGCGTTTAAGGTTTTGCATATTTGGTACAGGAAATGGATGGATGTCGATGCGTCAAGTGATTCTTCGTAGTTTTGCTTATTACTAAAATTTTCAACAAACACGTTTTAAAAAGTCATAATTCCAATGTGTCGATAAATGAATTACTAAAATAACTTAATTTGTAAGATGCGCACAAAGTCAAGCTCCCAAATACATTTAGACGGTCTGTTTAAAGTACTGTTTAAAATATATCTCTTCATTTTCAAAGATTTTTGAAAGTCATATTTTTGTCACACTGTGACTTAACATTATGGTGGTTCTTTTGTCACATATGTGACGTGACGTACGTTACATGCAGTGACATAACAGTGACGTCACAAAAAAATTTAAAATTACCAGAAAAATATTTTTTGCAATAAATAACATGTTTTGAAGAATTTTTGTAATTTTTTTAAGTTTTCTAAGAAGTTCACATCTCAGTCACAATGTGACATCACTGAGTGGTGGCCTTTTGGTCACAGATGTGACGTGACCACAGTGACTTACAGTTACGTCACAATGACGTCACTGTGACCATCCATGCTATGAGGGTAACAACAGACGATTAAATTTCGCTCTTACTGCCATTTTTTAAACTTCAAGATATTGCACATTTTCAATTTTTACTCCGTCGAACAGGGGGGAAAATTACTTTCAAATGCAATTTGTTTGAAAACTGTATCGCTGTTTACTCAATTTTTATTTTTTTTTTGTTTCCTTTAAAGAATTTTCAAGCAGGATTTTGTATCTCTATCACGTACAAACAATTATAGGGCGATTGTCAAAAGGTGGGCACTGGACACACGTCATAACTTTAAGCCTTTCAAACATAACTTTAATTACCATTGACTTTATTATTATTTTTTTTTTACACTGAGTTTTTAATTCTATTCAGAGACAGAAAATGACATAATTTATTCTAAAAGCTTTGTATAAATATCTTAAAATTTTATTATTTTATGCTAAAAAGGCCAATTTCGGACATTCACAACGTTAACTGCCCCAATGTACCACCAAGAAAAAGAGTTTTAACTTTTTTCCAGGTGGTTCTAATGGTAAACAACGAATGCATAAAGGAAACGGATCATTTTTTGATAATTTCGTTAAGAGATGGCAGGCTGATTTATTGCTTTTTTCAAGATTGAAGGACTTTTCTATAAAGAATTTTTCTGTATTTTGCTATGTCCGAAAGTAACGTACGTAACAAAGCATTTGATTTTATTATTATTATTACTGGATAACAAAAATTAACTATACATATATATATATGTATACAAACACTTTTACTGCATTCTTAGTCTTAAGAATTTTTTAAATACTAAGAGCAACGTCCAAAATCTGTAACGTACGTGCGAAGAAATGCCCAAAATTTGTAACGTACACAACTTCTACTTAAATTCTTTAATCATTAATTTTCCAGAATAGTTGCTGTCTTTTAATGTTTGTGTATAATTTTGTAGACATACTATTAAAAATATTTATATATTATGTTTATAGACAAAATACTATTAAAAAAATTGGCCTTAAATTTGAAAATTTTAAAAATTACATATAGTTAAAGTTTAATGATCCCACCTTTTGAGAATCTCCCTATAAGAGATAAATCTGCTTGCATTTAAAATAAAAGAATTGTTGAGTATTTGTTTTCAACTTATAGTCCAAATGAAATTAAAACAACAATCAATCAATAAATAACACAATAAAATATAAATTTAAGACGTGTAGTCAAACCACGCGCTTAAAACACTGAAATGGTTCAAATCAAAAAGGCTGATTGTAAATAGTTTTAGCGATTTCTTCAGTTGTTAATTCCTGGCGCGAGGTCAATACGGAAGTGTCGCTTTTAAGAAATTTCAAATTTTTCATATCAATATGATTTTTGGTATTGCTAGTCGATATTCTAAAACAATATATTAAATGTTAAAAATCTATTAGAGTTACAATTTTTAGCAGTTTTCTCGGTAACCCGGGAAGCCTGTGCTTATCCCCTTGCTTATATGAAGGAGAGAATGTTGGTTAAAAATGGAATAAATGTTTTATAAATATTATTTCTTAATATTAACCCTTTATGTCCTAATTTAAGAATTAAATAAAATGCTAGCACAATAATTTTTATCTTTTATCCTTACTTTCAGAAACTAGATTAAAAAATATATAAAATAACCAGCGGCCCACAAGCGGTTTTCGCATTGCAATCATTAAGATTATTTGCTTATTCGATTTTTCCATAAATTTTAATTGACTGTAATTCTTTATAAAACAAGTAAAAATTAAATTTAAAAAATCAAAAAACCCGACTGCGTAAAAAGCGAACTAATTAATTATTTCTCATTAATGTGAAACTATTTTTTATATTACTTATTTATTTTTTATTTATTTACTTGTATTAATAACTTTTAAATTGTGTTTAATAGTTAGTTCTTGTCTATAAACATTGTTTTGATGAGGCCAATTGATGAGGACCTGGTGATGAGCTCTATGAAGGTTAGAGTTGTAGTAAAGCTAGAGATCCTACTTACACAACTTCAAGGTTGCGTAATATTTAAACGGAGTTTCTGACTGTAAAATAGTCAATGAAACATCGTCTTCATTTTGAAAGTCCTATCCAATGATATAGCACTCAATAGGGTGCATAAAATTTTTGTACGTTTCTACCGCCAATTTGTACTTTACGACCGCCATTTTGAATTTATAAAAAAAATAACCTAGCCTATAACCATCGAACGGGTAAGACAAATCGATAGAGCTCTCATTCATTAAAATCCAGCCAGCCGTTGGGATGTTTCGAGGGTATAAAGAAATCCACATACCCAGATACGCGTGAAACACATAATCCTTGGCAGTCGGGTAACAACGTAATTTAACAAAATTTTGGGCATACATACTACATCAAAAACTTCAAAAACCCATCGACTGATACCACATTATTCCTTGTGCGTTCGGTAAGTGCATAGAAAGAGGGATGCTGACCACAGGAATTATATGTATGAATTAAGCAAATTCATTTTATTATAGACTTTATTTTGTACGCTCTAAGTAAGGATCGACCGAAACCGAATTTCGGTAATTTTCCTATTATCAACGAAAAACGAAAGCGAAAATGTTTTTTTCAGTTATTAATACACACATAAATATAAATAATTATTAATTAATTATAGGTGTATAGCATCCTCGGTTATGAAGTATCACATGTAATATCTACGAATCGAGGAGGATATAAACTAGTCTATTTGATTCTTTTACATTTTTACTTTGTCTATATATATCTGAGTGTCTTAGGCTTTGGATCAAAACCAATAAATGGCAGCACTGATGCTTATTTTCTCATAAAATAAGTGTTATTATCATCCGAGTTTGCAAAATGCATCCCAGACAGTGTGTCCAAGAAAGTAAGAAATTTTCATAGCATTTAACCTAATTGCTTTACAATAAACAATTTTGAGGATTTGTAGATTATTCAATTAATCAAAAGCTTTCAATTTGTTAGTGCATAATTTAGGTATTATCATATTTAAATAGATATTTTAAGGGTGTTATTAATTTTAACTCCATATTTGTGAACCTAAGTTACCAGCCTCCTAAAGTATCAATTTAAAAAAAGGGGCTCCTTCTATAATATATGGTGTCTTTTTGTTTGTGCAAAATCAATGAATGTGCATTCACTGCGTTATTTTACCTTCGGGTCTGAATAGGATAGAAACACATTCCTAACAAACAAACGTACATATATTTGTATGTGTGTGTATAAGTTTCATGTAAAAACACAACATAAATAATAATACAACTTTTATATTTTATTACTTTATGACAGCAATAATCATAGCCGTTTATCAATAATTAATTGTTCTTAAATAATGGAGAAGAAATTCAATAATGACTATTTAATTTTTAAATATACACTGTAAAAAAAAAAAAAAAAAAAAAAAAAAAAAAAAAAATACTACCAGTTTTCCTTTAATAATCGGAAAAATAGTTGCCCTTATCGTACCGGAAAAATTTCCGACCCAGTTCGGAATAAAATCCGTAAAATACCTTTTTTTTTTACTATTTTCCTTTTTTACGGATTTTATTCCGAGCTGGATCGGAAAATTTTCCGGTAAGGTAAGGGCAACTATTTTTCCGATTTCTAGAGGAAAACTGGTCGTTATTTTTTACAGTGTACACATCTTTTCAGTTATTTAATATTTTGCATTTAAATTAATTGATATTAATTTAAGAAATTAATATTGAACATGTTTTAATAAAAAAAAATAACCATTTTATAATTTATAATTATTTTTAGTTTAGTAGAGATAAGTAGAGTACACTGTAAAAAAAAATACTGCCAGTTTTCCGGTACGAATCGGAAAAATAGTTGCCCTTATTGTACTGGAATAATTTCCGACCCAGCTCGGAATAAAATTCGTAAAAATAAGGAAATAGCCAGTAAAATGGTATTTTACATATTTTATTCCGAGCTGTGTTGGAAATTATTCCGGTACGATAAGGGCAACTATTTTTCAGATATCTACCGGAAAACTGGCATTATTTTTTTTACAGTGTAGAGTACACTGTAAAAAATATACGACCAGTTTTCTTGTACACTGTAAAAAAAAAAAAAAAAAAAAAAAAAAAAAAAAAAAAAAAAAAAAAAAAAAAAAAAAAAATGCCACTTTTTCGGTAGAAATCGGAAAAATAGTTGCCCTTATCGTACCGCGAAACATTTCTGCTGTTTTAAATTTAAAATTTTCTGCTTACTATTAACTTTGCGGCTTTTAACGAGCACATGATAAACATCTTCAAAATTTAGTCATGTATGCATCGCTTACTTTAATTGCACTCACGTCTTCAGCCAGTCGGGAGTGATAATTATAAACAGTGAAGTTAATAGCAATAAATAAAGAGGGTCTCATTTGAGCCGTTACAGCTCAAACCAATGAATAATGTTGAAAATTTCCGAAGGCAGAAACGAGGGAACAGATGTTATATATTCCCGCGGCCGCCATCTTGGATTTTTTCTTGGCGTGAAAAACCCCTTTTCTGCCAAGTATATGTCACAGATTTATGCGCATGTTAGGCTTAACGGGGTTGCCAGAACACGTCACTCGTCGGGGTTGCCTTATAGATAAACGCCAACAAAACATCGCCGAGAAATCCAAGATGGCGGCCGCGGGAATATATAACATCTGTTCCGAAACGAGATTTTAGGAATACGGATAGTTTCGCTCAACTTTCGGTCCGACCGAATTTTGGCAGCATTTTCGCTGAAAATTAGTCTTCGGCGAAACTCAGGTTTTGAACCAAAAACGAAAATGGAAGTGAATTTTAGGTCGATCTCTAGTTCTAAAATTAAACTTTTCGTTATTTTATTTTAAAAAAGGTCGCGATAACAGGATAAAAAATGTGTTTTTAGCGAGTGATACGTTTACTAAATAGTAGAATAATTTTGCCCATGTAGAAAGAAAAATTAATTGAAATTACGCCAACTTGACGCTATCATAACGCTTATATTATTATATTTTATTATTTTAAATTTACATTAATATATTTTGCTATTTAAAATTTTTGGTTTCTGGCACTATCGAATTTCTTTGAATAATCACAAAAGTAATAAAATTGTCAAAAAGAAAAATTTAAAACGAATAACGCCCTAAGAAGTCACTCTGCAACACAAAACTAAAATGAAACACGTTTCAACAACTATACGATCTTGAACACAGAGCAAAAAAGCATGCACTGCCTATGAGAAGATTGTGTAACCACGCTACTAATTTCGCAATTATTGTATTAGAATTTAAATAATCACAAAAAGAATAAAATTGCAATAAAGAAAAATGCAAAACTAATAACCCCTTACTTGTAAGAAGTCACTCTGCAACACAAAAATAAAATGAAACGTGTCAACAACCATACGGCCTTCTACACATAGCAATCAGACTAGTAATCACTGCGCATGTGAAAATCGTGTAAAAGAAATTGAAAATTTAGGGATTTTGGAGAACTCTCGTAACACAATGTCGAAAAGCTTATATTTATTGCTTTTCCTGAACTCTGTAAATAATCACGATTTTTTATACAAATTTTCTTAGATATCGAAAGAGTTTTAAAAATTGTTTTTATTTACCTATATTAGCGTTATTTTTTTTTTCGTGTGTGGACTGTTGTTTGAAAATAATACCCAAGATGTATCAAGAATATAAATAACAACGAAAAATATTGCGATGCTTACTTAACCTTTAACTGATGTGACTAAAATTTGTCACACAACTGATGTGATCCGGTCTCTCAGACCCCTCGAATAAAATGAATAAAAAAAAAAAACTCAAATGGTTGAATTTACTTAAATTTTCTCCTAACAATATCGTTGTACTTCTCTTAGGAGCATGTGAATTAAATTGCGTGAAAAAAGTATTTTATTCATATTATTTAACTTCAGTACAGAAAAGTAAAAAGCTGTAAAAGTGTTTACAGCTGGGAGTCGCGGGGTCTGGGAGACCGCGTGACATCAGTTAAAGGTTAACTCCTTAATTCTCGCCCCGTGATATTAACCGGCTGCCTATTTTATTCAGATTGCTTGATTCCCACAATTTTTAGGTGCGTTCGTAATTATATAAATACGTAACACCTATAGTTGCCGTTCAGTCCGTCCGTCTGTCTGCCTGTCCGTCCATATAACAGAGCAAAAACTACCCAACCGAACGGTCTGAAATTTTAAATATATAATTGTTGCAAAAGTTTGTCCAGTCATTTCAAATTTTATGAAAACCGGATATATAGTTTAATTACAGGGACAGTCAAAAGTTTTCCGTTTCATTGCAGCCAATGAGAAAAAAATACTTCAAGTGCATTTAAATGATGTTATGGCCTTCCGAATGGTCTGAAATTTTAAATATAAAATTGTTGAAAATTTTTCTCGAGTCATTTTAAATTTGACAAAAATCTGATGTATAGTTTAATTACAGGGACAGTCAAAAGTTTTCCGTTACATTACAGCCAATGGAAAAAAAGTATTTCAAGTGCATTTTAATGATGTTACAGTCTTTCGAACATAATGAAATTGATATGCACTTATGAAGTGCACATTACATTCAATACAATATACGGTGCAAAATATATTTATAAAACTAGCTATAGTACGAACGCACTTCATTTGCCACGTTTGACGTGGAATGTCCAACTTGTTATAAAATAGTGTAATTGGCTTTATTATGGTATCATTTGTCCTGTCATTAAATAAGGTGAATGTTTCTTTTTCAAAAAAAAAAAAAAAAAAAAAAAAAAAAGGTGCCAATAAGCAATTTGAAGTTTTAAACCTGAATTTAATACGATCGTTAAGTGGTTAAATTAGAAATAAAATTCAAATAGAATTCGTCTGTAGCAAAACTTTCTTTAAGCTATCAGTCGTATCTTTATAATCTGCATTTTGGTCTCATATCGAAATTATAAGGTGCCTCAGAGTAAAACTTTATATAGCCAACTATAAAGTATTATTGAATTTATCTTACGCCTTATGGATCAATATTACATAGGAATATACAGTTACTTCAAAGCGCTAGGTATTAGTATATCACTCAGTAAGTAGAGATTAAGCAGTATTTCTCTATAAAATAGTCAAGATATTCAGTACGAATACATAGATTAAATAATGTATGATAGGCATCAAAGTATGCGACTTTGTTTTAGAAATAAAGTTAGTAATATATGGGAAAAAATCTAAATAAACTTTAATTTCACTTCAAAATAAAGATTTAATTCTTTTAATATACTTTATAGCAGGGATTTAGTGGAGGGTATACGGGAATATACGCCGTGTACCTTCTGGATTTTTTTAAAAAGCTCCGTATACCCTCTGTTTCTCAAATAAAGCATTAGCGTATACCCTATCTATGAACGTTCATGACGTCAGCGTATACCCTCTGCCTATACCTGTAGTCTCTGCTTTTTTTACGACTACAACACTGCTTTATAATAGAAAAATAAAAGACCTGCAAGAAACATACCAGTGATTTTCAGGTGAATACTTGCTCTGTTCAGCAAGAGAAGGTGACAAAATTATTTTTAATTGATCTATATTCGAAGAGCTCAGATGATAAAGGTGGTAAACCACAATCATCATTTTGACAAAATGAGCAGTAAAGATCCAAATATCTATTTACGTTTGCAGTCCATAGCCTCCTTTATGATTAAAGATCTCTGTGAGTGTTAGTTTTTTTTTTAAAATCCAAATAGTAATTTAACAGATGGTAGAGAAACACTGATTGAATTCGATCGTAAGATTAACTCAATTTTTTTTTGTCATATACCTTTATCATTATAAGGAAGAAAACCCCATACTTTCGAATGAACGATTAGTCGAGTCGTACACAGTTAGTACGTAATATTCCTCGCAAGAAACCATTGAAATGAGCTCTCATCCCTTTCGAAAACAAATGGAAATTTTTACATATTAGGAAGATGTCTTCTTTAAAGATCCGTGAAAACAGTTTGGCAGGGGTGGTCCATTAAACAACAAGAGGTGTTTACAGCCTGGAAGTGAAGAGCATACTCCTATATCATAAGTCAGATTAGAAAAACAAAATTTTCTTTATTGGTGGTCCATACATGTTCCCAGCCGTAACACTAGGCATATATTAAAAGGAGGACCAGGTGTCACTATTACGTAATAATAAAAAAAAAATTGTAAGAAAATTCTGCCACAAAGCAGCAGTGCATCCCAGTTTTGTTGCGTTGGCATAAATTAGATAAACTCGCCAACTTTTTACCAAAAAGATAAAAATAAGATATAATTTGGCGAAAAAATGAAAAACTCCAATAAAACAAATATGATGACATATATTGTTATTATTTCATTAAACAAAATAATATTTTCAATAAATCATTACATCATTCATGTTGAAAGTAGGAAATACTTCGATTCTGTAATCAACCGACAAATTAAATTATTCTTTCTGATTTATGAAGTAAAATATCTTTTGATTATTAGAAATGTTGTTTGCACTTTCATATTTATATATAATTTATTAAATAAATTTGATGGGAAATTACAATTTATTTATGATTATTGCTTAGAATTTTGAATTACACAAAGAAATGCAACCATTTGATTTATATAACATGGGATAATGTGAACGAATAAGTGAAATGCGTTATTTATGAGAGGCAAAATTAATATTACAGCATAATGTAATATAATGAATAATATTTCGCAGAGAAATTAAATGCTTTTATTTACTAAAGATGTAATGGTTGATGAAAGAATTTGCAATACATTTATATGGCTTTTATTAATCTCCCTATTCTTAAAAAAAGTAACTACCGCTGTCACCGCCGCCGGTTTTGAGTTTTTTGTGACCGGAGGTCTTTCTCTGTTAATAATAAGAAAAATATTGCATACAAAAATATGAAAATAGGCTGTATTATAGAGAAATGTTTGATAAACACGCTGATGTAGGCAGTTTTCAAATCGAAGAATTATTTTAAGAGATATTTAATGCTAAAGTTGGACAAAGTTGTTCCATTAAAAAAGTTTTATAGGAGCAAAAACTATACATCGGAATTTAATCATTTTTAGATCATTTTATACGTTATAATTTCCCGGTGTGCAGATTGCATTTAGTTTTTAAATTTTACTCATTTTTTGAGCTTTTATTTCTATTTTAAATTCAAATTTTCGGCATTTCGAGAGATATTTTTTACTTATTTTAGAAAATTGTACTAATTTAACCTGTTGCCAACTTTATAAATATCGCAAACAATAATGGTTGCTTCAAATTAAAAATTTATTTATTCGTGACTATTATAAACAGAAAAAAAACTTTCAAATTAGAATTAAATAATTACGTATATAAAGCAGGAACTTATTGAAAATTACTTCATCTATAATTACACGTGAATTTTAACAGAGAAAGGATATTGTAAAATAATAAATTCATTAACATGCGTTAGAAGTCTTAAATAGGAGAAATTACATCACATTTACGTCACATTACACTTATTACGTAAAATGAGCAAAAAATAATATTGCAAAACAGTTTAAATTTAAAAACTGCGCTAGATATTTATTTAATATTTCGAGAGGATCTTTCCAACTATTTTTGTTGGGACAGCGCAAATAATATTTCATTTCTAATAAAAGTATTTTCACGTGAATATTTAAAAGAGAAAGAATAGCTTGGTCAAAATTACGTCAGATTAAAAATGATTAATTTAAAATGTCTCATTTAAAAGAACTTTCTTTTCGCTTTGTTAAAAAATACCAGGAGACAAAGATTCTGTTTACTTAATTCCTTTTATATTAGCTTATTTTGAAATGTTGTTACACGTGTCTACGTCATCAAGTTATTTTTATTTCAACGTTTTATTACTATTTTTATTAATGTTGTACAATTTATTTGTTCTTTCGTAATTTAAAATAAAAATTGTCAATTTGTATAATTTGGCGGGTGGTTTGGCGATTTATATAATTTGGCGAAATTGGTCGATTGGATAATCAAGTAGTACCGCAGCGGATTTGGCGCTAAAATTCCCCAGTCAAAGAGAAATGAATAAAAATCCATTTATAGGGAGATCGCCACTGTTTTTTAAATTATAATTCAATCTTTCGAAATCTTTTAAAAGCCGATCAAATTAGCGTGCATTTAGAGTCTGCGGTGTCTGGACGGGGGTTGGCGAGCGTAGCTCGTTGTGGGCCGAGCCACCTAGTGTTGAAAAAGAAAATGTTAAAAGAAAGAGCATTTAATATTAGAAAATGGATTCTTTTTTAAAACAAAATGAGAGCCTGATTAAAATCGCTATCTAGTTTAATAA
Source organism: Maratus speciosus (assembly GCA_963932465.1). NCBI lineage: Eukaryota > Metazoa > Arthropoda > Arachnida > Araneae > Salticidae > Maratus > Maratus speciosus. Next base: position 173,614,613 of record OZ010788.1, read on the forward strand.
TTAATGCTTCTTAAGGAAATTAAGACAGCTATATGTGACTGGCATCCCAATCATCTGAGCTCTTCAATACATTAATATTTTTTTATAACATTATAATAAATAATATCATTTTATTGCATTTTTAGAAAAGTGTATATCCTTCATTTTAGTCTTTAATAAAAAATATTATTCTTTTAAAGGATAATAATGAATTAATTTCTATCTGTTTCGCTTATTTATAATCTGCAGATAATTATTGTTATGAAAAATAATCTCTAAATTGTATTCACTTGTCTATTTTAAGTATACACCATTCTGAGGCTATGAATTGTAGTGCAGTATACTCATCCTAAGTAATGAGAATTAAGTTATTAAATGAATCATTACGCGATACAATTTTTGGCTTTGATGCAAAATTTAACATAAATTTAGGTATCAAAGAAATGTGTTAATGATTAGATGTTAAATTTGGTTGGATGGGTATGGGCATCCAATGAAACATGTTGCATCTTAAAATATTCAAAAAATCCTGGAATTACTTTCTAAAGATATTTTTGTTTTTTCCAAAAAACATTTAATTAAATTATTCTATTTTTTATTAATGGAAAATAGACGATAAATGGTCTTATTAATATTTTTACTTTCTTCTATCTTTACAAGAAGAAAGTATTGGATTCATGAAAATTTTCCAATTCCGGTTTTCGACGGATTTACACGTTTTAGGGGTCAGAGAACCCGAAAAACATGTTTTTACAAAATGTATGTCTGTGAGTCTGTCTGTCTGTGTGTCGGTTTGTGACACAAATTTTGTGGGTGCTCTATCTCAAGAACTAATGCACAGAATTTAATAAAAATTTATATCCAGTTAGTCCCTGATACAAATGATTAGGTTTTGGTGCAAATCGCTCAACAGGTGGCGCTGCGATGATGCATTTTTTACGATTTCCGCAATGGTTCTATCTCAAGACCTAATGCACGGATTTTTATGAAACTTCAGATTCAGTTAGTCCTGTATATGACTAGATGCTGATTACGTGTTGGTGTAAACTGCTCAACATGTGGCGTTGCTGTGCTGCATTTTGCACGATTCCCGAAATAACTCTATCTCACAAACTAATGCACGAATTTTCATGTAACTTCAGATTTAGTTAGATGCTAACACAAGTTGTTGCTCATTAGGTTTTGGTGTTAATCATCCAATAGGTGGCGCTGCTATGCTGTAATTTTCATGATTTTCGCAATAACTCCTTCTCAAAAACTAATGCACGGATTTTCCCCAAACTTCAGATTCAGTTAGACTTTGACATAAGTGGTTGCTTTGTGGTTTTGATGTAACATAGGCTTTGGTGTAAAGCACCCAATAAGTGGCGCAGCTAGGCTGAATTTTGCTGGATTTACACGATTTAAGAGATAGCCATATCTCAAGAACTAATGCACGGAATTTCATATCTTTAGAATCCTCATGACGGGCATAGATTGCCGTTTAATTTTGGCAGTGTGATAGCGAATTTTCTTGTATTAACATGTATGAGATAGAAGAAAGTTTTGCGATACATCCGACTAGTTTTTATATACAACATGCCAGAATCCTTAAAATTGATGGGACATTTAAGTAGAAGGAAAACATATTGAAAATGTTGAATGACTATTTTAATCGTGAAACGCATATGGTCTTGGTTATTTGCTTAATATATTTAAATAGAGATGGTTTGGTAAAAGTATGAGACGAATAATTTTTTGGGCATCCAGCACACAGTTTACTCTGCAAATCTTTGTATGCAAGCCTTAGGTATAGTGAGAATTTTTTAGGCATAGCACTGTTTATTTAAAACAGATTAATAAAATTTTGCGTTTACATTATAAGTCTATGTTTTAAGAACTACAGAAATTAAATTTAGAAATCCGTACCAGAGTTTCTCTTATATTAAGTAAGCAAAAGTATCAGACAAATTATTTTTTGCGCATCCAGCGCGTAGCTTACTCTGCTATTTTTTTCATGCAAGAGCTTAGGTATAGTGAGAGTTTTCTTGTACAGCGCAGTTTATTTACAACAGATTGATAAAATTTTGCACTATGCTTTATTGACTATGTTATAAGAAATACTGACATTAAATTTAGAAATCCGTCTTTTTCGTATATTACGTTGAATTTTCATTTAGAAAAAACAAGCGGGAACAAAAGCTGCGGGAGAAAACTGACTCTTGCATACAATTGGCGACATATATTAAATTAGCTCCCATGTATTCACAAGAATGAACAATCATGCATGAAGCATAGAATATGAAATATTTTCAAACTCTAACATAATTTTATTAAAAATTTCATTTTGTCATACAATCATGAAATCAATTATATTTGTATTATTGTTAAACACCGCCGCATGATTTTGCAGTGATGTCATTAACCATTTAACCAATATGTATTAGTTCTTACCTTACTAAATATCTTTTAAGGGAAGAAAATGTTACTAAATCTATCCACTTCGCTTTTTAAAATACGTCAATCATTAATAATAATAAAATATCGTACATAAAATTTTTTTATCATTATGTGGCATTTTTATGTCTTTCTAAATTTTGACATATTTAAAACTCTACTTGCAAAATGTGTTGTATTTTTTCTAAGTAATAAATATATTATTATTATTACTTTTTAGCTATCTTTACAAGAAAGTATTGGAATCGTGAAAAATATCGACTTCCGGTTTTCGATGGATTTATACGTTTTAGAAGGTCCTGAACACGATTTGATGGTTTTTAGAAAATGTCTGTCTGTCACTCTGTCTTTGAGTCTGTCTGTATGTGACAAAAATTTTGTGGGCGCTCTATCTCAAGAACTAATACACAGAATTTCTCAAAACTTTAGATTCAGTTAGAACTTGATATAAAGTGGTGTTGATTAGTTTTCGGTGTATATCGCACAACAGGTGGCACTGATATGCTGAATTTTTCACGATTTCTACAATAGTTCTATCTCAAGAACTAATGCACAAATTTTAATTAAATTTCAGATTCAGATATACCTAGATAAATATTGGTGATGATAATATTTTAGTATAAATCTACCAAAAGGTGGTTTTGCTGGGTTGCATTTTTCACGATTTTCGCAATAGCTTTGTCTCAAAAATTAATGCATGGATTTTCTTTGAACTTTAGATTCAGATAGAGGTTGACATAAGTTGTTGCTGATCAGAATTTAGTGTAAATCACCCATAAGGTAGCGCTGCTATGCTGCATTTTTCACAATTTCTACAATAGCTCTATCTCAAGAACTAATGCACGAATTTTCATCAAACTTTAGATTCAGATATACTTAGATAAATATTGGTGCTGATAATGTTTTGGTATAAATCTCCCAAAAGGTGGCTTTGCTGGGCTGCATTTTTCACGATTTTCGCAATAGCTTTATCTCAAAAACTAATGCACGGATTTTCTTCACACTTTAGATTAAGATAAAAGTTGACACAAGTGGTTGCTGATCAGAATTTAGTGTAAATCACCCAAACGGTGGCGCTGCTATGTTCTGATTTTGCAAGGTTTAATCAATTTTGGCGATAGTCATATCTCAAGAATAATGCACGGAAGTTCATATCTTTAAATTCTCATGATGAGCATAGACTGCCATTTATTTTTGGCACTGCCATAGCGAATTATGAATATTAATGTGTATGAGATAGAACAAAGTTTTGGAATCGGCACATCCGACTGATTGTTTCAAATATAATAGAACTAGAGGGGCTTTAAGCCACCCCGTTTCTATTTATATACGGACCTGGCATAATGTGTGTGCGAAGTTCCCTAGTGTTTAAACTGACTGAATAAAATAGTTTTAAGTGTATTTAAATTAAATAAATAAGATCAGTATTTTATTTTATTTTATTTTATTTTATTTTATTTTATTTTATTTTATTTTATTTTTCCATTACAAAAAGTTTACTGTATTCATAAAAAAAAAAAAAAACTTCTATAACCTTCAGCTTTTTTCTCTAGTGAATTATATACCTAAAACCGCAAGAAAAAAATCTTAGGAAATTAAGACCTATGTCTACAAACTTTTAAGTCTAACTTTTTCACACAAAGAAAATAAAAGAAGCAAAGAGAGGGACATTTTTGTCACTTTTTCTTTCACCAAGAGTTAATTAATATTTCCCATTTTTTATTCTTTTTCTTAGGTCTTTTGTAGCCATGTTTTTTTAGTGTTAAAAGTCGCATAGGCTCTAGAATAGAGTAAACAAAGAATTTTTACTGAAATTCCACGCTAATAATGGTTTTTAACGGCTAATGAAATCATTATTTTCTAAAGAAACGAATAAAAAATATTTACATTTTTTATTCTTATTTGCTTTATTTATTTCACTGTAGCTTGCATACATTTACACACAAACTACTGTTACAGTGAGTAATGAAAGATAGTTAAAATGATTTAGCTAAGATTGTAGCGTTTTTGAAGCCAAAAATTTAATTTTAAAAACTAATGCCAAAGCTTAAACCTTAAAAACAGAATAATATAAAAGACTTGATTGATTTTTTAATGTAAATATCATGAGAGAAAGGAAGAAATTAAAAGAAATAAAAATTCTGATTACAAATGAGTTCCTTTTACTTCATTCTCATTATAACTCGTAAATGAATTATTATAACTGAATTGCTTGAATCCCTTATTGAGTACAGAATTTTCACTGCAATATATTTGTTTATATGAGTTCTGTACTAAACTTTGTCAATTACTTGAATGTCATTTTTAATAATTCAAATATTTTAAAATATATATTTAGGTTTAAATATATGTTTCAATTAATATATCAAGAAAGAGAGCGAGTGATAATGAAATAGTTGATGGAAAGATAAACAGATAGATCCATAGATAGTATGCAGTTTATCGTCTTTGAATTTCCGCACGTGCTGGATATGAGTTCAGCTTCAGTAAATAGCTGAACGTTTTGGTAAACAAAATATTCTAAAATTACTTTATACTGATCTTTGTTTTCTTAATACATTATATGCAATATTACTGCAAAATGTAGATTATGCCGTTGCCAGTTTGCCTCTGCAAAAGTATAAATTGTAACTAATGAATTTTTTTAACAGAAATTAATTTCTTGAAGCTCAAATATGCGGATCCAAAATTACAACGCATTCAGCCAAGTAGTTTTTGGGTTATGCTTAAAACATATATTTTGCAACGATTGAAAATTAACTTAAAATTAGAAGGTCCAAACATTAATGCAGCAAAATAACAAAAACTAGTCAAACGTGACAATCCAAAACTTTCTTCTATCTCATACATATTAACACTTTAAAATTCGCTACCACAGGGAGAAAATTAAATGGCAATCTATGCCGATCATGAGGGTTCTAAAGATACGAAATTCAGTGCATTAGTTCTTGAGATATGGCTATCGCTAAAATAATCCTGTAAAATACCACATAGCAGCGATTTACAGCAAAACCTAATCAGCAAAGAATTACGTCAACGTCTAACTGAATCGGAAGTTTGGTGAAAATCCATGCATTAGTTTTTGAGATAAAGCTATTGGAAAAATCGTGAAAAATCCAAGATAGCAGCGCCACCTATTGAGCGATTAATACCAAAACCTAATCAGCAAAAACTTATGTCGACGCCTAACTGAATCTGAAGTTTGATGAAAATCCGTGCATTAGTTTTTGAGATAGAGCTATTGCGAAAATCGTAAAAAATCCAGCATAACAGCGCCACCTATTGAGCGATTAATACCAAAATCTAATCAACAACAACGTGTTTCAAAATCTGAAGTTAGATGAAAATTCGTGCATTAGTTCTCGAGACAGAGCTATTGCGGAAATCGGGAAAAATGCAGCATAGCACTGCCAGCTGTTGGGAGATTTAAACCAAAAACTAATCAACACCAATTTATATCAGGGTCTAATTGAATATAATTTTTTATTAAATTCCGTTCATTAGTTCTTGAGATAAAGCGCCCACAACATTTGTGTCACAGAGTCACAGACAGATATTTTATAAAAACATATTTTTCGGTATGTCTGACCCCGAAAACGGGTAAATCCACCGAAAACCGGAAGCCGAAAATTTTCACGAATCCATTACTTTCTTCTTGTCATACTATAAAGAAATAGATGAACAAATTTACTATTTGCATAAATTTACTTTCGTCTACGTCAACAGGATGCTGAAATTATCAAAGGAAACTTTTACTACTACCTGTTGTACTTCTTAAGGTCAAAATTTTCGATTTTTTTTTTCTTTTTGTCATTGAATGTAACGCTAATCTTTTAACATAACGCTATTGCAAAATTTTAAACTTTTTTTTCTCGAAACCCTGTTTTTCAAACTGGGCAACCATTTTTCTTGAGAACTGTTGTATCGATTTCCATAATTTTTTTTTTTTAATTTAAAAGAAAGAGCATCGTTTTTGCTTGCGCTTATACCATCAAAAAATATAATTTTCATTGATTAAATATATTTAACACCTTGCAAAAGGTAAAAAGGCGAAAAAATGGTCTTTTTTGTTGAAACGACCGACGTTTTGTCAAAAGTCAAGATTTTAAACCTAATTTTGTTATAACCTTCAGAGAATTTATGCCCTTTCATAATAATGTTATTAAATTTGTTTGAGATGCTTGTGGCCGAATAAAAACGGTCACCCGATTTGAAGTCCATGGTGCGCAGCTGGGGGTCGCACAAGACATAATATTCATTTATTTAAACAGAATAATTTAAATATATAATTAAAATATCAATAAATATAACGCAAAAAAATCTGAAGGTAATATTTGTTTTCTTTGTAACCGGAAAAAATCGTAAAAATTACGTAAATTTCAGGATAAAGTATCAGGATAATCTCACAACCCTCTTAGCAGCAGATTTTAATTTTTGACGAGTGCTCGTAGTTTTGCGTAATACGAAACTGAAATTTAATTATATTAAATTTAGCTATATTAAATTCTATATAGCTTCTTCCTGCAAGATGTCTTTGATTTTATTTGTTATGTTAAAAACAATTAATTTTTCTGGTTCGAAATATGAAAAACATCACATAAAAAATGGGGTCGCAAATGGACCCAATAGTACTAGAATAGGCAGAAGGTATTTTTCTAGAAAAGGCAGAAATTTACTTCCATAAAATATAGCTTTTCCCTACAAAATATCTTATTTGCTTAGGTAAAATAATTAATTTTTCTTGTTTGAAACATGAAAAACACTAGATAAAAAAATGGGTCACAAACGACCCCAGTGGTACTAGGAGATGTAGAAATTTAATTCTATTTAATATAGTATCTTCTTACGAAATTTATTATTTAATTTTATTTGGTTTGTTAAAATTAATTTTTCTGGTTCGAAATATAAAAAACATCAGATAAAAAAAAATGGGGTCACAAACGATCCCAATGGTGCTAGGAGAATTAAAAGACGAACAGCTTCATTATCAAGAGTAACTTTTTTTGCAACTGGTGCAATCAACTTGTGAATAGCGGTAATGAATTAAAATATATATAAAGTACAAATAATCGTACAAAAATTACTTTTAGATGCATAAATATAATAAAAACATATTTAAAATAGAAATTTAAAATATCTCAAATACATCAGAAAACCTAGAACATTTTTAACCATTACAAGGTTGTCTTCAGTAGGATTTAAATGTTGTTATTACCCAGCAAAGAAAGAAACAGTGGGCCATCAGCTGGAAAAAAGATCGCAGCCAGCAGTGCTATCAGCGGTAAAGTGCAAGGGTGCCATTACTTAAACCTGTCGAAAAGTGTCCAAGCCGAATGCAGCTGGCCCATCAGTGATGGCCAACAGCAGGCCAGCATTGGTATGCCATCACATTACTTCAATCCCGCACTTTTCCTGCAGTTCTAGCACCTATCCCACTGCTATTCCTTTGCTGGCCCAGCACTTTCCCTTACAAAAATTTCTTATAGAATTCTATAAAAAAACAAAGTATTATATAATTATGGCTCTTTTTCTATAAGCTAGTTTCACCAAGAGCTATAGAAGCATCTGTAGAAGTGTCTATAATAGAAATGTCTATAGAAATATTTGAGCTGCATGAGGTCACCCTCCCAAGTCACCCTCCCAAGCTCGATGCTGCTTGGTTTTCGTGATCAGACATGAACAAACGCTTTCAGAGTACGCTACGATTGCTCGTAGTTTTCAAGCTCTCATTACACTATTTCAAGTTTGTTTCTTTTGTGATTTACGTTTCCAATGATTAAACTGGTATAGAAATTATTCTATTGTATAGAAATCCTATGTATTTTATACGCTTTTTTTTATTATTGATTCTGAACTGCGTAAATTATGAAAACCGAAATCCTTTGTAACCTAGTAAAACCATATTTAAGGAAAAAAAAAGTGCGATGAAATAAGGAATTTATTTATTTATTCATTTACTTATTTATTTTGTTGGTGGCAGTGGTGCTATATTTTTTAGTTAAAAAAAAATTAGCCTCACAGCTTAAATTGTGTTAAGATATTCATTTCAGATTTGTGTTCAAATACTCAATGTCTTCGATATTCGCAGTGCCACCTAGCGTAAGGGATCCCAGCAATAATACTGCAAAAGTTCGTGCACTTCCATATAGTGGTGAGCCAGCGCATGAGATAAAATGGATGCCCACCAGAATTTTATCTGATTATTTCCAATAGCAAAGTTGACTGAAGCCGTCCAGCAGTGGTCATGCAGTGGTAGACCATCAGCCAGCACTTCTCCATCATTGCCAGCACCTATCTTGCTGCTGGCCAGCAATTTCTTTTTTGCTGGGTATTTTCTTTGAAAACATTATAATTTGAATTCAAATGTTGCACGTCACTTGAGATGCCAGATAAAGTTATTCAAATTTTCAACAAAACTAATTTTCATCTATTATGTAGCAAATATCTCCATACGCCATGGATATCGTATGACAGTGCATCGTTACCAGCTGTATCTGTATTAGCAATTATTTCAGTTGATTCTCTTATGATGGCTTCCTGGTAATTATTTGTACGAAAAATAATTTTTGATTTATTAAAATCTACTTTTATAGGTTGAATTTGAGCTAATCTTGATAATGCAGTATGGGGTCTATTTAATCTGAGATATGCTTCATGTTCTTTAATTCTATCACGAAATTTTCTCATCGTCATGCCAACATAAATAAAATATTTATTATCTTTTTGAAAAGGTATAATGTATACTCCGGATCTATTGATTTCTTGGACAGGATCAATTTTAGTATTTAACATATCTTTTAACTTTGGGGGAGGGGCTGCGATTAATTTTACATCATATTTAAAAAGGATATGCTTTATATTTTCAAAAAGCTTCGGAATGTAGTTAACTTTACAAAATTTAAATCTTTTATCTATAACTGCGCTTCGTTTTCCATAATCTTCTATTTCAAACTTGTTTATGATTTTTTATTTTCAATAAAATGGGATGGAATTGCATTTTCTATTGCTATTTTTCTAATTGTATCTAGTTCTTTTTTTAGGAGATGGCTCGAACAAACCTCAAATGTTCTTTTTATATAGTAATTGAATTGTACTAATTTGTAATTTATAAGTGAGCTGCAATCAAAAGGAATAGTGGCATTAGATCTGTTAGTCTTCCTAAAAACTGTGTGATCAACATTCTGTTGCGTTATATTTCTGATAAGCTGGACATCCAAAAATGCAAGTTTTTGATTTTGTTGTATTTCTAGCGTGAATTTTATTTTGTTTTCTAACATATTGATTCTATCCTAAAACGAGTATAATTCATCTTTGCTGCGATTCCATTTAATGAAGACATCATCAACACATCTGAACCAATAATCCGAACTCGGTTTTATAGTTTCCATGATTATATTCTCAAGCGGGCGTAATTTAAACTCGGCAAGTAAACCTGAAATAGGGGAGCCCATTGGTGCACCATTGGTTTGTTTATAAACTTGATTACATAATACAAAAATGTTGTTGACAATTAATTTCAAACCTGATTTCACTGTATTTTTAATACTTTGTGTAAACGTAGGATCAGAATCAATCAGATATTCAATATTCTTAGTGACTTCATTGGTAGCGATAGATGGGTATAAAGATCATCTAGACTAGCCATAAGTGAAGAAGTTTCAAGCTTTAGATTTTTAATTTTCGCAATACATCGAGCTGTTGATTCAATAACATAATTAGACGGTGGTAAAAATCGCTTTAAGAAGTACGTGTAGGTTTTTTTATGAAATACGTTGGACAAGAACATTTTGTGACAATTGGGCGGATTGGTAAATCCATTTTATGATCTTTAAGTCTTTCTATGAGGGAGGAAGTGGTTGAAGGTTTGTTAGTACTTAGTTTATTTTTCATAAATATTGGCCAATCCCTTCTTTCGATTAAATATTTAACTTTATTTTCAATGCTCATATTTGGGTCTCTATTCAACGGTACACAGTCCATATTATTAATATAAATGTTCATTTTTTTCGATACAATCTTGTCTGTTCAGAATAGTAATACGATTAGTCTTATCGGTCTGGATAATGGTAATGTGTTTATCATTTCTCAATTTTCTTGCAATCCTTTTAAAGTTTCATGTTGAGGGTTAGGTCTGTAAACAAAAGATCTAATCTTATTTTGGAGAATACTTCTAACTATATCTTTCCGTACTGGATCAGTAGCTTGTATGGCCTTCTCACAGTCAGTAATTATCATTTTATGATTAAATTGGGAATCAAACATGAATTTCGGACCCAGATTGAGGACTGACTTTTCTTTTTCGGAAAACAGTTTATTTGAGATATTAAAAAAAGAGTCTGGTTTCAGTTCTGCGCGGTCAAAAGTGTTACTAGGTCTGAAGTTAGCAATCTTCTTCTTTATGGTAGCCAATTTAGTTTTTCTGATGTATTTGAGATATTTTAAATTTGTATTTTAAATATCTTTATATTATATTTATGAACCTAAAAGTAATTTTTGTACGATTATTTGTACTTTATGTATATTTTAATTATTTAACTCAAGGTGAATATAACACTAGAATTTTAATTTTCATTTATTAGCGATAATGAAGTTTAGTTGCTAAACACAACACAACGATGTAAAATAATGTGTTCTGTAATATATATATTTTCTAGAAATGAAACGAATTCATTTAGGCTGAGTGTCGCAATGAAACGCTTTCTTGGTTTATAAGTTTTTTTCTTCATTTAAATTTAAATTCTGGTTTATGCTAATATAGAAATGTATCAAGAAAAGGAAATTCGAATCAAAATAACAAATGAATACTTTTTAAATGCACAAAAGATGACATTTCCACACTTCTTTCATGTTCTTTCTTGTTGATTTAGGTTAATGTTTCATACATATTTTTTATTCATATTTTTTTTAAAAGAAACAATACTTTTAGCAGAGAAATTTCCTATAAAGCTTATGTATTTTTACGTAAAAGAAACTGACTTTTAAATTAGGAGACGAGTGAATTAACATTTTCTCTATATGATGTATTTCTCACTTTCGCTTTATATTTTATGGAAAGCTGAATTTCTCTTAGACAAAAAAAAAAAAAAAAAAAAAAAAAAAAAAGATTTCAGTGGATGGATTTATATTTTTTACTCTTTACTCTTCTTACTTTTCCTACAGCTTCGAGAGAGAAATTTTATCTTTTCCTTTTAGATACTTTCTCCTCTCTCTGAATTATATTTAGCTTGTGATCATCCACCAGATGAAAAATGTACTTTGGCATATCGTTTGATCAAAGGGTTTATTGAATGTTATTCAGATTACTGAATTAAACAGATGAATGACAGGATTTTGAAAGCTGATAAAACTTTGAGACCATTTTAGAAATTCTTATCTTTAGACAATATAAGTTTTATAAATACAAATGTCTAAATCCAATATGTCTAAATCCAAAACATCTTTAGTCTTCAAACGTAAAAATAGAGAACTTTTTCTTCGATTCTTTTGATCTGAAATTTTTATAAAATTTTAAATATATTGAATATATTGTGTGAAATTGATGTATTACTCATTTTTCTATAACAAGAGTTAAAACATTTGGTAATTTAAAATTAATATCTTAATGGGGAAAATCCCATATTAGTTTTCTTAAGAAAAAAAATGATTAGTGTTTAAATTTAAAAACACTTTTTTTTAACTTTATTTTAGTAGACAAATATACATATATGTACAGCTGTGGAAAAAAGTAAACACCCCTACTAACTCCTTAACAAATTATCATAGAAGAAAGTTAATGGTACCAAACGATTGGAGATAAAGTCTACTTTTAAATGATGTATATAAAATTTGCTTAGGGGTCCATCTACATATTAAAACGAACCCAAACTTCATTTTTTTCAATGGCAATACCCAATTTCAAATCTTCGGTTCAAACTACGCATAGAAACCAAATTCGAAGTCATTTGAATAATAAGTTTTTGAATTATAAACATTCAAAATTTAGTGTTTCTAACGTTAAATTACATTTTCATATTTTCATTAATATCTCCTGAAATTGTACTCCTAATGTGCTAATTTTTTTGTGTAGAAATAATACTAAAATACCCAAACATAAATACGTTGAATTTGTAATTTTTATAGTTTTATTATATGAATTATGAATTACGAAATTAATATTCGAAAAAATTATGAATGGCAACCTACAATTTTTTTCGTGGATTTAGATTTATTAAGCCCTGTTTTATGGAAATCCAAAATTTCGCTTTTTTTTCCATGAAGTTTTCAAATTATGCTTAAAAAAACGGCAAAATGATGGTTTAAGACAGAAGTGACTAGATAGTTGCCGAAACGTCAGTGAAGGCTTACTGTGGAGACACGAAAAGTTTTGGTTTCCGTTAGTCTGTCTGTCTGTTAGTCTGTCTGTCTGTTCCGCGATAACTGCCGCAAAAAGCATCCGATCGGCTTGAAATTCCCTGGGCATGTTGATGAGCTCCCCGGATTTAGCTGTATAGTTTTGGGTTAAATTTGGTTCATTCGTTCGGAATATACAGAACATTTTATTTTGTGATATAATGCTTTTCTATGGGAAGTCAGACGATTTTCAAATTTTCATTTGTTGAAAGAAATCGCTCATATGAATAATAGATTTAAATGGTAAATTTTGGATGCTGAAATTTTTAAATAAGAGTATTAAATTATTCTTATTAGTTTGCAATTTTGTCAAAACATTTGTCAGAGCTTTTAAATTAGGTGTATAACTTATGATAGAATTTTATACATGTGTTCGAATAATATAAAACATTTTATTTTATGAATTTACTTATATTTCATTTTTTCTTTTAACCGTTGCGTAGCAACAGCATCTCATCTAAAAATATCATAAATGTGAAAGTATGTATGGTTTTTTGAAGTCAAATCAAAGCAAAAGGAATGAATTAATGAATGCCTTTGTATAGATATTTGCATATAGATTTATTTAAACGCAGAAATGAAAATAGTATTTATATACTATATAGAATAATATTTTCATTTATTTATTCAACTATTTGATTATAAATGAAAAAGTTCGTTATTTTCATACAGAATAAACTGACAATATTCTGTTAAATTTTATAAACTTTATTGTTGCCAAAAAAAAATGAATAACAATTTCTCCCAAAGAGTTAATTTTAATTTGTAAGATTTTCACATGCAAAAGAAAAATGGAATAAGCAAATAAAAAAAAAAGGATATATAGGACAGGAATGAATACATATAAACATTTCACACCAAATACCACCTAAAATAGTTTTTGTAGCAGTATTTTCCCAGCACTACGAAGAAAGATTCCTCGATTTACACGATTTTACTTGGCCTTCCTTTTCTCATTCTTTGCGATTTCATTTTCGCAATTGCGTGCATTAATTGGCACAAAATTTTACATTTTTATGACTGAGATATATGTAAGGCCATACAAATAAGAAATTCCGTATTGTCTCCTATAAAATGTGATAAAGTGTTGGTTAATCATATATGTTTTTATTAAGAGGAGCAGAGCTGCCAAGCCTCCGGCGTTCTGGATACCAGTATTTTAATACAGAAAATGTTACTTTATTTAATTGAAACATTTGCGCGATTTAAAAGAACATTTTCTCTAAGATAATAGTGATGTGCAAAAAGCTTGAGACTTGGTATGTCTGGTGGGGAGTGAAATGTTTTACTTAATGCATTTATCTCTATTTTAATGCTACGTGAACAACGTCCGTGTAACAGCTTGTAGAGTGTAAAATAAATTAAATTATTAAAATAATCCTTATTACGAAAAATGAAACAGAAAGTCCGGCTAAGGGAAATGAAATGTTAGTTAACCTTTCGTAATTTGACCTGAACATAGGTTTGCGTCAAATTTCAACGGTATTTGTAACATCACGATTTTATATTAAATGTAGATACTATTAAAAGAAAATCACAAAAAATACTTAAAGGCGCCAAATCATGTTTATCTATTTAACGATGATGAATTATTAACTGTTAGGTTTAGAAGACCCCCTACTTTAGGGTGATTTTAGTAAGTTAATGCTATCGAGTACATTTTTTGATATTTAGATTAGATCTTAGATATAAATATTGCAGAATGGTAATCAAAATTATTTTTTTATAAACAAAATTTATAAAGGTATTAGATTTGTAAATTAGATGTTTCAGTTTACATTTCCAAAAGTTCTTTATCCATTAGATACAGGTATTTGTGGTTAGCAGGCAAGTAAATACTGCTGTATGGATATTAGGATAACGTAAAATGCTTGACCGAATTATTGCTTATCCTTATAAATCGCAGTGTAAAAAGAAATCTAAGATATAGGGTAATCATTAACTCAATCAGTAGAAAATTACAAATGCAAAATAAAGTACACAACGGGGGGTTCAGGGGGGCAGAGCCCCCCTGAAGAAATTTGCTTTATTATATAAAAATTACTAGAATAAGTAGCTCGTGAGAATTTCAGAATATCCTTACATAACAACGTGTTTAATTTAACGCTTTTAATGTCTGAAACCATCGAAATATTTTTTTCCTTTTATAAATGTTTGTGTAATTTAAATAGTTTAAATTTTGTTTTTGTAGAAAGATTAATATTACGCAAAGTTTGATAAAAACAATGAGTTGCAGAGATGACGTCGAGGCTCTTGATCTGCAGATTTACTAGTTTAAATTTCTTCTGCTGTTTTGTAATCTAGTAGTCTTCAACGACTGCTTGAGTGGCGCTTAAGATGCCTTGATCAAGAAGGGGACTCTCTCGGTCCACAATCGAGTACCGAACTTCAATTTGGATACAGCCCCTAAATTACACTCGTTTTAAAATAATTAATTTCTCGGAAATTCATCGTAATAATTGCATAAAAATTTGTTTTTAGGCTAATTGAAGGGTGTTGAGTTAGTTCATTTATGCTGTCAGAATTGTGTACTGCTATTGAAAAAACAAAGTTATGGTGAACAAAATTATCGTTTTAATATGTAGATGGCCCCCTAAGCAAATGTTATATTCATCATTTAAAAGTAGACTTTATTACCAATGATGTGGTACCTTTAAATTTCTTCTACGATGATTTTTTGCAGAGTTAGTAAGGGGTGTTTACTTTTTTTCCCACGACTGTACATATAGGGTGTCCCAAAAATGACTGATGGATTTTAAAATTCCATAACTTGCAAAGGGTGACAGATATTAAAAAAATTCTTGCAGGAGTGTTATCTAAGATATCAGGAGTTTTTATGCTGTGATTCTCAGCTCTAGTTACAAATAGCATCGATAGATGGTGCTGCAAGCAACAACCGCTAAATCCAGGCTCGATTTTTCGACCTCTCTTCTTCCATGCGAAAAAAGGAGATTAAAATGTATTGAATGGATCCTGAAGTATCAAAAATCGGGTCTGGACTGAGCGCCTATTGCTTTCAGTGCCATCTATTGTTTGAAATTCGAACTAAAATCAAGAATCACAGTACAAAAACTCCTGACATCGTACATAACCCTTCTGCAAGAATTTTTTAAATATTTGTTACGGTTTAGAAGTTATTCAATTTTAAAATCCATCAGTCATTTTTGGGATACACGGTATATATGTACGCCTGTGTGCAATATATATCTATTAAGAATGTTCAAATAGCACGGAAGAAATGAATTTGAACTAGATTTTAGCATTGTATGGTCTTTCTTTCTTTCTTTAATTTTTTTTTTCAATTAGGAGCATATTATGATAGGCTGGACTTCATCAGACAGTCGTATTTTTTTTTCGGGAAGAAAACGTGTAAAAAAAGATTTGAATATTTTCTAATGTTTCAAAATACAGTCAATATTCTGTAAGTATGTTTTGAAAATTTAACTTTATTTAGTTTTTTTCACTAAGCCATAACCAAAAGACTTCCATTTATAACTTTGATGGATAAAGAAATCTTCCATAAATTATACGATGACTTCCACTTATGCTTATTATTGCAAGTAAATTTATTTTAAAATAGCCTCAATTAACTATCAAAAACTATTTATCCAAAATTTACTATGTTGTACCACAGAAATTAAAAATGAACTCTCAAAAAACATTTCGTCATAAAATATAAAAATGTACCGGTATCTGGTTGCCAGTACACCCCTGTGATTGTAACAGAATTTTCTGTGTATTTGACGAAATGTCCTTCTTATGATTGGAGAACTTCATGAAATTTTGAGTTTCGTTTCTCAATTTTTTTGTATCTTGAGGGAAAAGCACATACCGGGTGAGCAAAAAGTCCGTATAAACTTTAAAAATTTATAAAAACCGAAAAAATAACCGAAATGAAGAACTGTTTGCAAGATTAGCATGTATAGGCCACGGGAATTTTTTAAAGACAGAAATAAAAAATAACTCAAAAAACAGCCGACAGATGGCGCTGGTTCGTCCGATTTTGGTGGAAATATGCAAATGAAACAGTTATAAGAACTTGTGCTCTTAATCCAGAACTAGTTCACGTAAAATAACTTCACCAGCAAAGCTTTATCCTTCATACTCTGCATCCTTGATCACGTACACGGCTCACAACGGTGAACTAGTTCTGGAGTAGGAGCGCAAATTCTTATAACCGTTTCATTTGCATATTTCCACCAAAATCGCACGAACCAGCGCCATCTGTTGGCTGTTTTTTGAGTTATTTTTTGTTTTTGTCTTAAAAATTTTCCCATGACATATAGATCCTAATCGTGCAAACAGTTTTTCATTTCGGTTATTTTTTCGGTTTTTATGAATTTTAAAAGTTTATACGGACTTTTTGCTCACCCGGTACATAATTGAATCCGTTTATAATACGAACCGTAATAAAAAAAAAGTAGCGGCAAGCATAGGTCATGAAACACTTTCCTACACAATCAGAATACTGTATCAAAACCTCACCGTTTAATGAGGTCCATTTGAAGATGATATATATGTACACAATTTAGGAAGCGCGTAATTCAATTGAAAACCCGATTTCAGCAATTACCATCTAGGCGGGAAAATGTATGAATTATTTTATGCAGCCCTATTTATAATATATACAGGCCGTTCCAGGATTGTTGGGACAATCTTTAAGGGCAGGTAGTGGACATCGCAAGTATTCAGATTTGCATGGTCGGAAACGGCTTCGTTCCCCTTTAGGTGGTGTTGTTCACAAGACCCACGCTCTTGGCCACCACGCTCTCCTGATTTAAGCACCATATATTTCTTTATTTGGGGTGCACTGAAAAGTGCTGTGTATGCAACGCCTGTGGATTCCGATATGGATCTCGTTGCAAGAATCGTGCTGATGCGCATATCCAACAAAATAAAAGTGCATTTGAGCGAATCCGCCAATCCATTGTCCAACGATGTAATGCATGCATCGCTAGCAATGGTGGAAACTTTAAACATCTTTTGTGACATTTTCGCATATCATCTACCACAGCACGTGTAACATCTTTGACCAATAAATTATTTAGATGATTTCAGTCTTGTGTCTCTTCGTTTCTTGTTGCTGTCATACTACTTTCCCATGACGTTTCCGACCATGAGTTGCTATGCAAATCT
The DNA here is from genome assembly GCA_963932465.1 of Maratus speciosus. Taxonomy (NCBI): domain Eukaryota; kingdom Metazoa; phylum Arthropoda; class Arachnida; order Araneae; family Salticidae; genus Maratus; species Maratus speciosus. The sequence goes on from OZ010788.1 coordinate 173,632,553, forward strand.
GAATCCTTGTGATGTCCCCTACCTCCCCTTAAAATTTGTCCCAATAATCCTGGGACACCCTGTATATATATATATATATATATATATATATATATTTGTATATATACGACAAACTATGCTAAAATTTAGTTCATTTACTATACGCATAAAACAATTAAAAATTCTCCTTCATCATTTTTCGTCTATAAACCGAAGAAAAGTTTCTAATAATAATAGTTTGTAAGTTTTTTCATTCATTTAAATTTTATTTCTATTCTATGCTGATGTAGAAATGTATCAAGAAAAGAAAAACTGAATCATAATAAGAAATTAATACTTTTTAAATGCGCAAATGTTTGCATTTCCTCACTTCTTTCTTGTTAATTTATGTTAAAGTTTGATAAATATTTTTTATTCATATATTTTTTTAGAAGTAAAAAACAATTCTTTTTAGCAGAGAATTTTCTTATAAAGCTTATGTATTTTTAAATAAAAGAAACAGACTTTTATATTATGAGACAAGTGAATGAACATTTTCGCTATGTGATATATTTCTCACTTTCGCTATATATTTAATGGAAAACTGATTTTCTCTTAGAGAGAAAAAAGAAATTTCAGTGGATCTATTTATCTTTTTACTCTTCTCACTTTTCCTACAGCTTCGAATTCAGAGAAATAACCTTTTTTATTTAACTACTTTTCATCCCTCTACAACATAGTCAGCCTACGATCATCCACCAGATGTACTTTGCGTATCGTTTGATCAAAGGATGTATTGAATGTTATTTAGATTACTGAATTAAATAGACGAATGAAATGCTTTTGATAGCTAATAAAACTTTAAGGCCGTTTTAGAAATTTCTATCTTTAAATAATATACGTTTTAGGAATACAAATGTTTAAAACGTTGAGGATAAAAGAATCTGTAAATACTGAGAAATAGAATAAGGAATATTTCAGTTTATCCTATATATGGAAAATCTATTTAGTCTTCAAATGTAAAGATACATAACATTTTCTTCAATTGTTTTGATCTAAAACTTCTATCAAATTTTAAATATATTGTTTGAAATTTATGTATTATGTGCTAATTTTTCTATAACAAGAGTTAAAACATTTGATAATTCCAAAATTACTGTTCTAATGGGGGAAAAATCTTTGCTCTTTTTTTACAGAGATTTTGTATTAATGCTTTGATTTGAAAACTCTTTTTTTAACGATATTTTTGTAGACAAATTTACATATATACAGGGTGCGTCATAAGTTCGCGCAAACTTTAAAAAATTCATAATAAAAGAAGTAATGCTCGGAAAAATTACAGTTTGCGTGAATATGATCTGAGAGACATTGGATTTGTTTTCCATGTATAAAAAAATTATTCCAAAAGTAACCGAAGCTCACACGTCATACTGCGACGTTTTATGCAAATCGGGCAAACACAAACAGACAATGAGACAAATTACTATAGCATTACACTGTGGATTTATTTTAAAGTAAAAGATGTTCAACATAACCACCAGCACCAGGTATTAGGCAAGTGAGGCGCGTCTATTCACCTATTACAACTGAGTGTAGCATATCGGCATCGATGTCACCGACGGTTCGTCAAATGACATCTTTCAGCTCCACCAAATGGCTGGGAAGCCCCGGTACACACGGCATTTTAAGAGTGTATTCCGATCCAAACTGCTTATTTTCTGATTCATTTTGAAATTCATTTTTGCTCTCAAACGCATCAAACTGGGAAATTCTCTTACTTAGAAACTGTATAATGTGCCGTGCTTCTTAATTTTTTATTAAATGCAGAAAATACTGTAAAAAACGCTGTCAAAGTTGGTGTTTTGAACCGAATTTTCCGAAGCGGGCGATCTGGGAATGAAAAAAATTGTCATACTGAGAAAATAATTGTTTAAAAATCAAATTCTAATTAATTGAGCTGAAAATGAAATCACACGGCATGTTAAACATGTTTTCAGAAATCACCCCAGCAAGTTTCATGTTTTTACTTTTAAAAATGAGTCTGAAAATGTCTCAGAAAATTTCGAGCTGTTGAGGGTGAAAAAATATTTTTTCGAATACACCCTTAAGTATCTTCACAACCAAAAATCTGCCGGGGTCAAGTTTGGAGATCGAGGGCCACTCAAACTGACAACTTCCACTTATCACTCGGCCTTTCAGTGAAAATGTCCAACAGGAACGTCTTGAATTCAACGTGCAAAGTGAGGCGGGACACTATCCTGCATGAAGGTGACGACGGGTAACGCATGTCTTTCCTGCAATGCAGGCACAATGTGGTCACGCAAAAGCGTACCATGGCATTCCACAGTGACTGTATATATTTTCCAGCAGGATTCAGGACAAGGGACTTCAAAAAAGAAAGGGCGCACATTGAAAGACGTGGTGAAAACACACCAAACAGTCACATAAGGAGAATGCAGCAGCTTGGTGAATGCAGTGGCGCCCTCTTTTGGTTAATTTTGGAATCCTTTTCTATACATGAAAAAAAATCCAATGTCTCTCTGATCATATTCGCGCGAATCAAAATTTTTCCCGAGCATTATTATGAATTACATTTATTATGGAATTTTAAGTTTACACGAACTTATGACGCACCCTGTATATAACTATGTATGTGTGTGTATAATATCTGCCCATCAACAACGCTCGAATAGCACAGAAGAAAATAATTCGAACTAAATTTAAATAGATTCTATTGTTGTTGATTTTTACAACTAAGAGCATCTTAGAGTAGGCTGGATTTCGTCAGTCTATAATATACTACAATGGTGTCCAAAATTAAGGACCAATCACAAATTGCTAATTTTCAAGTACGCGAATACTCAGAAGGAAATAATATAATTCGAATAATTACTATCTCTACAGTACAGCTAGTCCATGTAACATCTCATTCATGTCACACATGGTCACAAGTGTCACAGTCATTACTGTTTAGCAAAAAAATAGGAAATTCCATACATCTCATTATGAGTCTCAAATGATCACTATATGTGACTCCACTAAGACGTCACTGTGACTGCTGCTTTGTGGTGAGTCACCATGTGACTTTTCAATGTAGTTACATTGTGACTCTCATGTGACTGTCATCTGTAGACTCAATTTCAAAGTCATCGTGAACGCTGCATTGTGATAAGTTACCAAATAATGTCACATTAAAGTCACTTGATGACTTTCAGGTGACAGAGAGACTACTGTGAAGTCACCATTGTGCTCTTTTGTGAAAAGTCACCATGTGACTATAATGTGACTATATATTTATTTATATAATATTTGGTGACTTATCATAATGCAACATTCATGATGACTTTGAAATTGAGTCTAAAAATGACAGTCACACGAGAGTCACAATGTAGATATATTGTAAAGTTACCTGGTGACTTGTCATAAAGCAGCAGTCACACTGACGTCTCAGTAGAGTCAAATATAGTCATCATTTGAGACTTCATAATGAGACGTGTGGAATTTCCTATTTTTTGTTTCACCGTAGTGACTGTGACACTTGTGACCATGTGTGACATGAATGATATACTATATGGACTAGCTGTGCTGTAGGGATAGTAATTATTTGAATTATATTATTTCTTTTTAAGTATTCGCTTACTTAAAAATTAGCATTTTGTGACTGGTCCTTAATTTTGGACACCAGTGTATAAATGGTACTTTATTTTCTAAACCGAACTTGCTATAGTAAATTCCAAAAACACATATCATATACATGACAATCCGAATATATTTACACGAGTTATATCAAAGACAGACAGACGGACGGCTAGATGGTCAGGCAAACCGAATTCATAGTCACTTGCAATTCTGTTGGCAAGTGTTAGAAAGTACTAAGCAGCACAGTTGCCGGAACTATCAGTGTGATTAACAAAAATTCAGCTTTAGACGATTGGAGGATTTCACGTAAGTTTTATGTTAGATGCGTGAATTTTCTGTACTTCTTTTGGAGGGAGAAGAGGGAAGAGGGGCATATCAATGTATACATTTTTGTACTTTAACAATATATAATGAACGGAAAAATGCGTTCAGTTCACGGATTTTTTTAATTGGTGCATGATTTTGAAATTGCATGAATTTTCATCTAACAGCAGATTTAGTTAGACGCTGATACAAGTTGTTGCTGATTAGGTTTTGGTGTTAATCGCCCAATATGTGGCACTACTATGCTGGAATTTTCACGATTTGTGCAATAGCTATATCTCAGAAACTAATGCACGGATTTCAGTTAGGCGTTGACATAAGTTACTGCTTGGTGGTTTTGGTGTAACATAGGTTTTGGTGTAAAACGCCCAATAGATGGCGCTGCTAGGCTGCATTTCACTAGATTTACTCGATTTCAGCCGTAGTTATATCTTAAGAACTAATGCACGGAATTTCATATCTTCAGAAACCTCATGATAAGCATAGATTGCCATTTAATTTTGGCTGTGTGATAGCGAATTTTAAAGTATTAACATGTATGAGATAGAAGGAAGTTTTGGAATTGGTACATCGGACTAGTGTGTTGTTGTTGTTCTTGCAAGAGTTGGTCCTATAAAAAACTTCTCAGTGTAAAAGTTCTAGATATTATTAAGAAGATTTATAGAAAAATTAAGTGGATTTGATATCTTGTGAATTGACAAAGTTATGTTTTTTTTCTTCTTAAAACCCTATTTTTTGCGCCCCTTGAGCCCATTTTTAATGATATCAAAAATCTGTCATACATAAATTTTTGGCCCTTTTTCTAGAAGAAATAATAATTTTAAATTGATTTGATATGTATCATAACTAAGAAGTTATTGGGTTTTTTTTTTCTATTTTCACAAAAAACCCAACCTTATTTCCACCCCGTTTTTCCGAATTTTTTGCGCCCCTTGATTTTATGTATCAGTTTGGAAGAGATTTGTACAAAATTATGGAAGTTATCGTGTCCATAAGAAAGTGATATAGGTAGATAAATAGACAGATAGATAGACAGATAAAGTTTTCAACTGGGGCTGGTTTTGAGTTCTAGGGGTCATGCTCGGCGTAGTAAAAATTTCAGAAATCCCTGTTATTGGGGAGAATGTAATAGGTAGTATTTCTTGCGAAATCTACGTAAAAATCTAAACAGATACAAAACATAATCTTCTCAAAAGTTATTTAAATTTTCTTAGAAAGTTTGCCCATTTTACGTAAAATTAACTTCTTTTCTTTTACACTTCGAGGGTACAGAAATATTTTCTCTTGATAACAATGGTATCTTCTCTTTCTGCATGAAAAGAAATTCTGAATTTTTCATTTAGATGGCAAAAAAGGTCTTTCTTCTCATATTTCCTACAGCTTTAAATAAAAAACATTATTTTCTTACTTTTGAACACATTTTCCTCTTTCTACATCATATTTAGCCTGATATCACCCGCCAGTTGAGGAATATTCTTTCATATGCCGTTTGATTAAAGGATATTGAAAGCAATTCAGTTACCTGAATTAAATAGACGAATGAAATACTTTTGATAGCGGATAAAATTTTGACGATCCTCTTGAAACTTTTCTCTTTGTGTAAAAATCTAACGTTTTATAAATACAAATGTCCAAATTGCCGAAAATAAAGACTGTAAATATTGAGAAAAAGAATAAAATACATTTTAATTTATCCAAGATGTGAAAGAGAAATTTATTCGTAAAATGTAAAGTTGCAGAACATTTTTAGCAATTGCTTTTGATCTGTAAGTTCTCTTAAAATTTAAATCCATTATTTAAAGTTTATATATTACTTAATTTTGTTTTTTTTTTAAAAGTCACAGTCAAATATTTTATATTTTGTTAAAACATAATATCTTTTACTTTAAAAAATATATTTAATACTTCTCATTTATTGAATTTTTCTTAGATGAATTTTTGTGAATGAAAAATACATGGTAAGTTTATAAATAAAGCTTGAAATAGACAATAACATGTATATAATATATGTATGCATATTTGTTTATTTATATCTATACTAATAAAGCAAAGTTTCCCTCTGTGTGTGTGTATGTGCCTGTGATGTCTACCGAAATCTTCCGTACATACGAGCCTGAAAATTTCTTTGACGGTAGTCTAAGGCCTCTAATGCATCTGAGACTCAGAATTTTAATTTTTTTTAATTAATCGAGATATTCATTAAGAATGACAATGAACTCTGATAAAAAACTAAACATATTCGTGATTAATCTTCTTCAAAATTATTTAAAGTTTGTCAGAAAATTTACAAATTTTACATAAGATTAACTTTAAGGGCACAGAAATATTTTCACTCGATAACAATGGTATCTTTTCTTTCTGTATGAAATTAATTCTACTTTTTTCATTAATTATTTTTCTTCTCACATTCCCTACAACTTAAAAAGAAAAAGAAAAAAACTTTATCTTATTTTTGAGTACAGTTCCTCTTTCTACATCATATTTAGTCTGAGATGATCCGCCAGTTGAGGAATACTCTTTCGGATACCGTTTAGTGAAAGGAAATGATATTGAACGCATTCAGTTATCTGAATTAAATAGACGAATGAAATGCTTTCGATAGCGGATAAAACTTTGAAGATCCTCTTGAAACTTTTCTCTTTGTGTAATAATTTAACGTTTTATAAATACAAATGTCCAAAATGTCCAGGATAAAGACTGTAATTATTAAGAAATAGAATAAAATACATTTTAGTTTATCCAAGTTGTGGAAGAGCACTTTATTCTTCAGATGTAAAGTTGCAGAACATTTTCATCAAATTCTTTTTATCTGTAAGTCCTCTTAAAATTTAAATCCATTATTTAAAGTTTATATATTACTTATTTTTGTAAAAAAAATCACAGTGAAAACATTTGATATTTTTTAAAAAACATAATACTTTTTACTTTAAAAATATATTTAATGCTTATTATGATGTGGTGAATTTGTCCTAGATCCATTTTTTTAAAGGAAAATATATGATGAGTTTGTCAATAAAGTTTGAAAAAGAAAATGAAATGTATATATATATATATATATATATATATATATATATATATATATATATATATATATAATAAAGCTTTTTATAAGTATTAACTATAACACATGAAAACTCTACCATAGATCACAGATGCAGAAAAGAAATAAAAATACATAGCTGTAAAGCGGTGGCCAAAATTACGGAATTTCAAATGTTGGATTCAATAGTAAGCGTTACAAAATGTAAGTGTAAAAAAAGCAGCAATTGTGCACTATAAACAATAAAAGTACTGGATGGATAAGAAATATATAAATACACCATTAAATGCGTATATGCAGAAATGAAATTATGTATTTTAAATTTCATTAACAATTAATTTGCCAAAATTTTATCTACAGTGGCGGTCAAAAGTTTCCGGCCAGTTAGTTTTTTTGATTTGTTTGACAGAACGTTTTAGCGAAGAAGAAGTTCAATTGCTCCAAAAGTTAGGAATAAGCAAATTACCTCTGACCACGTGATCATTTTGATTGGTTACTTAAGATACTTGATGCAAAGGGGAGGAATTCAAAATTCGCGCGTGCAAAAGTTTCCGGCCATTCGTCATTCATTAGTTTTTGCTGTCGCTAAAGTGTTTTTTTGGCCATGTTTGTTAATTAATCAAGGTGAATAATGTATTTGAAATTCAAAAATGAAAAGTTTAACAATTTATTGTTCCAAAATGAGTGATTTGTTTGTCACTAAAGGGGCAATCCTCTCGTGAGATTGCGGCAAAGTTGTCGATCGGAAAATTTGCTGTGAACGATATTTAAAAAAATATACAAAGATGGTCATGGCCTTCGGAACTTGCCACGGTCCGGGGACCCCGGAAAACGACTATTCTTGTGGACAGAATTATCAGAAGAAAAGCAGTTGATGACCCGCGTAAAAATGCCGCTGCAATTCCACGCCATTTATGGTGTTAAAAGCGATTTATGGTGTTATGGTTATTGCTGAAACAAGTCTATCTACAGTGTCCAGACGCTTATGTGACGTAGAACTTTATAGAACAGTCGGTGTTAAAAAACCTTTCATAAGTAAAAAAATTCAGAGGGCCCGAATGGCGTTTGCCAAGGAATACAAAGACTGGACAACTGAAAACTGGAAAAAGTACTATTTTCAGATGATTCGGCGTTCAATCTTTTTGTGAGTGATAAAAAACATTACAACTGATGACCTAAAAACAAAAGATAAGGTTCTAGATATATTATTCCTACAATGAAGCACGGCGGAAGACACATTATGCTGTGGGGAGCATTTTCTGGAAAATGCGCCTGTGTGTTATTTGAAATCCGCGGCAAGATGAATAATGCAATGCATAAGGATATCTTGCAAGATCATTTGCTGCCTTACTGGAGGAAAAATTGTGGTCGCAACTATTTGTGTCATCATGATAACGACCAAAAGCATACATGCAAGCTCGTCAAGCAGTGGCTTTCGCACAAAAAAAACTTCGCTTTTGAAATGGACAGCCCAATCATCCGATCTGAATATAATAGAAAATTTTTGAAACTAACTTGAAAACGTGTGTGGAATTATAAATATTCCAATTCAGCAGCATTTTCACAAAAATTGCTAGAACCGTGGACAAAATTTAACATTGATGATCTAAAACCGTTCATTGAATCAATGCCACGTTGCTGCGCCGCAGTACATATTGCTAAATGTATGAATACAAAATACTAATTGTAAATGTTGTTGATCACTGTTATTTTCTTTTATGACACCATTTTTTTCCAAACTTGCCAAGGTGGCCGGAAACTTTTGAGAACATGCGTTTTCTTTTGCAATTAATTTTGTCAATTAAATTTATTAATATTTAATTTTTATTCCATAAATAAGTTCTTAACTGTTATGTCAATAAAGTGTATAAGTATCACTTTGAGATTCCTTTTCATATGGGTATACTTACAAATTAACCAAAAATTTTATGCTGGCCGGAAACTTTTGACCGCCACTGTATATGTAGAAGATGAAACAATGTTACAACTGCATAATACTTTTAGATATGATACAAAATGAATACTATGCAATAATAAATGTGCATTGGTAGCTATTCTTTATGGAAGTTTAATATATTAAACGCTTTGTAAGTAACATTTATACGTATAATAAATTTATAGGAATTTATAATAATGAAGAGAAAAAACATATAATTAAGAATATATTTGTTAGGCAGGAAATTTCCCTTATAAAAATCATTGATACGCTTTCTAGAAAAAATGCTGCGTGCTTAAATCATCCATATGAACATATTTAAATAACTATTTTTAACAATATAACTATTTTTAATAACAATGGTATATTTTCTTTCCGCATGAAATGGAATTCTGATTTTTTTCATTTACATTGCAGAAAAGTATTTTTCTTCTCACATTCCCTACGATTTGAAAAAAAAATATATATATCTTACTTTTGAGTACATTTTCCCCCTTCTACATCAAATTTAGTCTCTGATGACCCGCCAGTTGAGGAATACTCTTTCGCATACCGTTTTATGAAAGAAAATGATATTGAAAGAAATTCAGTTATCCGAATTAAATAGACGAATGAAATGCTTTTGATAGCGGATAAAACTTTGAAGATCCTCTTGGAACTTTTCTCTTTGTCTAATAATCTAACGTTTTATAAATACAAATGTCCAGAAAGTCGAGGATAAAAACTGTAAATATTGAGAAATAAAATAAAATACATTTTAGTTTATCCAAGATGTGGAAGAGCACTTTATTCTTCAAATGTAAAGTTGCAGAACTTTTTGAGTAATTTCTTTTCATCTGTAAGTCTCTTAAAATTTAAATCCATTATTTAAATTTTAGATATTCCTTATTTTTGTATAAAAACAAATCACAGTTAAAACATTTGATATTTTTAAAAACATAATACTTTTTACTTTAAAAAATACACTGGTGTGCAAAAATTAAGGGCCAATCACAAAATGCTAATTTTCAAATACGCGAACACTCGAAAGGAAATAATATAATTCGAGTAATTACTATCTCTACAACACAGCTAGTCCATATAACATCTCATTCATGTCACACATGGTCACAAGTGTCACAGTCACTACGGTGAAGCAAAAAAATAAGAAATTCCATTCATCTCATTATGAGTCTCAAATGATCACTATATGCGACTCCAATGAGACGTCACTGTGACTACTGCTTTGTGGCGAGTCACCATGTAATTTTACAATATAGTTACATTGTGACTCTCATGTAACTGTCAGCTGTAGACTCAATTTCAAAGTCATCGTGAACGCTGCATTGTGATAAGTTACCAAATAATGTCACATTAAAGTCACATGATGACTCTCAGGTGGCAGAGAGACTACTGTGAAGTCACCATTGTGCTTTTTTGGCAAAAATCTCCATGTGACTAGAATTTGATATTATTTGGTGACTTATCATAGCGAAATTCTATATCAAAACGAAATTCTATAGAAAGCATCTTATAGTGAACCGTTATGACATATATAAATTTCAATATATTTGGAATAGTGCAATATCATTAAAATACACTGCAAACGATATTTCCCCATTGACCATAATGTAATGGAATTATTTTGAGTGCTCCTGTAAATGAAATATTAATGCACTATGTGCAAATTACTTAAAAGATGAAAATATATAAAAAAAAAGGTGTTAAATTACTTTAATATCTTTAGTACTCCTAACTATATACATAGCCTTCTTCAGAGAATACAAAAATACAAGCATCCTATTTTCAAATTTCACGTAGTTGGTGTCGAAAGGAGGGAAAGTCAATTGTGGAAGGAGTGAAAGTGAAAAGACTTTCACTCCTTTCAACACCAACTACGTGAAATTTGAAAATAAGACGCTTGTATTTTTGTATTCTCTGAGGAATGATATGTACATATGGTGACTGCGCCAGTAGTCATGCAACTCCAGTACTTGATCAAATTTTTGAAATACAGTAAAACCTCGATTATCCGAAGTAATTGGGACCAACCCTCTTTCGGATAATCGAGAATGCTTCAATTTTAAGATTAAGGAGAAATGTATGCAATATTTCTTATTATGGCAACAAGTGCGTAGTTAAAATAAAGCAGTAGCAAAATAGAAACAAGGATAAATCATCAAATTTTAATTTTAAAATTAAGTACTTTTTACATATATCACAAGGTTTTGAAAAAATGTTTTGTTTGTCGCAGTTTCGATTGCCTTTGCTTTGAAGGTCTATCAGGCAATTTTTTTAAATATTATTAGTTCACTAATATCACATTCTTTCTGCTGCTCCAGCCATGCAAAACATTTTGCAAAACATTCAAAAACTTCAGAATTGCTATTTGTTCGGTTTCTTCATTCCATTCCGCAGCTACGGAAGCTCAAGTTAAATTCAAAGGAACTCTAAGAAAGGAGATCGAAAATATTTATATGTACTCGTAGTTCGGAAAGGACCGCTTGCACACAAGGAATATGCTAGTTAAAAAAAAAAAAAAAAAAAAAAAAAAAAAAAAAGCTTTCAAAACGAATTTTGCACACAAGGAACATGATAGTAAAAAAAAAAAAAAAAAAAAAAAGAAAGAAAGAAAAAGAAAAAAGCTTTGAAAATGGATTTCGGTTAACCGAGAGTTTCGGATAAAAGAGTTTCTACTGTATTCCTCCATTTCACGCGGAAATGAGTTTTACACGTGGTACTATACATAATAGTTTTGTTTGAATGTTGGAGCACCTGTTGTCGCATTGTTGTCAGATGCCTGTTGTAAGAGGATCCATTTTATGAATTATTTTTATTAAAAAATGTAAAAATTTTGTTTTTGATTAGTTGGAGACCATTACGGTAAGTTAAAATAATCCATTTCCATCTTGCTTATTTCAAATAATAGTTTTATATGAATTATTGTTAATCACAGCTTAAGCATAATATTTTAAAGATTAATTTTTAAATTTTCGACTGATTTCTTCGATTGAACAAATACTGGGGAAAATGGCAATTAAAGAAACTATTTATTTATAATTTTGTTGCTATTAAATTTCAGCAGATTTAATTTTTTTCCCATTATAGGACATTCATTAAGGATTGTAGCAATTATGTTAGTTTACTTCTAAAACTTAAAAGAAAGGAAATATAGTAAAAACCCCGTAGCACAGAGCTTATCTGATCAGCTACTGGCTCGGTCATCCTAGTTGAAAATACTAAGGATATTAAAGTAATTTAACACCTTTTTAAATATTTTTTCATCTTTTAAATAATTTGCACATAGTGTAATTTTATGTTTAACTTTTAAAAAATGAATTTATCATTCTATTTATTTATTTGCTGAAATATTAATGCTACACATTTTCAATACCGATCATGCCATGATAAACCTTAATAACATATATCAATTAAAAGAAAATCCTAGTAAATTTACCCGATTTACAGCGTGGACAGATAAATTCGTAACAGAATTCGTAAACACTTTTCAACTTTGTTGGAAAATGTTAAAAATGGACTCAAAGAAGTAGAATCTCTGTTTAAACAGAAAACAGAATTTTTTGAAACGGCGCGTTTTAAATCAAAATCAGTGATACTTCGACATTTCTAACTTCTGTTACAAAGTATGTTAAAAAACTAAAAATTATTTTTAAAACAGAAAAAAAAATATATTGTTTCATTTACATGCACAAGTTTCTTGATCTCTAAATCAGTTTCATATTCTGATCCATTTGCGCGCAGAATTTAATGTTTATATTCTTAGTAAATACTTTAAATATTCTCTTCAAAATTCTCTCTAAACCGTGTTTGATGAATTATTTACTTTAAAACAACAACAGTAGCTTTTAAATAACTTCGTATTCATATGTGATATCGATCGATATACCGTTAATATCTTAAGCTTAAATAGTGTAAAGTTTTCTCTGAAATATTCTTTATACTATTCTTTGAACAAATGAGGATGAAATATTGCAATATCGTGCAAAAAGACATGCAGCAAATTTAGCTACAGTACAAGATACATATTTAAGTAAGCATCAATCTTCGTCATCTGACACCTATTCTTGATATATTAAACCATGGATAGTAATTTCAAGTGAAAGAGTATGTAAAATAACGGCATTTTATTATTTTCTTTAAAGGATTATATGAGTTATTCGCACAGAAACATACACTGATGAATTAAAAAAATATCAAATAACGAAGAAAATGTTTTTACATTGTTTCGGATTTATATAACATCATATTAGTACCTTAACATCATACTAATATATAGGATGAAATATTTTAAGTAGAAATATATTATTTAGGGGCTGTGTTTATAGCATTGATGCCCATGAAAATGATGACCATAGTTCAGACATTCTTTTGTAAATTATTTTGATATACTAAATATTAATTTAAGAATGTCCGGGACACATTTTAAAATAATTTTTATTTATTGAGTTAAAATTCTGAATTTTTTTGTGATGGTTAACCTTATCATTTGTAAACAAAATCACATGATAAAACTTCTCAGAATTAAAGAAAAAAATTTATTAAAAAAGTGGGGTAATTTAAAATCGTTATAACTTGAAATATTATTAATTTTTTTCATTTAAATAAACAGAAATATATAATTTTTAATTCTGATTTAGCATTTTTTAAAATATTAATTTATAAAAAAATTAAAAATATTTAACAGAAAAAATTTCAAAAAAAGTGGTACAACTTTTTAAAAAAAAAAATCATATTTTCAAAAGTAAATATTTTTTTCAAATTTGCTGAATCAAAATTAAAGTAAAATAATTGAAAAAGATCTGTCCCAAGTTTGAACTCTGTACCTCTAACGGTTCTCGAGTCATATGAATTTAAATACGAGAAATGGCGAAAACACCTATCATGAAGAAAAATTCATTTTTACAAGAAGTCGTTTCCAAGACAGTCATTGCTTGAAAGCAAGAATTTGAAAACAAACCAAAACGAAAAAATTAATATTTTTGTTTTCTAATTTAGATAGAAACATGATTTAAATGTCATTTTAAGCAGGAAAAAACAGAGAATTTTTTTATGAAATAAAATGTTTTTGTAAAATTTGAAGATTTTTGTGTCCCCGGACCCCCTTAATATCGTCTTCTTTCCTCTTTGAACAACGTCATAGTTTTTGCTTCATATGGCTGCATTCTGATTTTATAAAATTACACTTGCATACGTTTAAAAAATTTTCTCATTCGGATCATTATTTATTTGAGACGAAACAAGTAGCCATCGAGTATGCAGGGTGTTCAAAAAATGTATGCACAACTTAAATGATTATCATGTAATTTTTTATTAACAGACATTTAATTTCTAATTGTGAAATGGAACCACAAGAATGAACAATATATTATCTCAGTAATTGACATTAATTAAAAATAATATCGCTTCAATCCAATTTGACACTAATAATTAACCGGATAGGCAATTATTAACCTGCCGTGCACATCATAACACAGGCTACAATTACGATATTCTAAATCAAAGCACACAGCATTGAGAAAAGGTTTTGTAGCTTGTATAACTGCACGCAGAAACATTTACCTTTTCTGTAATGTTGCAATCCATCATTTTAAATACTGAACATCTCAATTCTCCACCTCTGAAATCTGAAAACGAGCAGGAGTCTTCATGTCCTTGATGATCTTTTAAGCACCATTGAGGGCTAAAAGAAGTATTAGATTTTACAAAATTTGCAGCACTTGGAGAAGCATCATTGTAGGATTAGAAACGGTACATATCAAATCACAATCAGCTGATTTAGGACCGAGTATGGATGTATCAAACAAAAATCAGCTGGTTGAAGATCTTTAATACTAGGAAGCAAGTTGTTGAGATATACATTGTTTAATGTGTGTATTTTCAATTCTGTAATTTTCTGCATATCTTTCTTCAAAATTTGTCTCATTAACCAAAGACACATTTTATTCAGCATTAGTTAACTATCTACATTACGTTTATCTATTATATTTCCAGATATTTGAACCAACAAGAATTTTACAATGCAACTTGCCCTCCTTTGCTATAATGCTTTCTGGATAAATTTTGAACTGTTTTACTTTACGATCATAATTCATAGCATTTTGCTTACCTTGTACAATAATTGTAATATTTGCTACAATAAAATCTATATTTAAAGGTGTATATAAATATTATACAGAATTATTATAGAATGAATATTATACAGAGCAATAAATACAAAAAACCCAATATATATTGTAGTATGAGTGTTTTATTAAAATCTATATTTGTTGTTATATTATACTTTAAAAGTAAAGATGCAGGTCTCTTTCTTTGTTGTAACATAAAGCTTTCATGTCTTATATTGCAAAAGGAAGTTGTTTAAGTTTCAGGGGGCACAAACTCTTTAAAAAGATGAAAAAATTGATTTCAGAGACAAAAATTTAAAGCGGCCCCAATACACTCATTTTGGCACCAAACACCTCAGTTTTTTTTTTTAATTTTTTGATAATACTATATTTTCTCCTTGCAATACAATATATAATTTGAATTAAACACTGTATAATTAATTAATAATTATTATTCCTTAATGTATGCTTTTTTTAAGTTAATGATAATGTATATTGCTTGCGCGCATGATTTAAAAAGATCTATACATTCTAGAACTTTGAAACTTTTAATATAAGTTTACGAACATTACAAAAATAAAATGAACTAAAATCTAATGAATAAACAAAAAATTTCTAAACTTTTTTGATTTTCAAAATAGAAATATGAAACTTTTGATGATTTTTGTCACTCGAATACCCATACATTCATTAATTTTTGTTACATTTCTTAGAGTTTAGTTTAATTTGAAGAAAATGATCCAGTAAAGATAAATATAAAGTTTCAAATCATTACCTTTAATACATTTGGAGTTATCATGCGCGCAAGTAAAAAAAATATCGATATTGAGAAAAATCAATTTAAACATAAATGTTTTGCTTGAAACAGACCAAGGGTAATTTACATTTTTTACATTTTTTACTGTAACGAGCGCAATTTAAAAAATATTTTGACGGTTATTGGCAAATTGTTCAGAAAAACATTAGCTGTGAAAAGAATTTTAAAAAAAGAAATCGATTTTTTGAAGATTTTAAAGCATATGTGTCCCCTTCATCTGTAAAGTACCAGATATTAAATGTAACGTTTTTAATTCACGTTTAAAAATTTGTACTTATCGCTTGGTAACTGAATGGTAAGGAGCACTTAGCATATGCTTACACCTTGATTGTCTGTATAAAATGTCTTACATTCTTCACAATTAAATTGGGAACCCTTATATAATACCAACGATATAGGATCCCCCTTATAGAGCAAAAAGTTAAGAAAGACAATCGTATATTCAGTTGTTGCATTAGGAATCACAAATGCCAAAGTCCAGTTACAATGAGAATCTTGCCGATTCTTAGGAATTTCAGAGCCAGAAATAAGATGGTAAAACTTTTGACTCAATATTAGACATGAATTTGGTGCTAAGACAATATAGGTATTAAAATGCTAGTTTTAGGAATTAAAAAGCTAAATTTGAACGTTTATTCATTATATATATAATAGGGGGCTCTGCCCCCTACAGGCTACGCTCGCCAACCCCCGTTCAGACACTGTAGAATCTAAAAGCACGCTAATCTGATCGGTTTTAAAAAGATTAGAGAGGATTGAATTATAATGAAAAAACCTGTAGCGATCTCCCTGTAAACGGGTTTCCATTCAATTCCCTTTGATTGCATAAATTTAAGGTAGAATGAGTTGCTGTTAAAACATCCAATGGTTATTTTCGTGTTTGGTTAAAGAAGATGAGTTAAACATTTGAAAAGAAGCTAAAATATAATGAATTAAGTAAACAGAGTTTTTGTCTCTCGGTATTTTTTAACAGCGACATAATACAATTACTAAAATTTGCTGCTTTAACCCCTTCAAGGGCGGTGGTTCATTTTTGGACCACTTAATTTTAATTCTTAAATGCCACATTAGCATCAGAATATTGGGATGAAAATTTCCCTTTTATTAAGTAAGTGAACAAAAGCATTTTTGTATTTCGAAATTTGTTTATAAATTCTGGTGCCATTCATTGATTTCAAGATTTTACGAATAGAAGTGCCTTGTCCGTGAAAGGGTTAAACGCATATTAATGTATTTATTATTTTAAAGTTTCTTTTCCCTTTTAATATTCACGTATAAATACAATTTTCAGGACATAATTTTCAATATTTTCCTGCCTTTAACACGTATTCATTTAATAGTAATTTTAAAGTTTTTTTTTCTCTTTTTAATAGTCACGTGAAAATAAATTTTTAATCGTTAGGAAATATTATTCTTTGCGCTGTTTTTAAAATTGAAAACAATCTCTATAATAATAGCCTAAGTCATGTGACTATCATCAACAGCTCCAGGTGGATCCCTTCGCTTTTTATATTCCAGGCGGCCATTTTGGTACTTTACTCCACGGATGCACTCACAGTACTTATTGGTATTCCACCCATACACTTAACACTCACTTACGAATACCAGAAAAACAGAATACTACATCTAGAACACGAACCAACACAGTCAGCACTCTTCTCAAATATACATTTACAAAGGAAAGTCTATAGCTGGACTATGCATCCGGCGGATGAGACATCTTCAAGTAAATATTAATAAGCATTCTTATACCCCCTCGAATAACCCAGCCATTTTTACCGATGGGTCGCGCACGGAGACGGGAGTGGCGTCATCCTTCTGCGTCTTCATAGACGGCCTTGTGGCTCATCGGTGGGCATGCAGGATTGGAGATGACAATTCAGTGTTCCAAGCTGAACTCTTTGCAATCCTCTGGGCCTTGGAATGGATTGCTCTCTATCCTCAACCTATATACTTTCACCTTTATAGTGACAGCCTTTCCAGCCTGCAAGAAATCTTCGCCCATAGGACTAAACACCCCCTAGTACTCAAAATTAAATTAATTTTAAAAACTCTCGTCCATATGGTCTCTCTTGGCCATGTCACTGCTCATATCGGCATAGCTGGCAATGAGCTGGCTGACACGCTGGCTAAGGAGGCCACCTCACGTCCAAACATAGATCTTGCCCTTCCTGTTCTCCCATCTTATGTTCGTTGTTTCCTTAAAAGGAACATACTTTCAGACTGGCAACTCTACTGGGATGCCTCACGTAAAGGCAGGCACACCTATTCCTTAATCCCAAAAATCTCCAATAATCTCTTAGCTTTCTCCCCTTCCACATCAGCTTTCCTCTCCGGTCATGGTCCATTTATTACATACCTCAATTATTTCAAACGCTCTGGCATGGACCTCTGCGAGTGTGGGGATTTTGGGTCCCCAGATCATTATTATTTCTTCTGCACACTCACAGAGGCCTGGCACCTTAGGTACCCTAACCCCCGACCAGATACTTGGCTCAAAAACATCTTATCTCGCCCAAGACTACTCCGCCATTTGGCAGAAATATTTCACTTCCTTATGGACCTGACCAATCTTACTTCCTAGCTGTTCTGCATCTGCATTCCTGAGACTCGCACTTTGTCGCGTTAGAGCCTTTGTCGAGCTCCTGGCAGTCCTAGCGCCCCTTATCGTGCAGGAGCAGGTGTCCGGCGCACATACCATCTGGACGATGTGGTCCAGAATCATGATACAATCCTCAAATTTTCTTTTTTGATTTATGGACTTTTATCTCTAGGATCAACCCACCGCTGCCTGTCGCGTAGAAGCTTTGTGCTCCAGCGGCTAGTTTTTGTGTATATCTATGTGTTAATGTAATTTTTCTTCCCTCGTTGGCATGTGCCTTTTGTCCGAGGACTGGAACTATGTGTAGTGAATACCCGCATGTCGGGGAACTTACCGGGTGGAGCAAATAAGGTCTACACCAGATCCTAGTGATCTGGTGATCTTGCTCCACTTAGGCATAAAATAAAATAAAAAATAATAGTTCAAGCCATGTAACTGCCATAAACAACGGGCTGATTCCTTCGCTTTTCATAAGAAAGGTTTCCATTTTGATCAAAGAATCAAAATTATTTTTTCGAATAAAACTACATAAAAGTTGCCATGATCACAAAGAATTCCTGGTACTTTTATGTTAGCCGGGTGAAAATCTCGCCAATAGCTTTTTTTTAACTCGCCAGTTGCCATTTTTTTATTTTTCGAGTAGTAAATTAAAACGGTGTTACTTGGTTATTCCATCGACCAAAAATTTGTCGCCAAACTATAAGATTAAATACCAATAATGGTTGATGGTAAATGTGACATTCACTTGACTTTAAGGAAGTTACACATGTTAACGCAATCAAATGATTTTTATTTCGACGTTTTATTTGCATTTTTATTAATGTTATACTAATTTATTTGTTCTTTTGTTATTTAAAATAAAAAAATATGTCAATTTGTATAATTTGTATAATATTTATATAATTTGGCGAAATTGGTCGACGGGAAAAGCAATAACATTAAAACGTTGCTTTGAAGTGGAAATTAAATCTCATGATTTGTTGCATTGTCACATACGCACGGGGTTTGGCGTGATTTTTTTTTAAGACAATTTGGCGAAAACCTCTTTTTCAAATACCTGTTACATATGTATTTTTAAATTATTTTCTGTTATTTTTAAAATGAAATAACAATAAATAAAAAAAAATAATTAATAACTATAGAACAAAACAATTTATAACATTTTTTGTAAATAAAAAGAAAATAAATTCAAATAAACATTTATTAATAAATAAGCAACAATAGCCGGGTTACCATGTTAGGCAAAATAACGCCATTTTGGCGTCAATTAGGTACCCCGTTGCGTATATGACATCTGTGTCTAATATTTTTTTTTTCATTTCGTTTAAAAAAAAGAATGAAGTAAAAGCCATTTATTTTAAAGGTTTCAATTTTAAATGAAAGTTTTGTATTAAATAAAATGATAATGAAATACAAATTGAATTCTGAGTAAAAGTAACATGATGCATTTCTTAGCATACATTTAAGGGAGGCCAAACTCGTCGTCATATTAATTTAAATTAACCCTTTCTAAAATATGAAAAAAATATCTGTTATGATTAAAATTTAAGTTGCCATCATTAGAAAAAAAGTATTTAAAATTAGAAAAAAAATAATATTTCGAAAACTAATTCTAATTTTAAAATTCTAATACCAACTTTGAGATCTGTGGATCAATACGGATTTTTGGTGTTAATTTCATCGCAAAGTATTCCATATTTTAGGAGAAATCGCCGTGAAACGTAATCAGTTGTTTAATCAGTCGTTTCATAGAATCGTTACATAAATTCGTTTCAATTCGATTCAGTAGGATTTTATATATATAGGGTAGATAATTTACGTATTGTTATAAATATATTTCCGAAAATAATAATCTGATTACTATGATTTTTTATATGAACATGTTACTTAAAAATTCATGTATCTTATTTTTTAAATTAGCATCATTTTATTACATGAAATACAACTTGTTAAATTAATATTAAAAAAATCTATAAATTATGACCTATAAATTTTTTATTGCATTCAACTGATAAGGTCTTTGTATACGCGTATACAAAATGTTTTATTTCTCTGGGAGGTTTTTTTTTAGTTATTTTAAATCTACCCTATATAAATAAAATACGACTGAAACGGATTTATGAGTTGAACTTATGAAACGATTTTATGAAACGACTGATTATGTGTCACAGCTATTCGTCCTCAAATATGGAACCTTTGGCGGTGAAATTAACACCAATTATCCGTATTGATCCGCGTATATCCGAGTTGGTATTAGAATTTTTAAATTTGAATAAGTTTTCGCGATATTTTTTTTTTCTAATTTTAATGATATTTCTGTAATGATGGCAATAAATTACTCCATTTTTGTGGAAGAAAAGGGGGGAAAGGTAAAATACAGGGATTATTAGATTTCAATTTTCTTTTTCCGTCCTTTTCAAATTCAAATTGAAATTAAATTTTATTTCAGTCGAAAGTGAAGAAAATATTGTAATTAAATTTTTTTTTCACGAAATTTTGAAAAAATAATTCATTGAATAATAATAATTATTATTGTTATTATTATTATTATTATTATCATTATAACAAATAATAATTTCTTCTTTATTCAAATTTTTATTATTTCAAAAGATATTTTTTTCATATTTTAGAAAAGGTTATTATTTCAAATCGTTGCCAATTCTAAAAACAGCGCAAAGAATAATATTTCCTTAACCCCTTGGGGACGAGCGACACGTATACGTGCCGCATGAAGCGCTTAGAATCCTTGTTTTTTCTCACCAGTAAAATTTTACTGTACAATTTGCCTTATATAATCAGCGCATTTTCTCGATTCAACAAGACACAAATTTCTGTTTTTAAAAAACGGTGACAAAAGATTAAGAATTTCGTAAAAGGCTCCCGTCCCGAAGGGGTTAAGATTGAAAAATTATTTGCACGTGACTATTAAAAACAGAAAAACTTTAGAATTAAATGATTACATGTTAAAAGCAGGAAAATATTGAAAATTGCGTCGTAAAAATTGTTATTAAACTTGACTATTTAAAGAAAAAGAATATTTAAAATAAATTCATTTAATATTCGTTAAAAGTGGTAAATGTGAGAAATTGCGTCCTATTTAAAATGGACAAATCATAATATTGACAAACAGTTAAAAATTAAAAATATATCTATGCCAGACATTTATTTCATATGTATTTCATGTTTATTTCATATCATTTTTATTTCATATTATTCATTTATTTTATATATCTTTTTAACTCATGTTGCCATTTCCAAGACAGCACAAATAATACTTCCTTTCTAAAAATAAATGTATTTTTATGTAAATGTTAAAAAGAGAAACGAAATTTTTATGAAATTTATGTCTGATTTAAAACGATGCATTTAAGATGACTTACTTAAAATAATCTTTTTATAGAGTTGTTAAAAAATATCGGGAGGGAAAGACTCTGTTTATTTAATTCATTTTATATTAGCTAATTTCCAAATGTTTAACTAATCTTTTTTCATCGAATATTTAAACAGCCATTCGATGTCTTAACAGCACAATGATTCAATCTTAAAATTTCACAATCAAAGGTAAATGATCGGAAACTCGTTTAAAGTGAGATAATCACTGGTTTTTAATTATAATTCAATCTTCTCCAATCTTTTTAAAACCATTCAAATTAGCACGTTTTTAGGATCTGCGGTGTCTGAACGGAGGTTGGCGAGTATAGTTCATAGGGGGCAGAGTCCCATACTATATATATATATATATATATATATATATATACATATATATATATCATGATACAGTTTAAACAATGTTGGATAAGAGAGATGTCCGATCTTCATAACCTCTTTATAAGTACCGAATCCCAATTTCGAGAGAGCCTCTGAAATCGGTTCTTTATAAAATACTAGCAAACCCCGCGGCTTTGCTCGCGTAATATTTGAAATATGCCGAGTGCTATTTATATATCTAATTTTTTATTAAAAGGTACTAACTAAATTTTCATTTTATTAAAAGTTAATATTTTATTTTATTAAAACTTTTTTCTATTAAAAGGTACTTATTACTTTTAGGGATAATTCAAAAATTACTATTTAAAACACAGTTTGATTAAACATCATTATTACACTGCACTAGGCAGAAAGGAGAATTAAATTAATAAAATGAAATAAAACTAAATAAATGATAATTTAGAAAATATTTTGAAACTTTTATGCTCAATTAATACGCTCATTTCAGTATTTATTTGCAGTTTTGAATTTTTTAGAAACCATCTTCTTACATCTTAAAATTAACCATCATGCCAAATTCCAAGTCCTACCACCTCTCTCAACATAAAGGGCCATGTTGAAATAGGAACTGTCACCATTAATTTGCCAACATTAATTTTGAAATCGGTTTGTTATTTCCTAATATTCCACAGAAACGTAATTTAAAAAGGTTTTAAATCCCTTTTTTGGAACGTTTGTTGTTCCTGTTAACCCCAAGTGGTAGAATCACCGGCATAAAATATAGCCTATGTAGGTTTATATTCCCTGAAATTGCATAGAATCGTAATTTAGAACTTTTTTAGAATGCTTTTCGCACCACCCCTTCGCTTCACACCTTTTTAATTCGAATTTATTTTCAACTTTCCTTCGAGGGCATTTATATTTTATAAGTAACTACCATGTCATATTTAAAGTTTCTAGCCTTTTCAGTATCACAGAAATCGCAATTTAGAAAGTTTTTAGCTCCTTCAATCCTCTGGTGGTAGTGGAACAGACATAAAATATAGCTTATGTTTGAGCAGGTTCTATCACCAAAATTTGTCATCATTATTTTTTTAATTGGTTTGGTAATTTATAAGTTTGCTTAAAAATTGTAATTTATAACGCTTTTCACTCACTTCATTTTTTTTAATTTGGAATTTTCTTTCGACTGTTCTTAGAAAGCAGTTGCATCTGGTAAGATGCCATACTTCAAAATACTTCAAAGTGTTAGACCCCTCAGTTGTGTAAAAAACGCAAATTAGAACATGTTTTGCTTTTGCAACCCCCAGATGGTAGTGACAGCAACATAAAATATAACCTATGTTATAGCAGGGACTGTCACCATTGATTTGCAACCATTACTTTTGAAACAGCATTGGTATTTCCTTAGATTGAGTAGAAATCGCAATTTAGAAAGTTTTTAGGACGCTTTTCGCACATTTTCACCCCTTTTTAAATTTCCAATTTTTTCGAAACTGTTCTTAAAGATCATTTATATCTAATAAATATGCACCTTGCCTAATTTTAAGTTGCTAGCCCATACCGATCACAAAAATCGAAATTTAGAACGCTTTTTTGCTCCTGCAACGTCTTGGTGATAGTGATACCGACACAAAATAGCATCTATGTTAGAGCAGAGGCTGCCAGCATCAATTTCCTACCATTACGTTTGAAATCAGATTCATTCTTCCTGAGATATTGCCGACAAATCGGCATTTAGAACGTTTTAAGAACGCTTTTCGCGCATTTTGCTCCTGCATCTCCTCTGGGGTAGTGGAAACAGATATAAAATATAGCATATCTTGGAGCAAGATCTATCACCATCATTTTTACACCATTATATTTGAAATCGGTTCAGTACTTACTGAGATTGCATAGAAATCGCAATTTAGAATTTTTTACAACGCTTTTTGCGCATTTTGACCCCCTTTTAAATTTCGATTTTTTTAGGAAATGTCCTTAGAGATCATTGATATCTTATAACTAACTACCATTCCAAATTTCACGATTGTAGGCCCTTCCGTAACGCAGAAGCTGCAATTTAGAACTTTTTCTCCTGCACCCCCTTTGGGGTAGTGGCACCGACATAAAACATCGCCTATGTTGGAGCAAGGGTTGTCACCCTCATTTTGACGCATTATTTGTTAGATCGGTTTGGTATTTCCTGGGATCGTGTAGAAACCTCCATTAGAACGTTTTTTAGAACGCTTTTCGCGCATTTTCACCCCTTTTAAATTTCGAATTGTTTAAGAACTGTTCTTAGAAATCCTTTATGTCTAATAAGTAGCTAATATTTCAAATTTCATATTTCTACCACCTTCGGTAACGCAAAAATTTCATTTTTAGAACTTTTTTTTCCCTGCACCCCCTTTCGGATAGTGGCACCGACATAAATCATAGCCTATGTTGGAGCAAGGGTTGTCACCGTCATTTTGACACCCTTATTTTGACACCATTATTTTTTAAATCGGTTTGGTATTTCCTGAGATTGTGTAGAAACCACCATTTAGAACGTTTTTTAGAACGATTTTCGCGCATTTTCACCACTTTCAAATTTCGAATTGTTTAAGAACTGTTCTTAGAAATCCTTTATATCTAATAAGTAGCTAATATTTCACATTTCATATTTCTAGGTCCTTCAGTAACACATCAATCACATTTTTAGAACGTTTTTTGCTCCTGCACCCCCTTTGGGGTAGTGACACCGACATAAAACATAGCCTAGCTTGGAGCAAGCGTTGTCACCATCGTTTTGACACCAATATTTTTTAAATCGATTTGGTATTTCCTGAGATTGTGTAGAAACTACCATTTAGAACGTTTTTTAGAACGCTTTTTGTGCATTTTCACCCCTTTTAAATTTTGAATTGTTTAAGAACTGTTCTTACACATTATTTATATCTTATAAGTAACTAATATTCAAAATTTTATATTTCTAGGCCCTTCAGTAACGCTAAAATTGCATTTTTAGAACGCTTTTTGCTCCTACACCCCCTTTGGGGTAGTGACACCGACATAAAACATAGCCTATCTTGGAGCAAGCGTTGTCACCATCATTATGACACCAATATGTTTTAAATCGGTTTGGTATTTCCTGAGATTGTGTAAAAACTACCATTTAGAACGTTTTTTAGAACGCTTTTTGTGCATTTTCACCCCTTTTAAATTTCGAATTGTTTAAGAACTGTTCTTAGACATCATTTATATCTTATAAGTAACTAATATTCAAAATTTCATATTTCTAGGCCCTTCAGTAACGCTAAAATCGCATTTTTAGAACGTTTTTTGCTCCTACACCCCCTTTGGGGTAGTGGCACCGATATCAGATATAGCCTATGTTCTAAGTTGGACTAACACCATCATTTTGATACCATTACTTTTGGAATCGGTTCGGTAGTTCCAGAGCTTACCTGCTACAAATAAACAATTTTTTCCTCTTTATAATAGGAGTATAGATTTCAGAAATTAGTTCTAGAAACAATGTGAAAATTTCCCTTTATGTTAATCTAACGGTAAATATATATATTTTTTAATTCCTTCACATTTGTTGGTTACCTAAAAAAAATTACAGTTATGAAATAAATGTAAATGTGTAATGTAGAGTGTTTTTCCCAATCAAGTGGTATATTTCCTTTTCTGATCCGACAAACTGTGCTGAATATAGTATGGGAATGACGCGCTTTTTTTCAGTATGCATATGATATTTCAGGCACATGAGTCACTTTTGTGTGTGCCCTGATGGATACAACACTATAGTATGGCCATTTCTTGAAAAGCGAACAAAATGTCCTGCACGTGACACTTACAAAAATACCTATTATCTATTCAATTATAAGTTGTTAGAATGTAAACTATACGTGGTGTCAGTTATTGGTTGTGTCCATAATTGGGAGGGTGGGAGGAGAGTTCACCTTTACATAATAGTTAGATGCTACTCAATAGCGTGGTCGCAATTTTTTTCTTTTTTACTTTTTGGTAAATCGGTTAATTTGTAAAGTGGGACGTGTAACAATTACGTTTGGAAAACGCCGCTCTATAATATTTCTCTAAAGGCCGAGAATCGCTTCGCAGCCTTTAGTCTAAAGCCGAGGTAGTCGAGTACAAGAAGAGTTTTTTGTCATTTTTATTATAAATTTTTATTTTCTGTGACTTTGGCTTTCCTGCCACAATTGATCCAGAACTTTCTGTTCTATTCCTGCAAGTTCTACCCCTTTTGGCAAGCTTCCTGAACTGTTTTCAGCGTAGTATACGCAGAATTTTTCAAGAATTTCCTGGAAAATTAAATTTTATTCTTTGGTGACATTTCTGCTGTCGCCCTTATGGCATGTAGCATTTTTACTCTCTGGCAGAAGTCTTTTAGGACTTTTTCTAATTCAAGATTTTGCTGATATTTCGGCACGAAACGTCATTTTCCGCATAGTATCAGCGCATTTCCAGAAAATTTTCCTGCTTCTGACCTATTCTTGTTACCCCAAAAAAAACTTAGATTACGGTCTAGAAATATGAATAATTTCATTTTAACGAATTTCGTAGGTTCTTCCTTTTGCAGGATCATGGAGTGAAGAAGTCGGAGGCCTGGCTGATTGGAATGCTATAGGTCGGTATGGTCGGTCAGTTCTATGTGGCGTCCATGGGGAGTCATTGCGTTCAAGCAGTTTGAGCTTGCTTAGTACTGATGGGATCCCAGTTGCCGAATTACCATTCCTCGTGGTATTTTAGAGGTGCTAAATATTTTATTCCTGCACTTCACCACGAGTAGGCCCTATCTGCCTCCCCCTTTTTTCCTTCTTTTGGTTTTCTTCGACAAAACTATCATTCTAACCAATTTTCGCTATTTTTCTGAGCGGATGTTTGATTATTCTCCCTCTACCCCGCTCCAGTTCTTTGATTTATCAATGTTGATTTCTCTCCTTCACGTTTTGTTTTTGGACAAACTTGATTTTTTTTTTTTTATTTAGTTCTTTTTAAGTATTTTCATCTTTATTTCTGTCTTTACCCATTCCAATGATTAGTTGCTCTGTTCTCGCTGTCGTTTTTCTGCTCAGTTAACTCCCACCGTGCTGTTTGCCAGTCTCCATTTCAGCCTTCTACACTGATTTTTCCAATTCGTTCTTCCTAATCGTTTTCTGCAATTTTTTTAACCTAAGTTTATTGTTTGAAATTTATTTCAACAGCTAAAAACACTGATAATTCTTTCCAGTCATCACTAACGTAATAACTCGGCTAGACAGGTGGAACAGCTCGGTGACCGGGTGCATGAGGTATGAGGTATTCCCACGAGTCACACTCCCCTCAATGACAGCAGGGGGACTTCTATGTTAATCAGGCCTTTTCATGACACGGTACTTTTGCGACCACCTGAGCCGCTTCTTCCGCAGAAACCCCATATTTTCTGTGGTAACGGGCAGATCACTATCGGACATTGTTAGAATCAGTGCGCACTCTTGAAACAAACGCAGCATAAATTCTTCCCGCGTAACTTCCAGACACTATCACGCCGCGATCTTTGTCTAAAGTCTTTTAGATGGCTACTGTCGGAAAGGGGGGGGTGGGGTGAGAGAGTTATGGTTAACTATCTCCTGTTGCGGACATTAGACCGCAACCTGGATCGTCGAAGCGCTGGCCGCTTTCCGAGGCCGCTTTTCGTCATCTTCGACCTCGCTTGATCGCAATCGTTTCGGCCCGCGGCTTCCGTGGAGTCACGCCGCAGGGAATGGTGCAGATTCAAAGGCATGGGGACTCATCTCATGTGCTTACACGGTAAGGTTAAGCATGTTTTATGGTAAAAAGTTTGGTTTCTTAAGTTAGTTCGTTATTCATTTTTTATGTCTACCAATGGCGCACAGAGTACGATTTTGCAAATCTACTTGGAAAAATGTCCAAAAATCGACTTGCAGTATTTCACTTTTAGACATTTCAAATAACATCTAACAAATTGCAGGGAAAAAAAGATAAAGCAACCTAACTCCACAACAACACCATCAAAAACCGACTCAAAAACCATGTTTTTAGAACCTTTATAGAATGACGATTGCTGTAGATGTAGTTGAGAATGATAATGTACAACTAAAAACATATTTATTTTGCAAATATGTTTTGTGATAGTATGGAATCTTTACAACAATGTATATACTTTTTACTTTAAATTTCCGATAGTTATTTGGAAGTGTTATATTTTAAAATAGATTTTTAGGTAAATATAAAAATTATTTGCAAATTTAATAGCATATGATAAGTTTTTAAAAACTACCAAAAATTTTGTACACGCTGGTATATCGCAACTTAATTTTTTTATGTAATTATATATGTATGTAGAAATAAATTAAATCAGTGTTAGCTACAACTACTTGTAACATTTCAATATAAGTAATTATTTTGCAGGTACGAAAGTGTTTATTTCGAAAAGAGAATTATATGAGATATTGAAAAATAATCATACTGAACATAAATCGTTTCCTGTGAATTAAGAACATGCACTGATAGACTATCTGTTACACAAATTCAATCTTTAGCGTAGCTCATCTGTTAGACCAGATTAAATGGCTGATCCATTCGTTTATAGTTGACATTAATAGAAGATGGGGAAACTGTCTAACGAAATGTCTAAAGAATTTTTTTAATTAAAAAAAGAGACAGTTAGATTCGAAAATAACAATAAATATTTTCACAGGGCAGATGTAATAATGACTACCCGAAAGGTATCTGATCACTCTTGAAATACACACTTTAATCTGTAAATTGTACAAGAACACACATATTTCTATGTAATAATCTTACACATTTATCTGTGTGATCTTGATTAATTTACACATTTATTTTTTGAGTATAGCAAAAAACGAAAAACGACAGTGATTCACTTTATAATAACATTGATAGCTACATTGATAGATTACTATTTTTCTAATACAAAAAAAGCTCTTCTTGTTGTAAATAAATATGTAGTATATTTTTAAAAATCTGTACTAAATACAATAATACTACGTAAATGTCAACGTGTGAAAATGACAAAAATTCCTTTTATTATGATTACTAGCAAACCCCGCGGCTTTGCTCGCGTAATAGTTGAAATATGCCAAGTGATATTTGAATGACTATTTTTTATTAGATGAACACTTTTTGAAATAATTCAAAATTTACAAATTAAGCCACAGTTCGACCAAACTTCATTATAAAAGTGCAATAGACAGAAATGAGATTTTAATTAATAAGAACTAAAACTAATTCCAATTAAATGATAATTTAGAAAGTATTTTGTGACTCATTTCATACGCTCATTGCAGTATTCATTTGAAATTGTGAATCTTTTACAAACCATCTTAATACTTTCACATCTTAAAATTAGTCATCATGTGAAATTCCAAGCTTCTTGTCTAACGGTCTACCACATCTCTGGTGTTAGTGACACCAACATAAAATGCCGAAACAGAGTTGAAATAGAATGTCTCGAAAAATGTTGAAACAGAGACTGTCACCATTAATTTGCCAACATTAATCTTGAAATCGGTTGTCATTTCCTAACATTCTATAGAAAACGGAACTTAGATGTTTTTAAAGGCTTCCTTGTTGTTCCTGCCAACCAGGTGGTAGTACATAAAACATAGCCGTCAGGATCAGGGACTATCACTCTTGATTCGCAACCAATAACTTCTGTAATCAGTTTATTATTTCCTGAGATCCCATAGAAATCGTAATTTAGGACACTTTTAGAATGCTTTTCGTTCGTTCCGTTCGCTTCACACCTTTTTAATTTCGAATTTATTTTCGACAGTTCTTAGAGGACATTTATATGTTATAAGTAACTACCGTGATATATTTTTAAAGTTTCTAGCCTCTTCAGTACCGCAGAAATCGCAATTTAGAAAGGTTTTTGCTTCTGCAATCCTTGACATAAAATATAGCTTATTTCAAATGAAAATCAAATTTCAAGGTTTGATTTCCATTTGAAATATTGTATCCAAGGCGAATGTTTCTCTCTGGAATAATTTCCATGTATTAATAATATAGCTTATGTTTGAGCAGGTTCAATCACAATCAATTTGCAACCATTATGTTTGAAATCGGTTTCGTATTTCATTCGATTTCATAAAAATCACAATTTAGAACGCTTAAAAAACGCTTTTGGCTCTCTTCACCCTTTTAAATTTGGAATTTTCTTTCGACAATTCTTAGAAAGCATTTACATCTTTGAAGTAATTACCATTCCAAATTTAAAATATTAGACCCCCTCTCAGTAACACAAAAAACGCAATTTAGAACATTATTTGCTCCTTAACCCCTAGGTGGTAGTGACAACAAAGTAAAGTATAGGCCATGTTGGAGCGGGGACTGTCACATCAATTTGAAAACATTACTTCTGAAATCGGTTTATATTTCCTGAGATTGCATAGAAATCGCTATTTAAAACGTTTTTAGAACGCTTTTCATTAATTTTCACCCCTTTTAAGTTTCAAGCCAAATTTCAAGTTGCTAGCCCCTTCAGTATCATAAAAATCACAATTTAGAACGTTTATTAAAATGCAACAGCTAAGTGGAAGTGACTCCGACATGAAATAGAAACCATATTCGAGCAAGGACTGTCATCAGCAACTTCTAACCATTACTTTTAAAATCAGTTGGGTACTTTCTGAGATTGTGTAGAAATCTCAATTTAGAACGTTGTTTAGAAAGTTTTTCGTCCATTTTCACCCCTTTTTAAATTTCGAACTATTTAGGAAATGTTCTTAGAGATCATTTATATCTTATAAGTAATTACCATGCCTAGTTTCAATTTGATAGCCCCTGCAGTATTACAAAAAATGCAATTTAGATCGTTTTTTGCTCCTTCACCCCCTTTGGTGTAATTTCACCGACATGAAATACAGCTTATGTTGGAGCGGGGGCTGTCACCATCGTTTTCACACCATCATTTTTTAAATCGGTTCTGTTCTTCCTCAATTTGCGTAGAAATCGCAATTTAGAAATTGAATTTAGAATTTTCTATTGCAGTTTGAAATTTAGAATTTTCTATTGCAATTTTTCTATTACGCTAGATTCTTTCAAAAGTTTCTAGTTTCCTTTCTACAGTGCGTCTCATAAATATAAAGACACAGATGTTTTTGAAATTACATTTTATTAAGTCAGTTATAAGAAATTAAATTTTATACTTCATATTAAGAACAAAAAAAATGAATCTGTTATAGGGGTTTAAATTTAAATAAAATAATTTCCACTCGAATAATAGAAAAAATAAAAAATTACTCTGTCTCATAAATATAAAGATAAATTTCAAACTGCTTCATATGTAATTTTTTTTCGAATGTGTGCTTACAGAAATAATGCGCACGCGCAGAAATACACTTGAAGTTACCCAAACGAGCAAAGTTGTTTGATTTTTTTCAATTTCAAAGATGACGCGGAACATTGAAATTTCTAAAGATGAAATTTGCAAAATACGTGGATTTAAAGCTAATTGCTTATCAGTTTCTCAAATATGTAAAAAAACTGGGAGAAGCAGGGCTGCACTTTATAAAATTTTATCAAAAACTTACAATTTATATTCGAGAAAACGATCTGGTAGACCAAGAAAGACTAGTGAAAGACTCGATCGCAAGATCATGCGACTTGTTTCGTCGCAGAAAATGTCACTCCGATAAGTTTCTCAACGAGTTTATAGTAGGGTCTCAAAGTACACAGTACATCGTCGTATAAAATAAAGCAAAAATATTGTGTGCTGCCATATGTGCAGATTTCCTTTACTGAAAATAGAACACAAATAACGGAGGTTACTCTGGGCCAAAGATCATATGCATTGGAAGAACGAATGTATGCAAGACATTTTTTTCAGATGAAAAGACATTTAACTTGGATGGTCCAGATGGTTGGAATTTCTACTCTCACTATATAAGACCTGAACCTCGAACCCTCTTCCGTAGGCAGAAAGGGGGACGTTCTGTTATCGTCTGGGGTGCCTTCTCTTTTAATGGATCTACAGCTATTGCTTTTCTGGAAGGTAAACAGACATCTAAAGAGTATATAAAACTGCTGAATAGTCACTTGTTGCCAATTGCTGAAAATCTTGGTGGTCGGAATTATTTATACCAACAAGATAATGCACAGATTCACACATCAAGACTCAGAAACAAATGGTTTGCTGATAACAATATTCATGTCATGGTATGGGCCGCACGTATACCTGATTTAAATCCAGTTGAGAATCTTCGTGGCATTCTCATTCGTAGTGTATATGCATCTGGAAGGCAATTTTCAAACGTCCTTGAGTTGAAAAAAGAAATCGAACGAAGTTTGTTTGATATAAGCCCAAAATACTTGCACAATTTAATAAACAGCATGCCAGCTAAGATATTTGCTGTCGTTAATAAGAATGGATCCTTTATTGGACGATAATTTAAAAGTATGTAAAATATCTTTATATTTATGAGACCGCAAATTTGCTTACATTTATCATTTTCCAGTTGAAATTATTTAATTCTAATTTAATTTACTGTAAAATGTTCTTTTAGTACATGCTATTTGTCATATGCATAAACATAATTTTGAATATTGAATCATTAAAATATTATTTCAAAAATATCAGTGTCTTTATATTTATGAGACTCACTGTACTTCTTAAATAATAATAATAATAAATAAATAAACGAAAGAAAGAGTGGGTGGGATGGAATTAAAGTATTCTAAAAAGTAGCCTATCGCCGAAATTATAATATATAAAAAATGACACGAAACTTTAAAATTAAATTCCTCCCAAATATTAAACGTTTTAATGTATTGTCGATTGTAGCAATGTGAAAGTGGTTTTCTCTAGCAAAATCTAGGGAAATAAATAAATAAATCTAGGGGAAATGGGGTTTTAATATATATATATATACATATATTTAACAAAATATCGTTTATTCTATTCTGATTTTAGGCATTTAAACCAAATAATTGGAAAACTGAAATTCTGAGGCTGTTTTATCAAGAACTTTAAAATGAATTGTTTCTTGGAAAAGCATATTAATGGCCACATTATGACTAAGTCGATGTCAGAAGATTTGCAAATTAATTAATTAAAAATGCCTCTGGAAATACATTTATTTAGATTGTAAACTGCGCCTGCTCATAAAACTAATGAACTTCGCCAGCAGAGTATTTGTTTCACACATGTTTTTGGCATTTGTGAATGTTAACAATTAGTTAATTCACCAATAAATCATATTTTGGTTGATTTCTGCACCGAAAGCATCTATAATAACTAAAGTACAAAGTATATATGTATAAAATTTCACTCTTCTTATCTATTCGACTTCCATAAATGTAATTATTAATGCAGCTACTAAAATATTTTATAAAGTATTAAAATTGGTAGTATTATTTTCACATGTGTATTCGCAGTTATTTTGTTCGCAAATGAAATAAACAGCAAATTTCGTGGTTTCATTTTGCTTTAAAATAAAATAAAAATACTACTTGGTCTTTTTTTTAATATCGTAGCATTTTATATTGCCATTTTTGTTTATTTATTTTATGTGTAAATTGTAGGACTTGTAAGTTAAATAGAGAGCATAACTATACTGAAAACATATTTCAAAATAATAAGTTTTTAAAAAATCATTTTATTTAGCGATATAAAATTTAAATTGTATAAATTCGTTTAATAGACCATGGATATTCAAAAACAAAGCCAGCTTTATTTCAATTAATCAGTATATGTTTCAAGGAAAAATGTTGGATGGACAAAAATGGCATAAAAGCACAGACTGATTGTTATTTTTTTTTCTATGTCCATGCAGGGGAGTGTCTTATACACTGGAAACTAAAACACTTTCTTTCCCTTATGCAAAATCTTCGAGGACACAAGGCAACTACTTATCCTGGTCGAAATATAGTTTTAAATTTTGAATGTTATATATACCAGAATATCTCGAAAATGTACAAAGAAAATCTATTTTAGACCTCACATAAACTATATTATCCAAAATAAATTTATTCCTAAAAATTTCATTTCATTTTAATTACAGTAATCTAAGAATTAATCTCGCATAGAAATAAATAATGTTAATTTTAGATTTTCGACTGTTGTAATTTAAGCTATTTTCTAATAAACGAACAAAATATAGGAAATCCTAAGACGTAACAACATGTTATTGTATCATATTCTTAAGAAGATACCTTAAATTTCCATTCCATTAATGTATAAGAAGATAACTATTTGCTTTTAAAAAAAAAGCAAAAACTCATCGCTCCGTGCACGTCGGTAAATATTTTGAAATAAGAAACTCGTTTTGAAATTTGCAGTTTTTTAACTTGTGCTCGTTGTTAAAAATATTGAAATATTTTTATAAATTTCTTCTGCTGTTGAAAAAAATATAAAAAGCCTTCTTAATTTTCTTTTTCTATATCTGCATTGCAATTCAAAAAATTTAGTGTAGCATACTAGTTGCATATATATATATATATATATATTTAAGAATGAAGTAAGGTCGTCTAAAACTGTATACTATATTTAATATTATGTAAGAAGTTTTTAAAATGTAATGCACAATGTGGTGCACGTAAAGCGTTTAAAGACAAAGAAATTATAAAATGAACAAATAGCGGAAACAAGATACTTTTGAAAAAAATCTGCAATAAATATAGATAAAAAATAAAATATGTTTACAAGATTTCCATATCTTAGTCAAGTATTTTGATCGCATGATTCAATAAAGTGTGAGTGTGAAAGGCGCATTGCGCACAGTTAAGACCATTTTAGCCCCCTGGCTAACAGACGGGTCCAATGGACCCGACAGGTGCATTCAAAGTTATTATTATCATGAGAAGAAAGACTGAAAATTCTGTAAATATGTGACTTTTTCGCATATTTACAGAAAAAGTCATACATTTAGAAATGTTACATGTTTGAAAAAGTCACATAATATTTGTACAATTTTTCATGTCTTTTCTTTTCTTTTTTTTTTCTTTTTTTCATGAGAAAAATCATTTTGAATGTACCTGTCGGATCCATTGGACCCGTCTGGTAGGTGGAGGGTTAAATCAGAATAGAAACTAAAACATTGTTCACTCATTAATGTGTTTAAAGAACAGGAAAAAAAGAAACCACCCCCTACAAACTCTTCTACAAATCATCGTACAAAAGTGACACTGCTGCCAATCGATTTGTGATAAAGTTTACTAATTAATAGTATACTTGGATTTTGCTTAGAGGGTTTTCTACAAAATTGTGTAAAGCTTTAAAATTTTAAGTACTAATACCTAATTTTTACATTATCATTGGATTCTTTGTTATATTTTACGAACGGATACTAAATAAGAAATCAAGGTTGGTACGGATACCGTTATTTACAAGGCTACATATCAGTATTTTTTATAGAAAAACTAATCTAGTTTAAACGAACGAAATTTCGCCTTATTTAAGGAGAAATTTTCCCTAAGAAAATTCTGATACCGAAGAATTTCTTAGTCTGGAAATTCAAGGACTCGTACGAACCCTGAAATTATTCAATCAAGTGTTTTAGGAATTATGCATGTTTAAAGTTTTAAACTTCTAATCTTGAATTTATTTTTACACGTTGTAAAATACATTAATACGCGGGTAGCTTTTTTAGAATAAATCAAAACCTACTGGGAAATGAGCTGAAATTTTCACAAATTTAAACAAATGCTTAACACATTTTCCCCTACTTGAAACATATGTGTGGATTAAAATATTTATTCACATATTTGAAACTTCTAGAAATCTATTTCTTTTTAAAAAACAATAGTACTTTATTGTTCAATTTTTTGTCTGCGGGTAGTAAGACATTTCGTTAAAGTATTTTTTGACTGCTGGAAAGTGTTTAATAATCACGCATGATTTTTCATTGTTGATAATTATGGTCACCTTGTCTATGATGTAGGATCGGATACGCCGCAAAGTCGTATCGACCAACATAAATGCAGGAACTGAAAGAGAACAAGACAATATAAATACAAGGGGGAAAAAATAGCCAGTACAAAATCTTTTGCAGCTATATGGGGTCTTCTCACAACTTTTAAGACACTGAACAATAAGTTTTATTTTAGTACATATTCTTGTGGGGGGGTTTATTTCATATACTGGGTAACATCCCATTGCCTGACTGCATAACAATATTGACGAGATAAATAAGTTTTGGACGATGTTGGGGGTCCAAATATCCAAGAACCTCCTACATCTTACCGTCCCGTGTCCTTGATGCTTGTTTTTAAGTTTGGAGCTGTCCGTATAAAATTGTTTCAATAAAAGTAATTCGATGTAATTTTTTTTCCGAAACTGGGACAATTGTTTTATATAAATATGTAGCAAAAAATTAACATGCACACATTTTTTTATGGTTGATATTACTTTTTTAATCTCTGTCCCTGGGTTTTAGATTCCTTACTGTCCCTCTTGTTAAATTATATGGAAAATCACTTTAGATGCAGTCACAGAATTTTTGTCAACTTTTTTCTCATGCACAAGTATGATAGAGAAAGAATGGCTAAAATTCTTTGACAGGAAATTTACTGCAGAATTTAAATTAGCATTTAAATATCAATTTCAAGCATCGTGGCATTATTGGTAATCTTACCGTCCCCAAGGTTTATTCCTGCACTTTTCGAGGTAAATTTAAAAAAAAAATAATTTAATCCTATGTTAACAACTGTTTCTAAAAATCAATGAACATTGTGGCTATCACTTAGGCTTAACATGATTTTCCTAAAAATAGGTGGTAATTTTCCTTACTGTTCCATCCTTACTGTCCCTTTTTTTACCATTTCGTCCCTTTTTACTTTCTTCTATCTTTAACCTTTTATACGCCGCACTATGATTGAAATATAACACAATCTATTTAATGGTAAAAATCGCATTAAAACTCAAATATAAACACTATGAGTAATTTATTTTTTCAAAAAAAAAATTGTATATGATTTACAACATGTTCCAAAAATGTAACATTGGCAGGAAACACTTAGTTTTTTCACATGTTTTTATAAAATATGATTAACGATACTTAAATTAAAATCTCTATTTTTATGTCCAATATTTTTAACAGTTATAGGTAAAGTTATAAAAGTTATTCAGGAATAACACAGGTTAAGCGGAAAAATAGCCGGGCTTCGCCCGTCGAGCCTTCGTTGTGCTCAAAATTCCGGCAAAAATTGTCAAGAAACGGTAGGAAGAAAAAACTGAAAAAAAGTAGTAAAAGTGAGTAACTGAAAAAAACTTCGCTATAAATTAAAAATATGCATGTTATTTAGATGATGAACAGGAATTACTGCATTTAAAAAAAATTACAATTTTTATCAGAATGGTAAAAAAATACATAAAAATAGCATAAGAAAATAATAATAAGGTGCTATGAATTTGCAGTACAGACAATAATCATATAAATAAAAGTCGAAAAAATACAAGGAGAAATTATAAAAAAAAAACTTATCAAAATTTCTTAAAATAAGAAAATAATTATTATTAACCTTAGCTTTTTTCTTCTACATTTCTTCTGTTTTTCATGGTAGTTAGGGAAGCATTTCTCTTGAAGTCTTTTCTCACATTCAAAACATTTTTTTTGTGTTCTTCTGGCATACAGAACATCGTCCTTATGTTGATTGCAAAAGATAATGTGCATCTGATTGTCACAAAAACTCAGAACAATGTGCACGAGGTTTAGGAAAATAGTGAATTTTTGGTTTCACTTGAAGCATATTCATTCATTCTCATAGCATATCGATTGCCACCGCTAGAACTCAATATCGATATTTTAAAGCCAAGTCGTATTGGTTTTCTCCGTATAAATATTTTAACCAAATGATGACCGTAATAAGGTACCATACATTCATCTATTCTCAATTTTGAATTAAATATACCAGACTGCTGAAAGTTTTTTCCAATTTACATAAAAGGGATATATTTTTCCCAATTTATCTCCTAATTTATAGGTGATATTATCTATACCAGGATTTTTTTTTAGCTTTCTAAATTTATTTCAAGGCATTACTGTAGAAACAATTGGGACCGATAGATATTCTTGAGTGCACCAATATAAATCTTCTCCGGGTACTTGGTGACATCCACTAAACAACTATAATCTAAAATATTGACCTATATCATTTTCATCTACAACTAGAACTTTTTCTTTATGAAATGCATAAAGTGTTGTTATATTTTTTAAATGCAGTAGATATTCTATTGGAAAGAACTTGTGAAATATTTCAACTGGAGATAAAGTAACTAACTGAGGAAACATTTCAGAAATATTTGCAATGCTGTTTGTTTTTAGAAATTTTTTAAGATATGAATTTTTTTTTCAGCAATGTTGGACTATTTTTCTCTTTCGACATTAGTTTTCACTTCAAATTCAGTCTTCCTTTTGATGGTGAAGGTACTTCAGGATCAAATCCGTCTTTATTAGAAATTTCCTTGTCATCTACTTTTGTACCTATTTCAATTTCACCACAAAAATCTGCTGGCAGAACAGGTTAAAAAATATCCTCATTTATATTTTCCTCATCTGTTCAACATCCATTTTTTTTTCTGGAAGTAGTTGACAAGTATCGATCCATTTTTCTTCAGAATCATCCGATAATTCACAAAAGTATTCAAGTGCCTCTTCTACTGTACAAAATGGTTTTGAATGAGACATCTCATCTGTGAACGTATCCTGAGTAACTGAAAAAAAATCATAGAAGGAAGTAAAAGAATAAGAATTCCTTATTTTCCAATGTCAACTCTCCAATCCTATCATGGCACTGAAATTTGAGTCATAAACAATGTTTAATTGTCAACAAACACACATGTTTTTCAGTAGCAGCTATGAGCTACCCACTTGATATCGGAGCACGTGCGTGAAAGGAGGGGGAGGGGTAGAGGTTGGAGGTGTGCAAGGGAATAAAATGGATCAAAGTCGTAAACACATCTTTCCTCGACACCTACTAAAATGTCTCGTATTCGGAAACTTTTTGTCATTACTTATTTACACTCTGATCAAAGAACTTTACCATGCTAAAAAATTAACCTTTACACGCCAATGTTCCATTTCTGGAACATGCAAATTTGTTAGCTAAAAGAAAGAATAAAAATTAATCTTTTTTGTTATGATTTATGTTCAACGAATAAAATGATCATTTTTAATTACCCTCATTTACTTTATAAAAACATTTGTTGAATTTTGAAATTTATATGAATTTTTTAATTTTGTCTGACAAAAAGTCTAAAAAAAGACCAAAATTGCCAAAATTTCTTATCCTAGCTACTATTTATTTTATTAAAGTTATATCAACGCCAAAAAATCCACCAATACTTTCTTTTTAAATAATAATTTTTATAGAGCAATACGAATAAAATAGTATTTTTGAGAGAATTTTGAAGTTGATGTTCCATTTATGGAACATTGGCGTGTAAAAGGTTAATAGAAGAAAGTATTGTAATCGAAATTTTTTTCGACTTCCGGTTTTCGACGGATTTACACGATTTATGGGTCAGAGATCCCAAAAACATGTTTATAGAAAATGTCCGTCTGTCCGTCGCCATTGTACCATCAAAAAGTGTATGAAGTTATGCATAAAATTGAACTAAATTTTTATTTTAAGTTTTTGGCTATAACAAGAAGATCCTCCCTGAATTTGGAAAAAATTCGCCGCTAGGGGGCGCTGTAACAGCAATTTTTGTGCGATTTTGAATATTGTACCATCGAAAAGTGTATGAAGTTATGCATAGAATTGAACCAAATTTTTATTTTAAGTTTTTGGATATGGCAAGTAGGTCCTCCCTGAATTTGGAAAAAATTGCCGGTAGGGGGCGATGTAACAGCGATTTTTGTGCGATTTTGAATATTCTACCATCCAAAAGTGTATGAAGTTATGCATAGAATTGAACCAAATTTTTATTTTAAGTTTTTGGCTATGGCAAGCAGGTTCTCCCTGAATTTGGAAAAAATTCGCCGCTATCGGGCGCTG
Organism: Maratus speciosus; assembly: GCA_963932465.1. Lineage (NCBI taxonomy): Eukaryota > Metazoa > Arthropoda > Arachnida > Araneae > Salticidae > Maratus > Maratus speciosus. The sequence goes on from OZ010788.1 coordinate 173,672,633, forward strand.
TAATAGCGATTTTTGTGAGATTTAGAAAATTGTAGCATCGAAAAGTGTATGAAGTTATGCATAGAATTGAACCAAATTTTTATTTTAAGTTCTTGGCTATGGCAAGCAGGTCCTTCCTTAATTTGGAAAAAATTCGCCTCTAGGGGGCGGTGTAATAGCGATTTTGTGCCATTTTGAATATTGTACCATCGAAAAGTGTACAAAGTTATGCATAGAATTGAGCCAATTCTTTTGTCTCTGTTTTTGGCCATGGCACGAAGGTCCTCCCTGAATTTGGAAAAATTCCGCCTGAAGGGGCCGCTATAATTGCAATGTCTGTACCATTTTCATTATTGTACCATCGAACAGTGTATGAATTTATGCATAGAATTGAACCAAATTTTTTGTGTATGTTTCTGGCTATGGCAAGCAAGTCTTCCTGCACTTGAAAAAAATTCCGCCAGAAGGGGGTGCTATAATTGGATCTCTGTGCCATTTTCATTATTGTACCATCGAAAAGTATATGAATTTATGCATAGAATTGAACCAAATTTTTTGTGTACGTTTCTGGCTATTGCAAACAAGTGCTCCCTGAAATTGAAAAAAAAATCTGCCGGAAGAAGGGGGCGCTGTAATGGCGATGTTTGTGCCATTTTTTTTATTGTACAATCGAAAAGTGTATAAAATTATGCATACAATTGAACCAAATTTTTTGTGCATGTTTTTGGCTTTGGCCAATAGGTCCTCCTTGAATTTGGAAATATCGCGCGGTAAAGGGGCTCTGTGATAGCAATTTTTGTATACTTTTCTTGATTTTTCGTAGTTCTATTGTCCATCGACGATTCGTGCAAAGACGGGAAGTCGCTTCCTGCTAAGATGCCTATTCGCAAACATCTGATAACAACAGAATAAGGAAAAACTATTAATTTTAACAAATATCATGATATAGATTAACTCGTTTTTAATTCGTTTAATTGACTGAAGCAGAAATTTAAGATGAAAATCAAAGTTGGCATAGTATTGAACTAATAAAATTGAAGTATTAACATGTGTAATTACTTTTTGAAATATTAAGATGTATAAGATAGAAGAAAGTTTTGGGATTGGAACATCCAACTAGTTTCCTATACTATCCCTTCTTTAACACCCCTTTAAGACAATGTTATGCCAAAATGTTGTACTAAAAATACTCCCTTGTCATTATTTCTTATTTGAATGTCCTTTGGGTACTATGCAAATTCATTATAAGTAAAAGTTTAGAAGAAAATAAAAAGTTTTAGCTGTAAAATTGTAAGAAAAATTAAACTCGCAAGTTTAACTTAAACCTTAGTTAAATTAAAAAAAAAAAAATTCTCTGCTGACCATTTTTTCTTTATTTTTAATCATTAAGACATTCGTCTATCAGAATAAATGTTATTTTAGAAAGTTTAATTTCACCAGATTTTTATTTCTGAAAGTCGAACGATTGTGAGATTGCCCCCTATCCTATTTCTCCTGCGCGTACATGAGCAAAAATTCCATAATTAATTTTGGATGGTTAAAAATACGCTTAATGCTATCGAAAGTGGTTTGTAGTTTTATTTCACCTGATTCATTATCTAAACGTTGTTTTATACTCCGCTGTATGTTTTTTTTTTAAACAAAAAACTAAATGACATAAATAATAATTGACGAAAATTGTAAATGCTTACTTTATAAATCAATGAAACTTGAATTCAAAACTTCTTAATATGAAAATTCCGGTAATTTATTACTGCAAAGTCTTATTTTATCTCCGATAAAAGACTTACAATATTTGCAAACAGCTCTTCAAAATCCTGAGAGTGGAGTTTTAAATCATTTTAATGAAACATTTCTCAAGAGATTATTTTCCATTTGGTGTGATGATTAAATCTCTGTCTATCTCTTTAATGTGATAATGAACCCGGAAAATTTTATCTAATGAATTAAAACATAACTGATAACTTAGACAGATGAATATTCCTATCGCATGCAGTTCAAAAATAATATCATCTTTTTATTAGATGTAGAGCATTAATTTTATGGAGATTTAAAACCTCTAGTTTTAAATTACTTATTTTTCAGATATCGTCTAGTTTTCAAAATAAATCTCCATTGAAATACAAAATGATATTAAGATCTACAAATTTTCATTACGTTTAAACTTTGCAATAAGATGACCGTAAAATTTATAGAAAATATTATGAGAAGAAAATTTATAATCCAAAGTTTAATATTTTCATAGAATAATATTCTGTATGTTTATCTCCTTCTTAACGTTACATAAATCACTAAGATTTAATTTTAGTTTGAGAGTCTAATACAAGATGTTAGATTTAATGTTAGAAACATAAGTTTTCGAAAAGAATTTTGGTTAAAATAAACATTCGAATAACAGATTATGTATTAAAGTGTTAAAATAAATTAGATATTCATATTTTAACTGAATGGTTACTTATTTTCTTCTTTTATAAATAATAGCAAGACAAATTTGAAAATACAATGCATAATTATCATTCATTTTCATTCTAAGTCTGCACTTTCAAAAATATCCGAAAATTGAAGGATTTTTTGTTTTGTTTTGTTTTTGTTAAACGTTCTAAAATTTTCCGCTTTGATTTGTTCTTTTTCCTCCAATATACAGAAAGTTCACCAATTTAACATAAAAATTGCCTGAAATCTTTCAAACTAAAACCGTATATATAATCAAATCACAGAGTATTCCAGCAACTATGCTGTGTGTTACTATTAGGTAGCTTTCATTACAAAAAGCTACCTATTGCAGCCGTTCGGAGGAAAACGATTCCGAAAAATTTTGGTATATTTTCACCGATCATGACCCCCAGACCCCGAAACCACACTCCGTTCAAAATTGATATATATATATATATATATATATATATAACACACTTTATCCATATGGACTAAATCAACTCTCAAACAATAAACCTCATGTCGTATATTCTACGTCATCAAATACAATTAACTATCAGTCTCTCTATCTTTCTCTTAATCATAAATTATATAAGCAAACCACACGCACACAAAGAGGAAAATCTTCTACTAAACATTCATCATCTAAATTAACTAATACTCATATTAAAAAATCATTAATACGCCTACAATCTTCTTTCAGTAGTAATTACAACTGGATGTCTCTTCGTAAATTTATATTTGCAATTCCTAAATATCATATTAATCAATATCACAAAGTTTTTACATCAAATACATTCAATTCTCATTTTAGTGATACCTTTTTTGATTTACTCCATTATAGGCTAACTGCTCTTAATGTCAATATTAACAAAAAACCACAAAAATTAAATAAAAGTAATTCACATTTAATCGTTACCTTTACCAATCCTGTTTTTAATAAAATTAAACTTAATCAATTATTTCACAACGAGCAATGTAAATTCCCACTTCAAAGTGTTAATCTAAAAAGCTCTTTTAAATATCCTATTAGTTTAGGTCGTAAAATTTTCAATTATAATAAGTTTTCAAAAAATTTCACACACACTGATACTTTTACATGTAAATGCAATGATCCCCATATAAATACATATATTAATGCCCATCATGGACATGTTATAACTGGTAATTTAGACATTGTCAATAATATTCATTTAAGATCTTTGATGAGTCATGGCACTAAATATCTTATTCCCTCACAGTGTAATATACAGTCCATCATTAAACAATTCACATATGATTTAGACTTCTTCATTTACAAAATTGCTATCAACTATAATAAACCTACTGAATATTTTGTAGATTGGAAGCATCATGTCATCTTTCTTTTGAAACAACAATTATTAAAACTACATATTTCCAAAAATTCAGTTTCTTTCTCCACCCTTAAACCACATATTGCAGAACTTCAAAATAATTTCATTATTACATATGTAGACAAGGCTGCTAACAACTATGCTATCATATGCAAATATTACTATCATCACCTCCTAACTAAAGCAGTTTCAAACTTCATCATGCTACTTTAAAGGAAAATAATAATCATATATTAAGCTATCACAAGTTATTAGGCATTAAAAATAACAACCTCAATTATCCTTATGTAGTCATGATTCCAAAATTTCACAAAAATCCTCTTAAATTCCGCACTGTCACTGTAGGATGTAATACATATAATACTCGTGCTAATACACTCTTTTTAAATATTCTTACACATATTTTTGAGTTATCAGTTAAAACAGACAACACTCACTGCATTAAAAACAGTTTTGAATTGGTGGATAAAATAAAGCCATTAACAAATGTCAATAATATTATTACTTTAGATTTCAAAGACCTATTTAATAATATCATTCTAAAAGACCTCATTCTATTATCAATTCATTATTTCTAGAATATTTCCCTTTATTAAATTTACCTGATAACATTGATACTGACTACTTCACATCTTTAACTAACTTTCTACTATTTCATAATTTTATTTTCCAAGACAATGCTTTTTTTATTCAAATACAGGGCATCCCTCAAGGAGCTGCTTCATCAAGCATGTTATCTGATTTATATCTTTACTTTTATGAACGTAAATTTATTAATAATAATTTATTGCTCTACAGATACATAGATGATATAATTATTCTTTCTGTTACAGATAATAATTCTATCTCTCTTCCTGTAAAGTACCCTTCTAATCTAGAACTTAGTACTACCTTTTCAAATAATTCTAGTATCAATTTTATGGATGTTAAAATTAATATTCTCCCGAATAACTCCCTAACATTCAACATTTATGATAAACGCAATGAATTTTCATTTAATGTAATTAATTTTACGAACTTTAATTCCTGCTTACATATTTCAGTATATAGAAATATTCTGCTTAATCATTGTCTTCGTATCAAACGTCTATGTTCCTCCCAATTCTTACAGCCTAATTTTTTTAAATTAAAGCAATTAGCATTGTCTTATAATTATCCCATCTCTTTTATATCTGCATGGCTCAAATCTTAATATTCATTTTTTTCTACTTCTTACCAGTATGGGCATTTAATATGTTTAAAAAAAACCATAAAATCGAAAACACTATTATGGAGGGTGGGATGTGGAATGCTGAAAAAATTGTAAAAATCATGCACACAAAAAATTATATGTATATATATGTGTATATATATATAATATATATATATATGTATATATATATTCTTATTTTAAAAAAAAGTTTGGTGTATGTGTATGTTTTTCCATACATTATACACTAAAAACATAAAAAACACAAGAAAAATAAAAATGCCATTATGGAGGGTTGAGGTCGGGAATGCTAAAAAAAGATTAAAACTTTGTATGTTTTTATGTGTGTGAACGTGTATAAGTGTATATATATATGCTTATATATTGTATGGACATATAATAATAAAATAAAATACGGGGTATCATGCATTTAACAATATATATTTTCCACATATTGCATCATCATTTAAGGATATATTTTTCTGTCTCAATGTTCCTCATTGCTTTTTAAATTTTCATATTTATTTACATAATACAAGGCTAAATTTTACTATCTCAAATATTCCCCATCTTTTTAAATGTTATTTATATTCTCATTTTTTTATATTACATTTTTTTGTCTTTAAAACGTTAAATTAATCAATTGCCCTTTTATTATTTTTGTATTTTTCAATTTTATAATTTTTATTTTTTTATTTTATAATTTTTAATGTCCTGTGTGAGGTGTATCTTTCTTTGGATCTCTTGGCTTTTTATTATCTGTTTTTTGTAATGTTTGCGTTATTAGGAGCTAAATTTTGTCATTTTAGGCTTAATGCCGACAAAATTGGATGAAATAACGCATCTTCTATGAATGAACTCACAAGCTCCTCTGATGATTCTGTGAGTCATTCATAGTTTCTTATATTCATACTGGTTTCATATGTTCATTTCTGGATCATCTTTAAAACTTTATCCATTTCTTCATATATTTGTGATTTCAAATTTATTATATATATATATATATATATATATATATATGATCTTTGTCATACTGTAACTCTTGTATTTATGAACCGATTTGGATAAAATTTCGTGTGTACATAGTACATACTAATGTCTCGACCGAGTTCGTTGGGCAGCTTCATCCGCCATCTTGTTTCAAAATGGCGGCCATTTAAAATTTTAAAAAAATTTAAAATTTAAAATGAGGCACAAAAAAATTAGACATTGAAAAATATTTTTTTCTTATGCGTTTGGGCTTGATACAAAGATTCCGGAACATTTTTAGTTTCGTCTATATGTTACAAAATGGCTGAGTTATAGCACTTTGAATTTCTAGAATGGCTGGCATTTTGAAACGATCTGATTTTTGTCACGCGATAATACACGTATTTATGAACCGATTTGGATGTGACAAGGAATGTGCATAGTACATAGCAATGTCTCGACCGAGTTCGTTGGCCAGCCTCATCCACCATCTTGTTTAATAATGGCGGCCATTTAAAAATTTAAAAAAATTAAAATTTAAAAGTGAGGTACAAAATAATTAGAAATTGAAAAAGATTTTTTCCTTATGTGTTTGAGCTTGATACAAAGATTCCGGATCATTTTTTCTTTCGTCTATGTCTTAAAAAATGGCTGAGTTATAGCACTTTGAATTTCTAGCATGGCTGACATTTTGAAACGATCTGATTTTTGTCACGCGATAACACGCGTTGAACCTATTAGGATGTGACAAGGCATGTGCATAGTACATAGCAATATCTCGGCCGAGTTTGTTTACTAACTTCATCGGCCATCTTGTTTTAAAATGGCGGCCATTTAAAAATTAAAAAAAAAAGATTAATTTAAAATGAAATACAAAAAAAAATTAGAAATTGAAAAAGATTTTTTTCTTATGTGTTTCAGCTTGTTACAAAGATTCCGGATTATTTTTTGTTTTGCCTTTATCTAAAAAAAAGCCGAGATATAGCAGTTTGAATTTCGAATGTATGTGACATTTTTAAAAATCTGATTTTTTGCCTGCAACAGCACTCGCATATATCAACCGATTTAGATATGAGTGAGCATGTGCACAGGAATTACTAAGGTCTCGACCAAGTTCATTGGTGAGCTTTGTTGTACCCATTATGTTGTTTTAAAATGGCGGGCTATCACCGATAATTCGGGTTAATATAATTATTAATATAATTCGGGATATCACCGAATTTGGCGACAAATATAAATCACTTTAATAAAACCAGCTTTGATAACGCTGACTAATTTCACGAAATTCTCATTCATATTCAATATTGACAAAAATTAGTATTTAATCTTCTATAATCGGGTTCCACTAATTTGAGCTCTGTGTATTTGAATAATATAAGCTGGCTTTTAAAAAAAAATAAGCAATATGAAAGCTACTTCTTCCTCCCGGCACTAACCGGAAGGACTTTAACGTAATAGAAACTGAATTTACGTATGTCCTTTTTTCCTCAAAGAATAAAAAAATTCAGGAACCGAAGCTCGAGATTTCCTGAAATTCTGAAATCAAAAAAGCGGAAATTTCTTCACATAGCAGAAAAATCTCTTACTTGCACAGGGATATTTCAGAAACGTCCTGCAGGTAGTTTTTTACGTTCTTTAATGAAATTGTTTTTGAAATTGTAACTGTAACACAGTAGTGATACTTCGGATGTGACGTCACGACTTGTCCTCACAGCAGATGCGTTATGTTTGGAACGAAATAGAAAAAATATATTTTTTCATTGTTGCATGCAATTACATCTAGTAATTCTTACTTCTGTCTATACATATATTAAAAACACAGACATGCGCTCACATACGAGCGAAATGGCCACTAAGCTATTCTTAACACTAGAACGGCGGCGAGGGGTCATTTTGACCCTTGCCGAATGAAAACATTTCGATTCGAACCAGAATTTTTTTTATAATATAAGATTAATATATGTTGCCCAAAAATAACTTAAATAAATAAGTTAAATAGTTCTAAATAAAAATTCTGATGTGAAATATTTTTATAAAACTTGAGCAAAATTTCCCGCCGTTCTAGTGTTAAACACACATATACTTTCATCCCGTCAAACTTGAAATAAATCAGACCATAAACGCTAATAACTGTGATGTAGCCTATATGGGTAACTTTTTGATGTTGAAGCAATAAAAATTAATGCGATTCTTATCATAAGAGGTAAACGACTTTAAAATTTTGGGATGGTGAACTTTGAAATATATTTGTTTTAACTTTTAAGAATAACGTATGCTATATAATCAGAAATTCAAAGATACAGTTAACCCATTATGATATTTATTCTTCTATATAGTAAAACTTTAAACGCGCTTTACTGAAAACTGTTTCTTTTATCCTTTTTTTCTTTTATTTTATGTTCAAAGTTAAATTTTTAATTTTTCTGCAATTACATAAATTTTCCTGGAAAAAAAATATTATATTTTTTCTTAAAAGAGCAAAAGGTTTTGTAAAATTTCGTTCGTTCCTAGTTTGGACAATTTTTGCATAAATTTTTTGAAGTCGATTAGGGACTGTTTTATTTAAAAAATCATCAATTTTTAAAAATAATTTGAAAAACTCTTTATGTGCTTCTTTTCTAATACCGCGAGGTATAGCATGAAAACGGTAAATTCTGAAATGAGTATAGGTAGTATATTTGGTTAGCACCAATGCAGAACCGGAATCTTGAGCTACAGATTTTTTTGCAATATATTTAGTGGAAATTAGAATACTGCTCTGGTAGGGCAACCCGAAAAATTAAGTGAAAGAAAAATAATTTTATAACTTATTAAAATTATATAAAAGTTGTTTACAGTTATATCTTAAAATTATGCAAAAGTCATATATTAAAACTATGTAAAAGAAGCTGACCGTCATATCTTTAAAATCGACTTTATTTTTTTATGAAGAAAATTAATATACCGAGAGCGCACCAAAAATTTATTAAAAAGTTAAAAAAGCCTAAAAAATTAATACATGATGACAAAAGAAATAACATGATGTGCTCAAAGAAAGGTCGCAGGTTTTTAATTAATATATATATATATATATATATACATATATATATATATATATACATATATATATATTTCCAAAAGCCACCAACAGACAGCGCTGGCACAAAAAGGTAGAGATGATTTATGTAATTTTAGATTTCATTCAAAGTCAATGAACTGGAGCGCTGAAACATGTGAACTCTGCATCTCATACATTTATTCGACTAACAATGGCTCAACATGATCACCGCATTATAAGAAACAATTGAAACGAGTAACAACTCCTGTGATAGCTGAGTGCAGCATAAATACTAAAATACCGAGAAGTATTAGATTATTTTAGAGAAATAATTTAGTATTTCAGGTTGAAATGCCATATATATAATTATTATCCATGGAGTAATAGAGTCTCCGTGTGAAACGTGTTTTCGTCGATAAAGATGCGGGTTCGCATTTGATGATACCAACAAATAAGTAAATTCGTTTAAGCTGAATATTACCTAGGTAGCTCGGTGCAAGTACAGTGGCGCGTATGACCTAAATCCGAAGTTAGAATCCTGGCCTACATACTTTTCACTTTATTGGGAAAATTTACAGCTTGGCAAAGTGTGGCAAATCATTCTCTTTCGGCGATATCTGTCTGTAAAAATTTGTGCAGGGACTGCGATCTGATCGGTTACAAGGGATGATCGAATGTAAATGTACCATAAAACGCATGTCGTACTGAAGATTCAGACATCACTAATATATAGCTTCACAAACACCGCTAATCCCCGTGAATAACCCTACTACCATATCCTTCGGTGTAATTTATAAGATAATGTCGCGATCCTCACTGCCCTACGGCCTTGCATTTCGTAGACGATCGTCGAAACAATCCATTTCTTGGAACCTAGCAAGCTTCAGTATTCTAGGACATAAGATGGGCCTTTTTCTCGTATTGCGTATCTTCGCAATGCACCAGAAATTAGAACCTAACCAAAAATGTTTAATCTAGAAATGGCATATCATGCTGCTAGCACTGAAGTAATAATGCGCGTGCATCCAATTGTTTTATTGATGACTTCATTTCCATAAATCCACGCTTCAATATATATTCCAAGACATCGACCTTTATAAGCACTTTTTGAAACTACATTTTCCCCACTATTCGATCGCCTTCTCATGCCATTTGTGCAAATCGCAATTTTTTATTATTGTTTTAAAGATTTTTTTATTACCAATTTAGAGAGATCTTGACGCGCCCGATATGTATTAATTTATATTAAATATTTAATTTTTTATGCAAAACATTACTCTCTACTTTCTTCTGAAAATTCGTGTGTACAATCCTGAACAGAAAAATAAGAATTGACACTTTTAGATAAAGGATTCTAGCTGCTATATCTAAAATACTTCGGTTAAATATGAAACTTTTCATAAATGTTTAAACAAATTACTAACCTTTATTGTTCACTTAGTTTCATATAATATTTTTAATATAATTTCAACATAGTTTTGAGTTACTCTTAGTTCTAAACCGTCTATCTAAATAGTTAAATAATGCATGTTATTCCCATTTATCCAAATTAATGAAGAAAGTTTTCCACGTTAAAATTCGGAAAATTTGTTTAATTTCAGAATACATTAGATAAAACTTTACTGTCGTATTCATCATTTAGAAACTATTAAAATGTCATTTGTTAAATACCTACTGACTATTAACGTTCTCTGTTCAATTCAAATAGAAATTGTGCAGAAATTTATCAAAAATGTTTACTTTAATTTTAAGCTAAAACATTTCTTATTTCTAAAATATAATGAATTGCAAAACTTAATTATTCTATTAAATTTCACGCCTTAAACTAAGAAACAAGCAATTCTTGTGTGTAATACAAGGGCGGGACAAAAATATGGAAACACCTAAAAATAAACATATTATCATGCCTAATACGGTGTATGAAAATCGTTGGCATTCAAAAGAACTTGCAGTCTCGGAATGGTCAAATACATGTTCTGTATGGTTTCCAAGAGATTCTTATACCATTCTTCCTGCAAAATAAAGACAAGTTTAGGTAACGATGATGGAGGTGGATAGCGATCACACACCTTTCTGTCCAAACTAGACACTAAAGGCACTATAATACTAGGATCTAGTGACTGTGGTGGTTAAGGGTGATGCGACAAATCATCTTCATGCTCACAAAAACAGTCAAATATAATCCGAGGTATGTGAACAGGGGCGTGTTCATCGTGGAAAACAGCATCACTCTTGGGGAACAAACATTGTACCGTGGGACTGACATGATCGGCCAAAATTGTCACATAATCTTTGTCAATAATGCAACCTTTCAGAGTAATCATGCGGCCCATGGAATACCACGAATGGCTGCCCATATAATCACCGAACCTTCACTATGTTTTACTCTTGGCAGAAACCAGTCTGAATCTTAGGCTTGGGACGGCGTTTGAAAAATGTAAACTCGGCGGCGTTCGCCAGTTGTAAACTCGGCCAGAATTTGGAGACAGCGAGAAACAAGACTCATCCGACCAAACGACTATCTTCCGTTGCTCCATAGTCCAAATTTTATGACTTCGGCACCACATTTTCAACTTATAGGCATTTACATAAGTGAGTGATGAGTGGTTTTGGAATTACAGCTCGCCCTGAAAATCCCTGCTTATGGAGCTCCCTTCTTATTGTTTTGGTACCGACAGGTTTTGTGAGTCCGACTTTCAGTTCAGCAGTGACTTTAGCAGCTGTCATCTTCTTATTTTTCCTCACAATCCTCTTCAATGACCGCCTGTCATGATCATCCAACACACACTTTCGTCTGCGTTGTGACTTAGTGGATGATGTTTTTCCACCTTTCCTGTATGCAGGGATGTAGTGGGGCGTATACGGTGGTATACGCCGTATACATTCTGGATTTTTTTAAGGAAGACCGTATACCCTCTGTTGCTCAAAAAAACTATAGTATATACACTGTAGGGTATACCCTCTGCCTTGAACGTATACCCTCTGCTTAGAGAGTTTGCCCTCTGCTTTTTTTACGACTACGCTACTGCCTGTATGCGGTATAAATCCTCGGTATGGTGCCTCTTGGACAGTGACAGTACACCTTGATAGTGGTAGCATCCACCATACGAGCACCGGCAATTTGTTCACGCACGAATTCACTTAGGTCAGACATAATGCGCTCATAACTACACAGAACACTGTTCTGACAACGACTGACACTTGCAACGTTCTGAGGGCATTGCACAGGTGGCGTTAGTGGGCAAATACAACAGCACCACTTACAGATTAGGCTAGAATCAAGATTTACGTTCAAGCATGCATTTCACGAGGTGTTTCCATATGTTTGTCCAACACTTGTATGTATATCTATCTATCTACCTATATATATATACCTCGTATGAATAAAAATTACTGTGCATAAACGAGGCAATTTATTTCGTTAGATTACTTTCCTTATCACTTTTGGGTTAAGGTTTAAAAAGAATAAAATATTTGATATTAAAGAAAAGTAAAGTGTGAAAAGTTATAAATTTTAACGGTTTGAAAGATTTAAATTTGATGCATTTATTTAATTATTTATTAACTTTTTAAAAAACTGTTTATGAATTCGATTTGTCTATTTCTTTGGCCATCTAGCCGTACTCTAACTCTCGTAAATATACTCGGATTGTCATATCATTTTTATATGATACAGAGGTTTAGTTTTGAATTTTTCGTATTGAAAATAAAGTATTTAGTATTTACGATTCGTTTACGACGCGCAAAAGAATTTCGATACATTATGGCATGTTGTAAAAAAGTCCTTTACGGCGCATTTCATTGAGTGTAGGATATTTTAAACATAATAAGATAAGCATCACTGGGGTGGACTACAAAATGCTTTATCTGGTGTATATATAGGTAGTATTTATAGTTCGCTTACAGGAACGCACAAAATAATTCCATTACATTATTACCTATAGGCGGAAGTTGGCTGCTTTGCTTTTGAGAGATGATACTTTAAACATAATGGAATTAAAATGCAGCACTAAGGGGCACTACAACATGTCTGTTTATAGAGAGAATTGGGGCGCATCATATATCGTTCATTTACAGAGACGCACAAAAGAACTAAGTTACAGGACTGACTATGACTGATAGGGACTATAAGTGCATTCTCCACTGTGGTATGCATTTTTAAACTTATCTAATTTCCATTCTATTACGGGTTGTGTATAAATTCTATTGATTATATAACAGGCTGTACGGCAAAATTCACTCGCATTCCCATATAAACAGCAATTGCGGAAAATGTATTTTTACTGTTTTTTAAATTGCTTATTTTGATAGCTCAATTGTCATAACAACGTGTTGCTAAAGTTTTTCGACTGGAAAAATAAGCATATTTTGTAAAGTTGTTTCGACATCTAGGAGCGAGGTACAAATTTTCATTAGAAAAAAAGATGAATTTTTAACTTTTAAAAACCATAATTTTATCAATTTTTTATTGAAAAATGTTCCTTTCGGTCTTGCTTTTCATCGATGTTGAGGTGCCTAAGATTTTTTTTCAATTCCTACTATTAGAGTTCACACTCTCCCTATATATATCTTGTTCAAATTTTCAATCGCTAATAAGATACTTATTATTCATCCACTCAAGTTCAAATACATTTTTTAAAACTTGTAGTGGATGACACTTGATGTTAATACAGTTTTTTCAAATATTAATTAATTAATTTTAGTTTTATATGGGAGCAAAAATGGTGACCATTGGTTATTGAACAGCATTTAATGCATCAAAGAATATTACCATAGGTGGGACCCTGTTATGTCGCCATATGCCGTCAAGGTTATCGCTAACTTGGCGATATATATCCAAATTGGCGACCGAAATGAGTCGCCAAAAGTGACGCCAACTTGGCGATATCTCTAATATTTCGCCAAATTCCCATAGACTTCCATTGTAAACTAATAGGGTTTACTTGCTTATAGAAAATCAACAAATTGAGATAGTTTAATGTAACAAAAACTAATATTAGCTTAAAAGATTATATTAAATTTTTCTTTGGTGACCTAAGTAGGAATTGACTTTAAAAAATATATATATTAGGGGAGACCGGGGCACATTTTCCATAGGGGCAAGTTTTCCAACTCGCTTTAGTTTTTAAATGAGCCGCTGGGTGACGTTAGCGGGGGAACTGGCTGAAGTGGCAACATCTTACACACCATCTACAAAAGTTATAGTTTAGTAGCTGCTGTCACTTCGTCAGGGGAGCTGTTTTTTTTCTTTTTTCAACGATGAATAAAATTCCAGGTCTTTATTAAAACGTAAAATAAACGTACTAGCGTTAAAGTTACTCTTTTGGCATTGCATGCACTAAAAAAGGGTTTTTTTCTTCAGGTAACTATGCGTTTGTTTCGCAACTAACTTACACCGCTATTCGCCCAGGTAGTGTAAAAGTTCAAATACGGCGACGGGGCAGATTTTCCAACAACATACGAAGCATGTTTTCCAACATGTTTCTCGTTGTAAAACATCCCCTCTCCTAAATCAGCTGGTCTTATTGCATCAAAAATATATTTATTGTGTTGTAAAATCGGCCAAATAACCATATATACTACGAACCCGTTTGATCATTTAGTCATTTCAGTAAAACTATCAATATAAAAAACAAGGTAAATTCAAAAATATAATAAAATGTCAATTTTTTCTAAAATGGGTTCATTTAATAAATCCATTTTATGTTAATTATGCATTTATAGTCATAAGCTATAACATTGAGATCGCAGTGTGTATGGACCCCACAAAGAGAAAATTAACCGTGCTTACGGCTGCTCCACTGGCGTTAATCCACAGTCAATATTATGACGGGTTTTTAATGTTCAAGAATTTTCCCACTGAATCCTGAAATATTGACAGACTCTGCTTTTATGCCATCCTACTTTTCTGACAGTCCAGCTCCTGCGACATCAAATCTTGAAAGTACCAGCAATCCTGAAAATGTTTCAAACTTTCCTCAATGATCGAGATCCCCCTCCCCCCAAAAAAAACAAAACAAAAAAAACACCGAAAGCATCTAATCCTTCTAAACCAGGTGTAGACAACTGTGGCACGCTCGACACCACTAAAATTTTATACTAATTATTGCCTAATCTAATCATCGATTCTCTATGATTCAAGAAGGCGACTTTCTCTGCAAAATTTTTCCGTTATCCGGCATGCAACAGTTGGCCACCCCTGTTCTACACCAACGCAGGCTAGCACTTCCAAAGAAGCTGCTCCTTAAGTTGTACTCAAACTTTCCCAATTGCTTATGAAAATGACGTTCCTTCTACATCCAAACAAATTTCGCCTACACCAGAAGAAGTTAGGATTTTTGGGAAGGCTGCACTAACAAGGCAGACACGGCGTGGAAAGAAAAATAGGAAGTATTGTACTGACTGATTTTCCTGTTAAAAATCAACTGAAAATTGGAAAAAAGATTCATCTAAAAAAAGGAAACTGCAAAAGGAATCAGATAAAAGGGGCAAGAAAAAACAAAATCCAATTCCGGCCAGGGAGCTGTTTGGGCCTTCGTCTTGAAATGTAAAATGGATTAAAACTGTTTTCTATGTTACTGTTATGTTACTGTGCATTTAGATCACAATAACAAGTTAAACTAGTAAATTAACAAGCCATATTTATTACCTGCATTTTACCATTTAAAGTATAGTTGGAAAACTTGCCCTGACCATTTTTAGTAGAATGGAAAACTTGCCCGCACTTGCCGAAACTTTCCAACGTAACATGATTAGACTTAACCACTTTTTGTGAAAAAGTATATTTCGTTTTTTGAAAAATAATTGTGCCAGTTTGTACAGAAAGGCCTAGGGAATACAATGATATCCTGTAGATATCAAAATAGATAAAAATAAAAAATACTAAAATAAAATTATAAAAAGTTGGAAAACTTGCCCCGGTCTCCCTATTTGTTCAGAGTAGTTTCATTTGAAACCAATGAAACGAAAATCTTGTCCAAATGTATGTAAGTATTTAGCGCTTGATTGAGATTTTTTTTGTCCTTTTAACAAAATGGCGGACTATCAAACTAAAATAGTATAAAATGGCCAACGTTTCCTAATTCATGTCTTACATCGACACACAGTAAGAAATGTTTGCCCATGGCCAACGAACCAGTTGCCAACAAATGCTCAACAGTGATCTAACCGTTAATTGCTCAAAATTATGATTAGATGGGCCTCTATACTTACTATTTCACAACCCTGTCATTTCGGAACTGATTCCACAAATTGTTGACGGTACCAGTAATCTGTGAACCTTGGGAGTTATAAACAAAAAATATGTTTTTCTTCATTAAGTTGTTTTGATTTATTTATTTATTTAAAAAAAACGGAATATTTTAGCTTAGCATATTTAAAAAGGGTTTGAAAAAACATCTATGAAATGTCAGATATTCAGAATTTTGACAGATATTGTGAAATATAATCTCCAAACAAGGACATTAAAACAATCAAGCTAAATAAATTGTTTTTCATTTGTCAAATGTGATTTATAATATAGTCCAGTCAAATTAGGCTTTTTTCTGGACATAATTATGAGAGTTTTGAAACTTGGTAATATTGTTTGGGAGGGTCTACTAATGAACATACTAAAAGTCTTGATGGATGGGGGGCGGGCGCGAGGGGGAGGGGGTAAAAGAAGGTACCATTTTTCGGTTTTTTGTTAATATCTCATAATCTATAAGTCCTACGGAAAAATGTCTAGCGCAAAAGTTAAAGAGAATTAAATTCTCTACAAAAAAGGTTATAAACATTTTTCTCTAGAAGCCATAGTTAACGAGATAATCGCATTCAAAAATGAAGAAATTTGCCGAAAGTCACACCAGTGCCAGAGAGCGGGTCAATAGCACTTGCATTCCATCTATTTAAATTAAATTTAAATGACCATTAATAAATGTTGTGGTCAGGTGAATGGAAGCCTGAACAATAACTTCAACAAATGACATTTTTCTTAACTATAGATTATGTTATATAGATTATATGTTCCGTAATCGGGTTTGAAGTCATTTTAAAAAGCATGGATTAACGCCAATTTAATTTCCTTCAGTAACTTTTGTTTGGTATACTGTTTTTTACATGGATTATAGACATGTTGAGCCTTCAATCCGTCAGGACCAAAGAGGAATACGACAAGTTTGTTCGATAGAGCTATTTCACGATTCGACACAGCGATAAGTTTTGGACAGGAGTTTGGTTTGACATAACCATTGAGCAAAAACTAATGCTATCTGTGAAATGCTCTGTAGGGCTCACACATGGACGAAGAATAAGTGGGATCTGGATGCCACAGCTACCTTTCATATTTGTACCGCCCTGGAAGAATTCTGTGGTTTAACTCTTTGTTCTGGTGAACAGCATAAGGATTTTCATGAAGCTCGGATGAACAGAGATGCTGCGGATATCTCCAAACTTTCAACTTGGTTTGAAAATCACCCGCCCTTTCCTCAGATAGAAATAATTATATCAATATCTTCTGGGGTTATTGGAGATGAAACTATCACCTTCTTCAAAACTTTTGAAATCGGGAGTAAAAATATGATTCAGGTGTCTAGCAAATGTTAGTAAGGCTTAACATTTTTGCCTATAACCAGTTGTACACTGAATGGTGTTTAGTACTGCCTCAGGGGCAACAGGATCGGTGGTTGTGATAGTCACTAACGTATGAATGAGCTTACGTTTCCAATCTCAAATCTCAGGAGACAGTTCATTTCCCTGCCACAGCTGTATCTGTAAGCATATATCTTTATCTGAAGAGGTTAAGGCTGTGAGAAGAACAAGTATCCACATCCTGTCCAATAACAGTAACGTTGTCACTTTCACTCAGTGCATCTATAGCAATCTGAACAGTTAGAGTGGCGGCATTATTAGGACTTTGCTGTCATGAGACTCCTTTATCATTTAAATTAGAGGATAGAATGGGAATCAACATTGTCTTATTGTTCTTATCTCAGAGAAACTGATTTTGGGGAACACTGATGAAAGTATGTTCTTCAAAATATATATCAACTGAAGTTTTCACTGAGCACTTTCTATTTTGTTCTGCTACTTTATTACTGTTTACAGTGTCAGCATATCAATCGAAAACAATTCTGAGTCCCTTTCCACAATAGTGTTTCTTACGTACTTTATTTAGGTGTTGCAAATTCCTGTATTGTTGATCCCTTTTTCCATACCACCTCATATAACAGAAAGCCACCATCCACAACTAGTGTTTGTTGTTGGTATAATATCTCACCTGATTGTTCAAATATTTGACTCAAAGCACTTTTCTTTGTCTTGCACATTCCGCAATCATTGAAAAGAGAGAGATGATAAGGAGTCGATTCATATTGTAGGTAATTTGCTAAATCATCATTACTACGCTTGATCAAGGAAATACGTTGGACTATAACTAGAAGATCCATAGTTTTAGTAGTATCATGAAATTTTATTGAATTGTGCGTACGGTTGAGTAATTGTACTATACCTTTCCGAGTTAGTTTCCCATCTGAGTAACATTTGCTAGACACCTGAATCACCTTTTTACTCCCGATTTCCAAAGTTTTGAAGCAGGTGATAGTTTCATCTCCAATAACCCCAGAAGATATTGATATAATTATATATATCTGAGAAAAGGGCGGGTGATTTTGAAACCAAGTTGAAAGTTTGGAGATATCCGCAGCAACTTTATTCATCCGAGCTTCATGAAAATCCTTATGTTGTTCACCAGAAGAAAAGGTTAAACCACACAATTCTTCCAGGGGGGTACAAATATGAAAGGTAGATGTGGCGCCCAGACCCCACTTATTTTTCGTCCATGTGTGAGCCCTACAGAACATTTCACAGATAGCATTAGTTTTTGCTCAATGGTTATGTCAAACCAAACTCCTGTCCAAAACTTATCGCTGTGTCGAATCGTGAAATAGCTCTATCGAACAAACTTGTCGTATTTCTCTTTGGTCCTGACGGATTGAAGGCTTAACATGTCTATAATCTATGTAAAAAAAGGTATACCAAACAAAAGTTACAGAAGGAAATTAAATTGACGTTAATCCATGCTTTTTAAAATGACTTCAAACCCGATTACGGAACATATAATCTATATAACATAATCTATAGTTAAGAAAAATGCCATTTGTTGAAATTATTGTTCAGGCTTCCATTCACCTGACCACAAACATTTATTAATGGCCATTTACTAGACATTTTTCCGTAGGACTTATAGATTATGAGATATTAACAAAAACCGAAAAATGGTACCTTCTTTTACCCCCTCCCCCTCGCGCTCACCCCCCATCCATCAGGACTTTTAGTATGTTCATTAGTAGATCCTCCCAAACAATATTACCAAGTTTAAAAACTCTCATAATTATGTCCCAAAATGACCCAAAATCTGCCTAATTTGACTGGAGTAATAGTAATTATCAAAAGTGCTTACGATCTGAAAGAAGGAAATGAAAGTGAAAAGTGATTGCACAATCATAAACAAATATTTTATTATAAACATTTTGCGATACTCAAGAACTATAAGACATTTATAGACTCTTATTTTAAATTACTATAAATATAAATATTGATACAAATAATTTGTTATGCTGATTTATGGCACTAATTTCCTGCTCTTTATTGCTAATAATATTTTATTCATGTATTTTTCTCTACTTACACTTGTATCTCAGACTCTCCAACGGAGAGATGTATGCCTTAAAGCTCTTATTAAATATTAATTTTTTCTGTATTTAAAAAGTTTCCAGGCAAATTTAAGATTTACAAGTCACACAAAAAACATTGTCCTTTTAAATGACATGGAAGTTCACACCATCATCACATATGGATAAAAAAACAGAAATACAAGAAGAATATGTAGATCAATTTACACTTTCCGGACGCAGATTACCAGATGATAAACGGATATACATAAATACAAGGTAAGCCCAATTTATCTTACCTATGTTTTGTTTTATATTGAGAAATAAATAGTTTATTTTTGAGGATAAAACCAAACATCACGCAAGTACTGATAGCAAAGTTTAAATATTGCTATCAAATTAATTATGAGACTGAAAAAAAAATTCTCAATAAGAACGTCGTCACTAATTGATAAAAATAAAATCTGGTAATCCGATAGGGTAATTTAATAGAAAAAATAAAACGAATCTTAGCAACATTATGGCTTCTACAAAAGACAGCACGACCATTGAAAAATTGAACGCCAACAATTATACAAAATGGCGGTTCAAGGTCGAAATGCTATTGATTCGAGATGAACTTATTGAAGTTATTACGGAAGAGGCCCCACTCCATTGAACGATGCTTGGACAAAGAAAGACAGAAAAGCAAGGGCTTTAATAAATTTGTCCATTGACGACAGTCAAATAGTGCATGTCAAAAATTTAAATACAGCTAGGCAAACATGGGACGCACTTAAACAAATCCATGAGAGATCTAATCTCTCCAGTAAGCTGTACTTGCTACGAAAATTGTACAGTACAAAATTAACTGAAGGTGGCAATATGACAGCCCACATAACAAAAATTTTAGAGATAGTGGATAAACTGTCAGCCATAGGGGAAAATATAACCGACTCGCACATTTCAGCACTGCTGCTGTGCTCGTTGTCACCGTCCTACGATACTTAAGTTACTGCCCTGGAAGCCAGAGATGAAGCTGAGTTAACCGTACAATTTATAAAAAGCAAGCTTACGGATGAATATACTCGCAGAGTAGACAATAGTGAAAATACCGAAAACAGCAATAAAGCATATAAAACACAAGGTAAATTTAATCATTCAGAACAGAAAAGAGGCAGCAATAAGTACTGCTCACACTGTAAAATGAAAAATCACTCAAATAAAGACTGCTGGTTTCTAAAAACGAAAAACAACAACAGTTACACTAATAACAGACACTATACAAATAAAAACAATTCAACATCACTAATTTATGAAGAAAATAATTTACATAAAAATGCGGAACCTGAAGAAAGAAAACACACAGTAAATGAAAACAACAGTGTCGCTTTACTAACCAAAGAGTCCGAAAATAAAGGCACTTTTATACTGGACAGTGGCAGTTCCAGTCACATAGTAAATTCAAAAGAATTTTTAACCAAAATTACAAATAATAATGAAACAAAGGTTACAGTCGCTAATGGTAATAAACTGATTTCATATGGATCTGGAGAGGTAATAATTCATACCGAAAATAAAAACAAACAAATTATATTGCGTGACGTACTATACGTTCCTGACATAGAAACTAACCTGCTGTCAGTGAGTAGGGCAACTAAAAACGGTTGCAAAGTCAAATTTGAAAAAGATAAATGTGACATAATTCACGAAGGCGACATTATACTTCAATGTAAACTTAAAAACAATCTGTATGAAATACATGTTAGTAAAGATGAAAATCACAAGCACTATGCAAATGTCACCTACAACTGCTCAAATCCAAATTGCATAGATTTGTGGCATAGGCGAATGGGGCATAGGAGCTACGACACAATAAAGTCCATGTTATCAAAGGACTTAGTTGAGAGAATTAAAATCAACAACTGCAAACATAATGCGAAATGTGAGGTATGCATCAAGTCAAAAATCAGCGAGACCCCATTTCCTAAATCAGGTGCATATAGAGCTACAAAAAGGCTCGAGTTAGTTCATTCTGATGTATGTGCCCCTATAAATACTCCCACGATTGGGGGGGAAAATACTTCGTCACTTTTATCGATGATTATATGCGATTTTGTGTAATTTATTTAATTGCAAATAAAAGTGAGGCTTCAGAAAAATTGAAAGAATACATCTCAATGGTGAAAAACAAATTTGGAAAAATGCCTACTGAGATCAGATCGGACAACGGTGGTGAATATACGGGTAACGAAATAGAAAAATATCTAAAAGAAAATGGGATTCATCATCAGCTCACCGTACCATTTAACATAAGCCAAAACGGTGTCGCAGAGCGTAAGAATAGGTCGCTACTAGATATGGTTAGAAATATGCTAAATGAAGCAAATCTCCCGCACAAATTATGGGGGGAAGCCATATGTACCGCGAATCCCTTACAGAACCGGCTACCTTTAAAATCGGTAAGCACCACACCCTATGAATTATGGATTAATAGGAGACCAAATTTGAAATATCTCAAAGTTTTTGGCTGTACTGCATACGCCTACATACACAAATGAAAAAGAGGAAAATTAGACAATAGAGCAAAAAAAAGGCACTTTTGTCGGATACGACAGTCGCTCCAAGGCGTACAGAATCTATACAAGTGACGGAAGAGTAATATTGTCCAGAAGCGTAAAATTCATAGAAAATAAAAATAATCCAGATACAAACGAAAATCTAGATAGAAGAGAATTAATCGCGGAAACAAACAAACAAACACAACAGAAAGACACGAATGAAATGGAAATAGATCTAACACCAACACAAAATGAACTAAGTTCACCACCCGCGTCACAACAACAAATTCCACAAGTGAGAAGATCAGAAAGAACCAATAGAGATGTGCCGCCGGACAGGTTTGCTTATGCAGTCCGACACGATCCAGTATATGTACCTAACAGTTGGGAAGATATGATGAGTATAGAAAATCCTATAGAAAAACAGAACTGAATAAAAACGACAGAAGAGGAAATGAATTCCCTTAATGAAAATGAAACCTGGTGTTTAGTTGATCCCCCACAAGGAGCAAGGGTAATTGGGTCGAAATGGACTTTTAAAGCGAAATATGACGAATTCGGAAAAATCAAGCGTTACAAAGCGAGATTGGTCGCACAAGGATTTAGACAAAAATACGGAGTAAATTTCGATTAAACTTATGCACCAGTAGTTTCCCTTACAAGTTTAAGAGTCTTCATACCTGCCGCAGCATACCACAATCTCAATATTAGGCAGATTGACATTAAAACGGCATTTTTACATGGTGAATTGGAAGAAAATGTTTATGTATCACAACCTAAAGGGTATATAAACACTAGAGAACCCAATAAGGTTTGTAAGTTAAAAAAGTCCTTATATGGACTAAAACAAGCTGCAAGAGCATGGTATTCAAACATTAGTGAAACACTAAAAGAATTAAAATTTAAACAGAGCAATGCTGACAATTGCTTATTTATAAGAAAAAAAGGGGAAAACACGGTTTATATAGCTGTATACGTAGACGATATACTCATAGCAGGAAAAGATGAAAATATAAATGACATAATAGATAAACTAAAATCTAAGTACGCACTTGAAGATTTAGGTCAAATTTCCAATTATCTCGGGATAAAAATACAAAAGACTCACAATGGCTTAAAACTAAATCAAACAGCAAAAATAATAGAAATTGCAAAAAAATTCAATTTAGAAGCTTCTAAGCCATATGGCACTCCAATGGAAACAGGCTTTCAACGATTAGACAATGAGGAAACACAAATGCCAAACAACACTAAGTACCGACATGCAATAGGTGCGCTGTTATATGTTGCTACAATAAGTAGGCCCGATATTTTAGTAGGTGTAAACATTTTGAGTTGAAAAAACGAAACGCCGTCTGAAAGAGATTGGAAAGGTGTTAAAAGATTAATAAGATATCTATATTCAACAAAAGACTTACATTTAGTAATTAGCACGGAAGAATCACCCATCCTGAAAGTATATACTGATGCAGATTGGGGTGGAGATCTAAAAACAAGAAGATCGACAGCAGGCAATTTATTCCTTTTAGGAAAGAATCCAATACAGTGGATAACGAAACGACAAACATGTGTTGCACAATCATCTGCAGAGGCAGAGTTCGTAGCAGCGGCGAGCGCAACTCAAGAATTAATATGGCTGCTAAAACTATTAGAAGATCTTGATATACCGCAAAAATTGCCTATAGTAATTTATGAAGACAATAAATCTTGCATAAAAATGATAGAATCCAAAAAGTTTTCTAATAAATCGAAGCACATTGACATTAAATATAATGTGATTAAACAGCTGAAAGAAGATAAAATTAATGAATTGCGTTATTGCCCAAGCAAGTCAATGACGGTGCACATACTTACGAAACCAGAGCCCAAGCCTGAATTTCTAAATAATAGAAACAAACTGAAATTACAGAACAATCCTCGTTAGGAGATTAAGGGGGGAATTGTTGACAGATATTAGAAAATATAATCTCCAAACAAGGACATTAAAACAATCAAGCTAAGTAAATTGTTTTTCATGCGTCAAATGTGATTTATAATAGTAATTATCAAAAGTGCTTACAATCTGAAGGAAGGAAATGAAAGTGAAAAGTGATTGCACAATCATAAACAAATATTTTATTATAAACATTTTGTGATACTCAAGAATTATAAGACATTTATAGACTCTTATTTTAAATTACTATAAATATAAATATTGATACAAATAATTTGTTATGCTGATTTATGGCACTAATTTCCTGCTCTTTATTGCTAATAATATTTTATTCATGTATTTTTCTCTACTTACACTTGTATCTCAGACTCTCCAACGGAGGGATGTATATCTTAAAGCTCTTATTAAATATAATTTTTTTCTCTATTTAAAAAGTTTCCGGACAAATTTAAGATTTACAAGTCACACAAAAAACATTGTCCTTTTAAATGATATGGAAGTTCACGCCATCATCACATATGGATAAAAAACAGAAATACAAGAAGAATATGTAGATCGATTTACCCTTTCCGGACGCAGATTACCAGATGATAAACGGATATACATAAATACAAGGTAAGCTCAATTTATCTTACCTATGTTTTGTTTTATATTGAGAAGTAAATAGTTTATTTTTTAGGATAAATCGAACATCACGCAAGTACTGATAGCAAAGTTTAAATATTGCTATCACAGAAAGCGAAAAGAAAAAGCTTTCTTTGAAGCCAAAAAACTCCTATAACCCATTAGTTTTATAATAGTGGAGACCTAGGCAAACAATGTAAATATTTTCAATGAAATGGAAATATCAAAAAATTACTCATAAAAAAAAAAATTTCTGTAAAAATACAGTAAAGCCTCTAAAAATGGAACTTGTCTATAATGAAATTTTGTCTCTAAAATTTCAGGGTGGTACTGAAAAGTATACGATAGATGTTGTACCTAGTAAAATGGAAACCTATTATCACATATTTTTTTTATTGCTTGAGATTTCACCTTAGCATGTTTTACATTATTTCTAAATCACAATATTGACGCAGTAGTATATTAATCAGGTTTTTCATTTCCAATGGTCTGCCTTTTTTTTAAAAAATTGCATTGGGTTTTAAATATTTCCATTGTCGAACAATTATACGGGAGTAGTATAGGTAAAAGCTAATGAACTATTACTATATGATATGATGTAGTTACCCACAAATCATTTTTTTCCTGTCAAAATCAGTTTTTCTAAGTATTACCTATAATAATATGTGTATATTATAAATAAATGTACAACAGTAAACAAAATTCTTCAAAGTTCTTCAGAGGGTACCGAGTTCCCTTAATCGAGGAAAATATAATATAACCACAAACTAAAATATAAAATAACTTTTTCCGAGTTACCGATGGCTCCGAAAAGCGCTCTTAATCTTTAGAAACTTCAAAAATCAGTATATTTTCGAGATTTAAAAGTGAATTTTACTTATACAAACAAAGTTTCTTTTGCTGCCTCTCAATTTTAGAAACATTTCCGAGTAGCTTTTAGCTCACAGGCTATCAAAGCCTGAGATCTAATGTAGCCGCAGGTTTTCTATGTACTTATGTATGTATGTAAGTAACGCGATAACTCTTGATAGGAATATCCGATTTCCTTCAATTTTTTTTCTAGGTTTATTCTGATAAGGCGCTTCCCTTATTACTCTTGGGAGTTCATTGGTTAAGTATAAAGGGAGATCGTGGGGGTCTAACACCCCTTAACTTAGATAAATGGGTTTTTTATACAGAATTATCAGATTCGCTTCAAATTTGGTTTACCGGTTAATTCTGATAAGGCGCTTCCCAGGTTAGATTTGGAGGTTCATTGGTTAAGTATAAAGGGGGGGAACGGGGGGCTAATACCCCCCCCCCTTAATTTAGGTAAATGGGTTTTCTATCCGATTTGCTTCAAATTTTAGTATACCGGTTTATTCTGATAAGCTGCTTTCCTGGTTAGATTTGGAGGTTCATTGGTTAAGTATAAAGGGGGAATGGGGGCTAAAACCCCCCTTAATTTAGGTAAATGGGTTTTCTATTCGATTTGCTTCAAATTTTGTATACTAATAAGGCACTTCCCTGAATAGATTTGGAGGCTCATTTGCTAAGTATACAGATCGGAAACAGAATAATGGGGGATAATCCCCCTTTTATTTAATTTTCGAGGTGCATTGTTCTTTGAAATAAGAGTATAATATACAATTAGTGTGAATAGCCTGTGATCTCAATGCCATCAGTGTAACTGGGCACCTTTCGTTTTATTATAGTATATTAATCAGTGATCTCAACCTGGAATAGGTGTTTTTCGAATGCTATCAATGCCAAAGCTCCAGTAAACATTTTCATGTTCAACAAATATATTCGAAAGGCAAACATGATAAATGAACAGCTTTAACATTAAAATCAATATTATTTTGTTGCTTATATATGCATGAATACAATTACACCTTATCAGCACCTTATCAGAATTAACCGGTATACCAAATTTGAAACAGATCTGATAATTCTGCATGAAAAACCCATTTGTCTAAGTTTAGGGGGGTTAGCCCCAGTCCTCCCTTTATACTTAACCAATGAACTCCTAAAACTAATCAGGGAAGCGCCTTATCAGAATAAACCTAGAAAAAAAAAATTGTAGCAAATCGGATTTTTCTATCAAGAGTTATCGTGTTACGTACATACATACATACGTACACACGAACATACGTACATACAGAACCTGCGGGCGCATTAGCTTAGCACATCAAGCTTTGATAGCCTGTGAGATAAAAACTACTTGGAAACGTTTCTGAATATGGGTGGCAGCAAATGCAATTTTGCTTTTATAAATGCTTCTTTAAATCTCGAAAATGTATTTATTTCCGGTTTCTAATAATAAAGAACATTTCTCGGAATTTTGAGTACCCCGGAAGAGGTTATAGTATACTTTCGTTTGTGTTTATATAATGTTTTTGTTGATGAAAAAACAATTGGCTTTTTTTTTACAATGTACCTTTTTAGAAATATCAATAGATTCCAGGAATTTTGATTGGGACATAATTTTAAAACTTTGTGAAACTTCTATAGATTATTACAAAACATTACAAAAATTATTCTCTAATTCAGATATTCTGTGGATCCATAAGATTTATTGTTGAATCTTTTAAATCAATAAAAAAAAAATTTGGAAAGAAGCTGGCTCTTTCTTTAATTGAATATGATATCCGCTCATACAGATAATAGGATTCACTCCAATATTTTCTTTCGATTTCACAGACGTCCAATCACTCAACAAGGCCCATGTATTCGATCAATATCTTAAATAGAATTTATTTTCTATATTTTTTGCCTTTAACAACACTGTAAAAAATTTATGTAACATTACTCCATAAAGTTGGTAGCAACACTCTCCCTCCAATTTTATAGAGAAATTTAACTTATACAACGGTGTAATTTGTACTGATATAACTGGTGTAATATTACACATTAGTGTAACGTAACACTAGTTATACACTATATATCTTTAAATTACTCAATAAAATGGAGGCAGCAAGGGTGCCACCGATTTTATGGAATAAAGTTACATAAATATTTTACAGTGAACTCTCGATTGTACCTTATAATAGTTATTAAACGTTTAAAAAATTATAATGTGGATTTTGATTCAGAGATAATTCTAAAAGTTTGTGGAACTTTTACAAATATTAATACTTTGAAAACAATTCTTTAACCCACGGATTCTTTCAAATGCTTAAGATTTATTGTTGAATCTTTTAAATCAATAAAACTTTCTTTAGAAAGAAGCTGGTTCTTTCTTTAATTGGGTAGGATATTCACTCATACAGATAATACTGCTCACTCTAATTTTTTCATTGGATTTACATGCATCCAATCGTTCAACAGATTCATCTATTTTATCAATAATCTTAAAAAAATATTTTTTTTTCTACTATTTTTGCCTTAAACAACTCTAGATTCCACCTTATAATAGATGTTAAAAGTTTCCGAAAAATCATAACATGAATTTTGATTCAGGGATAATTCTAAAAGTTTGTGAAACTGTCATAAGTACGAATACGGTGAAAACAATTATTTAACCAACTGATTCCTTCAAATACTTTTTTACTGTTGAATCTTTTACATCAATAAAACTTCATTTAGAAAGAAGCTGGCTCTTTTTTTAATACAGATAATACTACTCACTCCAATTTTTTTCATTTGATTTAACAGACTTTCAATCACTCTACGGGACCATGCGTTCGATCAACAATCTTAAATGATTTGTATATATATATATATATATATATATATATTGTCTTTAAAAACTCTCGATTCCACCTTATAATAGTTATTAATAGTTTCCGAAAATTCATAATATAAATTTTTATTCAAAATTCTAAAAGTATGTGAAATTTTCATAAATATTAATACAGCTAGCAAACCCCGCGACTTAGCTCGCGTAATAGTTAAAATATGCCAAGTGATATTCAAATGTCTAATTTTTATTAAAAGAAATTTTACTTTTAGGAATAATTCAAAAATTACTATTTAAAACACAGTTTGACTAAACTTCATTATTACACTGCATTAGGCAGAAATGAGACTTACATTAATAAAACGAAATAAAACTAAATAAATGATAATTTAGAAAATATTTTGAAATTTTTATGCTCGATTAATACGCTCATTTCAATATTCCTTTGAAGTTTTGAATTTTTTAGAAACCATCTTCTTACATCTTAAAACTAACCATCATGTCAAATTCCAAGCTTCTTGTTTAACGGTCTACCATCTGTCTCAACACAAAATGCTATGTCGAAATAGGGACTGTCACTATTAATTTGCCTTTATTAATTATGAAATAGGTTTTGTATTTCCTAATATAACATTCCACAGAAACATAATTTAGAAAGCTTCCACAGGCCTTTTTTAGAACATTTGTAGTTCCTGCAACACCATGTGGTACAGTTACCAGCATAAAATATAGTCTGTGCAAGATCAGAGACTGTCACCATTGATTCGCAGCTATTACTTTTATAATCGGTTTATATTTCCAGAGATTGCATAGAAATAGTAATTTAGGACTTTTATAAAACGCTTTTCGCTCCTTCCCTTCGCTTCACCCCTTTTTAACCCTTATGTCAATGACCAGGTACCCGGGTACTTTTTTCTCTTTTCATCTCGTTTTCAGGGTGTTAATATCAAAAGAAAATAAAATGAAGTTAGATCCCCATTATTTGTAGTACACTCATTGCCATAAAAATTTGCGCACCAAGAAATAATTGTGGGATCGTAACGAAACTTGGTATGAAGGTACATATTAGGCAGATATGCAAATGATTAGAAATGCAGCGTGATTGCGCATTGCGTAATGCCACTAGAGGGCGTTGAACTTTGTCCTCCTTGGAGTATAAAACTAGTAAGCAGAACGTGTCTGAGTGTACCTTTTCTTTTGCAAAGGAAACGCTGAGGTAGACATGCCGTTACGCAGCCATCGAAGACAATATGAGCAGCTGTCAGAGTTTTAGAGGGGAAGAATAATCGGGATGATGGAAGCTGGGTGGTCAGCTCGGCGAGTATCTCGTCAAGTAGGCCGTTCTGATTTTACTGAGAGGAGGTGTTGGGACCAGTTGACTGAAGAGACGTCATTTACACGGCAACCAGGCTCGGGACGCACTCGACAGACCAGTCGTCGAGAAGACCGTCACATCATACGAAACGCAAGCGTAGAGCCAACTGCCTCAGTGGCCGCTATCCAGACACAGGCAGAATCTTCACTACGGATCCCTGTGTCTTTCCGAACCATCGCAAGGCGCCTGGCTGAAGGACATCTGGTATCGCGGCGCCCATTACGTGTGCTGCCAATGACACCCACCCACCGACGCCTGCGTTTGGATAGTGTCGCTTACGACAGTATTAGACTGCAACGGAATGGAACCAGGTCGTCTTCAGCGACGACTCTAGATTCAATTTGAGCAGCGATGACAATCGTGTTCGTGTGTGGAGGCCCCGTGGTGAATGCCTCAATCCTGCCTTCGCTTTACAGCGACACACCGCTCTCACAGCTGGTGTGATGGTATGGGGTGCCATTGCTTACGATACATGGTCATCCCTAATATTGATCCGTGGCACAATGACAGCCCAGCGGTACGTCCAGGACATTCTTCAGCTACATGTGTTGCCACTCGTGGCAGGGCTCCCAGGAGCCATTTTTCAGCAAGACAATGCTCGGCCACACACAGCAAGGATGTCACAAGCCTGCCTCCGCCCCATTATCACATTTCCCTGGCCTGCTCGATCCCCAGATTTGTCACCAATCGAGCATAACTGGGATCATTTGGGACGACAAGTTAGCTACCCTACGAATTTGGTTGAACTCGAGGCGCGTTTACAGCAACTGTGGAACGAGATGTCTCAGGACATCATGCGGAACTTGTATGCCTCAATGCCCGCTCGTATCGCATCGTGCATTCGCTCTAGAGGGAAACCAACAGAGTACTAAAATTCCCGTTCATTTGTACTTTTTTCTGCAATAAATGATCCTTTTTCTTTGGTTTTACTTACTTATATGACAGTAGTACTTACGCGTGTAAAATTTCGTTTCATTTGGACATATTTTTCTTGGTGCGCAAATTTTTATGGCAGTGAGTGTATTCACTGAACATTAGTATAATCATTTTAAAATTTGGAATTTTTTTTATTACTTTTTTGAGGCATTAAACATTTTTATACCTGTCATCAATGACCAGGGTACCTGGATACCCATGCGAATTTTCTGTGGAAAAATACGGAAAATAATAGATTATTTAGATTTAGATCAATAAAACTTTAATTTAATTTGAAAAAACGGTTAGACGTATTTTTTAAGGTAAAAATCTTTAATTTACGTGAAATTTTGTGGAAAAGCTGTACAATAGCAAAAGGTGCTGGAATGTACATAACATACTGGTTTTCCACATTGTTTACACGATTTTCTGTTTTTTCTGCGCCATTTTTGAGGCTCTAACAAGCACATCTGACACAAACTGTTTTTAACCTTCTTGTTTCATCACGCCTCAAGCTTTTTGGACTGGGTTCTGAACGTGTGGCACCTTCAAATACGGTCAAAGATTGTTTTCAGTTTACTTTCAATTCCCGATTTGGTCGAATAATGTATGATATCCTGTGCATTTTGCGATTGATCTTGAATTGCTGGAACCTTCAAGATCTCACCTAATTTCCGCAAATAACAGGCACCGATTGTCTGTTTTACTTATAACCATATCATTATTTGCAGTCTGTATAATGTAAGTAGCAAGTACTGCTATATCGACAATATAGAAAAATAAAGCAAGTAGCCACGTTGTTGTACGTCTATGTGTTGTAAATTGCACCAATAATTTATCCATTATATCCACTCCATATCTCAGTTTCCTTATAAAACTGAATCATTTCGAGTTTATCTGTTGGTCCTGTGATTGTTTTATCGTGATGCATATTAGACATTAGAATGGCAGCTTTGTTTCTTTTACGAACTTACGAACAAATACTTATGTCATTATAAAATCCAAATTCTGTGAATAAAACGTGCGCGATTTACATAGCATTATTTGTTGGTGAATATAAGGTTTGTTTCTTTCAAAGTTTCATCTTTTGTGAGATTCCATTATAATAAATGCTTGGCCAAAGGAAAAGAAGAAA
This sequence comes from Maratus speciosus, assembly GCA_963932465.1. NCBI lineage: Eukaryota > Metazoa > Arthropoda > Arachnida > Araneae > Salticidae > Maratus > Maratus speciosus. Next base: position 173,704,427 of record OZ010788.1, read on the forward strand.
AAAAGTTGTCATGAGTTGTTGATGTTTTGTCCAGAATCCTTGAACAGAGAGGCAAAGTCTTTCACAACTCTTTCATCTTGGTTTATTTCACAATTATTTTCATGACATACGCACCATATTTTGATCCCATATTTAGCCGGTTTAGACTGAATATATTGGGTGAATCATTTTCTTCCTCGAAGCGGAGATAACTGCTCATTAACCATTTATTCTTTCGTCGGTATGTATTTTTTCAATAGGTTAGGATTTAACATAGTCCATAAATCACGAATTGCTGCAGCTTTAACATTTTAAAGACATTCCACTCGTATGTTCTGGTTGTCAAAACAAATAAATCTAAGAATATTCCAGAATAGGTCTACACTCATACTTGCTTGATAAAACGCATTAAAGTTTTTCACATCTCTAATGTGTGATCTTTGATTGATTTGTTAACACCTGAAATACACTATAATCCCGCTAATCCAAAATTCCGCTTAATCTGAACCCCTTTTATTTAACGTATGAATGTCGGGGAAAACGCGTAGAAGTTAAAATTAAAGAAAAAATAGTAGTAAAGCATGTTTTGTTTTCTTTAAACACCTTGAATAGAATTTAAAAAATGCTCAATATTGTAAAAGTACAGCATATGTACACAAATATAAAATGAAAACGTGCACTGCAGGCCTACTGGCAGAACCCCACCTGAAAACAAATCTCGAATAGCAGTTTGTTTGACAGTACTATAAAATTATTTTCTAAAATGCAAAAATAATTTAATTCGGATGATAAAAAATTATTTTTCCTTTCAATAGTTTAATTTCGCAAATTATCTACAGAATTTTTTTCATCTCCCCCTTGTCGACGTGGTGACTGAGCTATTTGCAGATTCGCGTTTTTAGACAGTTTGTAATGGGTTGTTACATAATTCCTCATCCTGAAGTTATATTGTATTATTATAAACATCAGGAGTTATTAAACAAGGAATAATATTGTTTTTCAGAAAGTCGTGCCGGATTATCCAGCATGCTGGAACTTAGAATGCCGGATTAGAGGATGTTTAATGTACTACTGAGTACTTATAACTTACATTTTTTTAGTACGCATCTTTTTCTTTTCTATTTCCATTGAAATTCCGGATAATCCGAACAGTTACCGGTCAAAATTAGTACGGATTAGCAGGGTTCAACTGTAATTAATATTTATAAAAATGCATCAAATCCCTCTTCTCTAAAGGCAAACAGTTACAATGTATGAAATAGGGGTGTTTTATGGCTCGCATATGTTAAAATCGCAGAAGGTACCCGGGTACTCCGGTCATTGGACACAAGGGCAAATTTTGGTCATTGATATAAGGGTTAATTCGAATTTACTTTCGACTGTTCTTAGAGGCATTTATATGTTATAAGTAACTACTATGCCATATTTAATGTATCTAGTTTCTTTAGTATCACATAAATCGCACCAACATAAAATATAGCTTATGTTTGAGCAGATTTTATCACCACCAGTTTAAAACCATTATTTTTTAAATCGATTTGATATTTGATAAAATTGCATAAAAATTGTAATTTAGAACGTTTTTAGAATGTTTTTCACTCACTTCATCCTTTTAAATTTGGAGTTTTCTTTCGACGCACAGTGTAAGATTTTGCGAATCTAGCGGGTCAAAATTCAATTTATGAAAATTATCGATATCTACCCTATCTATATTATAAAGGACAAACATATCTGTGCGTAACGCATACGTCATTTTGCGAATGGCAACAATTTGAAATTTGAAATAAATTTCGGTTTTGCAATTATATCTACGGCAAATTTTTAAACTTCTAAACATCGCACATTTTAAATTTTAACACCGTCGTATAAGGAAAAAAATGCTCTTTTAAATGCAATTTGTTTGAAAGCTGCATCTCAATTTATTTTTGAGATATTAATTTTTTTGTAGTTTTTAATACAAATTTTGTAATCCTGGCAACTGAAGTACTCCATTTATATTGAAAGTAAAGGGAAAATAGTCATGGTTTATTATTTTTATTGATTATATCCAAATTGATGCCATTTTCACAATACAAATAAAAGTAACTTTTTTATAATTTTTGAACAGAAAATGATGTCACACATTAAAAAAAAACACGCATTCTTCTTCATAAATCAGTTACACTTCAATATTTTTACATTACGCTGATACTGAGTTTGAGATGCAAGGCAAAATTATTCAGTGTGTAAAAATTATGTCATATTTAAAACAAAACGATCATTTATTTTGATAAAATTAAATATTTGACCAATACTAAATGCCCAATACTATGACAATTAAAGGCAAATTTCTGAATTTTTTTTTCGCGGGTATTGAGATTAGAACTTAAAGTTGTGCGAATGTTCACATGAAAAGTTGAATCGGACAAACTTGACTTTAAGTTAGGAAATACATTCATTAACAATCTATTGCATTCATTAACAATCTATTGCGCGTTAAAATACTTTCAAATTGTGAATTTGAGTGGTGCGTATGTAAATTAAGCGAATGTGAAAATAACGTACAATTTAGATTTCATGGTGGAAAATTTTATGATGTGACAAAGCGAAATCCTTTTTACTGATTTTTCATCCCATAAAAACAAACATAAAAGTCTCAATTGATAACTTCATCATAATTACTCATCTTGATTACGTATTCTAATAGAGTTTAATTTTTATATAATTTAAGCAGTTGAAGTTTGTGGAAATAATAATTTGGTAATTTTAGGTTAAAAATATTATTTGTTTTATGAGTGAGACAACCAATGTTAGATGAATTTTTTATTGTAATTATTTTTGTTGGTTTATTATAAATTCGATCTGACAGTTCGTTTCTAACATTTTAGTTCGTCGAATTTCGACGGGTTCCAACTCGTATATATAAAATCCTAATGAAACGAATTTATGAAACGAGATATGAAACGCCTGAAATGTAACGATTCTTTGAATCGACTGATTAAACAACTGATTACGTTTCACGGTGATTTCTCCTAAAAAAAGGAATACTTTGCGATGAAATTAACACCAAAAATCAATATTGATCCGCAGATTTCAAAACTGGTATTAGAGTTTTTAAATTCGAATTAGTTTTCGCAATATTAATTTTTTTCTAATTTTATATACATTGTTCTAATGATGGCAACTCAAATTTTAATCAAACAGATATATTTTTTTTCAGATTTTAGAAAAGGTTACTATTTTAAACTAATTTGGCGAGAAGTCTGGCCTCCCTTAAATGGATGCTAAGAAATGTATCATATTACTTTTATTCATAATCCAATATGTATTTCATTATCATTTTATTTAACACAAGCAGAAACATTTAAAATAGATGGCTTTCACTTCTTTATTTTTTTTAACGAAATGAAAAGAAAAATATTAGGCACAGATGTTATATACGCAGCGGGGTAACTAATTGGCGCCAAAATGGCATTATTTTGGTTGACATGGTAACCCGGCTATTGTTGTTTATTTAATAATAAGAGTTTATTTACTTTTTTTACTTTTTTTAAATTACATAGATTGTTTTGTGTTATAGTTTATTATTTTTTTGTTATTTTCCTTTAAAAATAAAAAATAATAGAAAATAATTAAAAAATACGGTACTACTTAGTTATTCCATCGACCCATTTCGCCAAATTATATAAATCGCCAAATTATACAAATTGACATAATTTTTATTTTAAATAACGAAAGAACAAAGAAAATATTCTAACATTAATAAATATACAAATAAAACGCCGAAATAAAAATCACTTGATGACGTAAAGACGTGTAACTTGCTTAAAGTCAAGTGAATGTGACATTTATCAACTATTATTGGCATTTAATCTTATAGTTTGGTGATAGATTTTTGTTCGACGGGATAACTAAGTAGTACCAAAAATACATATGCAACTGGTATTCGAAAATGAGGATTTCGCCAAATTTTCGTAAAAAAAAAATCACGCCAAACCGGGAGCGTATATGGCATCTGGCCAAATATAAATTATGTAACAAATGATGACATTTAATTCCAGCTTCAAAGCAATGTTATAATTTACCACTCGAAAAAAAAATGCTAACTGGCGAGTTGAAAAATAGTTATTGGCGAGATTTGCACCCAGCTAGCGTAACAGTACCAAGAATTCTTTGCGACAATGCTTTTATGTAGTATTATTCGAAAAAAAAAATTGATTTTTTTAATCGAAATGGAAAACTTTCGGCACAGATGCCACATACTGACGTGTGGCGCTATTTTTTTCTGACGCCAATGTCATATACGCAACGGGTACTTACCTGGCGCCATAGTATCGTTATTTTGTTTGATTTGATAAGCCGGATGTTGTTGTGTATGCTGTTGATCTTTTCCCCAAATTAGCGACAGAAAAAAATCGCGCCAATATGGGGCCGTATATGATATCTGGGCCAAACTTTCATGTGAAAAGCGAAGGGATCAGAGCGTATTTATTTATGGCAGTTACATGACTTGGACTATTATAATATAGATGAAATGATGGCGATAGAATAATATTTGGCGACCTATCACCTGTACCTGACTAATATTAAAGTACCAAAATGGCACCAGGAATATAAAAAGCGAAGTGGTTCGCCCAGAACTCTTGATGATAGTCACATGACTTAGGCTATTGTTATAGAAATTGTTTTAAAATACCGGGAGACAAAGACCCTGTATACTTAATTCCTTTTATTTTTAGCTTCTTTTCAAACGTTTGACTGATCCTCTTTAATCAAACACAAAAACAACATTGGATGTCTTAACAGCAACTGATTCGGCCTTAAATTTTTGAAATCAAAGGAAATTGAATGGAAACCCGTTTACAGGGAGATCTGCACAGCTTTTTGCCGTATAATTCAATCTTCTATAATATTTTTTAAACCGATCAGATTAGCGTGTTTTTAGATTCTGCGGTGTCTGAACGGGGGTTGGCGAGCGTAGCTTGCAGGGGTCAGAGCCCCCTAGTTAAAGTAATAAAATTGATCTTACTAGAGATAAAATGGCTATGTATTATGAAAAAATACAGTGAAACCTCCCTGTGCGACCACCTCCATTAAGCGATTATCTCCATGAACGACCATTTCTTCATGGAACGAAATTTATTCCCATATGCCCAATACTAATTTTACCTCCATTCAGAGACCATCCTAGTTGGATGAGTGACAAATTTCTTTGAAGAAAATGAAACAAAATCCGATTTTTTCCTGGTCGCTTGAAGAAGGTTTTATTACAAAAATAATTTCGGAGAGCGTATTATCCATCAAACTTCTAAACTATATTTAGAGCTTTTTTTTTAAATACCGGTAACTTTTATGTGTTTCAACCCCTTTGTGCCTTTTTAGCCAATGAATTTAACTCGGTGACAAATTAATAAGTACGGTCGATTAACTCCTCGGCCCTATTCTGTCAGAAAAATCGCAAAGAAATAAATTAATGAAACCGTCATTATTCGTTCCCGTCCAAACTTCAAACGTTTAACTTCGAAAGGACTTGGAAATAAAAGTTTTAAAAGATAAAACCGTAAAATCAAAGCAAACGTCAATGTATTCATTTTTTAAAGTCTGCAGTGATTAACTTTTGTTTTGATATTTAAATTTTCATATTTTTCCATAATGTGAAAAATAAATTTCCGTAACATTAATTGTTACCTTTTTCCAACAATTATTATCTAGATTTAAACATGATCTTTATTAAGAGATCATCTCTCGGAGTAACCAAATTTATTAGAACGGAACGTGCTCGCTTTAGGGAGGTTTTACTCTATATCTTTACGCATATAACTGTGCAGTTTACGTCATTGTTATTCCATCATCATAATCATAATAAAAAGATGTTTTGGCATTTTCATACGTTGACATTTGCCTAGTGTTATGGTATTCAGTGCAGATTTTAAAAAATGTAGTACATATTTATTTTCAAAAAGAAGAGTTTTCTTGTATTAAAATAATAGTAATCAATTAATTACATACTGCTATAGTTAGCAGTGTTATAAAGTGAATCACTGTCATTTTCCGTTGTTTGATATACTTTAATTATTTGTATATTTGGTGACCGTATAAATGTTAAAACTTCAGGGTGGTTCAGCCAATCTATAGTTTTATTGAAATGTTAATGTCATGATTTTTAATGCTTAAAGGCAGATATATTGCTAGCGGCCACTGCAGCATCCTTAAAAAATTTTCCTTTTTCAATTTCCTACATTAATATTATCTTGCCCTTATTTTGGAGTTTTTTATAATAATTCTCTTTTATGTCTAAATTTTTCAATTATATTTTTTTTCTTTCTAAGATACTTCATTTTCCTTGTTTTCGGAACTGCTATTGCTTTACATCAAATCTATAATAAATAGTAAGACACATTCCATAAATCTTAATTGTGCATGTTGTGCCGATAAGCCACAAGAAAACTTGTGAGTAATATTCATACATTATCGAATCATTTTTAAATTATTCACCACCTCGAATTTTTCTTTACAGACATTGCATTTTTATGTTGCTTTATTTGAAGATAAAATGCTGCACATTGTGCTATCTACCACTGTGTCTTCAAATTTGTGCTTATGTCATACGTTTGAACATTGAATTCTACTACAGTTAGTGCGAGAGCTGTAAAGATTTAATTTCTTGCAATTTCAAATTCTTCTGTTATTGACTGATCAGTTTCCATGATGAACTTAAAATTAATGGATCTAGAGTAAGAAGTAGATGACGACTGTGGATTTACCTATTATAAAATTTTTATTTTCTTCATTACAACCCTTTTTTATACGCCGAATATCCGGCTTTTTGAAAGATTTTTTTAAATGTCGTTGCTTTTTGAGGGCTTTCAGATCCTTTTTTAACACATTATTTTTTACTTCAGATCTTTTTTTAATCTTTTTTACCAGATTGTCTCAGTTTTAAATACGTGGCGCGTAGTTATTCATTTGTGTTCCGGGAATAACGACTGCACCTTTTGTCTTTTGATTTCGGTCCACTTAAATAAAAAAAAAATTCTTTGTTTGTCCGATCTTTTTCTGGTAGTAACTATTTCTTCTGCAATGTATATATATTTATTGTTAATATTCGAATCTGACCATTTCTTATTTTACTTCAAAAAACGTTTTGTAAGACATGTTAGTTGCTCCAACTTTGATTACTGAAAATTATAAATGAATGGATTAGCCGCTTAATCTAGTCTAACATAACAGATGAACAATATTGAAGATTACATTTGTGTAATAAATAATCTATCAGGATATTTATAGAATTAAAAGGGAATGATTCATGTCTAGTGACATAATTTTTTAAAGTCTCATATAATTCTCTTTTCGAAATTTACACTTTCGTACCTGATAAAAAATTACTTATATTCGAGAGTTGCAAATAGTGGCAGCTGAAATTGATTTATTCTATATCAATATGCGTACATAATTACAAAAAAAATTATATTACAATGTTCAAGCGTGTACAAAATTTTTCGCAGCTTTTAAAAATTATCATGTGCTATTAAATTTTCAAATAATTTTTATATTGACTTAACAAATTATTTTTTAAATATAACACTTTTAAATAACTATTGTAACTGTAAAATACAAAGTATCTACATTGTTGTAAAGATTCCATGCTATCATTAAAAAATATTTACAAAGTAAGTATGTTTTTAGCCAAAAAATATCAATGGCAATTACAACTACAGATTCGCCATTCTAAAAAGGTTAACAGAAAATTTGGTTTTTGAGCCGATTTTTGATGGTGTTGTTGTGGAGTTACGCTGCTATCAATTTACATTTTTTCTCCAATATGTTAGATGTTATTTGAAATATCTAAAAGTGAAATTACTGCAAGTCGATTTTTGGACTTTTTTCCCGCTAGATTTGCAAAATCTTACATTGTGCGACGGTTCTCAGAAAGCATATGCGTCTTTAAATAATTACCATGCCAAATTTCAAAATGTTAGATCACTCACTTGTACGAAAAACGCAAATTAGAACATGTTTTGCTCTTGCAACCCCTATATGGCAGTGACAGCAACATAAAATTTAGCCTATGTTGGAACAGGGACTGTCAACATCAATTTGCAACCATTACTTTTGAAGTGGTTGATATTTCCTGGGATTGTGTAGAAATCGCAATTTAGAACACTTTAAGAACGCTTTCCGTGCATTTTCACCCTTTTAAATTTCCAATTTTTTCCAAACTGTTCTTAAAGATCATTTATATCTAATAAATATGTACCATGCCTAATTCCAAGTTGCTAGCCCCTACCGATCACAAAAATCGCAATTTAGAAAGTTTTTTGCTCCTGCAACACACTGTTGGTAGGGGCGGCGGCATAAAATAGAGTCTATGTTAGAGTAGGGGTTGTCAGCATCAATTTCCTATCATTACTTTTGAAATCAGTTTGATTCTTCTAGAGATTGCTCTCAAATCGGCATTTGGAACGTTTTTAGAACACTTTTCGCGCCATTTTCACCGCTTTAAAATTTCAAATTTTTAAAGAAATATTCTTAGAGATACTTTACATCTAATAAATATATACTATTCCAAATTTCATGAATCTAGGTCCTTCCATAACACAAAAATCGCATTTTTGGAACGTTTTTTGCTCCTGCACCCCCTTTGGGGAAGTAGAAACATACATAAAATATAGCCCATCTTGGAGTATGAGCTATCACCATTATTCTTACACCATTATGTTTGAAATCAGTTCAGCATTTTCTGAATTTAGCAATTTAGAACGATTTTTACAACGCTTTTCGCACATTTTAACCCCTTTCAAATTTCCATTTTTTAGGAAATGCTCTTAGAGACCATTAGCATCTTACGAGTAACTACCATTTCAAATTTCATGATTCTAAGCCATTCCATAACACAAAAACCTCAATTTAGAAATTTTTTTGCTCCTGCAACCTCCAGGTGGTAGTGACACAAACATAAAATAGAGTCTGTGTTAAAACAAGAGCTGTCACCATCAAATTACAATCATTACTTTTGAAATCGATTTGATACTTCCTAAAATTGCTTAGAAATCGCCATTTAGACCGTCTTTTAGAAGCTCTTCGCACATTATCACCCCTTTTAAATTTCGAATTTTTTAAGAAGTGTTCTTAGAAATCCTTTGTATCTAATAAGTAACTAATATTCCAAATTGTCTTTTCTAAACCCTTCGGTAACACAAAAATCGCATATTTAGAAAGTTTTTTGCTCCTGCACCCCCTTTGAGGTAGTAGCATCGGTTTAAGATATAGCCTATGTTCAAACGTGGACTAACACAATCATTTTGATACCATTACTTTTGAAATTGATTTGATACTTCCTAAAATTGTGTAGAAATCGATATTTAGAACGTTTTTTAGAACGGTGTTCGCGCATTATCACAACTTTTTAATTTAGAATTTTTTAAGAAGCGTTCTTAGAAATCCTTTATATGTTATAAGTAACTAATATTCCAATTTTCATATTTCTAGGCTCTTCGGTAACACAAAAATCGCATTTTTAGAACGTTTTTTGCTCGTACACCCCCTTTGGTTGGAGTGGCATCGACTTAAGATATAGCCTATGTTCTAAGTGGGACTAACACTATCATTTTGATACCATTACTTTTGGAATCAGTTCGGTAGTTCCAGAGATTACTTCTTACAAATAAACAAACAAAATTCACTTCTTTATAATATTAGTAAAGATGAAATCAATTCTTTAACCCTTGATTCATTGAAATGCTTAAGATTTATTATTAAATCGTTGTAATCAATAAAATCTGGATTCTTTTTTAAGTAATAGAAGTTAGCTATTTTCTTAATTGCCAGGTATATCCACATTGATATTTGTCATAAGACTCATTACAATCTTTCATTCGATATAACATCAAAATGCCTATGGATTCGATCAATAATCTTTAAAAAACATTTTTTCTTTATTTTTTGCTTTAAACAACTCTTGATTTTACCTTATAATAGTTGTTGATAGTATCCAAAAAATCACAATATCAATTTTGATTCAAAGATAATTCTAAAAGTTTGTGAAACTTTCGTAAATATTAATACGATGGAAATAATTCTTTAACCCTGAGATTCATTGAAATGCTTAAGATTTATTATTATGCCTTTTTATCTTACTAGTTTTTTTTTTTTTAGATTGTTGTATTTTTTCGGGGCAGGTTTACTAATAGAATAGATTGATAGAGAAAACGTGATTTTTTAAATTTTGTACAAAGCGAGATTTGAAACTCACGTCCTCGTATATTAAATGCAAAAAATCTATTCGAGTTATCAATTTTAAAGAAATGGTTTTCACCTACCTTTCTGTCACCCGTCAAGCCCGAGTTTTTATCCTTGTTTCCTTCATCGCTTGGATATTCTCTCATTCTTATTATACGACTCACTGAAATTCTTATATTCGATTTAACAGGCTGTCACAATCACTTAAGAGGGCTGGTCACTCAGATTCGGAATTCTCCTCCGTAATGTTAAGTCTATGGGCATTTGATGCATTCGTATATTTAAAATATCTCCTATGGAAATTAATTTTTTTAACTTCTATTTTTTGTGTACACTTCCTAAACGATGTCTCTTTTTTTCTTAGTTCTCAAAATATTTCTAAAGTATAAACTTAATTTTATAGGAAGTGTTAAAATCTTACTCACAGTTCGCCCGCTTTTAACACATAAAATATTAAACTCAGCATAGATTTGAGAAATATTTTGAAAACTAAGAAAAAAAGAGACATCCTTTAAGAAGAGTACACAGAAAAAAGATGTCAAAAATATGAATTTCCCGAGAAGATATTTTAAATATACGAATGCATCAAAAGTCCATAGACTTAACATTACGGAGGAGAATTCCGAAGCTGAGTGATCAACCCCCTTAACAGACCCATTGATTATTGGAACTTTTTTTTTTTTTTTTTTTTTTGTATTCCCTTTTATTTTCACTAGCCATCTACACTGCTGGCCATTAAAATTGCAACACCACGAAAGAATGAAAATACGAAAAAATATTTATTGTAAGTAAACAGTATGACATGAAAACAAAATTATTAAATTTGTAAGGAGTTTGGGGGTTTACAGGGGTGCGAAATTAGTAGAAACAGCTGCCGCCTCCTGGCAGCTAAAACGACTCTTACCCGGTTAGGCATGAAGTCAAACTGGGCTTGAATGACAGAAACAGGCAACTCATTCCATGCTGCTTCAAGTCTATGCCACACTTCTTCAACCGTATTAGCTGGAGAGGGGTATCGGGCCAGTCTCTCAGCAATTCATGACCAGGTGCAAGGCCATTAACCAGGACGCGACTGAAAGGATGACATTGTACTAGTCCTATATCCAGTTTTCTCGTTCGGCGCACCAGAGTCGTCATCTCTCTCTCTACCCGGCATTATCAAATGAAGCCGCAGTAGTGGTTGCCGTGCTGACAGTCCGCGCTGCTGCAAACGTCGTCGCACCGTACGAGCGGATAATGGGCTCGCTGCAAACAAGCCCATTTTCTGACTAATGGTCCGTGATGTGGTTGTACGGTTTTACAGGGCCGACCTGACAATATGTCTGTCCTCTCGAGCGTTAGTCATGGGAGTGCGTTGAGATCATGCATGCCGTTCAATATAACCCTCAGCAACCCATTGATTCCATATTCGCATGGCAGTGGTTGGATTTCGACCAGTACGATGGACGATATCACGGAACGATCATTCACACTCTCGATAGGCAGCGATCCTGCCTCTATGGAATTCCGACACCTGCTGGTAAGCATTTCTTCTTATTATTCGAGGCATAACACGATATTCTGAGCAAATGCCGACCTTACAAAGCTCTTTCCGAATGAGAAATCCACTATGCAACTTTTCTTTTATGCAATTCTTCAGATGTCGTTTCTTCCGCCTGCATCTTCTAAATGCTCTGAAATACTAATCATTTGCATATTCGAACCTCTTCTTCCTTTCTTGTGATTTTGACGTTCTTCAGATCATTCCTTCCTGGTGTTGCAATTTTAATGGCAAGCAGTGTATAATATAGATATAAATAATATAAATAGATACTAAACAATCGTAGTTTGAATTGCATTTCTGATGTAAATTTAAAAGGTTATGAAAACTTTTTACATATTAACACTACGGAAAATATTCTTTAACCCTGAGACTGTTTTATATGCGCAATATTTATTATTATATCATTTAAATCAATAACAACTACATATTTTTAAAGAAATTAAAGGTAGCACAATTTCCTTAATTGGCTAATTTACACTGATTATATTGCACCTCAGTTCTTTCATTCGATAGAACAGGTTTTCAGAATAATTCAACATGCCAATGAATATGATCAATAATTTAAAAAAAAAAAAAAATCATGTTTCTTGTTTTCAAATACTTTTGATTTTACCTTATACCATAGCTGCCAACTTTTACGCTTTTTTGCTACCACTAAAATTTAATAGAGGTTTTCCTCTTCTCTAATCGTGAGATTTCGATGATTAAATAATACAACATTTACTATAAAATTTTAGTGGTAAGAAAAAAGCGTAAAAGTTGGCAGCTATGTTATACTAGTTATTAGCATATTTCAAAAGATCATAATATGAATTTTGATTCGTACACAATTTTAAATGTTTATAAAACATCTGTAAATATTTACACTGCGATAAATCTTGTTAATCCATAGATTCTTTCCCCTGCATAAGATTTATTATTATATCTTCTAAATCAATAATAATATGACTTTTTTTTTTTTCCTTTAAAAAAGTAAATTTAGCTATTTCCTTGATTGGCTAGATCACACAGTCGTTGCAATTCCATTATTGAATTTAACAGGAAGTTAGAATTACTCAACAGGCCCAGGAACTAAAAGAAAATTTTTTGTATTCCCTTTCACCTTCACCATCTATCGATTCCATATTGTAGTAACTGGTGATAGATTGCAAAAATCGAAGTTTGAATTACAGAGGCATTATTTTAAAAGGCGATCAATTATATTAAAGAAACTTTCGTGCATATTAATACTAAGAAAAATATTCTTTAACCCTGAGACTCTTTTAAATGCGTAATATTTATTATTGAAGTGAAACTTCTTTAGGCGCGTTGAGCTTTTTTTGAGATGGAGAAAAACCACTGATTTGGAGACACTGTTACGTAACCGACATGCTAGCATTTTGGCACATAGACACTAGCGCGCCAAGCGTAATATAATTGTGGTATTGTATTCATTAATAAAAATACTTTTCGATAGTATTGAATTGGAGTATGGATTTCAATATTTGGATAGTATTGAATTGTAATGGTTGCCGTTTATATTTCACCGGATAAATCTTTAAATGAAATACGAGAATTTTTGTACGAAAATTTGTTTATTTACATGTACATGTATAATTTAATAACATGATTTAATATAATAATATATATTACAAATTATTAATGTTTATTTATATGTAATTTATAGTTAAATTATATTACTATGAAAATTGTAATATAATTTTGGTAGTAATAGTTTATAATAATGAATAACACTACATTTAAAAGTATTTCCTGCACAATAAAACATTTCCTGACGATTAAAAAAAACACACACGTAATTGTTAAAGTTTTCACTTCTATTGGCACTTCCAGAGTGCCACTGTTTTTTTTTTTACATCTTTAAATCAATAACAACTTTTTTTTCAAGAAATAAAAGTTAGTAATTTCCTTAATTAGTTCGTTCACACAGATCCTACAGATCTTTCATTCTCTTTAATAGGCTTTTGCAATCATTCAACATGCCTATACACTCAAATAATCTATAAAAAGCATTTTTACATTCTGTTTTGCCTCTATTTCAATGTTATAACAGTAGTTAATATATTTAAAAACCTCATTATACGCGGTGTCTGAAAATTCCTGGGCGTATTTTAAAATTAATTATATAATCAAGTAATTGTCATCTGGGAGTGCGGTTTAAACTAAAATGCTTCTGATGATGAAGAGTTTTTTTTCAAGCGAATGAAAATAATTAGTTACAAATTTCGGTCATAGATGGCGTCACTTGTTAGTATGTTTGCTTTCAAACATGAGTTTTTTTCTGATTTTGAGATTAATTTTGATGCAGTGACGCAGAAATGACACACCCAACGCTGAGAGCCATTGTTTCTGTGCCACAGCGTCAAAATTAATCGGAAAATCAGAAAAAAATCATGTTTGAAAGCAACATATGAACAAGTGACGTCATCTATGATCGGAATTTGACACTAAATATTTTCATTTGCTTGAAGAAAACTTTTTATCCTGAGAAGCATTTTAATTCAAACCGATCCCCTATATGACAATCACTTGATTTTATATTGAATTTTAAAATGTGTCCAGGAATCTTCGGACACCCTGTATAAGTTGTTTTAAATATTTTCAGACATTGATGAAGATAATTACTGAAGAGGAGCACATTTCTGATTTATAATTCCGGACATAAACGGTTAAAAGAGCATTTTTTTATTCTTTTCTGCCTCTATTTCTACTTATAAAAGTAGTTAATAGATTTCAAAACATCGTTATTTAATCCCGTATCCCCAGAAGATAAAAATGCTCTTTACACGCAAATAAAACTCTTTGCATTTTCGATTAAGACAGTTTATTAGCACATAAGTTTCACTGCTCAGTTTATTCCGGAAACAGCACACAATCAAACTCAAAAGAAAAACAGAACTTATTAACTACAAAGCATAATATCGAAAACATCTTTCACAATTCTAAAAAGAAAACGCAACTTTTTTAACACACAGCTTATTTTCTACTATCAAATTTGTATGTGCGTTCGTAACTGTACAAATACGTCGCACCTATATCCGTCGTCCGGTCCGTCTGTCCTCATGTAACAGCGTAAAAACTACTCAACCGAATGGTTTAAAATTTAATATATATAATTGTTTCAGAATTTTTTCATTTCAAATTTTATGGAAATCGAATCAAAACTTAAAAAGATATTAATACAAGTTTTCTTAATTCTATTAAATCTTATCACACTCCTATCACATCCTATTAATTCAGTGATATCCCATAATAGGTAATGATTCTAGGTTATCATGGTGATGACGGCCTATTTAAGATGGTGTCATATTATTTCCATATTACTGAATTTAATATATGTAATCGTAATAAACTTTGTGTTCATGCATTTTTGCATAAGCATTTGCACATATTTCACCACGATCTGAATATTTATACTAGACAAACGCACCTCATATGTCACGTTTGACGTACAATATCCGACTTCTTACATTTTGGCGCGCCTACTTAATGTGACACCTTTTCGTATAATAGGTACTTAAAACACATATTTTATCAAATAATCGTAATATAATTTTTGATTCATGTATAATTTTATATGTTTATTAAACGTCTATAAATATTATCACTGTTAAAAATATTTTTTAAACCTAAAATTCTTCCAACTATTTAAGGTTTATTATATCTTTTAACTCGATGATAGCGTATTTTTTTTTCCTTTTAAAGTTAAAGTTAGCTATTTCCTTAATTGGCTAGCCTATCAGCTCACGGAGATCATTCGACTCATTGCAATTCTTTCATTCGATTTAACAGATATCCACAATCATTCAACAGATTCTTACGACCAATCAATAATCTTAAAAGAAAATATTTTCTTTTCACTTCTTCCCCAGCTATCGATTCTATCTTTTAATAGTTGTTGAGCATCTTATCTGAAGCAAGCGAATATTGCATTTTTTCTCTTTTGTTTGTTGAAACATTTCTTTTTTACAGAGATATGTCCTATCGACTGTAACGTAGATCTTTCAGTTCGGATAGATTAAAATGCTTTTATGGTCTACGGAAATTTCTTCAGTCGACTGGAATGTTAATCTTACAATAGGAATTGATTGAAGTATAAGCTTGCAATGGTTTTGCGGTGGAGAATTTCGCTGGAATTCTTCAAAATTCATATCAAAAGAATTGATTTATATATAGATTTCTTTAAAAAGAAAGAAAATCATAAATGATATTTCGTATAGTAAAAATACATAGGGTTTCCAGATGGATGGGGTTTCCAATCCACGGAGGTGAAGTCTATTATACTAGAGAAAACTTTCCCAGAAATCTGTTGTTGTTTTTTTTAAATAACTTTACCGTGTCCCATGATACTTTTGGAGTTCACGTGAAAATGATTCCTTTCGTTCAAAAATAACATCATTATCACTATCAGAACCATTCATCCCTTCCGAGATTAAAACGTCATTTAAGCAATTGTTTTAAAATTCCTGAGTTTCATTAAATATTCATTTTTGTTAGTTGGAAATTATATAATTTTCAGAAATATTTTATTTTTTGTATAGCAAGGATCTTTAAATAAATAGCGAGAGTCCAGTCTATCTATGTGTCGAAATAAGGATTAGGAATATGACGTCATCATTGATTCAGTTATGGTAAAATATTTTAAATCATGGATGAAAATGTTTCTTTTGCTTTCCGAATGAGGTCATCATCTTCATCGGAAACATTTCGTTTTCCATATTGCTTACTAGGAATGATTATTCACTGTCATTTTATGTACACAGATTACTTAATATTATTTCTCAATAAATAGTCTGTGTTCTGCCAATACGCGATTAGTGCATAATTAAACGGAATCATTTTAATATGTTTACATTTTATGAAAACCATTGAAATTTTTCTTTTAAATATGACACGAGTTTAAGCGGTGAAATCACTCTTCTGATTGGTGGGATATAATTGGTGGGATCAAATCAATTGTGTTACTGCGGATGTTGCCAAACGGCAAGCTACAAATTCAACCCTATTTTAGCGCCACGCAAGAGAAATATATATATATATAGATATAGATTCTAATGGGCAGTTCCATAATATGCCATAACGTTTGGATACTTATAGCCCGGACACCCTGTAGATATGTAACAAATTAAAATCTTTTCTGGTTAATTTCCCCACAATCTGTTTTATTTAATTTGTGCAGTTTTTCCTAATTATGAATATATAATAATTTCCTAATTATAATGAAATATACAGGGTGTCCATACAATATTGTTCCAGTTTCAATGGTATATTATAACAGTTTAATTTAGACTATCTACTAAAAATCATACATCAAATTGAAGTTAAATTAACCTAGTTTTTCTTACAAATGTTCAATATGTGGCCCTTTAATTATACGGTACACATCCAACCTGAGTCCAATTCTTTGCACACTTAGATTAAGGGAGCTGGTCACTCAGCTTCCGAATTCCCCTCCGTAATGTTAAGTCTAAGGGCGTGTCATGCAATTTTATACTCAAAATATCTCCTCAGGAAATTAATATATTTATATACTTATTTTTTCTGTGATCTCTTCTTTAAGGATGTCCCTTTTTTTCTTCATTTTCAAAATATCTCTAAAAGCAACGCTTAATTTTATATCAGGTGTTAAACTTTTACTCCTAGTTTGTCAGTTTTTTAAATATAAAATATTAAACTAAACAAAGATTTTAGAAATATTTTGAGAACTAAGAAAAAATGGACATCCTTTAAGAAGAGAACACTGAAAGAAGAAGTTAAAAATATTAATTTCCTGAAAAGATATTTTGAAGATAAAAGTACATCAAACGCTCATACCCTTAACATTACGGAGGGGAATTCGGAAACTGAGTGACCAGCCCCCTTAACAAGTCCGGAGGAATGGAAGCAATAGCCTCTTCAATTCTGTGTCTCAACTCTGGCAAATCATTAGGCAGCGGATCATTAGGATCACAATTAAATTTTAAACAAAACGCACTTTGAACTGAAATTACAGATTCACTCTCATCAAATTGCAGAAGACAAAACGCTTTGTGCTCAGGGGTCACCATTTTGCGTATGCGGCACTGCAACCGAGTAAATAACAAAGCAGTACTCGCGCACGCCCATATCTAAAACTGTTTGAATTACTTTTTATTTGGGACCTTGAACCAACACTCTACATCTACAACGTTTACAGTTAATGCTATTAACTTTATATCTGGAAGTTTCTTTTATGGACATTTAATATCATAAAATACTCATGATAGATTGGGCCATTAATTTACAAAAGTGACAAAGAAAAATTTACATTCCCAAGACAAATAATTTGTTTCGAAGTTCTGAAATGTGCAAAAGGAATAAATGAACTATTGAACTTAAATGGAATTTTAGGTCACACACAATATGAATTTGCTTATTTTTATATTAATCTGGGTGTGTTAACAAGTATTAAGAAAAATTTTCTTAGAAAAGTTTAAGAAGAAATTAAATTATTAAAAGCAATCGAATTTTACAATATAAGGGATAATGTTCTAAATGAATTTCTGTAAACTAGCCGCCCTTGGCGAGCAGTTTGGTCTCCTTTAAAATTCATGTTTGATAAGCATGCTAAGCATTATATCATGTTACTTTTATTCACAATTTAATTTATTTGGACTCCCCTAAATATAATTAACCCTTTAACCGGTTGGTCCGGATTTTTTCGTTTCTAGAAAACATGTTAAAATGGCTGTAACCAAAAATATTTTAAACAGAATTTTTATTTTGAACCACAGATAGAAAGAAGTGATATTAAAGATATTATAGCATCAAACTGCGATTGATAAATATATATTTCCTAGAATTTACCAGCATTCTTATAAAAATACAGGAAAACCCTCGGACGGTGAAAGGGTTTTAATATAATCCCTTAGCTAATATTAGTTTTTGTTGCATTTCTGTAAGCAAGTAAAGCCTATTGGTTTACAATGGAAGTCTATGGAAATTTGGCAAATTATTAGAGATATCAGCAAGTTGGCGTTATTTTTGACGACTAACTTTGGTCGCCAAATTTGGCGATATGTCGATAAGTTGGCGATAAACTTGGCGTCATTTGGTGACAGAACAGGGTCCTCCCTACAGTAACTCCCAACCTTTATAGGTTTGGAGATGCATTAATTGCTGTTCAATAACCAATGAGATGCGTTTCATTCGGGTGTTGCCATTAAACAATAAACAAATAATCGTGATTTATGTGCCACGCACAATAACATAATATATATATATATATATATATATAGATAGATAGATAGATAGATAGATAGATAGATAGATTCTTTATATTTCATACCTACAATGAAGAGAACAATTTTTTTACCTTTTGACAAAAATGTCACATTATTAATTATATTAGATAATTTCTTTTTCTGAAAAACAAATGTTGTCAAAATTTTCTATACATTTTCCAAATGAAATTTTAAAATTCTAACGAAGTGAATGTCATATATAAATTAATATTACTTACATTTTCATCTAATGCATAAATAATTTAGCTTATGTTAAAAAAAAAAAAAAAACATATCCATAGCTATTAACAATTATAAGTAAATTTAAAGCCATAATTTAATTTAATTTAGATATGTTTCGAAAATTCTGCAAATATATTTCACTCACGCTGAGATAAGAAAAAATTAACATTTGCAACGCATCCAAGCTGAAAAGTTTTCAAAAAGTTATTAACGGGTAAATTAATTAATTGCAAATATTCAAATTTGTCAAAAATACTTGTGAGATTAATTAGCAGCATTTGCACAGTCATTTAATTACAAGAACACAAGCGCAACCTAAGCAAATATAAAGGCAGGTGCAATCTTCATAAATTAATTTTTTAATTTGTGACATTACCTGGATGAAGTATAATCATTAATCCGTTTTGTTCAGAACTCTAAACCTCCTTGACTTTTTATTTCGTTACACCAAATAATTGTTTTAAATGCGACTATAATTTAAATGAAATGACACTTTAAATTATGACAGTTAAAGAAAACATTTTAAAAATTAGAATATTTGCTATTTTCGAATTTTTAACAAGAAAAAATATGTTATTTTCATTTGTTGAAGAAGAATTTTTATTAAAAAAAACATATAAAAGTAAAAACACTTAAAAAACCACTCTTTTATAAGCATTAATAAAATAACATTAATTTTGCTCACACTGCATTCTGTGATGCCTGAAAGAAAAGATTTAGCCAAAAGAAAACTACGAACTGTATTTGATAATTCAGTTTTGGTGATTCAATACACGCAAAAAATTATTTTCCTTAAATGAATGCTTGGCTAGAGATACGAAACTTACTAATAGCAATTATAAAATGATTTGGCATGAAAGAATTTGTTGCTGTATCCAATGTTAAGCAAGCAATCTTACAAGTTGAGATAGCTTTTGTGAACAAGACAGAAGCTATATCAAATTTCTTTGGATGGCAGATGGTAATTGTGATAAATTAAATGTTTTTAGACATTTTCCTGTTGTCTTTGGACTTACCTCCAGTACATTTTTACTGAAAGCTACTCTTAAAAACTATTTAAAGAACACTCATTCCTTTAAGAATACTACTGAATATTACAAGATCCCTTTTACGTCAACTATGTCTTGATAGTTTTGACAGTTTTGAAGTGTATGAAACATTTGTGGAACAGTCAAAAATTTATTACTTTAGAAAAAAATTGACTTAAGAGACTGGTAAAATAATTATTCAAAATTAGAAACTTCTTAAAATTAAAACCCAGATATAATCGTTATTGGAACAGAAAAGCTAGATGAATTGATATCTGGCTTGTAATTCGTGTGATACCTATATTGTTAAAAATGCCGTGCTGGGTTGAACCAATTTTTTTGGCTTGTAATAGCTGAAACCATAAGATGGTGAAATATTCCTCGAATATTTGGAATCTTGGTTATAAAAGTGAGTTTTATAAAAATACACTCCTTAAAGAGTGGAGTTTTCCACTCTCTAGAAAGGAGTGAGATGTCTCACTCCTGAAAGAAGAGTGACTTACGTGTGCATTGCTTATTAACCAATCAGAGCAGCAAGGCGACGACACCCTTTAAAGATAAGAAAAATGATCACTTTTTCGTCCGCCATTTTAAGATTAACAGATTAGGATATCATTAAAATTATTCTTTGGAATACATAAAATGAAGGTAAGTCTTGTTTAATTTTAAGCATTTATCCGTGTAGATATGTGGAATGTCCAGATTATGAGCTAAATAGTTGTATGTTTGTATAGCAAAAGATTGATCGTGGAGTATTCATAAGTGATTGTGAGATTTCTTCATGTAGCGATCTGAAATGTAATTGTTTTAAGGGGACCGGGAAAGCCGTATCTCCGCCATGTTAAATTCACCAACTTTATGTACCTTTTTCTCAGAAATGGTGAAAGATAGAGGTCTGGATTTTTTAGAGTAGTTTGAATAACATGCTTTACGTTTTTTAACTGACCATTTTCGTTCTAAAGGGATTGTGAGATTTCTTCATGTAGCGGACTGAAATGTAATTGTTTTAAGGGGACCGGGAAAGCTGTATCTCCGCCATGTTAAATTCGCCAACTTTATGTACATTTTTCTCAGAAATGGTGAAAGATAGAGGTCTAGATTTTTTAGAGTAGTTTGAATAACATGTTTTACGTATTTTAACAGACCATTTTCGTTCTAAGTAAAATTCAAAATTAATTATTAATTATTTATTGAAAATCATTTTTAAATTAGCACTTTTTGGTAAGATTTCACTGCCTAAAATAAATAATTCTCAACAAATCATTAAATCCCTGTGCATACAATATAACATAGTATAAGTATTAAAAAAATCTGAGTTCTTATGTTTAATAGATATTGAAACAAGTTGGAAATTGCTCACCAAACGTGGCAAATGAGGTGCGTTCGTACTATAACTAGTTTTAGAAATATTTTTTGCACCGCATATTGTACTGAATGTATATTTTAGTGCAATACATAAGTGCATATCCATTTCATTCTGTTCTGAAAGGCTGTAACATCATTAAAATGCACTTAAAATATTTTTTTTCCCTATTGGCCGTCATGTAGCGGAAAACTTTTGACTGTCCTTGTAATTAAACTATGCATCCGATTTTCCTGAAATTTGAAATGAGTCTACAAAATTTTGCAACAAATATATATTTTAAATTTTAGATTATTCGGAAGGCTGTAACATCATTAAAATGTACTTGCAATAATTTATTCCTATTGGCCGTAATGTAACGGAAAACTTTTGACTGCCCCTGTAATTAAACTATACATCCGATTTTTATGAAATTTGAAATGACTCGACAAAAGTTTGCAACAATTATATATTTAAAATTTCAGACCATTCGGTTGGGTAGTTTTTGCTCTGTTATATGCGGGTGTTGAATTCAGACCCTTATCTCCGGGAGGGATTTCTGTGGTTCCGGAGGGGGGGACACATTATAGAGTTATGGGGTGGAATTGCACTTTTTGACCATTGAAAACACAAAATCTCAAATCTTCCGGAGGGGAAATCCCCCCCCCCGGGCCACCCCCTGAAATCAACACTGATAGACAGACTAAACGACGAATATAGGGGCTACGTATTTATATAATTACGAACGCACCTAAAAAAGGAACATAAACATGAAAAATCCAAGTTTTGAGGAAAAGTCGATTAAAGATTTATTGCCATTAAGCTGTGAAGTACTCTTAGAAAGAATGAATAATTTCAACACTTATTTTTTATATATATAAACATGTGTGACACATCGTTGGAAAGACAAATGTTTAAACTATTTAATGATATAAAAAAATAAAAATCGCTTTTTAGGTGCGTTCGTGCAAAAACTACCTTACCGAATCGTTTGAAATCTAAAATATATAATTGTTGTATAATTCTGTCGCGTCATTTCAAATTTTATGAAAATCGGATGTATAGTTTAATTACAGGGACAGTCAAATTTTTCTGTTACATTACGGCCAATGGGAAAAATTATTGCAAGTGCATTTTAATGTTGTTACAGACTTCCGAATGGTCTTAAATTTTAAATAGGGCAGATGTGCCAGTAATGGTCACCCTTTGATGTTTTTGGTTCATAAAAAAATAAGTAATAAATATTTAACTTTAATTAATTTTTTTTATAATTTCCCCTTGCATGTTTTATAAAACTGGGTTATTGTTGACACTTTTAATCAAACCAATTAGGAAGTAGAAAATAATGTTTCAAAGTTTCGCTGTTTTTCTGTGAAAATCTTAATGAAGAGGCTAAGAGCTGGCTTCGTTTAATTAATTTATATATTATTTATTTTCTCGCAAAATTTGAATGCTTTTGTTTGAGTAGCAATAGAAAACTTAGACTTTTATATACTAATGGCCATTTACGAAATTTCATTTATTTTTAAGGTTTTAAGAGGGGGTGTCTATTACTAGAATGGTTAATTAGTCATTTTCCACCAAAACTTTTTAAATAGCTGCTTTTAAGTTAGTTTATGTGATTAATAAAATTTCAATATTTTATTCTTTTTTTATGTATATATACTTTGCTATTTTAAAATCTGGCAATCAAACCAGCTAGGTAGTAGAAAATATTGTTTAAGAGCACAGCCAAAGACGGGCTCATAGGGCTTAATACCTCTCCTTTTAAATAAAAGCAATTAAGTTACAGAAGCTATTAAAAATCTATTTTCTGTGTTAAATGTTTGCTTATTCATATCTGAAAAAAAAGAAGCAAAAAAAAGAAATATTCCTTAATTTATAGCCAATATTCATGAAACTGGTAAATCTGCAGATCAGTGGCCTCAAACATCAGTTCTACAGTTTTATTTTGAAATTATTTTACTTAGCATTTAAAATATTCAACTCACAATATCATTTCTTTCATATTTGCAATATTAATTAGTATAAATGATATATCAAGTAGTCTCTGGAAGATTAATTGTTAAAAATAGAGAGACAAAACTAAACATCAATAACATTCCAAAACTTTTTTATTATTATTACCTTTTAAATCCCCCACTGTTTCAATAATTTAATAGCTGTAATTGCCTGATATTTAGTATTTTAAACTATCCATCTAAAATAACTAAAACATTGATCGTCTGATAATTACAATAATTGATGCAAACAGTAAATGATCATCACAAACATTTTATTAATTACCGGTATCCTTATTGTTAAATTTATTTGAAAATAGCCATTTTGTTTCATTAGTATGTTTTCATTAAATTCTGGCTCTAAATACAGTCATAAAAACAATTATATTTATTACTTTTTATGGGGTGTCCATTACTGGGCCAGAGGGTGTCCATTACTGGGCTTTTGGGTGTTTTGGTATATTTCTGTTATTTAAAATTAAATTTCGATTCACATTGGGAAATGAGACTATAAGAATGGATAAATATTGTTGATAGATTAATATAATATTGAAAAAACTGGAATGTAATAATTATAACTATTAATAAAAAAATAATTTTAAAAGAAATTCCTTAAGAGTGTCCATTACTGGCACATCTACCCTATTTAATTGTTGCAAAATTTTGTCGAGTCGTTTCAAATTTAATGAAAATTGGATGTACAATTTAATTACAGGGAGTCAAAAGCTTTCCGTTAACTTTAAGGTCAATGGGAAAAAATTATTTCAAGTGCATTTTAATGATGTTAGTCTTTTGAACAGAATGGAATTGATATGCACTTATAAACAGTGTTGGGTATGAACGCGTTCATTGAACGAAAGTTCACGAACTTAGCTCACTTTCTGTGAACGTTGAGTTGAACTTGATTCACTCTTTGATAAACGAACGTGAACTGAGCGAAAGCTCAAAAAATCCGTGAGTTTGAACGAAATTTACAACTCAAACTCAATTTTTTTCATAACGTATTTTTAAATTTTTCCAGCCGTTAAGAACATGTTTTTCCCATTCAAATGCCATTTAGAGGCCTAAACCGACTCGGGACAGGTCGAGTCTGATCATCAGTTTTTCTGGGTCGTGCCCGGGCCTTGCTTTCTCTGGAGGCTTGGGCCGGGCCGAATCGAACTTATTTCTGGACCTGTGCTTTATTCTTCCTAGAAGTCTGCACCGACAGAAATTTTCTGGCCCGGTCGCCCCTGCTTGTATGAAAATTATTGCACCGTCCCAGTCTGACTCGTGGAAAAATCTGTTTAAGGAACAACCTACCTTGGGTCAATAATTTTTTCCGAAAAAATATATTTTTTAAAATTACCATTGTTCTACAATTAAAATTCTCTTTACAGAATAGTACTACATATACATTTCTAGGAGGCAGGAGATACAGTACTTTAAAACCTGTTATAAGAATCTGTGTCTGACGAGATCCTGTTTTAAACGGAAAAATTTCTTGATAGGTGGATCTGAATCTTCAAAATGGATATAATAATCCGCTTGAAAATAAATACTACATTTGCAAGAGACGGCATACTTGGTAAAAAAGGAACTTAGCTATAACGATTTTTTTTTCTCTCCTATATGATTCCGTCTTAGAAGGTTTTTCGATATAGAATTTTTCACATTTTTAAGTTTTTAAGCCGTGTAAATAGATTAATGGTATTAATAATAATGCAGATATTTACTTACAAATAGAGGTTGATTAAAAAATCAATATAGCTTACAATAGGATATATAGAAAGAAATGTAGTAGAAACAGTATTTTGGAGCGGATGTCCCAGTTCCCAGTACTATGCAATCTAAGACAGAGGTCTGCACGGGCCGAAATTTCAAGGCCTGGCCCGATCCATAGAAGAAAAATTCGGCCCGGGTCGGTATAAACATTAACAGTTCGTGTGGGCCCGTCCCGTAGAGAAAAAAATATTGGCCCGACCCGGCCAGGTATCAGCTAAAAGTTCGGACCGAGACCGGCCCGGCCCGAATGAATTTCTACAAAACATTGATTTTTACGTCGATTTGGTTAAAAATTTGGAAGTTCTGACCAAAAATACTTATATTTACTTTTTATTGTTATGTTTATAGATTTCATTTTTATAGAAGTTATTGCGATATTTATTATTTTAATGAATCGCTATTTGTGCTATGTAAATGTTTCGGTTATAATTAATATAGTTAATCCACATTCAAAATATTAGAGATTTAAAAATCTGAAAAATGTAATATAGTAAAATCTAATAAGACGGAATTGCATAGGGAAGGAGAAAAAATGCGTTTTAGACAAGTTCCCTTTTTAGGAGGTGTAAATGTATTATATATTCTTTTCTTATGTATTAGTACATTCATTTTGCATGGACCAACATATTTTTCACGTTAATAGAGGATATCGCCATAGGCAGGTTTTTTTTTCACACGTTTTACTATATTTTAATTTTAACAATTACTACATTTTAATAAGCCTAGAAATCTACTATTCTTTATAAAGAATAAAATTAAATGTTTATTTGTAGAACAATGGCGATTTAAAAATATATGCACTTTTTCCAAAAAATTTTCTGCCTGGCCAAATTTTACTGGTTTTTGAATGGACCATGCCACGCCGAGACAATAATTTTCATACGAGGCTGGATCAAAATCAGGACTGAAAATTTAGGTCCGTGAAGATTAGGAAGAATGATACCATACCAGTCTCGGTTCGGTACGGAGAAAATAAAGAGACGCCCTGCCCTGTCCTTCAGGAAAAAAGGCCCGAGCCCGGCCCAAAAAGTGCAGTGACTAGGCCCCTCCCGGCCCCAACCTTCAGAAAAAAGTACGACCCGGACCCGGCCCGTTTGCTGTGAATGAAAATAAGCCCGTGCAGATCTCTGGACTATGGCACTTTTATTTAAAATGAACAGTATAAACATGAAAAAGAGACTGAAATAAATATTTTTACTTTCTTCTATCTTTACAAGAAGAAAATATTGGATTCGTGAAAACTTTCGAATCCAGTTTTCGACGGATTTATACGTTTTAGGGGTCAAAGATCACGAAAAATATGTTTTTACAAAATGGCTGTCTGTGAGTCTGTCTGTGTGTGACACAAATTTTGTGAGCGTTCTATCTCAAGAATTAACGAACGGAATTTAATGAAACTTTAGATTCTGTTAGTCTCTGATATAAATTGGTGCTGATTACTTTTTGGTGTAAATCGCTCAACAAGTGGCGCTACTATGCTGCATTTTTCACGATTTCCGCAATTGCTGTATCTCCAGGACTAATGCATGAATTTTTATCAAACTTTAGATTCAGTTAGTTCCTGATATAAATTGATCTTGGCAAGTTTTTCGTGTAAATTGCCGAACTGGTGCCACTGCTAAACAGAACTTTTCACAATTTCCGCAATAGCTCTATCTCAAAAACTAATGCACGGATTTTCATCAAACTTCAAATTCAGTTAGAAGTTCACGTAAGTTGTTGGTGTAAATCACCTAACCGGTGCGGTGCTGTGCTGCATTCAGGGCTTAATTTGCGCCGGAGCCCAGCTGCGGTACTTTTCTGGTTTTAGTAATTTTTTAAATATTGGTCGGCATTCACCGGAGCTCATAAATACAGGGCTCCGGAGCCCAATGCAATAGTGCTTCCGAAAAACCGAAGCCTAAATTATCCTTCCCTTCCCTTCCCATCTCCAAGCTTTTCCATTCTTTTTTATCAAAACACTTATATTTGACGTAATGTGTCGCACACGCAGGAGATGGAGATAAAACGGACTCAATTTTTATATCAGTTTTGGAGCTTGGACCGACTCGAGCTCAATCTGTCTTACATTCAAAATTTTAATTTTAATGCTATTTTGATCAGAATGAAGGGAAAACAGAAATCGTGTTTTTCTATTTCAAATTTATGTTGGCGACTTGTTGATATAGTGCCACTAAAGAGACTGAACAATGAATTTGCTTTCAGTTCTATTTTCTTTTGTGACAGTAGGATAATTTTTAATTGGCTGTTTTTTATTTTATTATTATTTAGATATCTAACCTGAAAAGAATATTTTCTGTTTTTAGCCTACGAGCATCAGCTTGAGGGGCTTTTTTTTGTTTGAGGTTTGTTTCTCAACTATTGCTCACGAGTATTAAAATCACGTTACTGATTTTTCTATTTATTATGTATCATGAACGCTGCTTATGCTAAGTCTCTGCTTTGCACATTTATGAAGTCACTTTCATTTTAAGTAGATATAATTGCCATGCATTGTTATTCTGATAGAAATACAATCGAGCGGTGTTCCTTCTTTTTCTATAAAAGCATAGAATCTTTCCGATGTCAAAATTTTAAATTAATCTAATTTCAGGGACTCAGCACAAAAGATTGTTATGCGGAAAGAATCGATTATAGTTTAAGATATGCACCTTTTATAGGAAATTAAAAATATTTGTTCCATTCTTCAGCATAACAATATTAATTGCTGTAAATTTCATTAATTTTTTTCTTAAAAATGCATAGCTGCGAACTATTCCTTTTATGTGTTACCACTATTTCCGAATCATAATGCTTACCATATTTAATCTCAGAATTGTGACATTAATTAACATTAAAATTAGGCAAATATTACTATTCAGAAGGAGTGATAACTAAAAAGTGCAATTGTTAACAGCTAAGTACGAGTATATGCTGATAAATATACTACTTAAAATTTTTATTTTGCTAAAGGAAAAAAAATGCTTTAAATTTTGCAAATAATGTACGAAATATAAATATGGAGATTGGAGTGACAAGGGGAGGGGGGGGGGGGAGAACGGTACAACTGTTAGTACCGTTATCGCAGAATATCAGAACTCCCATACTTTTTTTCTTAGAAATAAAGCCCTGGCTGCATTGTATTAGCATGTATGAGACAGAAGAAAGTTTTGGGATTGCCACATCCGACTAGTTTTTTCTGTCAAAACGCTTTCGCACATGACCAAATTTTAAACATATGGACGTAAAAATAAATATCTTTACAGAAGAATGAACACTATATGGGCTGCTGATGCATTTTATGCAACATTTATAAAAACTATCATTAAGGGTGTTCTCAAATCCAAAAGGGCAAAATTCTGACATAAGTTTTAATTTATTTTTGTTCGAAAATGCATGAAACTAGCTGGTGTTGTTGTTCAGGAACTATGTAATTGAGCTGTTTTTTCCATTTTTTTGCAAACGCAATAGATCTTTCAGAAAATAGAGTCAAAGTGGGCGTTTTGAACCGAATTTTTGCGCGAAGGGAGAAAGAGCACTCAAGAGCGGGCGAAAAACGTGTTTGTCACGTGATCGAATTCGCTTATAACTCAATAGGTAATTTATTTATCATAAAATGGAAACACAATTCAATCCAAATGGCTTCCATGGCCAGGCTTTCCAATTTTATACCTTTCCGTTAAAAATGAATTCGTAAATATGTCAAAACGTTTTGCGCTTGTTGAGCAGAGCAGTTAAGAACAGCCTTAAGAAATTCCAAATTCTTCCCAGAAAGTTTGAATAGTTATTTTTATTATTATAAATATAAATATTTCGTAAATAAAATAAAGGAAAATTAGTATTGAAAATTTTATTCTAACTGTAAAAAGAAAAACATAATTAAAAATTTTCTTCCTCGGGGTGTTCAGAGCGCAAATTTCTCTTTCTTAGTGTTTTTTTTTGCGCCACTTAGGACGAGTAAATTTTACTTTTTTTTTTTTTTTCAGATCATATCAGACATAGAACCCTGCGCTGGTCGAGAGCTCGACCCGAACCCAAAAATTCTATTTGAAATCAAACCGCAATCCGACCCGAGCCCGACAAAAAGAATAAGTTCGATCCGCAACCCGACTCGAACGCACTAAAATAATTTTCGGCGATCAGCAACTCGACCAGAACCCGAAATGAAAGGAAAGTAAATTATGTTTTAATGCAATTGTGAAAAGTAACCTACATTTATATCTCTACTACCAATTTTATGTTTTTATAGAAAAAAAGGCAAGTGTTTAATATTCAAATATTCATAAAAAATCAATCATCTCAAAAATATTCGCTGACTAGATGTGCACTTTCAGGAGTATCCATTATGAAAATCTTATTGTATATAGATTTTTAACCCTTTAACCGTCTGGCCCGGATTTTTCCGTTCCTATAAATCATGTTAAAGTGGCTGTAGACAAAAATATTTTAAACATAATTTTATTTTAAACCATATATAGAGAGAAGTGATATTAAAGATATTATAGCATCAAACTGCACTTGATAAATATATATATCCTCGAATTTACAAGCATTTTTATAAAAATACAGGAAAACCCTCGGACGGTGAAAGGGAATGAAAAACTATTTTGGATATTCTTTTGAAAAATCTGGTCAACCCGAACCCGAATCACAAGAGTCAAAATCCAATCCGAACCCGAAAAAGGATAGTCAACACGACCTAAACCCGACCTGCAGTAAGAAAGTAAAAGTGAACTTAATCCGAAACCGCCTAGCAACGAAATAACATCACGCCAAGCCAACTCCATCCGAGCCGCTGGTCGGGTTGGGCAACCCGACTCGATGCAGGATTCTAATCAGAGGTAAACGAAATTCAATTAACGGCAACTCTATCTTTTACGAATGAGAAAGCAAAACAATTAAATTAAATCTTAATTATTATTTTTCATGTTTAAAAAAATAAATCAAAACGCACTTTTCATTGCATTGTCTCTCCCCCCCACCTTTTTTTTTCAGAGTCCCTCTAAGTTTTAATTGGGAAAATATAAAAGCCCGATAACCACGAACACTTATAATTGATATTCCAAAATTTTCGCAGCCCACACACCATGAGGAAATAAAATAGTCTTATCTTTAGGATGAAAAAGTCTCTTTTAAAGAAACAGGAGAATTTGTGGAAGAGATAATATCTTTGTCCCAGATCCCAGATACCAGACTATATCGTAAAAGGATAGAGAAAGCGTACAAAGGAAAGACCCCACATCATGTTGAATGGATCCATAGACAAAAAGTCAAGTTCGCTTAGGTATACCGTCGCAATACCGTTTCGATACGGCATTGTTACAAGACAACAGGAAGGGACGCCAAAGATGTTTGTTTTGTGCTTTGTTGAATAGAATATAAGTAATCGGGGCCGGCCCAAGGACATTTAGGCGCCCGTGCGAGTACCCATGGGGGCGCCCCCCCCCCATAAACACAAGAAAAATTGCTTGACATAGTCTTAATTTTTTTAAATATTCGTACTTTTTATATATACTATTACTAATTATTTAAGGTATTAATTTAAAGTATTTTAAAAACAGGTAAAAGATTTTAAATTTAATCCCATCTTTGAGTTTGTATTTGGTAAATTGTAAAATCAGGGAAATTTCAATTTTACAGTAATTATCAATCTTAATGTGTAACATTACGGTACAAATGTAAAACACAAGTACACAGCACATGATATTGGACGAAAATAACAATAATAAGTTAATGAATTAAAATAAACTTTTTTAGAAGAATACTGTTTGGAATATTACAAAATAAAGAAGCGGAACTACTAGTAAATAGCAACTATGAAAGATGAAAACTATAATCTTGTCTCATTATTTAGTACATAAAAAGTACGAATAAATGTCATATTTAAATATCGATTTTCGTACAGGGCTCACTTTTCATGGTGAAAACTTTCGAAACAATGAAAAACCCTGTTTTCTCTTCAGCTAATTCCGGAAACATAAATATTCTTATTCTTTCTTTTCATTTTTTGAATGGTTCTCAATCTCTGTGATGATATTTACGAAAAAAATAAAAAATAACTTACTAAAAATTTATTTTTTTAAGTAACCTAAATTATTAAACACTAAGAAAAAACTATGACTGAGAATAAGAGTTGTATTTATAATAATAAGGAATACGGTTAACAAATCCCCCCCCCCCCAAAAAAAAAAAAAAGTTTCCTGGATTTCATTCTACTGGTGCCAACACTAGAATTAAACAAACCATCCAAAGAAAATCTTTAAGTATTCAAAATTTACGTTTCGGCGCCGCACTGAAATTGGATAAAGCAAGTGTCATTATAAAATCATAGGTGTAGGACATCATAAAAAAATTGACGTATCGGGCACTAAATGGAAAAAAAGTTATTTAACGATAAATGTATTAAATGAAACATTTTTTCAAGACGATTACAAAATAAAATTTATATGCAGATAAATTATTATTATTATTATTATATACAGTCAAACCTCGTTAACATGAATCTCAAGGGGAATGAAATTTTTGTTCATGTTATCCGTAGTTCATGCTATCAGTAACAAAAATTCCTCATTAAAAAAAAATTTGAGAAAAATACATATAGGGGAGACTGGGGGCTAATGGGACATGGGAGCTAACGGGACAACAGGGTTTTCTCGTAAAATATAACAGTCAAAATTTATCAGTAAATGTCATTTCTAGTATTACACAAGAAACATGCATTGAACCATTTTTTTTTTTTTTCATTAGCTATTTGCAAAGCACGAAACAAGATATATTTAAACATCAAGATGATTTTTTTTTTATATTTAATAAATATTTGTTTTGATCAACGCTTAAATCAGTTTTTAATAATAATACCTTTTATAATGAAGTTTTTATACAATGTTCATTTTTAAACATATTTCGTACCAGAGATAAAAAATTAACTTACAATAAGCTTAATTGGGGTGGAAAAGAATTCATGGACAAATGTGGATTTTACATAGGGTCTAATGGGAGAAAACTTTGTTTTAGAATTGAGACTTATTTTTATTTTAATAATTAAACTATTATATTTCTTTATTCATTAATAGAACACATGCTAGATTTCATATGAAAGTTGCAATACTAAACTGTAAATTTTAGACGTGTGAAGAAAGAAACAATATATAAAAATACTTCCTTTAGGTAGCAACTTTCCCTAATACTGGTGATATGTAGCTGGTGACACGTATTGTATTGTCCAAAATTGAGAAAATTCTAATGGCAATTGTACAAGTTTCCATCGCTCTAAAGAATAATCCTTTTCATGAAACTCTAAAGTACAACCCATTATTCCCCAGGGAAAAGGAAGCTTTTACACTTTTCTAGGAATTTTCGTTCATGTTAAGCGTCAAAATTTGTCATGGGACATCGAGAATTGTTCATATTAAGCGAAATTTCACGTTAACCGTGTTCATCTTAAAAGGAGAAAAGACACTAGAATCCGTATTCATTTTGACGGGGACAGTGGGAACTGTTCATGTTAAAAGTAATTCACGTTAAGCGTGTTCACGTTAACGAGGTTCGACTGTATATATATTTTTTAAAATAAACTCCAGTTTCACAATTTTACATTGTAAAGCTTATATTGATTTATTCAACGCGCTCTTTTCTCCTGTTTATGAGAAATCAAGGTAAAGTAACCTTACTATAAACTTCTGTTTAGTAGATTAACAAATAATAAAGTCCTTCCGGCCAGTGCCGGGAGGAAGAGGTAGCTTTCATATTCCTTATTTTAAAAAAGCCAACTTATATTATTCAAACACACGAAGCTCAATTAAGTGGAAACCGAATGTATGAGATTCAATACTAATTTTTATCAATACTAAATCATTATAAATGAGACTTTCGCGAAATTAGTCAGATTTATCCAAGCTGCTTTTATTTAAAGTAACTTATATTTGGCTGCCAAATTCGGCGATTTCTTAAAATGCCTGCCATTTTAAGATAACATGGTGGATGAGGCTAACCAGTGAACTTGGTCGAGACCTTAGTAATTCCTGTGCACATGCTCAGTCACATCAGAATCGGTTGATATATACGAGTGCTGTCGCAGGCAAAAAATCAGATTTTTCAAAATGTCACCCACGTTAGAAATTGAAACTGCTATATCTGAGCCATTTTTTAAGATAAAGACAAACTAAAAATGCTCCTGAATCCTTATATCGAGGTCAAATACTTAAGAAAGAAACCTTTTTCAATTTCTAATTTTTTTGCACCTCACTTTAAATATATATATTTTTTAATTTAATGGCCGCCATTATGAAACAAGATGGCTGATGAAGCTGGCAAGCGAACTTGGTCGAGATATTGATGTATACTATCCACATGCCTTCTTCCATGGAAATAGGCGAATACGTGTGGTATCGCGAGACAAATACAAGATCGTTTCAAAGTGTTAGCCATGATAGAAATTCAAAGTGCTATAATTCAACCACTTTTTAAGATCAAATTTTCAGAAACAAAAACTGCTTCAGAATCTTTGTATCAAGGCCAAACACATAAAAAAAATCTTTTTCATTTTCCAATTTTTTAATACCTCATTTTAAATTTTAAATTACATTTTTTTTAAAAATGGCAACCCTTTTGAAACAAGATGGCGAATGAAGCTGGCCAACGAACTCGGTCGAGACATTGGTATGTACTATGTACAGACCAAGTTACATTCAAATCGGTTCACAAATACGCCTGTTATCGCGTGACAAAAATCAGGTCGTTTTAAAATGTCAGCCACAATAGAAATTCAAAATGTTATAACTCAGCCATTTTTTTAGATATAGACGAAACAAAACCTGTTCCGGAATCTTTGAATTAAGGTCAAACACATACGAAAAAACTCTTTTTCATTTTCCAATTTTTTGGTATCTCATTTTAAATTTAATTTTTTTTTAATTTTTTTAAATGGCCGCCATTTTGAAACGAGATGGCGGATGAAGCTGGCCAACGAACTCGGTTGAGTTATTTGTATGTACTATGTACACACCAAGGTACATACAAATCGGTTCATAAATACGTCTGTTATCACGTGGCAAAAATCAGGGCGTTTCAAAATGTCAGCCACACTAGAAATTCAAAATGCTATAACTCAGCCATTTTTTAAGATATAGACGAAACAAAAGCTGCTCCAGAATCTTTTTATCGAGGTCAAATACATAAGAAAAAAATATTTTTTCAATTTTCAATTTTTTGGTACCACATTTCAAATTTAAATTTTTCTTAAAATTTTAAATGGCCGCCATTTTTAAACAAAATGGCGGATGAATCTGGCCAACGAACTCGGTCGAGACATTGGTCTGTACTATGTATAAACGAAGTTACATCCAAAACGGTTCATAAATACGCCTTTTATCGCGTGGCAAATTTCAGGACGTTTCAAAATGCCTGCTTCGCTAGAAATTCAAAATGCTATAACTCAGCCATTTTTTAAGATATAGACGAAACAAAAACTGCTACGGAGTCTTTGTATAAAGGTCAAATACATAAAAAATAAATATTTTTCCATTTTCAATTTTTTGGTGCCACATTTCAAATTTTAAATTTTTTTTAAATTTTTAAATGGCCGCCATTTTGAAACAAAATGGCGGATGAAGCTGGCCAACGAACTCGGTCGAGACATTGGTATGTACTATGTACACACCGAATTACATCCAAATCGGTTCATAAATACGAGAGTTACAGTGTGACATAGGTCAGATATATATATATATATATATATATATATATATTGATATATATATATATATATATATATCAATTTTGAACGGAGGGTGGTTTCGGGGTCTGGGGGTCATGATCGATGAAAATATACCAAAATTTTTTGAAATCGCTTTCCTCCGAACGGCTGCAATAGGTAGCTTTTTGTAAAGAAAGCTACCTAAAAGTGTATGTCATGGGTGCTGGTGGGAGGGAGAGGGAGGGCGGGGGCAAGGGGAAGGGCCTTTGCTCCACCCTTTTGAAAAAAAAAAATTCGTCATTGTAGATGATTTAAAAAAAAGAGGGGGGGGGGTAAAATTTACTTTTTTCGCTTAATTTTAAATAATAAATCACTAAGGGAAAAATTGCGCTTGGGCATAAGTCTATGCATATAATAAAAAGGCTTAGAACAATATTATCCCAAAGAAACCTTACCCCTAAGCAGATTTCGTCCTTCCAGTACTTAAGATGCAAATTATTTAACAAAATAATGAATAATCTCTGTAATTTTGAATAGAATTCCCTTTCGGTTTAGGTAACCTTTGACTCACTATCAAATACATAATCTGATTCCAAAAAAGTCTTTTTTTTTTTCATTTTAGTTAAATTTCCAGCAATTTTTATTTTTAAATTATCAATATTTGCTTAAAATTTCCGTTATTTTAATTTCAGTATTGCGATTACTCCACTTATAAACCATACTTATATTCCACTAATAAACAATCCCTAATGATGAATGATACAGTGCATTATTATAACGCAATTGTATATTTTTATGACGTTATTTTTTACTGGCCTTCCGCTCAGTGTTCCTTTCAGAGCACGTTTCGGAAAACTGGGCAGTACGTAAATTAAAAGAATATGGCATAGGGCTGAATGAAATCACTGAAGTGGGAAGATTTTGGAACAAATGTGTGCCTGTAACAAAAAAAGAAATAATTTAATCTCTTTCCGTCAATTGAGCTCCGGCCGCCCTTTAAGATGATAAATATTGGAATAATTAAACACTAAAAGAATTGTACTGCTGATCGAAAAATTTCCCAAGTAGGGGGTGGGGGTTGGGGGTCTTGCGCCAGAGAGGCACTACCTTCCACGATATGTGCCTGAAAGAAACATTGGTTCCGATCAGAGCCTGATTATCGCAAGGGCAAAAGAGGTAGCTGCCCAGGCTCTCAACTCTAAAATACCCACAACCCACTTCAAACCCCAAAATCGTTTTTTTAATAAGTAGAAATTGTGGCTAAAAGCATGTTATAGGGGGTCCCATCTGAATCTTTGCCTTACGCACCAGGGCGCCATATAGGCCCTTGTTTCGTCGCTCTGAGTTTAGGGCGCAATGTCCTTCGTAATTTCAAGAACTGACAACTTTGAAATACTACGATCATGCTTTGTAACCTTAAATATTGTGCTATGTTTCACATTCGCATGAAAATTTCTCATTTAAGCGAAATAAATAACTGAATCAAGCTACTTGAAAAATGTTTGGTTTGATTCATTTTTACCTATTAAATATTCAATTTACAGCAGTTTAATAAAATAATTAGTGAACGGCCGAATTGTATTGTCTCGATACTGCGGTATTTTAATAAGAATTATTTACCTAGATATTTTGTATATTTGACGTGAATGCATATATTGATAAAACATAAAGTATTATTAAATGAAATTTTAACTTTGTTTTGTCTGATTGATCTTTAACCACTACTATTTGAGAATAAAAGACAATAATAATAAATAAAAAATCATGCATTTCGTATGGGATAATGAGATATGATGCACGTGTAATAATTATAAAGATATTATGCTGGCTTACGATACTTTAGTTTCCTCCAAAAAATATATATAACTTCTTTTAATAAGTACAATCTCCAATATTTCACAGTAAATTTGAGAGATTTAAAATATATATTTTATATTTTTTAGCAATGCAGCTTAAATTACTTAAGCATGGAAATCCTCTTTGAGTATAGCCCCACCAGTGACCGAGAGGTTCTGCTCTCGAAGCTGGTAGACGGGAGGTGCTGGGTTCGATCCCAATCGCGCCCGTCGGCCTAATCGTTCGGAGTTTTCGTGGTTTTCTTCGAACCTTGGTTCCCCAAGCGTTAATACGGGTTAGGTTCCCTTAGAAAGACCCCCACGAAGGGCACTCCCCTCCTTAGGGCCTCCATCCCTCGTGTTGATAATTGGCCGACATAAATACAACCAACCTCTCTGAGTATAAAAGGGACTAGGATGAATTACGATTCTAAACAAATATCAATTTAAACTATTATATATTTCTAAATATATATATATATATATATATTTATATTTAATTCCAACATTACTATAGTGAGTTCCGAATCTTTATCAATGTCATTGTTTCATAAAATAAAAGGGGGCCAGCAGTTTTATTTTATTTTTAAGGGGTGGGAGGATAATAAGGACTATTATATCTTTAATGCATTCCATTTTCTCTATGAAACTAAAAAGAGACGAACTTTTAATATGAATATATGATGCGAATATCTAATTATTACACAATCACCTTTTTGTATAAATGAAAAAGTATAAAAAACAAAATAATAAATTTTTAGTACCATTGAACGATTGAAAATATATCTTCCATGCTCGTTAGATTTA
The DNA here is from genome assembly GCA_963932465.1 of Maratus speciosus. NCBI lineage: Eukaryota > Metazoa > Arthropoda > Arachnida > Araneae > Salticidae > Maratus > Maratus speciosus. The sequence continues at coordinate 173,742,100 of OZ010788.1, forward strand.
AACTTTATTTTTCTTTCGTTTTATATACAATTATTTCATTAAAAAATATAAATTTGTAAAGAATAAAAAACGCCAACTTATCGTGCAGATGCGATATATAAAAAAATACATTGAATTAGAGGTATGCACGGAAGGAAATTTTCAGGCCGAGCGCGACCGAGACAAACCGTACACAATTTTTCTTTTGGCCCAGTAAAAAAGTTTTAAGTTTGGACAGAACTGCTCCGAGAACAACTCGACCCGTTCAAAAAAGTTATTGAAAAAGAAATCCGGTATAAAAACTAAAACTTCGGCCCAGCATTGCACAAAAAATTAATTGGCTCGGCTAGGCTCGACCGGGCTGAACAGATTTTTACGCCTATAAGGTTAAAATTGTCTTTTACGGGAAGTCCTAACTAAAAATGCGTATTTTATCTTTTTATATCATGTTTATATTCTTCATTAAATAAAAAGTTTTCGGAGCTGTGGAATATATTTTTTAAATGCATCTGATTATATGTAAAATCACAGTTACCATTAATATCGTTAATTCGCATTCTATGGCTTGGAGATTTAAAAATTTTAAAAATTCAATACAATAAAATCTTCTAAGACGGAATTGCATAGAAAATAAGAAAAATCCATAATGGGCTAGTTCCCCTATGAGCACGTTCATCGTTTTTAGGGTTCCGTACTTAAAAAGTAAAAACGGAACAATTCTAAGATCACTCCTGTGTCTGTCTGTCTATCACAGACATTTTATTCGTAAACTATGGCACGTGGAAAGTTCAAATTGGGGGAAGTAATAAAGACTATTGACCCACATATTTACAGATTATTAAACATTTACAAATATTTTTAGGAAAATTGTATGGTGGCTAATTAAGTTACTTAAAAAAAATCTTTTCTTTGTATATTGTATGTGTATTGTAATGTATTATTAAACATATACAAATATTTTTAGGAAAAATGTACAGTGGCTAATTAAGTTACTTTAAAAAATATATCTTTTCTTTGTATATTGTGTGAGTTATTTGTATATCGTGTGAAAGCTTTCGTAACGCTGAACTCAAAAATACATTTCTTTTAATTTTAGGCATTGTATTTTCAGAGATATCGTCGAAAATGTAGTGCAAAAATATGTTCCCCCCATCTATTTCCGAATCTACTGAGCCTAAAATTATGAAAAAAATTAGAGGTACTAGATGTTAATTTAAACCTTGCAGGAAAATTATGACGATTAACCTAGGTCACATAGTTTTTGAGAAAAGCGCATTTTTCCGTTTCACACAAATTTCGATTTGCGGGGCATTCAGTAAAGGTATTGAGGAGCGCTGGAGGTACCTATCGTAGCAGAAATATAAAAGCATTGTTGATAATGATTTTTGAAAAAAATCGTATGTAATTAGCTGATATATTAACCCTTAAAGACATAGACGAATTGGACATACACAATGACAGGGGCGACGTACTCTACGTACCATCGGTTTTTAAAGCCTAGATAACAACTTTTAATGATACATTTATGCAATACAATGCCCAGTAGCAGTATAAAAGCAATAAACGTCAAATTGCTAAAAACAGACTAATGTAATTAGAATTAATCACATAAATACTTTGGAATTCGTGACTAGTTTGCATTGAGTAGATCTCTCAATACGCCTCCCATGTCTTTAAAAGTTAATTAAAAACCTATCTGGAAAAGGGCGGCGTTGCTACTTTGCGACCTCCTTTCGAAGCGTGCTTAGCAAAATGCCAAGTTTAAACTTTGAACAAGGGCATTGTTTCAGCTACACTGTAAAAAGAAACTATTATTACGATGCTGAATATAGTTTTATGAAATGCCAAATGAAGTTTAAATATGTGCTACTTTTATTGTCAGTGCTGAATTAAGTTCATCATAAACAGGTTAGAATAACATTTAAATAAGAGTTATACAAAATAGCAATATTTGATATTATTTAGGCTTCATATCTCTTTGAACTTTTACGGTGTACTCCTTCATACTTTTCTAGTATATATACAGATATAACAAACCCTACGATTTATAGTTTTTTACAAAGTCTTATTTTTCTTTTAGTAACGATTTTTTAATAAAACAGTTAATAATTCATACATATATTGTACGGAACCCTCTGAGCGCGAGTAATACTCGCACATGACCGTTTATTTGTAAATGCATTACATTCTTTTCACAATTACTCTTATCCTCATTTCAAATATATCAACATTTTGTTTTGTTAAACACGGGATTCCATCATAAGCAGATTCTTTTTCTCAGGTTTTACCGTACTTTAATTTTAGTGCCTAAAAGTGCATTTACCCATCTTTAAAAAAAGGGGAAAAAACAATCAATTTTAATTGTGGAATAATAGTAATTTAAAAATACGTGTATTTTTTGAAAAAAAATTGCCAAATATTACAATTATTTTTATTGGACAGGTAAGAGCCGTGCCGGTCTAACGATTTTCATATGACTAAGACTGAAAATTCCTGCCTGTTCAGATCTCAAGAAGAATGCAGTCCAACCCCGTCGTGGTCTGGAAAATAAATCCAGTCCCGGCCCATCTGGGTCCGATCCTCTAGAAAAAAGTAATCCCAAACCAAACGCGGGCCGAGTGTCAGGAAGGAAAATTGGGTCGGGCCCATGAAGACCCTTACATTGAATAACCAAAAGATTAGTTCACAAATTTTTGTAAATTTGGACGATAAAGGTCTAATATATTAAAAAAAAAAAAACGAGTTTTTAGTGAACTTTGTTCACTTTTATAGATGAGTTTGAGTTGAACGAGTTCGGTTGAAAAATTTCGAACTTGAACGTGAACTTGACTCATTTTTGAGAAATTGAACTTGAGTTTGAATTAGTTCGATTTTTTTGTGAGCGTGCCCAACACTGCTTATAAAGTTCACCAAAATATACATTCAGCACAATATGCGGTGCAAAAAATATTTATAAAATTAGTTATAGTACGAACGCACCTCATTTGCCACGTTTGACGAGCAATTTCCAACTTGTTTCTATTTCCGAGGTCAATCTTGTCCTATAAAATATATAAAATCTATTTTGCTCGTATTCACAAAATACAATATCTACGCGAATAAAAAAATTAAATTAAACATGGCTTATCGCGTCATTTCATTAATAAGTATTGTATTAATTTCATTTTTCAGCAATGACGGACGAAAATTAGAAATCATGATTAAGTTAAGGAATATGTTTAAAAGAAAAATACATACATATTCCAGAGAACTTAAAAGTTTAACTTTAGACTCCATGTTCATGTTAAATAAAACAAAAGCAAATGACAGTTTGGTTTGTGTTTATGACGGCCGATTATCAACACGTGGGATATAGGCCCTGGGGGGAGTGCCCTTCGTGGGGGGTCTTTCTAAGGGAACCTAACCCGTATTTACGCATGGAAAACCACGGCTTCGAAGAAAACCACGAAAACTCCGAAACGGTTAGGCCGACGGGCGCGATTGGGTTTGAACCCAGCACCTCCCGTCTACCAGCTTCGAGAGCAGAACCTCTCAGCCACTGGTGGGGCCAAGCAAATGACAGCGGATAAAATATATATATACATTCTTAATATTTAGATCATGCTTAGAACTTATTTAAAAAAGATGTGAGTTTATAAGTATTGTTTTTTAAATGGAAAAATTAAAAATATTTTAGAACAATAGGACTTTGCAAAAATAGCAATAATTTAAAGAAAAAGTACGGTTTTATATTTAAAACAAAAATTAAAATCAAATCAAACATTGTTAAACATATAACATCCGCTGATTAAAAAGTTATTAATAAAACTTTAAAACTAATATCTTTATAGGACATGCAATAAAAGCAAACACAAAGGATAAGATTGGAATAAAATATTTTAGTTTATTACTATTAGTAATCTAATTTAAATTCGTACGTAACTTTAACTGAATTTTCCCCTAAAAGTTCAATTAGTGTTACAAACTATGAATTAAATAAATATTGCTAATAAAGTATTTTATTCCTATCTTTACTACGCTTGTATCTATTTTCATTGCATGCTGTAAAAGATGTGATTCTTTTAAAATGACCATAGAAGCGGGGAAAAAAAAAAAAAACCGACTACATAAAAAATGAACATTCACTTTTATGAAAGAGTGACTATTCACTCCTACCCGGGGTAAAAAACCGCACTCCTTTAGCAAGAGTGAATAGTCACTCCTCCGAAAAAGTGATTATCCACCCCTGTTTAGAGTGAATATTCACTTTCCTGGAGTGACTATTCACTCTTTCAGAGAGTCAAAAATTGCACTTTTGCTCAGAGTGAATAGTCACTCTAAAGAGGTTGGGCATATTTTAACTCTGCGATAGAGTGACTATTTACTCCTCCGGAGTGAATAGTCACTCTTTTTTATTTAGAGTGCATCTTAACACATTTGCATCTTAAAATTAACCATCATGTCAAATTTCAAGCTTATTGTCTAACAGTCTACGACCTCCCTGGTGTTAGTGGCACCAACATAAAATGCCGAAACAGAGTTGCAATAGAATGTCTCGAAAAATGTTGAAACAGAGACTGTCACCATTAATTTGCCAACGTTAATCTTGAAATTGGTTGGTATTTCCTAAAATTCCATAGAAAACGGAATTTAGATGTTTTTAAAGGCTTTCTTGTTGTTCCTGTCAACCAGGTGGTAGTGACAGCGGCATAAAATATAGCTCGTATAGGATCAGTGACTAACACTCTTGATTCGCAACCAATAACTTCTGTAATCGGTTTATTATTTCCTGAGATTCCATAGAAATCGTAATTTAAGACTCTTTTAGAATGATTTTCGTTCTTTCCTTCGCTTCACCACTTTTTCATTTCGAATTTATTTTCGACTGTTCTTAGAGGACATTTATATTTTATAAATAAATAGCGTGCTATATTTAAAGTTTCTAGCCGCTTCAGTACCGCAGAAATCGCTATTTAGAAAGTTTTTTGCTCCTGCAACCCTCGACATAGAATATAGCTTATGTTTGAGCAGGTTCTATCACCATCAATTTGCAACCATTATGTTTGAAATTGGTTTCGTATTTCATACGATTGCATAAAAATCGTAAATTAGAACGCTTATGGAACGCTTTTCGCTCACTTTATCCTTTTAAATTTGGAATTTTCTTTTTATAATTGATAGAAAGCATTTGCACCATTGAAGTAATTACCACTCAAATTTAAAATTTTACACCCCCTCAGTAACAGAAAAAACACGATTTAGAACATTTTTTGCTCTTGTAACTCCCACGTGGTAGTGACAACAACGTAAAATATAGGCTATGTTGGAGCGGGGACTGTCACCATCAATTTGAAACAATTACTTCTGAAATCGGTTTATATTTCCTGAGATTGCGTAGAAATCGCTATTTAAAACGCTTTTAGAACGCTTTTCGTTCATTTTCAACCCTTTTTAATTTCAAATTAGAAACTCTTCTCAGAGAGTATTTACATCTCATAAGTAATTACCATGCCAAATTTCAAGTTGCTAGCCACTTCAGTATCACAAAAATCACAATTTAGAACGGGTTTTTTATTTAATTCAACCGAAATTTAGAACGTTTTTTAGAACGTTTTTCGACAATTTTCAACTCTTTTAAATTTCGAAATATTTAGGAAATGTTCTTAGGGATCATTTATATCTTACAAGTAAATACCATGCCTAGTTTCGACTTGCTAGCCCCTGCAGTATTACAAAAAAACGCAATTTAGATCGTTTTTTGCTCCTTCACTCCCTATGGGTTAGTGGCACCGACATGAAATACGGCTTATATTGGAGCGAGGGCTGTCGCCATTGTTTTCACACCATTATTTTTTTAATCGGTTCGGTACTTCCTGAGATTGCGTAGAAACCGCTATTTAGAAAGTTTTTTAGAACTCTTTTCGCTCATTTTCACCCCTTTTTAATTTCAATTTTTTAGGAAATGTTCTTAGAGATCATTTGTACCTTATAAATATCTGCCCTGCCTAATTTCAGGATTCTAGGCCCTTCAGTAACACAAAAATCGAAATTTAGAACGTTGTTTGCTTCTGCAACCCCTAGGTGGTAGTGGCACCGACATGAAATAGAGCCTCTGTTGGAGCAAGTGCTGTCATCATCAATTTCCAACCATTATTTTTGAAATAGGTTAGACACTTTCTGAGATTGCGTAGAAATCGCCATTTAGAACGTTTTTTAAAAATATTTTCGCGCATTTTCACCCCTTTTAAATTTCGAAATTTTTCAGAAATGTTCTTGGAGATCATTTATATCTTATAAGTAACTACCATTCCCTTTCCATGTATCTGGGCCATTCAGTACCACAAAAATCTCAATTTCGAACTTTTTTTTGCTCCTGCACACCCTTTAGGGGTAGTGGCACCGACGTAAAATGTAGCCTATATTGGAGTAACGGTTGCCATCATCCTTTTGACACCATTATTTTTTGAAATCGGTTTAGTATTTCTTGAGATTGTGTAAAAATCGCCATTTAGAACGTTTTTTAGAACGCTTTTTGCGCATTTTCGCTCCTTTTAAATTTCGAATTTTTTAAGAAATGTACCTAGAGATCATTTATATCTAATAAGTAACTATCATGCCAAATTCCATGTATCTGGACCCTTCAGTAACACAAAAATCGCAATTTCGAACGTTTTTTGCTCCTGCACCCATTTTAGGGGTAGTCGCACCAACATAAAATATAGCCCATATTGGAGCAAGGGTTGTCACCATCATTTTGACACAAATTCTTTTATAAATTGGTTTGGTACTTCCTGAAATTGCGTAAAAATCGCCATTTAGAACGTTTTTTAGAACGCTTTTCGCGCATTTTCACCCTTTTTTAATTTCAATTTTTTAAGGAAATGACCTTAGATATGATTAGTATCTTATAACTAACTACCATTCCAATTTTTATGTTTCTAAGCCCTTCAGTAACACAAAAATCGCATTTTTAGAACGTTGTTTGCTCCTGCACCCCTTTTGGCCAGTGGCACGGACATAAGATTAGCCTATGTTCTAAGTTGGACTAACACCATCATTTTGATACCATTACTTTTGGAATCGGTTCGGTAGTTCCTGAGCTTACCTCCTACAAATAAACAATATTTACCTCTTTATAATATTAGTATAGATTTAGTTTACTTTCCTTTGAAGTGCATGACATATAATACAACTTTAAAATCAAACTTTAACATTTTATGTTCAAAAAACTAGTTTAAGTTTACAAATTTCCAACTTCAATCGTAAATGTGCTTAAAACTACAAATAAATCTTTCATTTGTCCTTTTACTTTGCTTATTATTTACTCTGCTTATCACTATGTTCTGTTTTTTGAATAGAGTGCAAATAGGATTGCTATAAGTGAGAAAAGTCCTCAATTGTAGACACCACAAAATTCATAATAATGTTAATCATTTTATTTGAAATAAATATCTAGAATGCAATGTTGCAAGAATATGGTAACTTCAGTATATTCTTACAATGCTCATTCAAAATGATCGAACGAATTGATCTGCAACAGAAATATCTCAAAGTCGCTGTCATGTACTCCTAATCTGCGATTCTGCGCTGTTTGGTATCACTGACTAATGCTTTGGAGAAAGGCTTTTATTCTGTAAGCGTAAAGTGATACTAATTATAATTTCAGTTCCAAGATAGATATGTCAATATATTTCTCATTCATTGAAATTCGTGTACTCTGAATTTCATCTATTATGTAAATAAAACATGTAGGTAGACAAAAATTGAAAATTACAGAATAAGAAAAGATCAATTTATTGAATCGTAAGTTATAAATAAAAAATAATAATTAAATGTAGTACTAAATTATTTAAAAGAAATTATTAAGTTACAAAACAATGGCTTAGTTATTATATATTCCCGCAGCCGTCATCTTGGATTTCTTGGCGATTTTTTATTGCCGTTTATCGATAAGGCAACCCCGACGAGTGACGTGTTCTGGCAACCCCGTGAAGCCTAACATGCGCATAAATCGCTGCTTGGTGACATTTACTATTTGGCGGAAAGGGTGTTTTCACGTCAAGAAAAAAACCAAGATGTCGGCCGCGGGAATATATAGCATCTGTTCCAAAATAATTTTCATATTAGGAAAAAAGGTAAAATTCTACACGCTTTAAGCCAGTATTGATATTGGGGATTGATATTGGGGATATTGATCTACGGGGAATTCAATAGTAAATCAATTCTTATTCTCAAATGCGTCCTTAAATTTCAGGGAAGTAGATTCCCTCTTTCTGAAATACTCAATGTGCATTTTATATCTTCACAAAATACTTCACCTCCCTTTTTCTGCAACTTCGAATTTCAACTCTATCTTACATTCAAGTCTTGGATTTGTTTTTTAATCGAAAAACATAGAAAAAGAGGCGAAAATGCTAAAATTTAGATATTAGTACTTGAAATTAGTATTTTACTGATAATTATTAATTTCTTTTTATAAACCAATTCTTCCAATTAAGAACACTGAGTCGAAAAATCATTTATTGTTAAGTTTTTTTCCGAGTGCTATGAAAAATTTTTCATTTATAATATAAACAAGATGCTTTAAGTTTTAAAATAGAAATTATGTTTTAATCAGAAAATGAAAAAAATATACAAAAAACATAAAAAACTATTTCTTGTGCTATTTTTTATAGCATAGAATTAAAAAAAACATAAGAAATAGCAACTGTATATATAATTTATGCAATATCCATGTTTCCAACTGGGAACAGTGGTCTGTAAATGCAAGAGCAACTTAAAAAAGGTGGGAAAAAACATCCTTCTATATATAAAAAAAAGTTTTGATTTGGAAATGGACCAATGAAAATCTGCGTAGATATTTCCGGTAGATCGGCATCCAATTTGAAAGCTTAAACATGGCCTTTCTTCGTTAATATTAAAAAAACTGTTGCATACAAAAATATGAAAATAGGTGGTATTATAGAGAAATGTTTGATAAACACGCTGATGTAGACAGTTTTCAAATCGAAGAATTATTTAATGAGATATTTAATGCTAAATTTGGGCAAAATCGTTCCATTAAAAAAGTTTTATAGGAACAAAAACTGTACATCGGAATTTAAGCATTTTTAGATCATTTTATGCGTCAGAAATTCCCGGTGTGCAGACTGCACTTAGTTTTTTAATTTGACTCATTGTTTGAGGTTTTATTTCTATTTTAAATTAAAATTTTCAGCATTTCGTGAGATATTTTTTACAGATTTTAGAAAATGGTATTAATTTAAACTGTTGCCATCTGCATAAACAGCGCAAACAATAATGTTTGCTTCAAATTAAAAATTTATTTTACACGTGACTGTTATAAACAAGAAAATATAAAAAGCAGTAACTCATTGAAAATTATCATAAAAACTATATTACACGTGAATTTTAAAAGAGAAAGAATGTTGTAAAATAATAAATTCATTAACATGCATTAGAAGTCTTAAATAGGAGAAATTACATCACATTTACGTCACATTACAAAAAATAATATTGCAAAACAGTTTAAATTTAAAAATTGCGCGAGACATTTATTTAATATTTTAAGATGATATTTTCAACTATTTTTATTAGGACAGCGCAAATAATATTTCATTTCTAACAAAAGTATTTTCACGTGAATATTAAAAGAAGAAAGAAAAGTTTGGTGAAAATTACGTCAGATTAAAAACGATACGTTTAAAGTGTCATTTAAAAAAATACTTTCTTTTCGCTTTGCTAAAAAATTCCGGGAGACAAATACTCTGTTTATTTAATTCATATTATATTAGCTTTTTAAAAAATGTTTAACTTATTTTATTTAATCAAAGACGGAAATAGCCGTTGTGTCTTTTAACAGCAGCTGATTTGACTTTAAAATTCCCCAATCAAAGAGAAATTAATAGAAACCCGTTTATAGGAAGATCGCCACTGTTTTTTAACTTATAATTCAATCTTCCGAAATCTTTTTAAAGCCGATCAAATTAGCGTGCTTTTAGAGTCTGCGGTGTCTGAACGGGGGTTGGCGAGCGTAGCTCGTAGAGGGCAGCGCCCCCTAGTCAATCAAAAATAAATAAATAATATTGCATTTTATCATAGAATACTGTCAATTGATCCTCATAAGGTTTTACTTTTAAGATTTCTTTTAATGTTTTTATATACTCATTAATTTCTTGAGCTTGAATAATTTTAAGAGTTACGTTATCTGGAGTTAACGTGCAAATAGGGTTCAATTCATCAACAATACTCATATTAATACTGTGTCGATGTTCATTGATATAGAGGAGACTAGGGAGGGTTGACCCACTTTTTACAAAAGGATTTTTTATTTTTTAAATATTGAACGTAGAATAAAGTTTTATGTATCATTTTATTCGTTATACAGTCAGTTATCAAAATAAAATTGCTACACAAGTGTAACATATAAGAAATTTGAAAAAGGATCGATTTTAATCATGGACAATTAATGGGTCAAGGCTCCCCACATATGGGAGGGTTGACCCACTATATGGGAGGCTTGACCCACTATGTTTTATATTGCACTATTTGTGAAGAGAAATAAAATCAGTTTTAAAAAAAGCCAAATAACTTTATTCTACATGCTTATATTACTTATATATTTTTTTTAATATGAGGCTTAAACAAACCTGATAAGACGCAATCGCATGTCAGAGGAGAAAAATTTTGTTTTAAACAGGATTTTGTCTGAGCAGGTATAATTGTACAGCAGGGAAAATGAAATTTTAACATTTAACGCAGTATTCTGTTAGAGACAGGTTTTGTTTTCATACTGTTTCATGTTTCCGGTAGATCGGCATCCAATTTGAATGCTTAAGCATGGCCTTTCTTCGTTTGTTGCATACAAAAATATGAAAATAGGTGGTATTATAGAGAAATGTTTGATAAACACGCTGATGTAGACAGTTTTCAAATCGAAGAATTATTTAAAGAGATATTTAATGCTAAATTTGGGCAAAATCGTTCCGGATTTTTAGGAGCCACTGTCCCGCCTTTTTATCTCCTTGTTCTAGATTTTTTGTGACACTCGATCGGACAACTCTAATTGTCACATAGTTTGACTTCATCTCACTGTATTCACCCTGGTGAAATTTTTCTACATACCTTCCTAAAGTTTTTCGATCGATGCTATGTTCTTTTACAACCGCATGAGCATCTAACTTATCATTAACATGATTTTAACCTTTAAGTGGCAAAGCACTTTCAGTACTAAAATTTTACCGGAATTTATGAACAAATTTATTTGTAAATAAGAGAAATGCTACATTTCACATATATATATTAAATGAACAGATTTTAGCAAAATTTTGGTGTCATTGTGATGTTTCGGAATAAAAATGAAGTGGTTTTATAAATATTCCACTGCCCCTCAAAGGATTAAGACTTCTGCTTTCATCCTTTCTATTCCTTTCTAGTCTTTCCCACTGTTCCTATTTACATATTTTAAGCAATATTTAAATGGAAAAAATTCCTATAAACTTTCCCATTTTCTAGCAATTTTTCACATTTTTCTATAGTTAGTTTTAAAATTTTCTTTTCCATCGCACCATTTTACTAAAGATTTACAGAATAAATTTACATTCTTTTATGTATATACCATTAACTTATCATTATGCACATTGTATAATAAAAAGATTTCCAAAACCAGTTAATTGAGGGAGCCTTGAGCATCTGGTCAACCATCCCTCACATTGACTGGGTCAAACCTCCCTACATAGACCTTTTCTAAAAAATACCGTATTGTTATGTTAGGCCTAACTTACTGTACAGCCTTTATGCCTAGAATGAAAGCTCGATATTTCTGCATTACTTTAAACCTACTTACTTAAATTTCTACGATATACTTTATTTGAAAAAAGCTTACAAAATATTTCTAAAAAAACAAAACTTTTAGGTTGAAAACGCCTCAAAATTGATTTTTTCCATATCTATTTCGATTATCTCAGTGAAACAAAGAATGTTATTTAAGCATTCCAGTCGTGTTGGTTGACACCTATTGATAAAACTCTGAAATTCTATTAAATATGAAAATTGATAGGTGGGTCAAGCCGTATGGTCAACCGTCCCTAGTCTCCCCTAATCGAAATCAGATAACGATAAACCGCAACTAACTATTTTTATGCTGTCTTTCTTTTCTGTCCTTAATCTTTGAAATACATTGCAATCCGTACAATTTCCAATGGAATACCTAACACATATGCCTTACATTTCTTCAAGGCTTTTACTACAGCTAGAACCTGAAACTCGTAACTAATATATTTTTGTTCAGCTTCTGTTATTTTCATTTAGAAAAATGCACAGAACATACATATTGATTATCTAATGGCTTTCAGTATTAATAGAGATTCATAGCCATCAATGGATGCATCGTAGTGAATTTCGGTCATGTTTTTTGGAATTGTATATTGAAAGTATTGGTAATAAAAATGTACATTTGAATTCGTTAAAAGCATTCCTTTTTATCAAAATCGAACCGAAATTTAGCATCTTAACTCGATAAATCATTGAAAGGTCTGGGTATCACAGAATATTTTCTTATAAATGCCCCAAAGTAATCTGTTAATCCCAAATAATTTTGGATATCTTTGTTGCATTTTGGTCCGGGAAAACTTAATATAGTAAAATTTTTATGTAGAGAATGATATAATTTACCATTCATAATTCTATACTCTTAAAAATCAATTTCGCATTTTAAAAAATTGTTCTTTTCAATATTTAATTCTAGCCCATACTCTGTCACGACCTCTAGAACAAGTTTTAATGGAAAAGTGTTTTTTTAATCACACAGGAGTCAGAACAGAAACTATATACTATATGTATCTTCATATCATGACTTGATTAATTATTTACCAGGATTACATCATGGAGACGAATATTTCACAGAGAATTTTTCAACAGTTCATCGTTTGTTTTATGAGGGCATTGTTCTATCTCACTCCTGACGTCAGATATATATCGGAAGAAATGCACGACAAAAAAGATTAAGACTTCACACAGATTAATTAAATAATATATTAAAAAAGAATGGAATATTGACAGATCAGGTTTATCTAGAAGGGTAAGGATTTCGTCTTAGGAATAATCATCTACGCAAGCCGATTACCATAGTCTTTTCATCGCAGTGTCTCTTCTCTTCTAATTCCATTTATCTGTAATAGAGTCTCTGTAAATCTGTAATAGTGTAATAGTAATAACCCATACTCCCATACACGTCGCTTCCGTGACGTATCAGAAAAGGGGCCGCTCGAAAGCAGTAGTGCTGCCATCTACGGAGAAGGCTAAAAAGATTACAATATTTTTTTATCCATATCTTTACATTAGAAGATGAAATGTTCAGACCATAGACTTCTCATATAACTGGACTCAGAAATAGCAACCCTTTCTTAACGCCGGGATCACTACCCACCGTCACGTGATGGTGGGCAGAGAAAACGCGCCAAACCGGTTTTTCTCCTCTGGTTCCCGCTGAAACTTTCTTGCGTCGGGCGTTTCTCTCGCATAAATCAAATTCGACAGTTGCCAATAAGGTGATCATCGCCGAAAAAGACAACCTTTTGGCGATGAAAGCGGAAACGTGTGCTTCAAGTTCTGACCGAAATAACAATGGGATTCGTCCTCTACTTCTTATCTTTACTCTGAGGTTCAGAACTGAAAAAAAAAAAAGTAATCGACTCTACAAACTCTGCCACAAATAATCGTTTAAAATATGTAACTAGTACCAATCGATTTGTAATAACGTCTAGTAATTAATGCCATACTTAAATTTCGCTTAAGGATCGTTTACTTATAGATATTGTAAGATACCTAAAAAATATTAATACTATCACCAACTTTTGACACCATGTTTCGATTCTTCAATAAATTTTACCTACCTTCGGGTACTAAAATAGAAATCATTCGATCTAGTAGTTTAAAAATTATGCAGTTCCAAATCTTAGATCTTTTAATGTTAAATTCATTTTTTATCATTAAAAAGCACATTTCATTAGTGGGTAGCTTTATCAGCATAACCCCAAAACCACGGAGCGGAATGCTCTGTAATTTAATATTAACATTTTTTAAGTTTCTAGAAATTGATTTCTGGTAAAAATATTTTAAGTTACAGTTAGTTTTTTCTTTCGAAAAATAATTTCAAAATATGTATTTTCAAAAATTTTTATTTTAGCCTAAAAACAAGAATAACAGCATCTTCAGACTTCTTTTCGTGAATCGTAATTCATCCAAAGTCTTGCCAATAAAAATACGTTTACAAAAACCTTAATTTTTCATTAAAATGTTTTTAAATCATCATTATTTCACTTAATGTATAGTAATGCAATGCACTTTTATATTTTATGGCATTGTACTGTACCGTGCATTATTAGAAATTGATAAAGAAATGGATTAACTTGAAGGCGGAAACAAATTCACTTTACCAACCAATTCACTTTTTGAATTTTTTTTTTCGATCGAGAACCGAGATACCAATCTACGAAATTTTAGGTCTGAAAATTTATGGAAATTTTGGGAAGGTGTAGCAATTGAACATTTCCAGGTATTCGCAAACATTTATGACACTTTCCACCATTTTTATGTGTTATTACTTGGTTATTAATGCAATCAATATTAAGGTGTTTATATTTTCAAATTTTAATTAAAACATAGGAAAACATTTCTTTTAGTAAAACAATTAGATTTTTTTTTTATAAGCTGTATAACATTTATAACAGGGAAGATGTTTTTCTTTATTTACCATGTCATTTTAAAGGATTACTAAAATATAATTTAAAACATCTTTCTCTAGTTCTTTAGTGCATATTATAACAACAGTAGAAGTTTAAATAATGCAAAATCTTTAAAGATTCGCATAATAGCAGTCTTTTTAAACATGTGAAAATCAGTTTAAAAATGCCTAATGCGATATAAAACATACTTTCGGAAAAAAATTATTTTCATTAATATAGTTAAGAAATATGTTGCACAAAATCCACATTTCCAGATAGTGACGTGCTTCAGTAACAGGTCATTTTGAGAGTTTTATTTTACAGGGTGATCGCAAATATTATTTGTGTACTCTGTTATTTTTATTAAGTTTTTTGGGGGTGAGGGGGGCTTCCTAATTATTCTTCTGACCAAATATTTGCTGAAAAATATGAGGTCAAACATGTTCTTTATGTTCCCGAAGTTCCAAAAAAATTGATATAGTAATTGCGTAGATATTTGACTAGACGTTTAAAATATAAAATATTTGATGGCTTCTGTCCATGTAGTGTACATATTATTTAATTGTGTCGAGAATTTTTATATGGAAACACTGCAAAAAGAATAGAAAAATAAAAATGTCAAAAATATTTAGTACAGGTATTTCTAGATGAACTCTTTTATTATTTACTCTGCACTCATGAATAAGAATAACCACATGATCGAAAAATAATGAAGCGTGATAAAGAAACAGGTCTGGTTATCAGTGATTTTTTTATTTTAGTTTGAGTAACATAAAATACGTATTTTAAGTACATAAGAGGAAAAAATTTGGATGCAATTTTCCCCTTTTATACTTATCCTCTTTTCCTTCTCAGTATTTTATCTGAAAACATCATGAAAAGGCAAATAATAATTATTAATATATTAACTTCAATACAGATATTAATCACATAAATAAGAAACAAATCCCTTCCTTGAGAAATAATGAGCGTATTTAAGAAATGAAACTGGTTATCAGCGTTGGCAGCTTCTCGTTTACTTAGCATGTGACAATGTAATGTTTTTCTTTTTCTTCTTTTTTCTGTTTTATCGTTTTATCTTTCTTTTAAAGAAACTGTAGTTCTTCTAAAAATTTTGTAAAAGAAATGGTTATAGGCTATTTCCATGCGTACTTGTAGTGTAAGTCACATGCTACAATTTTTGGCAACCAGTAATTTAGAAAGGAAAAATGTTATTTATTTTATGGGACATATTTCATTAATTGAATAAGGTCAAGCAAACTTTATAAAAATAACGGTGGCAAACAAGCATTGCAGTTATCCGCAGTGTGACTTACACTACAAAAACCCATGGAACTAGCCTATAGTTAAACGTATAAAAGAAAGAATGTTATTTTTCTTCTTCAGTTAACTATTTTATATTTTCTGCTATAGAATGAGTGGTCTATAATAATAAAGATAGATGTTTGAGTGTCTGTCTGCGTGCTGTTTGCTGAAGAGACCGCTAGGACAGAACTACAAAGATTTTCCAGAAAGTTATGTAACAATCCTCTCAGGTGTTGGCTGCAAATGAAGATGTCATTTAATCAAATGAAGATGTCAGAGTTAATTTAACAAAAAAACTAATCCATTTATTAAATAAAACGTGGGAAAACAGTGGAGTGTTAAATTTAATTTTGATGGCTTCAAGCAAACGTAATAAGAAAAGAAAATGTAAGAAAAGAATAATTTTTTTCAAAATTCGTTAAAATTAAAGCACTTCATTAAATTCACAAAGCTTCTAACCCCTTGAAGGGCGATGATGCCGATATGGCATCACATAATTTTAATCCCTAATTGCTACATTGGCACCCGAATTTTTTAATGAAAATTTCACTTTTATTAAGTACGCGAAAATATACTTTTACTTGCTTACAAATAAATTTTCTTGTAATTACTGGTGTCATTAAATTATTTAAACATTTTACGAATACAAGTACCTTGCTCCTAAAAGGGTTAAAACAATACTCTTTTCTAGAATCACAATATTCCATTAATTTTGCACAAATAGACTCTGTGAGTCTAAGCATCACTTTATTCTAAGTAGATAAAAACTTAAATTCTTACTACCACCCGCAGCTTTGCAGTAAGTAATTCCATTTTCTATGTGCCAAATGAAATATCAGTTTATCAAACTCGGAGAAACCTCCACAATACGTTTCGATCGCAGCTAAACAAAACACAGTTTCTTACTATAACCTCACTCTATAAATATATATATACATATATAAAAACAGTCGAAGCCGGTTAAGACATGTTACGGGAGAATGGAAAAAAGTCGCGTATTAAATGTGATTTTCATAACATTGCAGAGAGTGAGCTTATTTACACATCTAATCGTCCAAATTAACTTTAGAGTTTTTATTGATATGTTCACGGTCAAAATGTTTGTCTTTTGCGCATAATTAGATTAAAATTACTCTGTATTCCAGCTTAACTCATTGTTTGTTTTTAACGAACCGACTGAAATAATAGCTGAGAATAAGTATGATTTCAAATATGGTTTTATGGTATGTCAATTAATAAATTACAACCAAAAATGCACCAACAAAAATAATTTTCCTGATAGATTAATTTTTTTTTAAACACAAACATAAAATGTTAAATCTTTGCAGCACAATCGAATTATTTAAATCCTATTTAGTAGTTGTGATAAGGAGTAACCTTATAAACAGTCCTTAATTTTTAATATATCAAGAAAAAACTATACTTATTAATCTATGTCTAAAAAAATATTGTTAACTTTGCAAAATGCAAACAAAACAGAACACATAAAAGAAATATTCGTCTTCAGTCGTATTTGTTTAATCTTCTCGAGTCTTCGTGTCTTTTTTTTTTCATTCAACATGCATAATATACATCTAAAGCACTTCACTAACAATAAATACAATCATCTCTAACCAAAATAATTTTTATGACGTATCTTTGAAAAACATTGAAGACATTTGTAACAGTAGATAACGTCATAGTAGGCCTTGGTATGGATTCGTCGTCGTCTTCTCCCTTATGTACTTCGCTCTTGGAGTAGATTTCTTTTTGGCGTCTTTCATAATGTCTTCTAAACTTCCAAAGCCTCTTGTATTGAATGCTTCGTCATGTCAATTATTCTTCGAGAAAAATCTTGTATTTCCGAATGCGTCGACGCACAGCAATTCAATATTGAGAGAGAAGGTGTTCATCCAATTCCTCGCATTGAGCATCACTTTTGCTTGATTTAAAACCGGCCTCCCGGCAACTGTTTCATTTATTTTTAGTTTGAGATTGTCCCATTGCACTGAGGCTGCATTGTATTCAGCAAAATGACAGATCCCTACTGTTAATGTTTATATAATTTCACGAAGAATTGTAGAACTAGACACTTTTCGTAGTTTTGTTTTCTGATTTTAATTTCTAATCTTCCAGGGTACATCTGCTATCTGCCGACAAAAATTCGACGTCGACGTAGTTCAATCCCTGAATGTTGGCCCTCGGATGGGTTGGACGGTTCTCCTTAAATAGTACTACTTTCCTAGACTTTTCCTGCATTTTCATGCCAATGTTGGGCATCTATGAGTCGAAAACATCATTTAAATCAGTTTCTGGTTTGCATCGTTAGAGATTCTTTTCAAGAGAAACTTTTCATTTTTTTCAACCACCGGGTATTTCATGTTTTACCAATCATACAGAACTTAATTTTTTTCCGTGCCGTCTAAATTTCTTCAACAAGCACTCGAACTTTACCGAACTTCTTTCCAGTTCATTGATATCTTTTCGCAGCGAATATCTTACCTGGAATTTATTGATCCCTTTGAAGAACAGTTCACATATGATCATATTAAATATATCACAAACAATATATACCTTAGCAATTTGCGGAAGCACGTTGGTTGTCCAAAACTCAACATCTTCGATATTCCACGTTTTCCTAGAAACATATATATGTGTATGATTCCATACTGTTTTTGAAATCAGTCCAACCATCCACTTGGCGGTTAAAAATTTTCTGTTGAGAGTCTGCTATCTGTGAAACCTTCTGTTTCGCTACTGATTATGAGGGATATTTTCAAATGAGAGATGTGTTCATAAGAGATGTGTTCAAAGCACGACCTCTAGTATATCAGCCAAACAATATCCTTCATACGCCATTTATTTCTTAGTTTTTACTTTCATTCTCTTGGTCAAATATGCAGCAGATATTTCTTCGATTATGTCTAGAGTATTTTAGCAGGATAAGTAACATGAATTCCGAAATATTCATTCATTTTGCGAATGCTGTTTCATTCATCATGACTGTCAGAGTCGTATTTTTGTATAATGAGACAGATGAACAGAATTACAGAGTACTGGGAGGCTTTATTTATTACATTACACGAGGGAAAATATATAATCGATAACATACACCGCACAAAGAAAGAAGAACTAACAACAGTGGCAAAAAATTGTCTATCACTTTCAGCTTCAGTAAAACATACACGAAGTGAAAGGCAAGGGATGTTAGAACGCGGGATCAAAAAAGAATTGCTGAGTCGCTAATTTAAAAGTGATTTTGTATGGAAAGCATACCACTATTTTCGATTAGTAATGTTTGCCTTAATTAATGTGCTATTAAATAAGGCGAATGTTAGTTCGGAAACAGTGAACTTTATGTCAATAACACAGTCCTTTAACTGGCAACAGAAAGAGAAGAAATTCGTATCTCGGTTTATGAATTCGCGTCTTAAGCGAGATTTCTTGCCTTAAGAGAATGAAACTCAGCCGGGTCTTAAGCAAGATCGCGTAATAATCGTTCACGTATAAAACGTGATATTTTTTACTTAGTCTTATGGGCAAAGTTGAAGTTGCCGGAAAAAATCCACGCATTAAACGGGAGCGCCTTAAACAGGCCCGACTATGTATTGCCACTACCCAACCATAGTAGCTTAAATTACAAAAGCTTTCCAAAATTACCGTGACTACAAATTCTGGTCTTCCGCACGCGCATAGCGAAACTCAAAGGAAGATAGAATAGATTTATCATTCACGCACAAGTGTTCACGATTCAGAACATCACAATCGCACACAAAATACAAAAGATCACAAGATTACTAGAATACCCTTTTAAAAGAGTAGCCATGGGTACCTATTTGTCTGAAATTATTCACTTCCAAGCAATATTTGGATATTTTGATTAGTTTTTGTTTTTAAAAATGTTGTATAATGTTAATTTTGCTTTTTACCGCAATTTTTTCACTTCAGTAAAAGAAATTTGTTTTCAGTCATTTTGCCTAACATAATAAATTTCATTCTCTTTCCAATAAAATATAGCGATTCGTATAGCTATTTTTTTTTTAATTTGTATGCGATTTCTACCGTTTTATCGCGTTTTGCGGCTACTTTTAACATTTGTAAGAGACATTCGAGGCACTTTTTGTATTTTTTTCACTAGATATCATAAGACAATTTTTTATGAGGTTTTTATATGGTTTTTTATGCGATTTTGTAAGCGATTTTTATTGTTTTGTAAGTTTCACATTATTAAAAGTAATCCTATTTAAATATTTTAATTCAATATAGTAAATTTTGTCCTTTTCTTAGTAATGTTTATTCGAAATTCGTACAGAGATTTTGGAATGTTTCAGTATTTTTTTTTTATGACATTTGTACTGTTTTGTCGCATAGTAAATTTTGTTCACTTTTCAACAGTTTGTTTCGGTAAATTGATTTTTTAATATTTCTCAATGATTATTATTATTATTTTAAGTTTTTCATTTTTCTTTTTTTAATATCATTATTTAATGGCATAAAAGAATCTGGAGGGTACTGTGAAACATTTTTGGTGGGATAAAATTGTACCATAGTGTTTCAATGTTTTCGTTTACACTGTTCGTTTACACTTTATTAAGCTTCTGCATTATTGATATCCTCTGCATTAGGCTTCATTTTATTAAATATGCGAAAATAGCTACTGAATTTAAAAGTTAATAAAACATACACTGATGAAAAGAGAATTCAAACTGAGTGATATGCAAACGCAAATATTTTATATAATGTACTTATTGATATTAATTGGGTATATGACTAACAGTTAGCATTCGAAAATATGAACTTGAGGTTTAATGACAGATTCATTGTAATTTCGTATTTTAATATTATTAGAAAGAATAAGAACAGTATCTTCTTGTTGACTGCCAAAACAATTATCCCAAAATAGCAGAAAATTTTTCTTTTTAATGTCAAATCGACTAGAACAGACTTTATTAAAGATAACAATGCGTTCAGATAACCCTTTACAAACTCAAATTATAAAAAAATTCTGAAAATATCTTTAGGGGAAAGTATGGTAATGACGCTCAGCGGGCAATCCTGCTCACTCAAATATCTCTAAACACAATAGAATTTAAAACGTGTTATCGGTACCGGCACCTAGCGAGCTTCATCGTAAGTCCCCAGTAAGGATATATTGTGACCGTCGAAAGGAAAGTTATTAGTTTGCAGTTGTTTTATTATAAAATTCTACAACATCTAACTTGAAGGTAGGTATACATTCTTATTTTCAAATGTTGATTCACTCATTATGTCTGCAATATATATATATTTAGCTGTATTTTCATGCTTTTATTTATTTTTGCAGTACGTTGTTACGCCAATTATAATGCATTAAAATCCAACATGGCTATGAAGGGTAATGGCGCTCATGTGGAACACCAGAAGCAGTATTGCCAGTGAGCTACCTTTTTAAAATTAAAATTTACTGATTAACACCACATTTTTGAAAAGGTAAAGTTCCACTTGTTTTCGCCTCAATTAATATGTAATTAAACAAGGTGAATTTTACGATTTCAAAAAAGTGGTGACAATACAAAAAAACCTGAATTTTAAAAAGGCAGCGCACTGGCAACATTTCCAAACTGTTACAGGGTGAAAACGACGAACAAATGCTTAGCTCTTCAAATCAAGCATTAAGACCAGTGTCTGTAGAGCATATATTAGGCCTAGATGCATTCCTGGCAATTCAACTTAAACACAAACACCAGTGCCTGCAGCACAGATTTCGCCCATCCCTGGTACTTCGAACAGCACCAAATGACAACGAAAGAAAAAAAATACTCGGAAATTTTAACAGATTCTCCAATAAAATATTGGAAAATTGAAAAAGCAAAAATCTGAGAAATCACAATAAATATTAAAAGGAAAAACGCTTCGAAGAAGTCAAAAGTCAAACTTACAACGAAACATAAGGTTTCAAAAAGGAAGTTCTATGACACCAGCTCAAAGGAAGACACTGATGAGTTGCAGGTGGCTGATGACGATGATGACCTAACTGACTTCCTTCTAATCGAACAGGATATGGAGACAGAAATCTGCTGTTTTTGCGAAGAATTCGGGAGAGATAACGAAACGTGGTTTCGCTGCACAATATGTGGAAAGTGGTCGCATAAAGTCTGTAGTGGTGTGAACAGCCCACACAACTACATATGTGACTTTTGTCACACTTAAATGCTGTATTCTCAGGGATCGCATTCTATAGGTAAAATTTTATTATTCCTACCACTATTTTGAGAATAATATCTCCATCCTACCTTTCGATAGCATATTTTAAATAAAACGATCATGAAGATTACTGATTAAGGGTTCTGGTAGGAACAATAAAATTTTCCCTATACAATGCGACCCCTGTATTTAAATTTTGAGCGCCGTTACCCTACCATGTCGGGCATTACCGCTCAATCCATGGTTAATTTAATAAAACGATAAAAAAATTCCTAAAATTTTTATGGAAATTAGTTAATTGCAAACTGTTCCTTATGCTTTCGACTTATACTTAGTTAATTAAATATTCATTTTTGTGTAAATTTGACTAGCTATTCATGCTTTCCCTTAAGTGAGCGTCATTACCCTACTTTCCCCTAATATAGTAATTGATGTTATAGCGCCTGTTGAAGTAGATGGTGTTATATCCCCTGTTATAAATGATGTACTTGTGAAAATAATAATAAAATATTTAATTACTGTGTATTTTGTCACGAAAATACTAATTTGACATATATCTCCATCGATCTATAAGATATAGAATAAATTTAGTACAATTTCATGTAATTAATATTCACAAATTTATATTGCACTGAACATTGCATGTAAGGTATTGTGTAATAAATTGTAATTATGTTACATAACATTTTAAAATAATTAGTTATATCCCATTGTACAGCACAGTTTTCTCTTGTATAATATATATGGTACCATAAAATTTTTATGGATGACGCGTATGCCTTGTCTAGTTCATAATAGAAAAAATCAGATTTATTGTATGAATTCTTTTACTTAAATACAGGTATTATATTACTAAAATTCATACATTAATTGTAAGCAATATTTTTCCTAACATGTACTCAATGTAAAATGTAGTTTATTATAATTGCTAGTGCGTAGATAGTGTTATTGTAGCCTAAGTTTAATAGCACAACAGTCTTAATGACATATCTGATGTGACCCTGAAAGACGCGAAAATTACCTTAATACTATTAATTTATGTGAAAGCTGTGAATTTTTATATTAGCATCCAGATTGAATTAAAATTTCCTCATTAACCGGCTTTCTATCATTTATAGATAGGTAGTTACTTTCCTAATGCTGTGTAATATTAAATACCGTGCACGGGGAATCATATATAACTGACATTGTATACCTATATCTATAATCAATATTAAATTAAACTTCTATGAACAGCAAGTCTAAGTATCTTATTCGATTGCGATGACCATGAAAGCTAACAAGATCGACACATAAAAGCAGCCATCAACTTAAAATAAGCCTGCTTTCACATAATGAAAGGCAAATCAGCAGTCGAACTATATAGCAATTCTGAAATCAAAATCTATAGGATTAATCGAATTTGTTGTATATAATAAGATGCATAATTAATTGAAATTTTAGATATTATTCATTTTATAAAAGATCTTTATAATAAGATGAAGCATTTATTTCAACTGTATAGGTATGCATATAGGGTGATCCAAAATCTCAAATACAAACTTTAAGGGGTGGTAGAACATACTGCAGCAAACAGTTTTTTTGACAGGGAATCGGGATAATGATTTCTTTTTTCACTCAAAAATGCAGAGCATATCACGAAATTTCGAACACAACTATTATTCATAATTTTAACAAAATTAAAGATATTAAAATTCGAAAATTCAGAGAGTCTAGTTCAGAACTAGCTGATCGAGAATGGTAGAGATTTCTACTTCTTCTTATGATATCGTTACATTCACACAAATAAATGCAATTCGTTAGAAAATTTCGTTACGGTATCTTCACTATCGTGAAAGTTATGAATAAAAATCGAAATTAGGATTGGAACGATACATCCTGTATTTTGGGCTGTATGAATGGATTTTCATCCTAGTTTCCCGTACAAATACTGTTTGTTGTAGTGTGATCTACACCAGCGGGACAAATGAAAGCTGTTCTCAAATCCAAAGGGGTAACTTTGTGACATAAGTTTTAATTCATTTTTGTTCGGAAACGCATGAAACTGTCAGGTATTGTCATTCAGAAACTATGCAATCGAAAGACGTGATCCGTTTTTTTGTTTTTTGTTTTTTGTTTTTTTTTTTGTTTTTTTTTGTAAACAAAATAGTAGATCTTTTAGAAAATAATGTCAAACTTTGACTTCTGAACAGAATTTCGTGACGAAAGCACAATATCCAGTCAGCGAAGGGAGAAAAACGCCCTGTCACGTGAGCAAAAACGCTTATAACTCGGTAGGTAATTTATTTATCAAGAAATAAAAAATCATTTCGATTACAAATTGCTTCCATAGTCAGGTCTGCCAATTGTACACCTTTACATTCAAAAGTGTGTACGTTGTTTGTCATAAAGTTTCGCGCTTGTTGAGCAGTGAACTTGAGAACAGCCTTAAAGGAAAAACACTCAAAAGTCATGCATCTTGGCTAACAAGGAGAGGGCCAACCTTGTTAATCACAGATTTTGAATATTTTAATATATGTTGTAGGGTAGAGACCCCTTAGTGTCAGGTTCAACGGATTTTATCCAACGCTCCTTAGTTCTTACCGGGTGTCTAATAATAGTACACAACTTAAATACTTACATTGCAACCGCAATGATTGGTTGGTCGTAGCTCAGTTGGTACGGCGTTCGCTGGCTAATCTGCGGGCCCGGATTCAGTACCCGAACGCGTTACATTTGTTTTTCTCGTTTTTTGTTTTAAAATGTACTTGTAATTATAATTTAATAATTTCAATTATAAATTTTAATATCATACATTAATTATAATTTTAACAAACTTAAATTTATCATTTTTTATTTTTAAACTATTATTTATCATCCTTTAAAGAGGTTTAAAAAGAAATTGGATCTATTATTGAATGATAAAAATTCCAAAACCGTGACAAAATCTGTTGTGGTGCCATCTAGTTATCATAAAATAAAAGAACATTCAAATAAAATAAAAATAAAGGTAGAAAGAAGATAAAGGTGAAAGCAAAATAATTGAAAGCGCAAGTATACGTATTACAAATTTAAAAATCTTTAATATGCAAAAAATCGGTTGTAATTTAATTCTGATGCTAATTTTTAATATAATTATGCTTGTTACTTTAAAAACAGAATAATAGTATTATCGCATTGACTTCCTTTGTTAAAGCAATGCGTAAATGATGTTTCTTTAAAATCACGAATTGACACAATTGCTCAATATCATTGCATCGATAAAGAATATACGAAATACATTTTAAAAGTGATTTTTAAAAAATTAACAGTTTTATGGTGTTTTATACAACTATTTAGTTGAAAGTAAAAAGTTAAATAGGTTAAAATTATAATTGATATACAATATTATAAATTTTAATTGGCAAGGAGATTATTAATTATAGTTACAAGTATATTTTAACAAAAAATGAGGAAAACAAATGTAGCGCATTCAGGTATCGAACCCGGGCAACATACCAGCCGGCAAACGCCATACCAACTAAGCTACGACCAACCTATCATTGCGGTTGCAAAGCAAGTATTTAAGTTGTGTACTATTATTACCCACCCCCCCCCCCCCCACACACACACACACCCGGTTTCTCAATAACTAAGGAGCGTTGGATAAAATCTGTTGAACCTGACACTAAGGGGTCTCTACCCTACAACATATATCTCTCTATTCTAAAAAAAAGTAACTACCGCTGTCACCGCCGCCGCCGCCGCCGGTTTTGATTTTTTTGTGACCGGAGGCCTTTCTTCGTTAATATTAACAAAAATAATGCATAATAAAATTTGAAAATCGGTGGTTTTATACAAAAATGTTTGATAAACACGCTGATGCAGACAGTTTTCAAATCGACGAATTATTTTAAGAGTTATTTAATGCTAAAGTTGGACGAAATCGTTCCACTAAAAAAGTTTTGTAGTAGCAAAAACTATACATGGCAGTGTAATCATTTTATGCGTTAGAATTTGTCGGAGTGCAGATTGCATTAATATTTTTAATTTGACTCATTTTTTCAGGTTTTATTTCTATTTTAAATTCAAATTTTCAGCATTTCTAGAGATATTTTTTACAGATTTCAGAAAATTGTACTAATTTAAACTGTTGCCAACTGTATAAAAAGCGCAAGCAATAATGTTTGCTTCAAATTAAAAATTTATTTACACGTGACTATTATAAACAGGAAAAAAACTTTCAAATTAAAATTAAATAATTACGTATAAAAAGCAGGAACTTAAAAATTACGTCATAAAAAGAACACACGTGAATTTTAAAAGAGAAAGGATATTGTAAAATAATAAATTCTTTAACATGCGTTAGAAGTCTTAGGAGAAATTACGTCATATTTACGTCACATTATAGTTATTACATAAAATGAACACAAAGTAATATTGCAAAAAAGTTTAAATTTAGAAATTGCGCTAGACATTTATTTGATATTTTGAGAATTAATTTAAAATGTCTCATTTAAAAGAACTTTCTTTTCGCTTTGTTAAAAAATACCAGGAGACAAAGACTCTGTTTACTTAATTCCTTTTATATTAGCTTATTTTGAAATGTTGTTACACGTGATACGTCATCAAGTTATTTTTATTTCGACGTTTTATTTGTGTTTTTATTAATGTTGTACGAATTTATTTGTTCTTTCGTTATTTAAAATAAAAATTATATCAATTTGTATAATTTGGCGAGTTGTTTGACGATTTATATAATTTGGCAAAATTGGTCGACAGGATAATCAAGTAGTACCGCAGCGGATTTGGCATTAAAATTCCCCAATCAAAGAGAAATGAATAGAAATTCGTTTACAGGGAGATCGCCACTGTTTTTTAAATTATAATTCAATCTTTCGAAATCTTTTTAAAGCCGATCAAATTAGCGTGCATTTAGAGTCTGCGGTGTCTGGACGGGTGTTGGCGAGCGTAGCTCGTAGGGGGCCGAGCCCCCTAGTTAAAATAAACAAAATCTGTGATTAGCAAGGTTGGTCCTCTCCTTGTAAGAACACAGAACTTGCGAAAGATCTTTACTTTGACATGCTGGACATATCTTCAAAATGCAGAGTATCTGCATCTCTCTATTCTAAAACAAGTTGGAAATTGCTCGTCAAACGTGGCAAATGAGGTGCGTTCGTACTATAACTAGTTTTATAATTATTTTTTGCACACCATATTGTACTGAATGTATATTTTTTTGCACTTCATAAGTGCATAGTCTGTAACATCATTAAAATGCACTTGCATTTTTTTTCCCCACTAGGGGGCTCGGCCCCCTACGAGCTACGCTCGCCAACCCCCGTCCAGACACCGCAGACTCTAAATGCACGCTAATTTGATCGGCTTTAAAAAGATTTCGAAAGATTGAATTATAATTTAAAAAACAGTGGCGATCTCCCTATAAACGAATTTCTATTCATTTCTCTTTGATTGGGGAATTTCAACGCCAAATCCGCTGCGGTACTACTTGATTATCCTGTCGACCCATTTCCCCAAATTATATAAATCGCCAAACCACTCGCCAAATTATACAAATTGATATAATTTTTATTTTAAATAACGAAAGAACAAATAAATTCGTACAACATTAATAAAAACACAAATAAAACGTCGAAATAAAAATAACTTGATGATGTATACACGTGTAACAACATTTCAAAATAAGCTAATATAAAAGGAATTAAGTAAAGAGAGTCTTTGTCTCCTGGTATTTTTTAACAAAGCGAAAAGAAAGTTCTTTTAAATGAGACATTTTAAATTAATTCTCAAAATATCAAATAAATGTCTAGCGCAATTTCTAAATTTAAATTTTTTTGCAATATTATTTTGTGTTCATTTTATGTAATAACTATAATGTGACGTAAATATGACGTAATTTCTCCTAAGACTTCTAACGCATGTTAATGAATTTATTATTTTACAATATCCTTTCTCTTTTAAAATTCACGTGTATACTTTTTATGACGTAATTTTTAATAAGTTCCTGCTTTTTATACGTAATTATTTAATTCTAATTTGAAAGTTTTTTTCCTTTTTATAATAGTCACGTGTAAATAAATTTTTAATTTGAAGCAAACATTATTGCTTGCGCTTTTTATACAGTTGGCAACAGTTTAAATTAGTACAATTTTCTGAAATCTGTAAAAAATATCTCTAGAAATGCTGAAAATTTGAATTTAAAATAGAAATAAAACCTGAAAAAATAAGTCAAAATAAAAAAATTAATGCAATCTGCACTCCGGCAAATTCTAACGCATAAAATGATCTAAAAAGAATTACACTGCCATGCATAGTTTTTGCTGCTATAAAACTTTTTTAGTGGAACGATTTTGTCCAACTTTAGCATTAAATAACTCTTAAAATAATTCTTCGATTTGAAAACTGTCTGCATCAGCGTGTTTATCAAACATTTCTGTATAAAACCATCGATTTTCATATTTTTGTATGCATTATTTTTGTTAATATTAACGAAGAAAGGCCTCCGGTCACAAAAAAATCAAAACCGGCGGCGGCGGCGGCGGTGACAGCGGTAGTTACTTTTTTTTAGAATAGAGAGATTCCCCGTAATGCAACGGAAAACTTTTGACTGTCCCT
Organism: Maratus speciosus; assembly: GCA_963932465.1. NCBI lineage: Eukaryota > Metazoa > Arthropoda > Arachnida > Araneae > Salticidae > Maratus > Maratus speciosus. The sequence continues at coordinate 173,770,842 of OZ010788.1, forward strand.
GTCATTAAACTATACATCCGATTTTCATGAAATTTGAAATGGCTAGACAAAATTTTACAGCAATTATATATTTAAAATTTCAGACCATTCGTATTCTGTAACATCATTAAAATGAACTTGCAATAATTTTTTTCCATTGGCCGTAATGTAACGGAAAACCTTTGACTGTCCCTGTAATTAAACTATACATCCGATTTTCATAAAAATGGAAATAGCTCGACAAAATTTTGCAACAATTATATATTTAAAATTTCAGGCGATTCGGAAGGCTGTAACACCATTAAAATGATTTTGCAATAATTTTTTCCTATTGGCCGTAATGTAACGGAAAAATTTGACTGTCCCTGTAATTAAACTATACATCCGATTTTCATAAAATTGGAAATAGCTCGACAAAATTTTGCAACAATTATATATTTAAAATTTCAGATGATTCGGAAGGCTGTAACAACATTAAAATGCACTTGCAATAATTTTTCCCATTGGCCGTAATGTAAAGAAAAACTTTTGACTGTCCCTGTAATTAAACTATACATCCGATTTTTATAAAATTTGAAATGGCTCGACAAAATTTTACACCAATCATACATTTGAAATTTCAGACCATTCTGTTTGGTAGTTTTTGCTCTGTTATATGCGGACGGACGGACAGACGGACAGACGGACAGACGGACAGACGGACTGAACGACGACTATAGGTGCTACGTATTTATATAATTACGAATGCACCTAAAAAGGTAACTAACAATGTCACCGCCGCCGCTGTCGCCACCGGTTTTGAATTTTTTGTGACCGGAAGTCTTTCTTCGAAGAAAAATATTGCATACAAAAATATTAATATTGGTGGTATTATAGAGAAATGTTTGATAAGCACGCTGGTGTAGACAGTTTTCAAATCGAAGAATTATTTTTAGAGATATTTAATGCTAAAGTTGGACAAAATCGTTCCATTAAAAAAGTTTTATAGGAGCAAAAACTATTCATGGGAATTTAATCATTTTCAGATTATATTATGCATTAGAATTTCCCGGTGTGCAGACTGCATTTATTTCTTTAATTTTACTCATTTTTTGAGGTTTTATTTCTATTTTAAATTCAAATTTTCAGCATTTCGAGAGATATTTTTTACATATTTTAGAAAATGGTATTAATTTAAACAGTTGCCAACTGTATAAACAGCGCAAACAATAATGTTTGCTTCAAATTAAAAATTTATTTACAAGTGACTATTATAGAAAGGAAATGTAAAAAGCAGGAACTCATTGAAAATTACGTCATAAAAACTATACTTACACGTGAATTTTAAAAGAGAAAGTTTGAGAAAAAAGAGACCTCTTCGTAAGAGATACACATACTCCTATTTGACAATTGCTGAGTTAAATAAGGATATTTAGATGATTTAATAACTCTACTCCAATATCTTTCGTTAAAAAAAAAAAAAAAAAAAAAAAAAAAAAAAAAAAAAAAAAAAAAGTTGTAGATTATTTGCATTCTTGTAGCTGCACTGAAAAATTAAGAGTTTCACATGATAGTATAACGTAACTGAAATACTTTGTTGTACTTTCCTATATTTATTTATAAAACAAAAAAAAAAACATTTTAGAACACAAATGAAAAAAAAATCACAAATTAAGTTTTGTCTTAGTCATTATTTTAACCCGAGAGTAGTCGCGTCCTTTTTCAGAACGTTATTAATCGCGATCGGTCTTTCTGCCGCCAGGGTCCCGCGTACACAAAATGTAAAATAAGAAACATTTTTAACTTAATATTTGAATATTACATTTCAATGAATTTATAAATGTGCACCTTACTTAAATTATACGTTTTATTCGTGAGAATTGTAATAATGGGAAAAGTACAAATGAACTAACATTGGTGATCGTTGCGTAGACTTTTTCATCAATTTCAACTTTGCTTGTAAAATTGTAACAGAAGGAAAAACTGAGATGTCTTGTTACTTCACTATGACGGTGGAGAAACATTTAAAGTCAGGTATTACACAGTACATTACCCGGTGGACAGTACATTACCCGGTAGCCCTCCATAGTATTTGTAAGGGGATATGAATTAGGAGAAGATGATTTATAGGGGCGGCAAAAAGACCGACACGCGACTACTGACGGGTTAACAGCTGTATAACATTCATACGTATATTTCAGCACTTCATAGGTTATTTCTTAACCTCTTGAGGGGCTATACTATATCCCTCATATTTTAATCAACATTTGCACCAGAAACTTTTATTTAAATGTTACTTTTATAACTTTAGTAAAAACAAAGTTGTAAAATTGCTTTTCCTTATTTTTTAATAATTTTTTTCGAAAATTCCGGTATGAATTCAACATTACAGAAATACAATTGGTTGCCCCAAAAACGGCTAAAGCTGAAATTGTCTGAGCTGCAATGACTTTATTTTTTAAATCAATAATCACCGGATTTTTGAAGGAAGTTGGATTATTTCTTTAATTGGTTAACATATCTACTCGCACAGATCATGCGATTCACTGCAATTTTTTTACCCAATTTAACAGACTTCTACAATCACTCAACGTTGAAGTGGATAATGTAATGAGAATTTATTTTCTTCTATTTCGGATAGCTATTGATTCTACCTTTTAATAGTTGCTCAGTATCTGATCTCTACTTATCTACTAATGATGAGTTTTCAACTTGTTTGTTGAACCATTTCTTTTTTACGGAGATATCGTCTGTTGATATAAATGTACATTATTCCTCGTACATTTCTGAAAATATCTGTATATAATGGTATCAGTTCTCCAAAATTAATATAAAAATAAATTGAGTAATATAAAGATTTTGTATATAATAAAAATATTTTTTCGATATATTTTTTAAATTTAATAATATTACTTAATAATGACATGTAATGTATTGTAATTTAATGAATCATATACATTATTTCTGTTGTCATCAACCCTTTTTCTAAACCAATATCTAGCGTACAATGATAAATGAGGTATCATTGGGTAGGGTTTTTTACTTTAATTTGGCATCGCATATTGATTTTAACTTATACAAAGCGTACAACGACTTAGGTGTCACTGGATAGGATTTTTTACCAATGTATGACATTGCATACGGAATTTTCGTTATATTTTTAGGTTAAATATCATCATGCGTATTACTTCTGATGTCAACTTTCCTTTTTCTACGCACATGCAACACGCACAACGATCATATATATTATTACTGTTATCAAAATCCCTTTTTCTCAAATAATATACAGTCGGACCTCGTTTTCCCAACACCTGGTTTTCGCGTCACTCCGCTTATTACGTCAGTTTTTAAAAGTCCCGATTTTCTGTATATGATTATAAGTAAATAAACTCCGGATTTTACGTCGTTGAATACTTTTCAACTCCGGACATCCCAACGGTTTAGGAAAATTGTCCATTTTTCATAACTTATTTTATAAGCACGGAAATTAAGCGGTAAGAAATGTCTTAGCCAAACTTTTTACAAAAGTGCCTAAAATATACATATTGGGTGATGAGAAATTTTACTTTAGTCCTTTATCTGAATAAATAAACCCGCACACTATGAATGACCCGCTTAAACTCCAGATAGATGTATCAGTCAACTCGTGGTCTTTTTGTTCTAGTCAGGCGGCGCTTTCTTGTGATTACACGGCGTTTTTCATCCGACTAAAACCGAAGCATTGCATTTCGATGAAACAATCGGAAATTATCTAAGATCCTTTTCTGAAACAACGAATATTGATTACAATTCATTGTATAATATTGAAAAAAGAATTTCAGGAAGCACATCTAGGGATAAGCAAACCTTAATTCATCAATATGTCATGTAACAATAAAAAACCAAGACATCATAAATCTGATTTTTATTCTTTTCAATTTTGTTTTTGCGTTTAATTTGTTTAATAATAATGTTTCATTGTCTAAAACTGCAAGAAAAGTTATGAAGTTAAAATTGTCCTAAATTAATTAAAAATACAGATTTTTATAAACATATTTTTCTCCAACTCCTGTTACCACGACACTCCGTATGACGACACTTTTACTGGTCATTAGAGTGTTGGGATAAGAAGGTTCGAGTGTATAGTGTAAAATGATGTACTGAGTATAATTGGACGAGATTTTTTTTTTTTTTTGCCCGCATCTGTCATCGCATACTGAATTTAAGGAATATGTAGTGTACAACAATGAATACAGGATTCTTCGCCCATATCTGAAATCGCTTACTGAATTTAACGAATATGTAGCGTATAATGATGAATGATGTATCATCGGATAGGATTTTTTGCCTATATCTGAAATCGTATACGGAATTCAATGAATATGTAGTGTACAACGATAAATGAGACATCGGATAGCCTTTTTTGCCCATATCTGAGATTTCATACTGAATTTTCGTTCGACTTTTAGGTTAAGTATCATCATACATATTATTTCTGGTTCCAACGTTCCTTTTCTATGCACATAAAGAACGCACAGTGATGAATGGAGTATGACGAAAGCTTTTTGAACAGGTTTTTGACATAGTACAGTCATATTTCGTTAAAACGAGTTGTTTAATTAAAAAAATTTATGTCAATTATAAATTAACGAAAAATATATCAGAAAATAACTCATATATTGCAGTGCGAAAGCCTGGCTTTGGTCTACTGGTATAATTTTAATTGTTCAATTTAGTTGTAAAATATAAATGAAAACGACGAAAATCAACAAATATGAAGAAGGGATTTGTTGTATTGGTCAATAAATCCATTTCATATAAAGCGGGAACATTTTCTTTAAATACTATGTTTGTAAAACATTGTTCATATTCTGCATTATTTGCATTGTTTAGCACTGTTAGAATGTTATTCCATATGGAAGGCATGAATACGAAATTCCTCAATAGGTAAACAATAAAAAGTTAAAAGTTTTACCTTTATATTTTGATGCATTTCAATAAAAATATATTCTTCTTAGGATGAACAAAAAACATTTATTTGAAGATTAAATACAATAGAATAATATATATATGCTGGACACAATACTGATCACACTTCACAATAAAACAAAACAGATGAATAAGACTATTTACAAACACAAAGAAATACTTTGAACTATGGTTTGTTGCAGTTTTTTAACATATTATCATTCCTTTGGAATATTATTGGATTTTTAATCCACCAGCATTTTGCTGCCAACTGCTATAAGGGAAGGAGAAACACTAACTGTTCTGAGTGTCTGTCACAGTAGATCAAATAAAAAAGATTGTCTGATGCTGCCATCTGGTGGAATGTTCTTGAAACAAAAGAGCATTTTCTAACATCTCTCCCGTTTTGTGATAGAATCTGACACCAGGTGGATAAGGTTTCTACAAAGTTCAAATTTGGCCTTTGGCAGCGACTTCGTTATTATATCTGCTATCATTTCATTTGTTGATAGATATTTGACATCCATAACATTTTTTGTTTTTAAATCTCGTATGTAATGATACTTTGTATCATACTTCAATGTGGTTAGTGCGAGATTTAAATTTTTCACTTTCAACCAATTTAATTGGTTATCCTGAAAAATTCTAATAGGAAAATGTTGTTGTAAATTGAAATATTTACATAATTTTAAGATCCATAGCACCTCTTGAGTTCCTTCTGACAGTGCCACATATTCAGCTTCTGCTGACGATAATGTCACACATGTTTGTTTTCGTGAAAACCAAGAAATGTAGCTATTGCCTAAGAAGATTACATTTTCTGAGGTGGATTTTCTGTCTGTAGCATCTTGACCTCAGCCTGCATCCGAGTATGCAACTATATTAGGATATTCTTTTGAAGAAATGTGGAGATCAAGGTCTTTCGTTGTTTTTAAGTATCTTATTACCCTCTTAACAGCATTCCAGTCCTTTTGTCTTGGATTATGGCATCTTCGACTTAGTATGTGTGTAGGAGCGGTAATATCAGATCTTGTGCATGAGGAAATATATAAAAGACTTCCTATAGCTTGTCTATAATTATCATTTGATGATAAAAGACTTTCTTCCTTATCTAAACTATAATAGTTAGTTTCCATTGGAGTATAAGTTGGTTTGGCTTCTTCAAGCTGAAAATCCTTAACTAATTGATTTATTTTACTTCTTTGTGAAAGTAAATAACTTCCATCTTCTTTTCTGTAAACTTCTATACCTAAGAAGTATTTTGCTTCTCCTGATGATGTTATGGGATAAGATTTCTTTAAGTAATTTATTACTTCATTAACTTCATTTTTATTTTCTGAGCTCATCAGCATATCATCTACATACAGTATGAGATAAATTGTCTTCTTTGATTTTTCTTTTATGAACAAACATGGATCAGCTTCACTTTTTTTAAATCCATATGCCTTTAGAGTATTCTCTATTTCTTCATTCCAGCACTTGGCGGCTTGTTTAAGACCATATATAGCCTTTTTTAATTTATAGACTTTGTCTTTATTTTCTTCATCATGAAAGCCTTCTGGTTGATGCATGTATGATTCTTCATTATCTAGTTTACCATGTAGAAAGGCTGTTTTAACATCTACTTGGAATACTCTGGCTTTATGATAAGCTGCCCAGGTCAGAAAAGCTCTAATAATTGTATGTTTGACGACAGGAGAGAAGGTTTCATCATAATCAGTGCCTAATTTTTGAGCGAAATCTTTGGCAACTAATCGTGCTTTGCATTTTATTTCTTCTCCATTTTCATTATGTTTCGTTTTGTAAACCCATTTACAGCCAATGGCGTGCTTGCCTTTGGGTAAAGTAACAAGCTCAAATACTTCATTTTCCTTTAAAGAGTTAAATTCTTCCTTCATAGCTTGAAACAATTTCTGTTGATCTTTTACTGGTAATTGTAAAACATCTTTAAAAGATTCAGGATCTTGATTTTTGGAACAACTGTCTTCAGTTTTGTAAGAATATCTTTCTGGTGGAATTCCTTTAGTCTTTCTGTTAGATATTCTTCTCTGGAAATTATCTTCACTTTCTTCAGTTGTTGGGCTATCTACTGATTTTTCATCCATTTTTAGGTGCGTTCGTAATTATATAAATACGTAGCACCTATAGTCGTCGTTCAGTCCGTCTGTCCGTCCGCATATAACAGAGCAAAAACTACCCGACCGAGCGGTCTGAAATTTTAAATATATGATTGTTGTAAAATTTTGTCGAGCCATTTCAATTTTTATGAAAATCGGATGTATAGTTTAATTACAGGGACATTCAAAAGTTTTTCTTTACATTATGGCCAATGGGAAACAATTATTGCAGGTGCATTTTAATGATGTTACAGTCTTCCGAATCGTCTGAAAATTTAAATATATGATTGTTGCAAAATTTTGTCGAGCCATTTCAGATTTTATGAAAATTGGATGTATAGTTTAATTACAGGGGCACTCAAAATTTTTCCGTTACAATTATTGCAAGTGCATTTTAATGATGTTACAGACTATGCACTTATGAAGTGTAAAAAAATATACATTCAGTACAATATGGGATGCGAAAAATATTTATAAAACTAGTTATAGAACGAACGCACCTCATTTGCCACGTTTGACGAGCAATTTCCTACTTGTTATTTCTTCCGCAGTATTTTCTATTCGGATAGCTTTACTATCATTTTCAAGATTTTCTTCTGAAAAATTGACATTTTCACAGTTCATATTTTCAAAAAACTTCACTGTTCTGCTTATCACTATTTTTCTACCGCCTATATTAAATTCGGTATCCTTTGCTTCTTAAATCGTAACCAACAAAGACTCCTTCAGTGGCTTTTTCGTCAAATTTTTGTCTCTTCTGTTTATGAACATACACATATGCTTTGCATCCAAATACTTTAAGGTGATTCAAATTTGGTTTATGCCCATTCCACAGTTCATACGGTGTCTTTTCAGTTGATTTTGTAGGTAATCTATTTTGCAAGTAGGCTGCTGTAGCTATGGCTTCTGCCCAGAATGTTTTTGGCAATTTAGCATTTATAAGCATGACTTTACTCATTTCAATAAGCGAGCGATTCTTTCTTTCTGCGACTCCATTTTGGGACGGTGAATATGGCGTCGTTGTTTCATGATTTATTCCTAAGTTTTTAAGGTAGTCTTTGACAGATTCAATGCAATATTCTGTTCCATTGTCACTACGCAAGGATTTAATCTTCAATCTAAATTTATTTGTTGTTGATGCAACATACTCTTTTAATTTATCAAATACTTCATCTTTGGAAGAAATAAAATATACTTGTGTATAACGAGAGTAATCATCAATAAATGTAACGAAATATCTTTTTTACCCCATACTTTTTGTTTCTGCAGGACCGCATACATCGCTGTATATCAAATCAAGTGGTTTTTTACTTCTGTAATGTGTTTCTTTTGGAAACGATTTTTCTTTTAGCTTAGCTTTTATACAACTTGAACATTCAGTATTATGAGAACAATTATTCACAGTAATACCTAAAGCTAAATCATCCTTTTGAATTTTCTTGATGGATTCCAAATTTCTATGGCCCAGCCTTTGGTGCCATTTTAGAATGCAGTTAACATTAGAACAAACGGGTAATATTTCTGAAGCACTATATACCTTTTCATTTGTAGGTATTATTTTTAATCTGTATAACCCCTCATCAGCTTTTCCATACAGATAATAAATTACTATCCAACTCGGGAACATAAAGCACATGATCTAATGTAACTCTATTTGTTTGACCATTAAGTGTTTCAATATTAAAAGTACATTTACCCTTTCCCTTTGCAGTTAATTTAGTTCCATTAGCAATTGTAATTGTATCTTTATTCGAATTCTTTAATTCTGAGAACAGTTCCAAGGAATTAGCTAAATGAACAGACGCACCTGAATCAATAACAAAAGACAAATTTTTGTTTTTATTTCCATTTTGTTGAGATTTCATAACAAAACTCGAAGAATTTGATTCTTCCATTAATTCACGATAGTTTTGAGAATCTCATAGATTTTCATTTTGACTAGCAGTAGAGGCAGAGAAATTGTTTGGTTTTTAAACTGTTGGCGTGATCTATCTTGGGTGAAATTTGGTTTTGTTTTGTTAGTATTATTAGCCTTTAAGTGAAAACAATCTTCACGGTTGTGATTATTCTTTTTGCAATAAGAACAAAATTTTTGTTTATTCAAATGCTTTGGTTTATCCCTATTACCCTTCAAAGAAATAGATTCAAATTTGTTCAAATAGATCGAAATTTGTTTAGTTTCAACTCTTCTAAGATACTCATCAATTAATTTGTTTTGAACATATTTTAATGATAAATCTGTTTCATATTTACTTTCAATGGCAGTTATAAAGGTACTATAAGAATTTGGTCAGGAACAGAGCAAAATAGCTATTAAATTATCATGTTGTATTACTTCACTTATATTTCTTAATTTTTCTGCTAATTCTAAGACAGAATTAATATGTTCCTGCATTTTTACACTTTCATTATATTTAGTGGAATACAGCTTCCTAAGAAGATAAAGTTTATTTGTTAAATTTACTCTTTCATGAACAGATTTCAACTGATCATATGTTTCTTTAGCACTTTTAGCATGTCTGACATGAACAATTTGTGTATCTGAGATATTTAAACAAATTAATGCCCTAGCATTTCTACCATTTTTTACCCAATTATCATCATTTTCCTCTTTAGGTTCAAATGCAACATCATACAGACCTTCTTTGATTAACAATTGTTCTATTTTGAACTTCCAAACTGAATAGTTGTCATCAGTTAATTTATCAACATAATGAGATTCTTTAATACTAGACATTATGATATAATAATATTTGCTTATTTCACAGAAAATAAAACTTTTTATCTTATTAATACATCAAAACAACAATTATAAACTCAAATATAATGCTAATGATGAAATAAGAACAAAATAAAATTCTTGAGAACAATTTTTGAAGTTACTTTTGATTTCAGAAAAACTGTTCTTAAATGTTCAATTCTTTGTTTAAAACATAAATTTTACATTTTCAACTTGTATAATAAAATTTCAATAAGAAACTGGCAAAATAAAATTCAAAATAATTTCTTTTCTTAGCAATACACAATACTTTTGATTTCAAAATAAGAACAATTCTTTGAATTTTCTTTTATATCATTCACTTGTGAAAAATACCAACATTCAGAAAATAATTATTTTTTTTTTAAATTAAGTATATTATATTTTCTTCTTTCATATTATTATATTTAAAATTGAGATAACTTCAGTCTCATAATCGACTGTTGGAATGTTATTCCATATGGAAGGCATGAATACGAAATTCCTCAATAGGTAAACAATAAAAAGTTAAAAGTTTTACCTTTATGTTTTGATGCATTTCAATAGAAACATATTCTTCTTAGGATGAGCAAAAAACATTTATTTGAAGATTAAATATACTAGAATAATATATATATGCTGGACACAATACTGATCACACTTCACAATAAAACAAAACAGATGAATGAGACTATTTACAAACACAAAGAAATACTTTGAACTATGGTTTGCTGCAGTTTTTTAACATATTATCATTCCTTTGGAATATTATTGGATTTTTAATCCACCAGCATTTTGTTGCCAACTGCTATAAGGGAAGGAGAAACACTAACTGTTCTGAGTGTCTGTCACAGTAGATCGAATAAAAAAGATTGTCTGATGCTGCCATCTGGTGGAATGTTCTTGAAACAAAAGAGCATTTTCTAACAAGCACGCGCACAATTTTATTTAACGAAAAGCACTGTATATCGGTTTTATTAAAAATAAACCTCATATTTAATTATAGGGTGAAATCTCTAACTACTTTTCTACAAAACACATTATGTGTTTTAAAGTACTGCATTTCAGTTAACCTCAACTTCAAATGACGAATTTGAAATATAGATTAAGATCCTGCTTCGGAAAGAGTATACAAGGTTGATCACTGCCGAACAATGATGACACACCTATAAAAATGTTTGTCAACGTAAATAAATCCACTGGTGATATAGATATGATATTAAGACAATAATGCTTTAGTATTAGGACTGCGATGTTCGATATCATTTTGTATGAAAATTGATAATTGTTGAAATTCGCAATATACATTTTGGTTAAAGTACTATTTAATTCATTTTACTAGCAAACTTGTCCAGCGTTCCCAGAGCCAGAGGTACTATCTACCCGTGCATATAATTTCTTTCTTTTTGTGAGTGCTTGTGTGTATACTCATCCGAGGAACGTGCATGACACTTTTAAACTGCAGAAAAACCAGAAAATACGAAAAAAAGTCATTTTTTTATGGAAATATAAAATATTTATTTTCTTTTTTTTTTAATAAAAGATACCGTTGATAGCAGAAAATAACCTTCTATATGTATTATTTTTATTGCTTGCTTGGAATTTTTTTGTTTAAAATTTCCCTTCGGGCCACACGAAGAGGATTTTAAAACTGCAGAAAAAACAGATTCTGTATTTTCTCCTGCACATGCGTGAAAGCGAACATAACGCGGGCGAACTCTGGAAAATTGAAGCTCTTCCATTATCGTTTGCTTGGGGGGGGGGGAGGTGTTAATTAATATGTCAGCTAATTATCACAAAATTCAAAATCTGAATCTGACATGCATTCGGATATGTCTTCGTCTATCCTTATCCAAATTTGCAGATATCTACATCCTATGGATCTCACTAGCTGTTGTCAATCGACAGATACAGAGACAAACATATTTTTTTTTATGAAATTATAAACACTTTAACATACAAGGGCGGTTTGGAAAGAAACCTCCGTTTGGATACAAATAAAAAAACCTGCATATAAAAGTACATTTTATTATATATATCTTAAAACTACAGCGTTTTATTATTTTTCAACATTGTCGTCGTTTAAGTTTAAGCATTTGCCATAACGCTTCATTAATTTGCAAATTCTTTCTTCATAAAATAATACGACGGAGTGACTTCGTAGTCGGCCTTTCACGGCATTTTATCATCGAAATGCTGTGACAGAAGCCCACATGACAATTGTTTATATGAGTGAAGAGATGAAAATCACTCGGCAAAAAGTCCACTCAAGAACTTAAGAACTTCTGAACCAATTCAAATTTCGATTTTTTTAAATCATCCCCTTTCAGACCGGACTTGACCACAAGTGATTTTCAACTCTTCACTCACATGAAGAACTTGTATTGCAGCACTTTGATGACGATAACGAATATCAAAAAGCTGTGAAAGACTGGCTACGTACACAGGTGGTAGAATTTTATAAAGAAGGAATTTGTAAATTTGTGAAACGCTATGACAAATGCCTAAACATAAGTGGCGATTATGTTGAAAAATAGTATAAAGCTGTCGTTTTAAGATGTATATAATAAATATTTCTTTCTACGTAGGTTTGTTATTTATAGACAAATGGAGGTTTTTTTTCCGAACCGCCCTCGTATAATCCTCTTCCTTAGGGAGCCTTCTTATTGCATGTTTGTATTGTACCTCTTATTACCCTTTGCAAATAATTAATAGTTTCTAAAGCCCTATGTCGTCGTGGATTGAATTGCTTCCCTAAACTCTTATCCGAATCATCCGAAGAGGATATCAGATGACTAAATTCTTTCGAGAAAAAAAAAGGAAGAACGCAAGTGGGGAACAGGAAGGTAGGGTTGCCAACTAAGCTATACAGGAAAAATATGGTGGGTACATTTTACTCTAAATTTTACTTTAATCAGACAAACTTTTGGTCATAATATCTGGTCTGTTATCTGAAGCAGGTCAACAGCGGGTAAACAAGTCCAATAGACACTGTATACGTAATTACATTAACACAATCACGCTAATAAAGAAATCCTACGAGTTTTAACTTTTCTAACTGATGATTAGTTGTACAGATTAGTTTATTAGTTGTAATTTTTCCCGAGTTGGAAAAATTACAACTAATTATGGTTTTTTTTTTCATTTTTGAAAGTTTTCTGGGTGAAATGCGTTCCCCATATTTATCCAGAATAGCTTAGTTGGAAGAGCGTTTGCAGCTTATGTCAAGGTCCTCGGTTACAATACCGACCTGGACACATTTCACTCAGCTGGAATTTACAACGCGTATTTATTCTAATATATATTTAACAAAAAATTATAAAATTAAAATTTTTATGCCATTTCGAACCCTAGAATTAGGTTTTCCTTATTTTAGTTTTAAATATTTCTAGGGCAATGTGGTATTTTTTTGTTAATTTTAACGGAAATTTATTGGTCAAAAAACTCAATTCATTGGTCAAAAAACTCAATTCATTGGTCAAAAACTAAGTCAAATTTTTTTTTTCTTAAAAATTATCAGTCATATGATCTTGAGGTTTTCAAAGTTGAAAAACTAAATATTTCATACTCTTTTTTTTATATATATGTTTTCAAATTATCTTAATTAGGCACGTGCCTATTCCATTTTTAATAAATACCCAAAGCAACATCAACTCCTTTAATATCTCTTTTCGAAGGCGTGCCTGTTCTGACAGTCTGCTTCTTTTCGCTCTCTTCTACGGACTACACATTCACAAACATACGAACATAGTACATTACAATAACAATTTTTGTCCAAATATGACTGACATCTTCAATCGCGTCAAATAAGTTTGATCTACAGGGTGATTCTAAATTCGTGGTACAGACTTTAAAGGTTGGTACAGGACACTGTAACAATCATTTATTGTATAGGAATGTATAGGCGCAAGTGACACATTCACTGAAAAAAAATGAAGTACTAAAAAATGAGTAAATTGATGTACTCATAATCGAATTCAATATGTTTGCATGAAAAATGAACCTATCCTTTCTCAACTTTGATACATCACATGCTATAAAACCCCAATAAAACGGTAATTGTGTACTCTGTAATAATTTATTTCTTTTATGGCGGCATGAAAGGTGTTTATTAATGTAAATATTAAATTATGCACAGCATTTTAAAATAATTTAAAAGTGCTTGCAAATAATGCTCTTGTCATAAAAATATTCGATTCGGGTATCTTGCTAATAATTCTGCTATTTTTCTTAATAAATAATCAATTAAATATGTATTGTTAATAATTATGAATGGGAAATAAATTTCAGCACATTTTTGCTTTAATCTGTAGGTTCAGGGGGCAGTACTAACCATGAAACCAAAAATGAGTGCATGTGTTTCTCAATTTTGAGTGTATTTGGATCGGAGCTATTTTGAGTATGTGACGTATTTAAAATTGAGTGCTTTTTACTCAATTTTGAGTGCCCATTTTTTTCAATGTTGAGGTACAAACAGCAGGGGGGAAATTTGTCCCCTTTTTTATTTCAAAATTTCTCATTCATACCAGAAAATTCCTATACTATTCTTTTATTTATTTAAGACAGACATTTTATGGTTACATAAAGAAAAAATTCTTCTTTTAAAATTTCCGGTATGAAATCGAAATTTTAGAATAAATAAAACTCCTTTTCTAGTTCTTTTCATGTATTTCCTGTGTTTGACAGATTTGCAAACTTTGCGGGGGGTTTTTTATTCCAAAATTCCGATTTCATACCGGAAATTTTCAAAGAAGATTTTTTTCTTAATGTAACCATGAAATGTCGGTCTTAAATGAAGAAAAGAATATTTTAGGAATGTTCTATGCATGAGAAGTTTTGAAAAAAAAAAAGAGTCAAATTGGCCCCCTGGTGTTTGTACCTCAACGCGTCACTTGCGCCCATACATTTCTATGCAATAAATGATTGTTACAGTGTCCTGTACCAATCCTCAAATTTTGTACCATGAATTTAGAATCTCCCTGTATAAGCGTACTCAACTTTTGTCTCTTGTCTACAATATTTATTTATTCATTTTATTGCAAGCAAAAAATAATAGGCTGTGTGAGAGGGAAAGCACAAAATTAATTGTCTTGCATGATCTTTTTCAGAACATGGAAGTACTTTTATGTGCATTTCCAGAAATACGTTTAACAACTCTTAGCAAAAAAAAAAATAAATAAATAAATAAATAAAATAAACTCAATAAAAAATATTTAATTAGATTGTTTATTTCATACATTTTCAATTCGTTATTTCAGAAAATACAATAAATATTCGTAAAAATGATTACCGTTAGGTATTTTCGAAATAATTCAATGATGTATTTTACTAAACTTAACGAATAGTCCAATAAAAACAGTTCATTTCTTTTATTTATTCTGCGATAAAATATTTTTAAAAATTCCAGAAAATCTTTCATATCCCTCCTTCCTTTATAAAAAAAAGTTTAACGATACCAATGTTTGAAAACAAAACCTTTCCCAAAAGGTGATTAATTGGCAAATTAACTAATTGTAAACATTTAAGATTGTCAAAAACATGTGTGTGATTAATTAGCAACATTTGTGTAATTCATTAATTACAATAACAGATGCACTACGCAGCCCAAATAAGTGGAATTCCGGAGGCATTCTTCATAAATTAATTTGCTAAAGTGTGACACTATCCAGGCATACACTTATAAATTTCGTTTGTCTCGAACAATTCCCTTTAAAACTCGACACAAAATACTCCGATATTTTTCTTTTCAACAATTAATTAATTTAAATGTCATAAAATTTAGTTTAAATGTAATGGAAATTTAAATTATGGCAATTAAATTTAAAAAATCAAAATGAAAAGTATCCACAAATTTACATTAATTTTATTTTCTCAATTTAGGTTAGATTTTAATAAGATTGCCAATATTTTTTTCAAAACTTGCGCAAAAGGCACTGTAATTACTTACTTCAATATGTGAAATATTTCCTAAACTTGTTTTAATTTTACACAGACATTCGAGCCAGTCGAATTAATTTAATTTGCTCTTGGTAAACATTTTGTACGATACATACGGTATTAATGTAATGCATGCATTTAATGAATGCCATCTTACTTACCCATCATACGTAGTATATGAAAGTCTTGTAATCGTTTTAAAAATCGGAAATTTTTTTTGACGGAATTACACGTTTCAGACACTGGAGATTCCGAAAAACATATTTTTAGAAAAAAAATTTGCCGCCCGTCTGTGTGTGTCTGTGTATCTGTAAACGCGCTATCTCCCGAACAAATTGAGATAGAGACTTGAAATTTGGTGTGTACATAGTAGATAATAATGGGAAGAAGCCTATTGCATATCAGTGACCTCGATTATTCGGAACTATTTTTTTCGGGCTCTCAAAATTTTCGTTCTGATAAAAAGTATATAAAAATTTTCGAAATTGTTTATTTTAAGGAGTGGATATGAAAGAAAAAAAAACATACATCTTACATAAAGAATGAAGGCAATCGGATAATTAGTTGCCGAGATATTTGCAATCATATGTTTTACACTCTTCGATTTTTCATAACACTGTATTTCATTCAATTTTCAACTGAAAGATGTATTTTAATTGGAAATAAGACGCTTAATCCAACGCAGTAAACTGTTAGTTAATATGATTAACATTTTTGGCGTTATAAGGATCTTTCTTTTACGCAATTCGGTACTATACTTGATTATCCCGTCGCCCAAAACACTACCGCCAAACTATAAGATTAAATGCCAGTAATGGCTTATCGTAAATGTCACATTCACTTGACATTAAACACATTACACGTGTTTGTTACGTCATCAAGTTATTTTTAATTCGACGTTTTATTTGTATTTTTATAAATGTTTTACTAATTTATTTGTTCCTTCGTTATTTAAAATAAAAATTATGCCAATTTGTATAATTTTGCGAGTAGTTTGGCAATTTACATAATTTGTCGAAATGGGTCGACGGGATAATCAAGTAGTATCCGCAGTTCAGTAATAGAGCAGTACTATATATTAAAAATATTTAAATATACATTTAAATTTTATTTTTGAATTGCAATGCACATTATAAATAGTTTACATATGTTTTATTTTCATATTTTATACTATGCGTTTCCATGATGGGTATGTATTACGGAGAGGTCTCCAACGACTAGTTTAGGCATGTTTCTAACCCGCATTGGAAAACACTGGTCATAATGATTCGAGGTATACTTATAAATGATACCGTCAGTAGAGATCTGCACAGGCCGGCCTGTGGCCCGAAGCCCGAGTTCGGCCCGGCCCGCGGGCCGGTCACGGCCTAGTCACTATTCCTTACGGGCCTTGCCCGGCTCGGGCCTTTCTTTTTTCCTGGAGGTTCGGGCCGGGCCGGTCTAACTTATTTTTCTGCACACACCCAGGTACTGGTTTCATTCCTAATCTTCATGGCCCGAAATTTTTATTCCTAGTTTTCACCCACACCGTATGAAAATCATTGTCTCGGCGTGTCCTGGTCCGTTCAAAGGTCAGTAAAATTAGGCTTGGCACAATTTTTTTGTCAAAAAATTCATACATTTTTAAATCGGCATTATTCTACAATTAAACATTCAAATTCATTTTTTTTAAGAGTAGTAGATTTCTACACATTAAAATATAATTAAATTAAAATATAGTAAAACGTGTGAAAAAGAACTTGTCTATGACGGAACCTTGTTTTAAACTGAAAAACGTGTTGATCCATGCAAAATTAATATACTACTAAGTAAGAAAATAATATATAATACATTTACACTTGCTAAGAAGGGAACTTGTCTATAACGCATTTTTTTAGGGTTCCGTACTTAAAAAGTAAAAACGGAACCATTATAAGATCACTCTTCTGTCTGTCTGTCACAGCCATTTTACACGTAAACTATGGAACGTGGAAAGTTCACATTCGGGGAAGTAATAAAGACCATTGACCCACATATTTTCAGATTAATAAACATTCATAAATATATTTAGTAAAAAAGTAGAGGGGCTAATTAGGCTGCTTGAAAAAAAAATATTTTCTTTGCATATCATGTGTGGTATCCTGTGAAAGCTTTTGTAACGCTCAACTCAAAAATACATTCCTTTTAATTTTAGGTATTATATTTTCAAAGATATTGTTGAAAATGTAGCGCAAAAATATGTCCCCCCTCCATCTAGTTCCGAATATACTGAAACTAAAATTATGAAAAAATTAGAAGTAGTAGACGTTAATGTAAACCTTGCCGGATAATTATAGCGATTACCCTAGGTCACATAGTTTTTGAGTAATTAGCATTTTTCTGTTATACACAAATTTCGATTTACGGGCATTCAGAAAAATTGTTGAGCATCGCTGAATATACCTATCGTTTCAGAAGAATAAAAGCAGTGTTGATAATAATTTTCGAAAAAAAATCATCGGTAATTAGCCGAGATATTAACCCTTAAATGTACGGTCAGTTTGGACATACACAAGGACAGGGGCGGCGAACTCTATGCCTAGTTAACAACTTTTAAGGATATATACGTGTAATGTAATGTCCAGTAACAGTATAAAAGCAATAAACGTCAAATTGTTAAAAACATACTAATTTAAGGGGTCTCGGGACTCTAAAAAGTGAAAAAAAATGAAAAAAAGACCATTTTCAATATTTAATGTCTTAAAATGTATATGATTTTAAAACACAATTTTAATTGGGATAAAAAATTGCAAGATACAGAATTAATATTTATAGGGGGCTGGAAACTGTTACACATTTGTCGAACAAAAATATTGGTATAACAGTTTACGCGCAGGATTACAAAATAAATATTGCAACTAGAATGAAAATTTTGGTGCTTACTTATACTTCAGATTGTAATAATTTCCCTGAACTTAAATAAATTTGTATTTAAAGCATTTTTATATTTTTAATGCAATGTTGCATTTAGCTAATACAAAATTTTGAAAATTTCAAGAGTAAAATCACCTGAAAAAACATTTTTTTGAAAAATAAAAAGGAAATTTTAGGTTCAGTTTATACAGACTAACATGAAATATATGCTTTGAAAATTTCATGAAAAAATATTCAGAAGTTTTTGAGGTATCCTGCGCGTTATGCCCAAAAAACGCCATTTGGAAAATAATGACTTTAAAGTTTCGGAAACGCCGCTTCAGCTATTGAGCGGGTATAATTCTAAAAGCCAAAACTTCTGTTCTAATGGGAATTTCAAGTAAACAATTCTATCAAAATATTATAAAAAGATAGGAATTTAACATCTAAAAAATTAACATTTCTTAAATTTTGAAGCTTTAACAGTCCTGCGACCACTTAGACACGCAGTAATTCTATTTATAAACTTATGAAATAATGAACTGACACCAGAATTTATAAACGAATTTATTAGAAAATGCGTACTTGCTTATTTTCACGTACATGATAAATGGAAAATTTTAATTAAATATTCTTGGTGCCGTTTGTCTGTTGTGGAATTAAAATTAGGTGTCCGTTTTTTAAGGGCTTCGCCCTCGAAAGATTTAATTAGAATGAATCGCATAAATACTGTGGGATTCGCAATAGTTTGCATTGATTGTATCTCTCAATACGCCTCGAGTGACTTTAAAAGTTAATTAAACACCTATCTGGGAAAACGCGGCACTGACCAAGGCGGCGTTGCAGCTTTGAGACCTCAATTCGAAGCGCGCTTAGCACAATGCCAAATTTAAACTTTGAACAAAGGTTTTGTTTTAGCTACACTGTAGCAATAAATGTTATTACTACGCTGAATTTAGTTTCATGAAATGCCAAATGAAGTTTAACTATGCACTGCTTTTATTGTCAGTACCGAATTAAGTTCATCATAAACAGATTAGGATAATATTAAAAAGAAAGATTTATACGAAAAGCTATATTTGATATTATTTAGGTTCCATATCTCTTTGAACTTTCATGGTATACCAATTTACACTTTTCTAATATATACAGTTATACCCAACCCTACGTTATATAGTTTTTTACAAAGTCTTAGTATTCTTTTAGCAACTTTTTTTTTTTATAACTAGGGGGCTCGGCCCCCTACGAGCTACACTCGCCAACCCCCGTCCAGACACCGCAGGCTCTAAATGCACGCTAATTTGATCGGCTTTAAAAAGATTTCGAAAGATTGAATTATAATTTAAAAAACAGTGGCGATCTCCCTATAAACGAATTTCAATTCATTTCTCTTTGATTGGGGAATTTTAACGCCAAATCCGCTGCGGTACTACTTGATTATCCCGACGACCCATTTCGCCAAATTATATAGTTCGCCAAATTATACAAATTGACATAATTTTTATTTTTAATAACGAAAGAACAAATAAATTCGTACAACATTAATAAAAATACAAATAAAACGTCGAAATAAAAATAACTTGATGACGTAGACACGTGTAACAACATTTCAAAATAAGCTAATATAAAAGGAATTAAGTAAACAGAGTCTTTGTCTCCTGGTATTTTTTAACAAAGCGAAAAGAAAGTTCTTTTAAATGAGATATTTTAAATTAATCGTTTTTAATCTGACGTGATTTTTACCAAGGTATTCTTTCTCGATTTTAAATAATCGCGTGAAAGTACTTTTGTTAGCAATGAAATATTATTTGCGGTTTCCTAACAAAAATAGTTGAAAATATCCTCTCAAAATATTAAATAAATGTCTAGCGCAATTTCTAAATTTAAACTTTTTTGTAATATTATTTTGTGTTCATTTTATGTAATAACTATAATGTGACGTAAATATGACATAATTTCTCCTAAGACTTCTAACGCATGTTAATGAATTTATTATTTTACAATATTCTTTCTCTTTTAAAATTCACGTGTGTACTTTTTATGACGTAATTTTTAATAAGTTCCTGCTTTTTATACATAATTATTTAATTCTAATTTGAAAGTTTTTTTCCTGTTTATAATAGTCACGTGTAAATACATTTTTAATTTGAAGCAAACATTATTGCTTGCGCTTTTTATACAGTTGGCAACAGTTTAAATTAGTACAATTTTCTGAAATCTGTAAAAAATATCTCTAGAAATGCAGAAAATTTGAATTTAAAATAGAAATAAAACCTGAAAAAATGAGTCAAAATAAAAAAATTAATGCAATCTGCACTCCGGCAAATTCTAACGCATAAAATGATCTAAAAATGATTACACTGCCATGTATAGTTTTTGCTGCTATAAAACTTTTTTAGTGGAACGATTTTGTCCAACTTTAGCATTCAATATCTCTTAAAATAATTCTTCGATTTGAAAACTGTCTGCATCAGCGTATTTATGAAACATTTCTGTATAAAACCACTGATTTTCATATTTTTGTATGCAATATTTTTCTCAATATTAACGAAGAAAGACCTCCGGTCACAAAAAATTCAAAACCGGCGGCGGCGGCGGCGGCGGCGGCGGCGGCGGTGACAGCGGTAGTTACTTTTTTTTAGAATAGAGAGATACAATTACAAATTCATATATTTATTTTACTGAACCCTCTGTGCGCGAGTACTGCTCGCACTTGACCGTTTATTTTCTTTTCTGTGCAATTCAGTCTTAGATTTTACTGCATAGCATTTTTCAGATATTTAACACTTCAATACATGGAATATGGATTAACAATATGAATGAAAACTGAAACATTTACATACAAGAAATAGAGATTCATTAAAAAATAAATATCGCACCCTGCGGCACTTCTATAAAAATGAAGATTATAAACATGAAAAGAAAAATTAAGATAAATATTTTTGGCTTGAACTCCTCGTACGAGACAAACTTTTAACCAAATCGACGTAAAAATCAATATTTTGTAGAAATTCACTCGGGCCGGGCCGGGCTCGGGCCGAGATTTTAACTTTTTTTCTGGCCGGGTCGGGCTCGGGCCGAACTTTTAACTTTTTTACCGGGCCGAATTTTTTTTCTCCGAGTCGGGCCGAGCTCGGGCCTGGAAATTTCGGCCCGTGCGTCAGTATAAAATCTATAATGTCAGTATAAACCCTAATCGTCAGTATAAAATATATACTAAAATTAGTTCCGCTGGAAAAATCATAATATTAGGTTGAGCAAAAAGTTCTGGGAATTTTTTTTATCTAATAGTTACCAGAATTTGTATGGTATATAGGAGTACTAGTGGTACAGTCCAGACGTCGCTCCATTCGATTATGGCCTCCTTCGATCAATTCAACACTTTTTCAAGGGCCGTCGATTTGAATCATTTAATGAGGTTGAAGAAACATGTCAAGAGATTTTCGATTCCAAGGAGCCGCCATGGTACTTACAGCAAATCCGGAATCTGGCAGAACGATAGCAGGAAGTCGTGAACTATGGTGGTCTCTACTTTGAAGAATAGTCCTTGTTCTTTTTGTTGTTAATTTGCGCATAACAACGCAACTTTCACAAATTTCCCAGAACTTTTTGCTCAACCTAGTATAATTGGAAAAGCTCTTTAATAAAAAAACACCCATATATTAAAAAAAATAAAGATTTTTGTGCTGCTTCGTGTATGAACTGCATTTTTTTGCTATACACCCCATTGTGCACTGAAAATTAGTTGAACACAATAGGAAAATTTACTTTCATTTATTGCCGCCCATAGATGGTAAAGTTTATAAATTATTTTATGTGCTCTCCTAAAAAGAATTATAAATGCTATGCACATCATTTTTTTAAGTAAATGTTTCTGCCTTAACATATTTAAATTTCAGGCAATTTGAAGCATACGAAAGTTAGAGATGGGGAAGATAGATAGACTGAGGAACAGTTACACAGATTTACCGGTCATAAAACTTTTCAACTATGTTGAAATATATTTAAAAGGGAAGTCTACAGCTAATTCTAAAATTACACATCCAAAATTAAATAGTCATCAGTAAATTGTAGCTTTAAAAACATTTTTTTAATCACTATCATTAAAAATCAATATCCAGAATGCACTATTGCACGGATAGACAAACTACTCAATATTGATACTTACATAAATAATGTAGACACGCTGCTGTGTATTAGAAATCTCCGATGCTGTTTCTTGTAAAATATTGATTAATGTCTAGGCAGAAATTTTTATTTTACTACTAGCTGACACAACAAGCGTTGCCGATGCCCGTGGTAATAACCTTAAATATACCTAAAATCAGTGTTGAATTCAGTAGTTTTTCTTCTGCAGCTCCGTAGGGACAGTGCGAAGCTCCAAGGCAGGGGTAAATTCACGTTCAAAACTAGCTTTCTTTTTTAAAAAAATTCTCATACTGTCATGTTAACAGATATATTATAAAACTCGAGTATTTAGTCATTAGTTTCATTACTACTAAAAAGAATAGTGAGATAATTTAATTGCATAAGTTTATTATTTAAATCTAAAGCAATTTATTATCTTTGCAAGAAATCTAACCCAAAAAGTCCATCAAAATTATAAAAGTGCGGTGAACCAACGACATAAAATAAATGTGAATTTATTTAATTTTTTTTTTTTTTTTTTTTTTTTTTTTTTGTTGGAAAATTTGGATACATGCTGAATACTTTAATTTAGAATTAACAGTTGTTAGTATAACATTTGAACCTAAACGTTTATATTTTAAGTTGGATTAAGGTGATAAATATTTTTTTTTTCACAAATTAATGTATCCAATAATAGAGATATTTCTTCATTAGCTATGAAGCATTAACAAGGGGAAGTGCAGCGAAAACTTTGTTTACATTAAATATTGCGTGGTATAACTGTTAGAAATAAAAATTTTGAAATATGTCTCGGATGCGACAGAATTGACTAGTCTGTTACATTAAAGCTTAGGGAGATTTTGACCAATTGTGATACATTTCTGCACTGTTACTGCTGATGTCACACCCTGATCGTGCGATACAAAATCAAAAATGCTTATGTATTTATCCATTAGTACATATATATTTTTTTGAGTTGGAGTTGTTTTGTGTGTTCTGTATGTTTATATTGTACTGGTGATAGTTTATTGTATTAGCAGGCTGCCATTTGAAACTTTAAATAGCAACATGCCCACAATGGTTATAAAGTTGGCAAGGATTACTTTGTTTTCTAAAATTTTTGTAATGGGCAGGTGTCTGAAAGGCGTATCGGGTTTAAAAGTTCCTTCTTCTGCAAAGCATAGTTTTCTTTCGCCTCTGGTAATTCGTAATTTTGTATCTTTTCTTGTAATCATCCAAAACTTAACGTACACACTTTTTCAGTTAAAGTGGACATTTGCTGTTGTATAGTGTCACGTGTTTGGTTTTTAGATTTAAGAGTTATAACTTGTTTTGGAACAAAAATATCCTGAAGTGTCCGTTTTCTCTCAACAGTTTTATCATAATTTTTTACTCCCTCTACCTATAATTACTTCTAATGCTAGATGGTACACATGAAAACAACTTTACAAATTTTGTATTAGTTACAGCATCTTTATAAGTTATCATATACTATTGCTGTCAGCATATTTAAACGATGCGTGAAATTTTTCAGAGTTTCCTGAGAAAGGTGGGAAAGACTATTGAGACCGTATTTAGCATAGTTGCAAATCGACTCTGTGAGAAGAATTTTCTAAATTCTATCTCGATAAATCAAAATCTGTTTCCTGATACAATAATGGCTTTCTAACAAATACGTTTGAGCAGGATCCTTCAATTCAGACGGGAAACATTCCTTTTGTAAAAGATTTTTGATTTTAGTATAGTCGAGTACCTGGTCAAATAAGAAATTAATCAGAGTGAGATCACCTTCAAAATTATCTACACTAAAGTGTAAATGCTTAGATTCAACAATCTTTAAAGATATACGAACTAATGTTTTCACTGCAAAATTATTTCAAACAAAAGTAGTACTATATTTATACAAAATGTGAAAGTATCCAAGAGTAAGCATATGTAAGAAACTTAGTACAAATTAAATTATTTAAAATACCTGATAAGAAAATTAACCTCCTTAAAAAAATCAAAAGAACAAGTTTAACGTTAAAATTAAAGTAAAAAAATATTAGTAAAAAAGCAAATATTTGAAACTTTCAACATGAAACGGAAGTGATAATTCATGCATATATAAAAACAAAATATAATCTAACACTATAATTTTCTATTGCATAGAAAAATTAAAAAATAAATAAATTCATAGATATGCTTTTATTTCCAATGAGACAAGTTGATAATTTACATAAATTAAATTTTGGCTTAAAATGAGCTGTGTAACCAAATTTGTAGAAAAAATGGTGGGTTGTACAAAAAAAAAATCTTGTACATTTCCGTGCATTGGCGGAAATTGCTGGCTGTAAATTTTCAACAATGTTATGCGTTTTCTAACTGAACTAAATTGAAGTATACTATTTGGTATACATACAAATCTATAGTTCTTATACAGGTCTCCACAAAAGTATTCGAGTACCTTTCTGACTATGGGCGGTAATCGTTGAGATTGGTTTTTCAGATGTGCTATGCGTTTTATAATTTGTTTATTTAAGATATCTTTTTTCACCTAATTAAACGATGAAAATTCGTTTCAGTATTCTGAATGTGTTAGAAAGTTTTCATAATTTATGCTTGCATCATGATTTTCATTTGTTATTTAGTTTTAGTTTAGTTTTATGAGGTGTGGAGAATATTTCTATAAACGACAAAGTCCGCACACTCTCTACTGATGAATGCACAAAAGGTATTAAATAAGAATAAAAAAAATACTACAAGGCTGGTTCATGGAACACCGTTCTATTACCCAGTCATGAGCCAGGTAAAGAAAGCGCAATATTCACCTTTAACTCAATTTGTGATCATATAGAAACAAAACAACTCTATTTTTACTAATGGAAATA
Organism: Maratus speciosus; assembly: GCA_963932465.1. NCBI lineage: Eukaryota > Metazoa > Arthropoda > Arachnida > Araneae > Salticidae > Maratus > Maratus speciosus. The sequence goes on from OZ010788.1 coordinate 173,796,407, forward strand.
AAATTCCGACGTTAAAATTTTCTTACCTTTGTTCATGCATTGAGTTTAGAAGGAATATTTTTGTTCTGCATAACAGAAGTAGGGAAGATGTTCTGAAGTTTGTATTGTAATTTAAATTTTCATCTGACAATATTGAACAGTGTTTCCAATTTAGCTCGTTTTTGTAATTCAAAATATCTACCAAAAATTTTTAATAGTTATTTTTGTTATTAAATCAGAGTATGTCTGTCATTAAATATGCCAAAGATTAGTATTAAAAAAATTACGCTAAATTGGCAATCCTGCTTGCTGCAGTTTGCGGCAGTTAACAATGAGCTAACATTCAAAAGTAATTTACAGTTTTAAAAAAACCCCTGCCTTGATTATTTTAAATATGGAAAAAAATAAATTTTTATGCTGAAAACGATTTGAATATTTTAAATCTGAAGGAGAAAGGAAAGCGCATAAAAGATGATTTACTACCAAATTACCTAATTGTGCACTTTTAACGTCACCGAAAAAAAAAAATGTGAGAGAAATTAATTGCCTTTGTGCAGTTCATTAGCAATGAGAACAGCTACACTACGCAATCCCAATAAATATAATTACACTGTCATACTTCATAAATTAATTTGAAAAATTTGTGACATTATTCAAATACAATGCGGAAATAAATATGTTTCGAGTGGAACAATGCAATTTAAAACTCTTCAAAAAATGCGACGGTGCTTTTCTCAATTGCAATTAATTGATTCTGATAATAAAAATGTATTTGAGATAAAATGCCACTTTAGTTAATTATAATTTAACTAAATAATTATGAAGAAAATGAGCATTAAATACTCGATCTTTTATACTTTTTTTTTTTTTTTTTGTAATTTTTTTTAACTTGAAATTGATTTCTTTTTATGTATTGGCATTAGGTCAAATTAAAGCTAATTTTTTGGTTTGAAGCGGGTTCTGGTTCAAGTGTCAAAATGGGCTTATGTGCCAACTGAATTTTGTGGTTGAGTCATACCGGACACGCGCTCAGGACTCACAAGGGAACCACTTTTGGTGTTGCTCGCACCTACTATTGATATTTAGTGCATTTTAAAGCCCTATATTATGAAGTTTGAGAATGGATAAAATTTTTCTGTTAAAATAATATTTCTTGATTGTGCAGCAGCATAATTTTCTGAAAATGCAATTTTCGAGACCACTTATCGGACTATTAACATTGAATTTTTTTTAAAGAAAAGCATTTAAAAATAAAAATTAGTTAATAATAAGTGTAAAATATTGAAAAAAGTTTGAAAATTCCTTCAAAATCCCACGAATTTGATTTTGAAAAATTGCAACTTTATATTCATACTAGGGGGCTCTGCCCCCTGCAAGCTATGCTCGCTAACCCCCGTTCAGACACCGCAGAATTTGAAAATACGCTAATCTGATCGGTTTAAAAAATATTATAGAAGATTGAATTATACTGAAAAAAGCTGTGCAGATCTCCCTGTAAACGGGTTTCCATTCAATTTCCTTTGATTTCAAAAATTTAAGGCCGAATCAGTTGCTGTTAAGGCATCCAATGGTTGTTTTCGTGTTTGGTTAAAGAGGATCAGTTAAATGTTTGAAAAGAAGCTAAAAATAAAAGGAATCAAGTGTACAGAGTCTTTGTCTCCCGATATTTTAAAACAATTTGTATAACAATAGCCTAAGTCATGTGACTATCATCAAGAGTTCCGGGTGAACCACTTCGCTTTTTATATTCCTGGTGCCATTTTGGTACTTTAATATTATCCAGGTACAGGTGATAAGTTGCCAAATATTATTCTATCGCCATCATTTCATCTATATTATAATAGTCTAAGTCATGTAACTGCCATAAATAAATACGCTCTGATCCCTTCGCTTTTCATATGAAAGTTTGGCCCAGATATCATATACGGCCCAATACTGGCGCGATTTTTTTTTCCGACGCTAATTTGGGGAAAAGATCAACAGCATAAAAAACAACATCTGGCTTATCAAATCAAGCAAAATAACGATACTATGGCGCCGGTTAAGTACCCGTTGCGTATATAACATTGGCGTCAGAAAAAAATAGCGCCAATATGGGACCGTATGTGGCATCTATGCAAAAGTTTTCCATTTCGATTTTAAAAAATCATTTTTTTTTTTCGAATAATACTACATAAAAGCATTGTCGCAAAGAATTCTTGGTACTGTTACGCTAGCCGGGTGCAAATCTCGCCAATAACTATTTTTCAACTCGCCAGTTAGCATTTTTTTTTTCGATTGATAAATTATAACATTGCTTTGAAGTTGGAATTAAATGTCATCGTTTGTTACATCATTTAATATTTGGCCAGATGCCATATACGCACCCGGTTTGGCGTGATTTTTTTTACGAAAATTAGGCGAAATCTTCGTTTTCGAATACCAGTTACATATGTATTTTTGGTACTACTTAGTTATCCCGTCGACCAAAAATCTATTATCACCAAACTATAAGATTAAATGCCAATAATGGTTGATAAATATCACATTCACTTGACTTTAAGCAAGTTACACGTCTTTACGTCATCAAGTGATTTTTATTTCGACGTTTTATTTGTATATTTATTAATGTTATATTAATGTATTTTCTTTGTTCTTTCGTTATTTAAAATAACAATTATGTCAATTTGTATAATTTGGCGAGTGGTTTGGCGAAATGGTTCGATGGAATAACTAAGTAGTACCGTAATTTTTAATTATTTTCTATTATTTTTTATTTTTAAAGGAAAATAACAAAAAAAATAATAAACTATAGAACAAAACAATTTATGTAATTTTTAAAAATGAAATAAAGTAAATAAACACTTATTATTAAATAAACAACAATAGCCGGGTTACCATGTCAACCAAAATAATATCATTTTCGCGCCAATTAGGTACCCCGGTGCGTATATGACATCTGTGCCTAATATTTTTCTTTTCATTTCGTTAAAAAAAAAATAAAGAAGTTAAAGCCATTTATTTTAAATGTTTCCGCTTGTATTAAATAAAATGATAATGAAATACAAATTGAATTATGAATAAAAGTAACATGATACATTTCTTAGCATACGTGTAAAGGAGGCCAGACTTCTCGCCAAATTAGTTTAAAATAGTAACCTTTTCTAAAATCTGAAGAAAAAAAATATCTGTTTGATTAAAATTTGAGTTGCCATCATTAGAAAAATGTATATAAAATTAGAAAAAAATTAATATTTCGAAAAGTAATTCGAATTTAAAAATTCTAATACCAGTTTTAAAATATGCGGAACAATATTGATTTTTGGTGTTAATTTCATTGCAAAGTATTCCTTTTTTTAGGAGAAATCACCGTGAAACATAATCAGTTGTTTAATCAGTCGATTCAAAGAATCGTTGCATTTCAGGCGTTTCATATATTCGTTTCATAAATTCGTTTCATTAGGATTTTATATATATAGGGTAGATTTTTGGCGAGGAAACAGTTGGCGTTTATTTTCAAAAGTAGAGCTTTCCGGCAACCCTAGCTAAATGTCATAGCTGAATTTGTAATAGCTAGAAATTGCAATGTCCGACCTATTTCGCCACAGTAATATTTCTAAATTGTGTAAAAATATTAATTTACTTTATGATTACTTTTACCGAAGGACCATTTAATACAGCAACATTTCATTTTAAACATTCGAAACTTTATTTCATTCGATTTCAAAAGAAAATAGTTTGCTTATTTTGTATTTCACTAAAAAATAGTTTTCAATGATCTTCGATACTTTTATAGAATTATATTTATTACTTATATATTTATCAGCTGCATAGAAAAAAAAAATAAAAACCTAATATTTGTTTCTTATGCTATCAATTATAAAAAAAAATCGCAATCTGATATAATTCTAGTAACATGTTCCGTACATTTTCTCTTTGGATAAAGCGGGCGGAAAAATTGTAGCGCCATATTTGACGACTTAACTCACTTTTGGCGTCAAATAAACAAATAAATATGGAATAATAAAAAATTAAAAGTATAAAAAAGTATATAAAATATTATTTTAACAGAGAAATTTTTTCAGTTCTCTAACTTTTATGTATAGGGATACAAAACGCACCAGGTCTCGATGCTAGCTGTGAGCAACACCAAAAGTGGTTCCCTTGTCAGTGTGAAATCCCTAAATGATACGAATATGGTTAATGCAGTAGATCGTTATATCGAGTTTGTGGGAAAATAAACAAAAGAAGCGCAGTCCAACAAATCACATTAGAATGTTAAGAAATGTGATAATTTACAATAATAAATACTAATATTATAAGGAAAAAACGTTTGTTTGTTCGTAGGGAGTAATCTCTGGAACTACCGAACGGATTTTAAAATTAATAATCTCAAAATGATAGTGACAGTCTCTGCCTCCAACAGCAGACTATATTTTATGCTGGTATTACTACCTCCAAACAGGTGCACGAGCAAAAACATTTCTAAAATTACGATGTTGTGATACTGCTTTGGGTAGAAATGTGAAATTTGGCATGGTGGTTACTCTTAAGATGTAAATGCTCGCTAAAAACAGTTTCTAAAAAATTTGCAAGGCACCCATGTTCACCCAGACGATAGTTTTTAATTATATTAATTTAAATTACATTAAGTCGGAAATTGTACGTCAAACGTGGCAAATGAGGTGCGTTTCTACTATAACTAGTTTCATGGATTTTCAGATCTTGGTGCAGTAGCTGTTGCACTCTTATGTAAAACTGCATGCATGCGAAATTTATTACGATTATATATGTTAAATTCAGTAATACGGAAAAAATATGACTCCATCTAAAATAGGAAGTAATCACCATGCAACCTAGAATCATAACCTATTATGGGATATCATTGAATTGATTACGTATGATAGGATTTAATAGACTAATCACCATGGCAACCTTGGATCATTACCTATCATGGTATATCGTATTACGTATGGTAATTACTTATGGTTAATTCCATATGGTAGGACTTCATAGAATGAAGAAAACTTTTATAGTTTATTATATCGTTTTAAGTTTTGATTCGATTTTCATAAAATTGAAATGACTCGACAAAGTTCTGCAACGATTATAAATATTTAATTTCAAGCCATTCGTTTGAATAGTTTTTGCGTTACTATATGTGGACAGACAGGCAGACAGACGAACGGATCAGACGACTACTATAGAAGCTATGTATTTATATAAATACGAACGCACCTAACAATATTGTTAGTTGAGTTCGTGAGATCAAGGATTCTGCAGTGGCTGAATGTTAGTGTATTGAACTCGGCTCCAAAGAGATTCAGCTGGATATTTTTACCTATTAAAACACTTTCGTGTACATACCATATACGTGCATGTAAAATTCATAGTAGTATAGTAAGTATTTTCTCTGGAGGATTGCTAAGAGGGAAAAGTTATACGGTGATGGGAGACTCTGTAGTGAGCAAAAGCGTGGGGGAACTTTTTTCCCAGACCTTGTGTTGGGCATCCAATTAGGTGCTCTCAGTTGAGATGTTGTTAGGTTTAATAATAAATCAAGCACTGAAAATATCCAGACATATATGTTTCGTGAGAATTGGGGCTCACATCATCAGTGTATAAAATCAAACATCCCCCAACTACATGCAAGACGAAAAACTTCGTCTTTCAAGTAGTTTGTAGTATGTAGCAATATCACAGTAAGCGAGGACGACTATCTGTGAAATCGGAAGAGGGAGTGGTTAAAAAATACATGAAATTATATATGTGCTATATAATTAATAGATGATCCCTGAGTTATTAGCCCCCGGTATGCTATTTCTTTCTCCCAGCTTATTTTGTCTCCAATAATAACGTTACCTTGTATACGCCAGCCGTAAAACTAAAGCCGATGTTTCATTGTGCGATTAAATACTCTACAGCATTTTTTAAAACTGCTAACCATCGCACATTTTCAATGTTTATAACGTCGTATTTAGAAAAAAAAGTACTTTTTAATGCAATTTGTTTGTAAACTGCATCTCCATTTGTTTTTGAAATATTATTTTTTCTGTAGTTTTTAGCGACATTTGTTTAATTTTGGCAACTCAAGTACTCCATTTCTGTAGAAAGTAAAGAAAAAATTGTTGAAAAATAGCAAATATATCTTTTTGTTGCCATTTTCTCATAAAAATTTAAAAAAAATTATTAAAAGACGTGCTACTTTGAGAAAAATATAAATGAAGGATTTATGATAAAACATGGAGCTATTATAAACTATATTTAATTTTAAGTATCTATATTAATGCAAATGACGTCATTTTACATAAAATAAAAGCGTGTGCTTTAAGTCTTAAAATTGAAATATGTTTTGCAGTAGAGTCCCAATTATCCGAGTCCCGCTTAACCGAGTTATTTTCTTCTGATGGGCTACTTGCTTCTATTATTATGAAACAGCCATTATAAATTAAGCATTAGGTGAAGATGAAAGAATAGCCGTTCAAAAAAAATTATGGGCATTTTTTTCCCCATTCTGACCAGAAAATGAGAGTTCTAACTTTTTACGACTGCTCTTTCATCTTCACCTAACGCTTCATTTATAATGGCTGTTTCATAATAATAGAAACCACCAGTCCACCAGAAGAAAATGAAGTAATGGAAATGCCGGGGGCGACACTAAATACTGAAAAAGCAGAATTCCTGTTCTTTAGTATATTTACTTTCTATAGATAAATAACTGAATTCTAGGAAATATTGTTTTTTTTTCTTGCGATACTTTCTTTCCAGTCAAAAATATTACATTTTATTTAAACCTTGTGCAATTTTCATTCCAGTCCATCTAAACAAACCATTTCCTAATTTTTCTCACGAATGACACAAATCAATATCGTCATTCCAAAAAAAGTGTATATGTTTTCTATATACAGCCTCAAAAGAACGTTATTATAATCAAATACGCTTGATGCATACATATTTAAACTAAATACAGGTTGGTTAAAATGAAACTTACGGTATTCAGAGGCTCATAGCTCCGGTTTTACTGAACGGATCCCAATGGAACTTCAGATATATTATGTAGATCATACGGCCAAGGTTTTCGTTAAAAGAAAAAAAAGTTTGAAATTTTTCCATCAGAGGGCGCTATACGGCTAAAACCATATGCAAATGCGTAGCTAGTGCAATTTCGCTATAAAAGCGGTACTTATGGTTCAAAGAAATCATTCCTCCGCAGTGAACATGCCGCTTAACAAGAAGGAGCGCACCTTGATCGTAAAACATTTTTATTAGAATGAGAACAATGCTTCGGCAGCCGTCCGTGCATATCGACGGATGAAAAATTTACGGAGAGGACCCATGTCCGTAAATGTAGTTAATGCATGATTCGTAAGTTTGGAAAAACTTGTTCTCTGGATATTGCACCGGAAGAGGAAGACGTGCAACTGAGCAGGACATTGTCGAGGAAGTTACAATTACAACAGCTGAAGCATCTGAAAATTCCTGTAGTGGCCGCTAAACAGCACGAGCATTGGACATTCCGTGGATAACCATGTACATGATTTTACTCAAAATTCTCTACCCTTACAAGATGCATATCGTGCATTAGTTGAAACCGCAAGATCACTCTGCACGCCTTGATTTTGCTTTGCGTTTTCTGGCGAGGATGCAAGTCAATGAGTACTGGCCGTCGAATTTCTTATGGACAGACGAGGCACATTTTCACTTCGATAGTGCTGTAAACACACGGAACTGCCTCATATAAGGTTCCACCATTCCTCATGCCGTGCAACAACAGCCGCTACATTCCACATACTTCACGGCTTAGGCTCATATTTTTTCGAGGAAGTCACAATGAACGGGTTTGTTACGCGTACAGTAACAGGTGACCGATACAGCAGACTCCTGGAGAATCATGTTGTGTCGACGCGTCGTTAAGACAAAGAGGCTATTTGACTACCACAATATCCATGCAAGATGGAACAACTGCTCATACGGCGAGATGAGTAAAGAATGTGATTCAAGCCAACTTCTCTGATGACCGTGTCATCTCGCGTAGGCGTACTTTACCGATTTCCTGGTCCGCAAGGTCACCAGATCTGAACCCTTGTGACTTCTGGCCGTGAGGTTTTCTCAAAGATCCTGTTTACCAAGGACGTGTAACTAATTTAGCGGACTTGAAAGCTAGCATCGTACGTCATATCTTCCTCATTCTTACTGATATGTTGCATACGGCTGTTGATAACGCGTAGTACGCTTTCAGCATATTGTTGACCGAAAAGATATGCACATAGAGCACACAGGTGTGTAAATAAATAAAATATTCTGTTATTCTTTGATCTTTGAAATGTTATTTTTCATTTTATATTTTTGTTTTACGAAAACCTCGGCCGCATGATCTACATAACATACGTCTGAAGTTTCATTCGGATTCGTTCAGTAGATCCGGAGTTATGAGCCTCTGAGTACCGTCAGTTTAATATTAACCACCCTGTATTATCTGCAATAATTAAAAGTCATGAAAATCGGCGAAAATTGGAGCAGAGCTTATACAAAACGCATAAATTGCCCTACAATATAATCGACTCAATCTAGGTGTAATTATATTCATAATCTACAATTCTGAACTATGTGGAGTATTACCGAATGCCTTGGAGAAAAGCTTTATTCTGTGCAAGTGTAAGATATTATAACGTCTATACTTATCATGATATCATGATCGATAACGTAATGCAGTATTTAATGCCCAGACATCATGCTGTTATTAGATTAATGTTCATTGAATCATGCTTGGACATATTTATAAAGAAAAAGTCCTTCCGGCCAGTGCCGGGAGGAAGAGGTAGCTTTCATTTTCCTTATTTTAAAAAAGCCAAGTTATATTATTCAAACGCACGAAGCTCAATTTAGTAGAAACCGAATATAGGAGATTCAATATTAATTTTTATCAATACTAAATCATTATGAATGAGAATTTCGCGAAATTAGTCAGCTTTATCCAAGCTGCTTTTATTTAAACTAACTTATATTTGGCTGCCAAATTCGGCGATTTCTTAAAGTTCCTGCCATTTTAAGACAACATGGTGGATGAGGCTAATCAGTGAACTTGGTCGAGATCTTAGTAATGGCTGTGCACATGCTCACTCACATCGGAATCAGTTGATATATACGAGTGCTGTCGCAGGCAAAAAATAAGTTTTTCAAAATGTCACCCACATTAGAAATTGAAACTGCTATATCTGAGCCATTTTTTAAGATAAAAACAAACAAAAAATGCTCGTGAATGCTTATATCAAGATCAAATACTTATGAAAGAAACCTTTTTCAATTTCTATTTTTTTTTTTTTTTTTTTTGCACCTCACTTTAAATATAATTTTTTTTTAATTTAATGGCCGCCATTTTGAAACAAGATGGCTGATGAAGCTGGCCAGCAAACTTGGTTGAGATATTGATGTATACTATCCACATGCCTTCTTCCATCGAAATAGGCGAATATGTGTGTTATCGCGTGACAAATACAAGATCGTTTCAAAATGTTAGCCATGCTAGAAATTTAAAGTGCTATAATTCAATATTTTTTAAGATATAAACAAAAGAACAAATTTTCAGAAACAAAAACTGCTCCAGAATCTTTGTATCAAGGCCAAACACACAATTTTTTTTTTTTCATTTTCCAATTTTTTTATACTTTATTTTAAATTTTAAATTACTTTTTTTTAAAATGGCAACCCTTTTGAAACAAGATGGCGAATGAAGCTGACCAACGAACTCGGTCGAGACATTGGTATGTACTATGTACAGATCAAGTTACATCCAAATCGGTTCATAAATACGCCTGTTATCGCGTGACAAAAATCAGGTCGTTTTAAAATGTCAGCCACAATAGAAATTCAAAATGCTATAACTCAGCTATTTTTTTAGATATAGACGAAAGAAAACCTGTTCCGGAATCTCTGTATTAAGGTCAAACACATACGAAGAAAATCTTTTTCATTTTTCAATTTTTTGGTATCTCATTTTAAATTTTAAATTTTTTAAATTTTTTTAAATGGCCGCCATTTTGAAACAAGATGGCGGATGAAGCTGGCCAACGAACTCGGTCGAGACATTGTTGTGTACTATGTACACACCGAATTACAACCAAATCGGTTCATAAATACATCTGTTATCACGTGACAAAAATCAGGACACTTCAAAATGTCAGCCATGCTAGAAATTCAAAATGCTATAACTCAGCCATTTTTTAAGATATAGACGAAACAAAAACTGCTCCCGAATCTTTTTATCAAGGTCAAACACATAAGAAAAAAATATTTTTTCAATTTTCAATTTTTTGGTACCACATTTCAAATTTAAATTTTTCTTAAAAATTTAAATGGCCGCCATTTTTAAACAAGATGGCGGATGATGCTGGCCAACGAACTCGGTCGAGATATTGGTATGTACTATGTATAAACGAAGTTACATCCAAATCGGTTCATAAATACGCCTTTTATCGCGTGAAAAAATTCAGGACGTTTCAATATGTCAGCCACGCTAGAAATTCAAAATGCTATAACTCAGCCATTTTTTAAGATATAGTCGAAACAAAAATTGCTCCGGAGTCTTTGTATAAAGGTCAAATACATAAGAAAAAAATATTTATTCATTTTCAATTTTTTGGTACCACATTTCAAATTTTAAATTAAAAAAAAAAAATTTTATGGCCGCCATTTTGAAACAAAATGGCGGATGAAGCTGGCCAACGAACTCGGTCGAGACATTGGTGTGTACTATGTACACACCGAATTACATCCAAATCGGTTCATAAATACGAAGAGTTACAGTGTGACATAGGTCAGATATATATATATATATATATATATATATATATATATATATATATATATATGGATATATATATATATACATATATATATATATATATATATCAATTTTGAACGGAGGGTGGTTTAGGGGTCTGGGGGTCATGATCGATGAAAATATACCAAAATTTTTTGAAATCGCTTTCCTCCGAACGGCTGCAATAGGTAGCTTTTGTAATGAAAGCTACCTAAAAGATAAAGAAGAAATAAAATATTATTGTAGCAACAAACCAATATTACCAATATATTGCTCACTTCGCACGGATATTGCTCAAAAGTATGGATTCAAGATAAACAAATATTTCGGAGTATATCGCCAATATCGTGATTAATATGTTTAGATTTTTCACGATATATAGTTATTGTTAAAGAAAATTACGCAACATTGGCGAAATGGTGGTATAACATTGGAAGTATTTCTAATGAATTCATATATCAGTAAAATGTTTTCAGTAAAATGACAATCCCAACAAAAAGTTTTCGGTAAAAAAAAAAGCGCCAAGTTCTCCTTAATGTTTCGGCCAGAAAAAGTAGTGATATCTGTCTGAAGTTCGCAAAAGTTAAAAGCCAAACATCCCAAATCTTTCATTGAAAATGGCTTCCTGCGACTTGGCCGTTAATGCCTTCTATAGCATTTTCAATTTAATGTAAATTACGCATTTATGATTTATTTAAATATTAAAAGTAATATTTGAATGCAAAGAGGCGAATTCACATGAAGACACTACAAGTAAAAGATTTCTCAAAAATACTATTGAGTTTCAACAAACATTAGTTTTGATCACAAATCATTTAGTTCATTTCTGGTTTAATTAAAATTTATTTTGTACGGTCTAAACCTAAAGTCATTAACATGAAACCTAAGATATAAAACAAAATTTACTTTTTTCAAGTCTCATGATGTGTTACATTATATTTTAATGTATAATATTGAAATCTTGTGCATTGACGAAAGAGATTTTATCATTTGAACATATATTATAGTTTGTTTGCATATATTAAGAGGTATTGCAATAACCTTAATATGCACTTATTCGCTTTAACCCTTTAAGGGGCAAAACACTTCTATTAATAAAATACTGAAATGAATGAATGACACCGGAATTTACAAACAAATGTATTTGAAAATAAGTTGACTCTTCTGCACGTACAAACTAAAACGACAATTTCCAAATCAAAATTCTAGTGTCAATGTCTCATTTAGGGATTAAATTTAAATGATCCAAAAATAAACCATCGCCCTTGAGGGGGTTAAACTGTTAAAAGCGGATACTAATTGTGTTTTAGCAATTAGTCCTGTTGGAATATTATCTTCTGAATACAGTTATTTTCTTATTTTTAACTTCTAAGCATTTAAATAGACTGAAGTGGTTTATATGCTTTCTTTAAATGTGTATTTTATTTCTCTACTTTGTGTCACAAAATGCCTAAAATCCTCAAAATATGGATTTCGCATAAAGTTCATTTGTACATACTTTAGAATTTGAAAAACCCTCTTGAAGGCATTAACGGCCAAGTCGTAGGAAGCCATTTTCAATGAAAGATTTGAGATGTTTGGCTTTTAACTTTTGCGAACTTCAGACAGATATCACTTTTTCTGGCCGAAACATTAAGGAGAACTTGGCGCTTTTTTTTTTACCGAAAACTTTTTGTTGGGATATCAGTACTTTTTGTATGTTTTTTCAAGTTTGTTTGTCTAAACTATATCAATATTTAAAAAAATTAAATTTCGGTACTTTTATGTTAGCAGGGAGCAAATCTCCTCATTAGCATTTTGTTTTTTCGCCAATAGCAGTTTTCATTTTTAACGTGTGTAAATAAGAAATTATCCATGAATAATTAAAGAACAATAAGAAATAATAACATAATATTATGTTATTATTTCTTATTTATTTATTTATTTATTTCTATGTTAAATATTCTTTTAAATAAAATGAGGGAAATGCATCTGTTTTAAATGAGATGACTGAAAAGTTTATATTTTTAAATAAAATGAATGCAGTATTTACAATGGAGTTGGGAACAGTATTTGGCGATTTGCCACTTGCACCCAGCTAACATGAAAATACCTAAATTTATTTCATTGAGCTTTACAAATTTATACTTTATTTCTTTTTATATTAAAATACTAGCCGCCTCTAGCAAGCAGTATTTACTCTATTAATTGCATGTTAAACGTTGCATCATGTTACAGTTATTCATAATTTAATTTACTTGCCCATTCTTTCGCCAAGTCGGAAACTTTTGAGAGAGAAATCAAGAACTCTTTACGATCATGAAAGCACATCATATATTTTGTGTTGTTATGTATTTCATCTTTCGCGACAAATATCTCTTAACTCACTTATGCATGTTTCCTTATCAGTTATGATTCGTTCTCTAATGCGAAAAGTTTTAATCCTATTAAGTAATCTTTTCTAATTGGACTCACTGCCAATTGTTGTATTTTAACTGATACGATTGGGTACAAGTGAAATGGTTGTTATGAAATCCTTTGAAAAATATTTGCATTTGCATTAAACCATATTGATGCTAATATCTTTTTGTTTCATGTTAACCTTTTCAATAGACTCGATTACGGAAGAATAGAAGTTCTACGGGTTCACTGCCATGATGCATTTGAAAATCTACCATTCTTCTCATCTGATCGTGTTGAAGAGTTAGCTAATGTGCCATGGTTTTAAGATTTAGGCTAATTTTATTGAAACCTGAAAACTAACATACGAGGAACCGGATTATAGAAGATTCATTCTAACGTACACATCGATTAACAGGTTACATATTATAGAATTATAATAATAATAAGGAGAACTGGCAGTTTCGGTGCTTTAATAGTTTCCGTAAATTCTCTTTATATAATACAGAAGTTTTAGCAGAGTAAAAATTAACAACATAATCACAGTAAGTATAATAACAGTACAATATAATAACAATAGCAGAGGTTTGTGCAGTGACAAAACTATTGGCACTTTGGAAATATTTGTACGTTATACCATTTAACTATTCAGATGATATGCGGAAAAATATAAGTAGATGACTCGCATTAATAATTAACTCATTGAAAAATAGCCACTAACGTCAAATACTCGCCAAGCTTGTCGACATTTAGAGAAGTGTCGCCAAATTTGGTAATATATCATGTCAATTCTCAAATTTAGCGACAAAAAATGTTTTGTTTATTCTGACGTCATAATGATGCATATGTATTACGTATTATACATATACCTATAATAAGTATGATGCAAATGTATTACGTATTATATGCATATGTATAATATGTATGATGCATATGCAGGGGTCGCAGCATATAGGACAAATTGTACTGTTCCTATCAGTGTATTTTATCAATAATCGTCAAGAGACATTTTTATAAGATATGCAATAGGACTATACCATGAAGATTATTGATAAAAGTTACTGGTAAGAACAATAAAATTTGTCCTATATGCTGCGACCCCTGCATATGCATAAAGTTCATTAACATCACTAAACCACACTTAAAGGAATAGTGTTCCATAAATAGTAAGGATATTTGCCAGATTGAACAGAGTGCTATTGAGATTAGAATTTCGACATTTATAATAGACCGGGAGGCGTCTGCACATCGCCTCATCGAGTTTACAGCTGAAATTTTAGGATTAGTTAAAACTAGATTTGCATATTAAAGTGCAACTGGTCTGTTAAGTCATATCTTGGTAGAAAACACCTGAAGACCTAGTGGTTGACTGATAGGTTTACTATTGTATTTTCCTGCATCCAAAAGTATGGAAACATAGAGGAATGGGTGCAGGAAAACACAATGGAAAATCCACCAATTAACCGGTAAAATCGGGTCTGTAGGTGATTTCCACAAAGATATGACTCGGGAGACCAGTTACATTTTAATACGCTAATCGATTTTTAACTAAACCTAAAATTTCAGCCGTCAACTCAATGAGGTGATGATCTGTGCAGACGCCTCCCGGTCTTTAATAAAATTTGTTTTAAGGAAGTAAAAGATAGAAAGATGGACAGATAAACTGAAAGATTTGCCTTATTAAGTTTTTTATAAAAGCATATAAAAATTCATTCAGCTTCAAATCGTGTAACACCTTTATAACTCAGGCTAATTTTCTGTAATCGGGTTTTGGCGACCAACATATATTATCTATAACTATAATCTTTCTTTTACAGATTTAAAAATAACAGTAAGTTGGCTAATAATGCAATATAATAACAGTAGCAATATAATAGCAGTGGTCTTCGGACGCTGTCGCGCACCGTTAAAGACAGCTTTATTAGTTACACATTACATTTAATTAAAAGGAGGTTTTTAAACTTTCATGTGAGAATTAGGATTTTTTCCACTATAGGGACCTTGGCTTTTTAAAAAAATCTTGGCGCAATTCGGACTTCAGAAACTGAGAAATGATGCCAAATGATATAAACAACTATGAAAACGAACCTAATGAACTTTTATGTTTTTTATATACATATAAACATTTTATTTATACATGTATAAAATATTGTTTTTTATATACAAATTATGGCACAGATGTCATATTCGCCTCATATTGGGGCGATTTTTTTTCCGACGCCGATTTGGCGAAAACATCAGCAGCATAAACAACAACATCCGGGTTACCATATCAAGCAAAATAACGACACTTTGGTGCCGCTTAAGTATACATTGCGTATATGACATTGGCGTCAGAAAAAAATCGTGCCAATATGGGGCAAATATGACATCTGTGCCCAAATTATTTATGTTGGTATATAAATATAAATAAACGGGTTCCTTACATTAAATAAATTGTATACATATGGAAAAAATTGCTTTTGTATATGACACAGTAAATAGGTTGCCAGAAAATACGTTATTTATCAAATTTCTTTTCTCGTCAAGGCTATTTTTCTATTTCGCCAAGGCTACTATATCGCAAACGTACCGAATTGCAATTATATTTGTTAAATGTTTTAATATAGTAAATATATCATAACCTATGCTGATTAAAATTTTTAGGTTATATTCATTTTTTTCTATTTAACAAACATCTTTGGAAAAGCATATATATAAAATTTTATTCTGCTTGAAATTACGTGATCCCTTCAAAACTTTGTAATCGAGTTTTGGCGACCAACATTGGCACAATTGAATGTGTTAGGACCTGTTTACGGCCAAATCAACACCCCCTGTTTGAAGGGTTTAGAGGCGAAAATTCTGTGTTTTCAGATTTTTCTGGTTAATTGTGCTGCAAAACCGACTTACTTGTGAGATTTCATTATTCTACGACTTCTAGAAGTACCTTAGTTATTTGATGATGCGAAGTGAGTCAGTGACAAAAAAGCTCTTTTTTGGAATTTAATATTTCGAAAACTACTAAATAAAGAAACATGAAATCGTGGAACCTTAGTTCAGTTTGATCATACGAACATGTGTATAAAAGAAAAAATTCTATATCTCTCTCTAAAACGACGTTATGAGGGGGTGAAAAGTATGCTGAAATGGTTCAGGAAAAGGTAGCTTACGGCTTGTGCGAACTTGGCGGACGCACTGCCGTGCTCCCAGATAATTTCATAATATGGGAGTTACATTTTAAGTATTTCCAGTGCAACAACTTTGAAATCACATAGTTTCAATTTTTTTTCCCTTTACGAAAAAGTCAATGTCTGTAGGAATATTAATAGTTCAGGAAAAATGTACATTTTACCTTGCACAACGCCAGGTAAAATATTTTTTTTGAATTTATTTATACTGAGGCCAGCATGGAAAAACCAGGTTTTCTAACAAAATTTCTTAAGGGAGAATTTTCTGCGGCCAAAAAACAACAAAATTTTGAGAATTTATTTTATTTTATTTTTAATATCTCGATACTCGTCGCAGTAGCATATTATTTGTCAGTTACAATCTTTTTGTTTTTACTAAAAATAATTTATAGGACAGAGGGACCGTATAACAGTTTAAAATTCGTATTTTTTTTATATAAATGTATTTATTGACTCAAATCGCTTTTTAAATACTTCTTTACCTTATTTAAAACTTTTTTGCAATTGGAACTATTTGTCTATACCTAAATGTTTAGGAATTAGCCATTGTACACTGATGAGAGTAGACACCTTGTATACGAGGCATTCTGACAAAATTTTGACTTTCAGGAATAAAAAAATCCCTGCCGGCTCGGGCCTACAGGCGGAGGTAGTTTTCGAAGTTAAGTACTAAATTCACCAACAAAACTTAAATCAAGATAAACATAAACCCAGTTCCTTCACTAAGAATGAGCTCTAACAATATCTAAAGCTTCTAAACATTTTGTGAAAATTCTAATATACACGAATACACACACGCATGTATATGGAATAGGTTTAAAAAATAGCTAATGCAAATTCAGAGAACCTCAAAGTGTTAAAATAAGTTAATATTTCCATAGTCGTGTTTTTATCATGTTTTAATACGTTTTCTCAAACTCGCATGACGTTACATATTCACCAACTGAGGTTCATTTTATTTCCAATATGACGCAATATATATATATATATATATATATTTTAATTCGTCAAACTATTTATTTCATTTTGAGTTTTCATGCGGAAATCTTGCTCTAGAAAAGTTATGACGTAATATTCAATTTGTTTTCAATTCGTCAAACTATTTATTTAATTTAATTTTTCACGTGAACTTGCAATAGAAAAGCAATTGTTGTGGTGAGAATTTTATTGCTTTTTTTAATTGTTGGCAACTGTTATAACGAAAAATATTTATTTTTTTCCTGTCATTGTTGTGTAAGAGCTGGTTTTATCAGAATCTTGTTAAGACGGTATTCAAAATTTTGAACCCTCCCCATTTCCATTCCCTTGGGCCGATTTTGCCCATTTTCAATCCCCGCCGAGATATTAGCCATCTCAAAGTTGTTGGCAAGTTTGAAGACGATCCGTGCATAATTGCGACTTTTATCGTGCGGACAAAATTTAGTACATACATACATACATACATACATATATATATATATATATATGATTTCTACTATGTAGTTATCTGATACCTTTTTTAGGATTCCATTAATTTTTTCATTCCTATCATTGCATAGCTTTATTTAATGTTATTTAATTTTCTAGTTATGATTTTATCTGTATTTAGTTAAATAGGTTTTATTGATTTTTCCATTTCATATTATTTGTTTCTATTCTGTTTTCATTTTTAATCAATTCACTTGATTTTAATGGTTGTTTGGGCACAGGGGAAAATAACTTTTAGCTTTAGCTTATTTTTCCCACAGAAAACAACCATTTTGCTTATATCATTGAATTCTGTGCCCTTGAAAACGTAATTCAATATATAAGTATTTCCATTATTTGTCGGTGTCCACTTTCTTATTTTTCTTCCATAATAATTCTTATAATTAATTTAATCTTTATATACTTACAGCTTTAATTCATAATATTGCGGTTTTTGATGGTGGTAGGTTATGTTTAATTATTGGTTATATATTAGCATTCAAATTACTATGATGCATTTGCGCAAGTAATTATGAATGTAAGCTTTTTACGATGTTTTTAAATATCTTTTCATTTTGAATGTCAATAATTCATTTTGAAGTATTTTTTCCTTTTGGTATCTTATATATATTCATATATATTTCCAGGTCGCTAATTGATTTAGCAATCTTTTAAATATTATACGCTTAGATAATTGCTGCAATAGCGCACTGTCTATGTGTATTATCAATATGATTTCTACTATGTAGTTATCTGATACCTTTTTTAGGATTCCATTAATTTTTTCATTCCTATCATTGCATAGCTTTATTTAATGTTATTTAATTTTCTAGTTATGATTTTATCTGTATTTATTTAAATAGGTTTTATTGATTTTTCCATTTCATATTATTTGTTTCTATTCTGTTTTCATTTTTAATCAATTCACTTGATTTTAATGGTTGTTTGGGCACAGGGGAAAATAACTTTTAGCTTTAGCTTATTTTTCCCACAGAAAACAACCATTTTGCTTATATCATTGAATTCTGTGCCCTTGAAAACGTAATTCAATATATAAGTATTTCCATTATTTGTCGGTGTCCACTTTCTTATTTTTCTTCCATAATAATTCTTATAATTAATTTAATCTTTATATACTTACAGCTTTAATTCATAATATTACGGTTTTTGATGGTGGTAGGTTATGTTTAATTATTGGTTATATATTAGCATTCAAATTACTATGATGCATTTGCGCAAGTAATTATGAATGTAAGCTTTTTACGATGTTTTTAAATATCTTTTCATTTTGAATGTCAATAATTCATTTTGAAGTATTTTTCCCTTTTGGTATCTTATATATATTCATATATATTCCCAGGTCGCTAATTGATTTAGCAATCTTTTAAATATTATATGATTAGATAATTGCTGCAATAGCGCACTGTCTATGTGTATTATCAATATGATTTCTACTATGTAGTTATCTGATACCTTTTTTAGGATTACATTAATTTTTTCATTCCTATCATTGGATAGCTTTATTTAATGTTATTTAATTTTCTAGTTATGATTTTATCTGTATTTAGTTAAATAGGTTTTATTGATTTTTCCATTTCATATTATTTGTTTCTATTCTGTTTTCATTTTTAATCAATTCACTTGGTTTTAATGGTTGTTTGGGCACAGGGGAAAATAACTTTTAGCTTTAGCTTATTTTTCCCACAGAAAACAACCATTTTGCTTATATCATTGAATTCTGTGCCCTTGAAAACGTAATTCAATATATAAGTATTTCCATTATTTGTCGGTGTCCACTTTCTTATTTTTCTTCCATAATAATTCTTATAATTAATTTAATCTTTATATACTTACAGCTTTAATTCATAATATTACGGTTTTTGATGGTGGTAGGTTATGTTTAATTATTGGTTCTATATATATATATATATATATATATATATATATATAAACTTTTTAGGTGGGGGTGGTTTGGGGTTCCTGAGGTCCTATAATGAAAAGTTATGAAGGAATTTTTCAAAAGTCGCACCGCGGTAACGACTGCAATAGGTAGTATTTCTTACGAAATCTACCTAAAATCTGGTGAAATTAGACTTAGTAAAATAACATTTTAAACTTATAGACGAATGCCTTAATGACTCAAAATATAAAAAAAAATGGTCACCAGCGAAGATTTTTTTTATTTTTTATTTAACTAAGCTTTAAGTTACACTTGCGACTTTAATTTTCCTTACCATTTTACCTCTCTAACCTTTTATTTTCTTCTAAATTTTTACTTTTAACGAATTTGCATAGTAAATAAAAACTTGTGTGGAAATATAAATCACCAAAAAGCAACGTTTAAACACACAATAAAATACATTAGGTAAAGTGAATAAAACCAGACGTATACTTCTGTGAGTTGTGAGTCCTGGAACTCTAGTGTACGTCTAGTTTTATTCACATTACCTAATGTATTTTATTGTGTATTTAAACGTTGATTTTTGGTGATTTGAATTTGCATAGTATCCACAGAACGTTCAAATAAGAAATAATAACAATGTAGTATTTTTAGTACAAAATTTTGATTGTATAGCATTGTCTTAAAGGGGTGTTAAAGAAGGGACGGTAAGGGGAAAAAAGTTATGGTAAGAATGAAACGATATGGAAATTACCCCCTATTTTTAAGCAAATCATGTTAAGTCTAAGTGATAGCCACAATGTTCATTGATTTTTAGAAACAGTTATTTACATTGGATTAAATTTAAAAAAAAAAAATTAATTTACCTTGAAAAGTGCAGGAATAATTCTTAGGGACGGTAAGACTACCAATAAAGCCACGATGCTTGAAATTGATATTTAAATGCCGATTTAAATTCTGCATTAAATTTCCTATCAAAGAATTTTAGCCATTCTTTCTCTAGCACAATTAAAAATTCTGTGGCTGCATCTGAAGTGATTTTCTGTTTAATTTTAGCAAGAGAGACGGTAAAGAATCTGAAATCCAGGGGCAGAGTTAAAAAAAATAACAACCGTAAAAATGTGTGCAGGTTAATTTTTTGCTACATGTTTATATAAAACAATTGTCCCAATTTCGGAAAAAGATTACATCGAATAAATTTTATTGAAACAATTTTATACAGACAGCTCCAAATTTAAAAATCAGCATCAGGGACACAGAACGTTATAGGAATTTCATGGTATATTTGGACCTCCAACATCGTCCAAAACTTATAATGTTGTTATACAGTCATGCAATGGGATGTTTTCCAGTATGAGAAATTAAAGAAAAACACAAGAATATGTACTAAAATAAAAAGTATTATTCAGGGACTTAAAAGTTTTAAATTATGTGAGAATGCCTCATATCTCCATATTCAGTATGAGAAATTTTTCACTAACGAACAAATTTTTAGCCAAAATTTTTCATTATTAGTATTTTTTATTTATTTATTTTTTGTTTGTTTGCTTGTTTTTTTTTATCGAAAATAGTTTTGCGATTTCATGATTTTAGATTGTTCTCTATGCCTTAGTAAGAACGTAGGTGTAAAGATCGTGCGACCACACACCTTGTACGTTAAATATTTAAACTTTCTCAAAACTTTATGACAGAGTAGTATGCAGCCATGGCATTGACAAAATGGATGATCGCGTACTTCCATTGCATAAAAAAATTGTATAAAAATTTTCTGTAGAATATTATGTAGACTTTTAGATAGCTTTCACTACAAAGAGTAAAATCTACCTTCTGCAGCAGTCCGGAGGAAAGCAATTCCGGAAAATTTTGGTATATTTTCACCGATCAGGACCCCAGGCCCAAAACCACCTTTAGTTCAAATGTTGATTTATAAATATGTAGATATATATAGATAAATATTTATATATAAAAATTTATCTATATATAGATGTAGGTGTAGATGTATATATAGATACCTGATTTTTGTCATATTGTAACTACACTGGTTTCCAAAAATTAAGGAAAAACAACAAAAGTTGCAATTACTCAAAATATTACAAGTAGATTTTAATAAAACTCAGACACAATTTACAACACATAATAAGGTATAAAATAATAGTGAAAGAAATTACCGGGCGATTGTGGTGTTTTAGAAATTAATACAATTATAAAATAAACAAAATAAATGTCTCAGTTTTGTATAGGAAAAGTACCTTTAATATGGAGTATGATCACCCCTATAAGCAATACAGAACATATAGTGAAGTGTGATACTATCAATTATGCGATCGATAAGTTTGCTGGGAAGTGCGAGCCATTTCTCTTGTAAAGCTGTTGTAAGCGTGGCAAGGGTCTGGGGAGGGAGATTGAGAGCAGCGACACATCTTCTTAAAGCATCCCAAAGATACTCAATGGGATTCAAGTTCAGTGACCTCGCTGGACATTCCATGTGCTGAATTGTTTGGTGCTGAAGATAATCTTCTACAATGTGAACCCTGTGCGGTCTAGCGTTATCGTCCTGTAACTGGAAATCTTTACCTATTGCACCGGCATAAGGGTGCCCATAAGCATCAAGAATGCCATCTCTATAGACGTGAGCATTCACAGTTCCACGTGGAAAGACATGGGGGTCTGTACGTCCGCCCAAAGAGATACCATCTCAAGCACAGACACTGCCTCCGCCATACGAATATCTTTTACGAATGTTTGATGGGTGCTAGCGTGTTCCCTGTTTTCTCCAAATCAAACGGTGCCTACTACCGCTTTGGATGCTAAACTGGAACTCATTTGTGACGACAACACGCCTCCATTGATCAGCCGTCCATTGGACATGTTGACGTGCCCAACTTAAACGTTCCCTCCGGAGACACGAGGTGAGCGGCACACAAATATCCGCTTGCATCGCGTACAGACCACCTTCATGAAGCTTTCTACATACAGTAGACGTTGATACCAACCTTCCAGTGACTGTAGTAAAGACGGATTTAAGATGAGAGGGGGTTTCTGTTCTATTCCTTCGTACACATAACAGCAAATATCGGTCATCGGTGCTTGTCGTAGCTCTTGCTCGTCCTTCGCTGAACCTTCTGGAGGCCGAACCAGTGGTTTGAAAGTGTTGCCAAAGCCTATGAGCAACAAACAGAAGGGCTCACATTTAGCCATCTGGACACCTCTGTCTGACTTTGGCCTACATCCAATCTTCCTATAGCTCTATATCGCAGTTATGCGGACAAATGATACCTCGAGATCATACTAATGAATTGGCTATCTCAGTTTTCTTATCTCATAATCACAGCGACACTAGCAGCCGTACTCTCTAGCATGCATTTTTATGCTCCGGACAGGTGACGCAATTCGATTGCAGTGCCACTAATTTGCATTTTGTTATTTTAATCAGAATCTTTTAGTTAACAACATATCCAAATTTCATACGGATAGGTTAATTTTTGAACGAGTTATCGCTCTTTTTGTGATTTTTCCTTAATTTTTAGAAACCAGTGTAGTAATTATGAACCGATTTGGATGTGACTTAGCATGTGCGTAGTATATACCAACGTCTCGACCGAGTTTGTAATCCAGCTTCATTCGCCATGTTGTTTTAAAATAGCAGCCATTTAAAAAATTCAAAATTTAAAAAAAGGTTAAAAAATAGAAATTGAAAAAGAGTTTTTCATGAAATGTTTGACTTTGATACAAGGAAGCAGGGACATTCTTTGTTTTGTCTTTATCTTAAAAAAGGGTTGAGATATGGCTGTTTGAATTTCTAGGTTGGCTGACATTTTGAAACAATTTGATTTTTGTCATGCGACAGCAATCGTATACATGTGGAAATTTAAGCTTGACAACATTTAATTTTTAACTAAGTTATATTTAAAGTTAAGGTAATTACAAAATGTATACAAAGAAAAGTGTCGTCATATTAATTACATCACAATTGTGCGAAAACGATCACAGCTCATTCTCATAACAGACACATCATCCTTCTAGTCCATCGTTCCAGTCTATTCGGTTCAGTTGGTCCTTTTTCCTCTCTCACAAAGAGTGTCTTCCGCTCTGTCCCTCAAACGCATGCACGCTGTAAGTTCATCGGGAAAGGAAACAGAGTGAAGTCGCTTTGATCGGCAGTTACGTAAAAAGTTGATGGCGCTGTAAGCAGTAGACACTTACTACACCAGGAAGCACGCAGGTGGCGTTCTGGAAGCTATTAAAGGCACTTCGGATACTAAAAAGGCTGTCCCACAGATATTAACCAATTTCAATGTCACTAAGCATGCGTACAGAACATAATAAGGTCTCATCTAAGTTCATTAGCCAGCTTCATCTTCATCCGCTTGTTTCAAAATGGAGGCCATTTTTAAAAAAATTAAATCTTAAAAGATTCACAAAAAAAAGAAACTGAAAAAGATTTTTTTTCTTAAATGTTTTATCTTGAGACAAGGATTCCGAAGCATTATTTATTTCGTCTTTATCTTAAAAAATGAGTGAGATATAGCAGTTTGAATTTCTAGGTAGGCTGACGTTTTGAAACAATCTGTTTTTGTCATGCGGCAGCACCTCGTATATATTAACCAATTTCGATGTCACTCAGCAAGCGTACAGGACTTACCAACGTCTTGACATTAAAAGTTCAGTGATTAGTTTCATCCACCAAAATGGCGGGCACTTCAAGATATCGCCACATTTGGCGACCAAACATACATCGCCCTAAATGAAGATAACTTGAATATAGGTGACTAATTTTATGAAATCCTCATTCATATTCAGTTTTGACGAAAAGTGTTATTCAACCGTCTATAATCGGGTTATACTAATCTTAGCTTCGTGGGTTTGACTAAAATAACATGGATATTTAAAAACAAGGAGTATGAAAGCTTACTTTTCGTCCTGGCACAGGCCGGGAGGACTTTTGAAGTTAAAGTAAAAACATTATACAGAAAATAATCTGAAAAGAATTTAAGGAAAAATCTTATTTAGATTAACATATTGTGGACCAATCCTCTTGCTTGAATCGTATTGTTTGGTTTGAACAAATGGAATGTTCTGTACAATAAAGTTTATTGAAAAAAGCAATTGAATAAATTCAAACAAATTTAAGTTACATATTTTTAAGTAACATTATTTTTTTGTATATACATGTACCCGAATAAAATCTTATTCACTTTCTCTGGCAGTAAGGTGACTTTGGCTCTATGAAAACCGATATAAATGCATAATGTTACTCTAAAGTCAGTATAATGCGTAAGAAGGTGATTGGACTGGGGAGTGAGAACTGAAAAACCAGACTCCAATTTGAAGATATTTCAATACATAAAAAAACTGTCGAGTTTAAATTTCAGTTACTAGGCTGTGCGAGATATTTTCGTGTAAACAAGCAGTATTAGCACGCATCTTTGGATGAGCTTTAAAATGTTGGTAAATATGCGAATAAAATATCATTATAGAATACAATTTCTACTATAAAAAATTCAATATTGTCATCAGCACTTTTAAAAATTCATTTGTTTTTACTAGCGATGGTAAAAACATTTTCTAACTATTCTATAAACTGTTTCCCATAAATGCAAAAAAGTACATAGTTTTCTGAAACAAGTAATTTTTGACAAAATAAGACTCGTCTTAGTTATTACTTATTCTAGATAAATGCAAGTGCGTAAACGTTTAAACCAAGTATTAAAAGTTTTACCGTTGTTTAAAGTGTTGATTAATAACCAAAACTTTTCAGTAACTTTACTTTAGAGGCATATGAAACTTTTAAATCAGTTGAATAAACTGAAAATACCTTATTCTCTTTTCCAAAATTTACTGGACTCTTTTATAGCCGGCATTTGACAGTAGAGTCTGTAAAACTTTGTATTATACGGGGAGGAAATATTTCGCAGGAGATCTTCAAAGTTTTAGCAACTATCAAAAGTAATTCAAACAACAAATTTGGAAATCTGAATATTTAGTTGAATATTCTTATATTCAGTTTCTTTTCATAATATTGTTCTTTTAAAGTTCTGCTCAAGTTTTAACTTTCCCCCGCAATGAACACGAATGTTTCTGACCCAAAAAACTTTTATTTCTACATGTATAATATTTTTAAGTATTCTCGTTCAAGTGCCAACGAATCAAACAGCATTCCCTCCCACCTTCTATAATTCTACTGTTTTTTCCTTCTGTGTTGCTCCGTGATTATCACTTTTTAATATCGTGTGCAGATATAAAACAAAAATTTTTCAATATCCGTAGTGAAACATTACAGGGTCAATATGGTTTGCACTGATTGTATCTTGTCAAAATTTTAGTTATACTGACAATAATATCATAAAATACCTCCCCAACATTGGTCCTAACATTTTTTATATTTTTACAATATTGCACCATTATTGAAAAGAAGTACTTCGTATCTTCATAGCCAATATTTCCAATGTAAACCTAATCAATATTGTTAGGAACTTCGAGTTAGTGTAATTGACAGACGAAACTAGTCGGATGTGCCAATCCCAAAACTTTTTTCTATCTCATATATGTTAATACTTCAAAATTAGCTATCACAGTGCCAAAATTAAATGACAATCTATGCCCATCATTTGGATTCAAAAGATATTAAATTCCGTGCATTAATTCTTTAGATATGACTATCACTAAAATCGTGTAAATCCTGCAAAATACAACATAGTATCGTCATCTGTTGGGTGATTTGTACCAAAAACTAATCAGCAACAACTTATGTCAACGTCTAACAGAATCTGAAGTTTGATGAAAATCCTTGCATTACTTTTTAAGTTAGAGCTATTGCAAAAATCGTGAAAAATCCAATATAGCGCGTCACCTATAGGACGATTAACACCAAAACCTAATAAGGAACAACTTGTGTCAACATCAAGCTGAATCTGCAGTTAGATGAAAATTCGTGCATTAGTTCTTGAGGGAGAGCTATTGCGGAAATCGGGAAAAATCCATCTGTAGGGCGATTTACACCAAAAATTAATCAGCACCAATTTATATCAGAGACTAACAGAATATAAATTTTTATTAAATTCCGTGTATTAGTTCTTGAGATAGAGCGGCAACAAAATTTGGATCACATACAGACAGATATACTCACAGACAGACATTTTGTAAAAACATGTTTTTCTGGATATCTGAACCCTAAAACGTGTAAATCCTTCGAAAACCGGAAGTCAAAAATTTTCACGAACCCAATACTTTCTTCTTGTAAAGATTTCAAAGAAAGTAAAAAAAAAAAAAAAGAAAGAAAAAAGAAAAAAAAAGAACAGTCTTTAGAAGTCACACTATATTCATTTAATGAAAATTCCAGAAGAATCAGGAATGTGTATCAAGATAAGTAAACTCCATCAACCGAATGCGTTAAAGGTACAATTAGACGCCGTATACAGTGCGTTAAGAAATTATAAGACTACTAACTAATTGGTGCTACTCTGAAGAAGAAGACGCAATATGCAAATTTTTAGCTTGTTTATTTAAAATTAATCGTAGAACGTTTTCCGTTATAATTGCTCCATTAAAATTTAAGTTAGATTTCATTAAAATCTTCTAATTTTTTTTAAACATAAATAAGGTGGCTGTTAAGAAATTATAAGATCACCTGAAAAAATTAGCATATTATACGTCACATCAGAATGATTATAAAACGTACGCGTTTGTATATCGTGAAAGTATTCCCGAGAAACAAAGGTGCAGTTTTAGATAGTGTTATTTACGATATATTTGAAGATGCCGCGAAATAAAGAGTTGTCTGCGACCGAAATAAGAACAATTTGGTTTTGGTCGCTGATAAATCTGAACTAGGTTAATGAAGCGTTCTAAAACTGCCATTCGCAATGAAATAATTAGAAAAAAAGGATTTAAATAAAATTAAACGATCTAGAAGAAAACGGATTTTGACAGCATGGGATGATCGACAAATATTTCGATTATCAACTCAAAAAAGCTTTTCGACTCCGGAAATTTCGAGCTGTTTCAGCAACAGAACCACACACATAACAGTTAGGAAGAGTCTGAAACCAAATAGTAATGCAAAATGCATGAAACGGTTGAAAAAAAACCGAGGTTAATGAAACATCATAAAGAAAAAAGACTATTGGCTAAAAAATGTCATGTCAGCACATGTCAGTCATTTTTAACGCAAAAAGCAACAAAAATCCATTTTAAGGTGTTGCAGCTACACTTAGCAAAACGTTAACAACTTATTAAGTTTTAAGATGCATAACACAACTGAACGCACGTTCCGCAATTATGAAGCACTGTCAGACCTGTAACAAAATGCTTCTGCATGTCTCTGTAAATCAACGGTAAATTCTGTTCACTCAAAAATTTATAGAATACACGTTTTAGTGCACCTCAGTAATGTATGTATATCAATATATCAATGCCATTATCTTTGAAATAGTGAAATATGATTAAAATACACTACAAACGACGATTTTGCATATCCCTGTAAACGAATTATAAATATTACTTATGCTACACTCTATAGAAAGCATGTTGCCGTCCACCACAGTGACACATATCATTTTCATTATGTTTGAATTGCTCTAACATAATCCGTAAATGATTTTTCCTCATAGGTCACAATGTAAAGGAATTATTATGTGTGTCTCTGTAAACGAACTGCATATGTTACACACTTCATTTTGAATAGCAATCATGCTATAATAAATCTCAATAACACATATTAATTAAAGGAAAATACGAATATATTTACGAGAGTTAGAGCAATGCAGACAACAGGACAGACAAACCTAAGTTATAAAGACTTTTCAACTACGTTGGACAGTATTGAAAATGACAGCCCGATATGGTTACACCCAATTTTTTTCTTTTCAGCTAAAGGCCGGACTTCAAAATAATGAAGTCCAGGCTTGGCCCAAGTGCGCAGGGTGATTAAAGTAACACCTGGGACAACTCATATCTAACAAAATAAAATTGTCCTGAGCCCAGCCCTTGGGTCAAACCGGAAAATTTTCAACAAAATGACTTTTTACTTTGAAATCGGTTGAATAAACTCAATGCGAATGTTCTTTGCAAAAATGTGTTACATCTTTATCGCCGACACTTTGGATAAAGGAATATGTAAAATACTACAATCTAGGAAGAGGAAATGTTTCATAAAACCATCAAAGTTTTATCAACTCTCAGAGAAAATTGTTTCTTCATTTTAGAATTTTTCAATTACACTCAATTCTCTTTGAAAAAGCGTTATGTCAAAATGCATTACTGATCTGATGGATGAGTATACGATAAATAAATAGAGTGCAAGGAGATAAAAGGAGAACAATGAAACAAAAGGAGAGATTTTTTTTTCTCTACACAGAATAGGTAAAATAAAACATGTAATGTATTTATTGAAAACTGCTTGTGTATGCGAGTGTGCGTGTGAATCATTGTGAAAAAATAAGCCTTTCAGAAGGAAAGAAATGTAGTATGTAGCAAATGTTAAATGACTGTCATGTTAAAATATTTTCTATGAAATAAGGAAGAATGTGCTGGAAATCATTTAATCTGGTTAATCTTAACCCTTAAATGCCTGATTTTTCAAAAATCATTGTAATAATGTTTTTCGGCTTTCATTTTTAAAATAAATCATGGAAAAAATACTTAAAAAAATCATATTTTGTTTTAAGTATGGTTTACGGTTAAAAATCAGTTTGTTACTAATCGGCAATGCTGGTCTTTTATTTAAAAAATAATTTTCCTTGAAAAAATTCTATAATATTAAACACATAAGAATTTTAGGAACTCTGATAAGAAATAAATTTTACTTGCTCACTGCAAAACAAAATAGGGTATTTCGCAAGCTTCCAAACAAAACAAAAAGAACAATTAGCAACAGCTGAAAAAAAAAATCTATCTTTATTCTTAAACAGCACAAGTGTTGCCATCTACATGTTGAAAATCGATTTAATAATATATTCAGAATGTATTTTATTGGCAACATTAGGCATTATGGCTTCAATATTATTCTAATAGTATTTTAGAAGCCTAAATTGGGGATGTTGCCGAAAAGAAACACCAGGCATTTAAGGGTTAAGTCCTGAATTTTACAGTCTTATGTACATTTACACATTAGGTTTCTGAGTTGTACGGAAATTTACCTGGAGTAATAGTGCTCCTATTTTTACCTTAAATTTCGAAAACCTCAGAGATTTCTTAATGTTTCTTCTCCTAACGGTTTCTGGAGATAAAGAAAATATTTTCTGAATCATGGGTAACTACGATGTTAAAGTAAATTTTGGAAAACGTGTTTTTTTTTTTTTTTTTTTTTTTTTTTTTTTTTAGAATTACTGCAATACAACATGTTGCATTAAGATAATAGAATCAACTATATATACCTACTGCTTTAATATATTTTGCTATTCCTCTACTTTCTTTTGACGAACTGCTGAGTATAAATTCATCATACCTATTTCTTTTTTTCCTTACTTAAAAAATAGGTGATTTTAGTTACTTTTCCAAGATTTTTTAGAAAAAACTAAAAAATCTTGGAAAAGTAACTAAAATCACCTCTTTTTTAAGTATAGATAATTTGTAAATGTACTTTATTCTTTCAGCTCTAATATCAGACATATAAATAAGAACATATACTTCGATAAAAGCTAACGTAACCAATTTACAAAATGAGATCGGCTTTCAATGTTGCGTTTAATTTCGGTTTATATAATATTAGAAGACTGTTTTTACAGACATTTTTCTGCGAGATTTTTATTTGATTTGATTTGATTTTTATTTTTTAATTTTGTGGCTACCTCTAGCTATATTATTTCTTCCATTTATATATTATATTTTTGCCAGTAGACAATATACAAGGTTACATAGTTACATATCACTATTAAGATATCATATATTATATTATTCTAATATTATATTTGTATGTATATAGTTAGTTATATATATTTATAAAATACCTTTTAATCAAAATTTATCTTACAAGTTCATATGACAATATTATATTTGTATGTATATAGTTAGTTATATATATTTATAAAATACCTTTTAATCAAAATTTATCTTACAAGTTCATATGACAATATTATATTTGTATGTATATAGTTAGTTATATATATTTATAAAATACCTTTTAATCAAAATTTATCTTACAAGTTCATATGACAATATTAACCAAGATACGAAATAAAGATGTCATGTAATAATATTGTACATTAATCGTTATACAGAAACACACCTAGATAGATAGATAGATAGATAGATAGATAGATATAGCTATATTAGCCATTAATTATTTAATTTTGTCTAAAATAGTTATTTTTTACAGGATGCATGTATTGCTGTAAACATTTTAGATAATGCAATCTGAATTGTTTAACGATTATTGACCTTTATTGCAAGTCACAGTAACACGCCCCTACTTAAGTACGTCACATTGCGACTAAAATGTGAACTTTTTCAAAAACATAAAAAGAGAACAATAATATTTTTACAACAAATGTTATTTAAGTATTGCGCGGCAGCGCAATACTTATTTATTTCCAGTGCCACTTCTCAATGTTAATTTAACATAGAAAAGCCTATGGAGATCATAACTTTTTCATTTTTTCTTCCCACCTTTTTGTCCCTGATGCCACTCATTTTTAATTCTTTGCTAATTCTAATAATATTATAAATTCAAAGTTTAAAAACATTTGCCAGACGTCAGGATCAAAACGGATCATAAAATGCCTTTGCATATAGGTGGATTATAATCTAGAGAGAAACATGGGCTAATTTTTATTTACATTATTCAAATATTTTTCTTAATAATTTCAATTTTCGCTTTTTTCGATGAAAATCAACGGACATTTTTCATAGAAAATGTAACATTTTTACTTCATTGTTGCAAAAATTTCAAAAGCCGTAATAATAATTTATTTCTTTTTAGTTGAAAGATTTTCACGTGAAATATTAAATTGAGCTAGTTTTTTTTTTAATTAAAAAGGTGAATATGGCGTCATAGTGGAAATAAAAAGGATATTTTCAGAATAAGTTTTTGCTTTGGTCAAGTTTATATTTTAGTAAAAAGTTTCTAATGGATAGCTATTTTTATGCAAGGTAGCGAACTTAGTGGGGAATTACATAACTTAAATTTTAAAATGTATTTTTTTTCCGAGATGAGAACTATTTATACTCGAAGTTAAACTTGGGTAATAATTTTCTGATGTGTTTACATCACCCCTTGGGAGAGAATAGGGTTTAAAAATTTAAGTAAAACTTTTATTTTTCATTTTTTACTGTATCACAGCTATAATATTGTTAAATATTAGCAGTAAGGATTCAACACAATTTACATTTACATTCATAGCGTTCCTGAGTGGGAAATAGGGTATCTAAATTTAAATTAAGTTAATTTTTTATGCTTTGATTATAGATTTTTTACGTTCAGATTGGAAGCTTTTGTCCAAACTACCGCAACCTGCATTGCTACAGTAGTGAAACATTTTGAATTACACATTGGTAAACTGCATCATTGTTATGCAATACCGCATACATCAACGCCTGAGGATGATACTCTCCATTAATTTTGAAATGCGTTCTGAGTGCAGTAGTTATTAAAAAACTTGACATATTAAACAAAAACATAATTTGAAGAACAAATTAAAAAAACAAAATTTATTTCCTACCTTGTTTAAGCCCGAGAAGGGACAGATATTAAGATATTTCATTCAATTAGTTTTACATTTAATGTTAATTTTTTTGTAACAAATCAGTTACGCCAATTGAAGATTAAAAAATAAAAATAAAATTCATACAATATGATACTTAAAACACCCTAAAAAATTAGATTCCGTTCAAATGAAATTGAAATAAATTTTAGACTTTTTTTTTAAGTTTTGTATTTTGCATGCATCTTATCATTTTATGCACATTTGTCATAAACATAATGCAAAATCTGCAATACAAATATTTTCAATTAAAAATGGAAGAAGTCTAAGATTTATTTCGATTTCATTTGAACAGAATCTAATTTTTTAGGGTGTTTTAAGTATCATATTGTATGAATTTTATTTTTGTTTTTTAATCTTCAATTGGCTCAACTAATTTGTTACAAAAAATTAACATTAAATGTAAAACTAATTGAATGAAATATCTTAATATCTGTCCCTTCTCGGGCTTAAACAATGTAGGAAATAAATTTTGTTTTTTTAATTTGTTCTTCAAATTATGTTTTTGTTTAATTCATTAATAGTTTGGTAAGATTTGTTTTTAATTTGCGTTATGTCATTGCAAGACACATACGTCACGTCGCAAATGTAACCACAAAACTACCAGGAGGTGAATTCACATTGGGACCATAATGTAAAATACCTGGTACACCGAGCATTATTCGGTGATTTTTTTTATTCTGCGATCATATTGCATTGAAAAAATTTTATTTATTTATTATTTAAGCGTATTTATTTCTACATGAAAATGTCATTTCTACTTTCTAAAAATAATAATAACTCATACTAAATATTCGTTTCTTGAGCTTTCTATTTATTGACAAATACTATATCCCTTTCTTAGTACTTTCTAGTAATCCATTTTGTTACCTATTTCTGCAGTCTTTTAAATACTAAATTGATTGGTTGTTGGTGTATTTAATACTTCTTTCCATACAGCATTATGAGTGTGATGAGGATTTTCTGTAGGTAGAAGTACCTTTAAGTTGTTTTGTCTCTTAA
Source organism: Maratus speciosus (assembly GCA_963932465.1). Lineage (NCBI taxonomy): Eukaryota > Metazoa > Arthropoda > Arachnida > Araneae > Salticidae > Maratus > Maratus speciosus. Next base: position 173,829,779 of record OZ010788.1, read on the forward strand.
CCCTGGAAAAAGCAACGAAGAGCATTCCATGTATAAAAACAGGTGTCCGTAAGTCGACGCTAACAAATTCGAAGGTCTGACCTTGAGTTTTATGTATAGTTATTGCAAATGCTGGCCTCACAGGAAATTGATGCCTTTGCATGGTGCATCCAAGTTGACCACTGCTGGAATCGAGAGTTATTCCCGAAATATGTACTTCGATACCCGAATATTCTCCTGTGATTATTTTTGCTTTGATTATGTTATTGCAAATATCTTTAACAATTAGCCTTGTTCCATCGCAAAGGCCTTCTGAAACATCTAAATTGCGCAATAGTATGATTATTGCGTTATTTTTAAGCTTTAACTCATGAGGTGGCAAATCAGCTATTTCGATGGAATTGAGAAATTCCGTCGTAATCTGGACTGCTCCTTCAGGTTGATCTTTGACGGAATCGTAGCTGTGGTAGATTTTATACTCTCCAAGAAGCTTTTCAATAATTTCGGTGTTAATCTTGCTGACATCTTTATTTAATGGCGCAAGGATAGCTCGATCCATCATTTCTTCATAACTTCCTTTCTTTAAGCAGTTACCAAAGACTTCATCAATGAGATCATCCTTTGAAAGTATATCTACGTGTAGTTCGATTCCACCCATCGCGTTCTCAGGTAGCTCCTCATTTCCAAGTTTCAAAAGATATTTGGCAAATTCTCTTTGTTCCGGATCAACGCGCATGTTATCTGTTAATGAAAGTGAATTGAAGTGGTGCCACAGCTCACTTTTATTTTATTGATAAATACAATATTTCACTTCTGTTTTCTCATAGTTGGACGGGTAGACATTGACGGAAGTCCCCTCCTAGGACCATAATCTTTCCACTAAATGGCAAAATTGGATTTCCAATAAAGCGCAGCAATTGATCTAAGTTGTGAAGTCCGTATTTTGGCAGCATAGGAGCTTCATCCATCAAAAATACGTCAACTTTGCTGAGTTCGGCTGCTTTAGCGGATCTAGGTTTGATGTTGTAAATTGAATCCGATGTCAATGGAACATTAAATCCAAAAGTCTTGTGTGAAATACTTCCATCAGGTAGCAGAAAAGAAGCAATCCCAGTGAATTCCATGTACTTTACTTTATGCTTTTGTCCTGAAAGGATGTAATAAAGAGTTTTGTATTCAAAAGTCTTTCCAGTGCCTCCAGGTTCATCAATAAAGAAATATTTTGATCGAGGGGTTGAATCGTTTACTAAATGTAAGATGATATCAACAATTTCAATTTGTCACCCTTTAAGAAGTTGATATATATCTTTTCCAATAGAAATAGACTCATTGGTGTTCATTGTTTCTTCTTTTAGCACGTCCTCGTATCCATCAATATCGTCCATACCAAGTTGATGAACCCAGTATCGGAAATTTCTACCTTCAGTAGCTTCTGTATTTAACTTGAATGCGGTAATCCGATAAGCACGCTTAAGTGCTTCTTCCATATAATTAACCATCCGTCCTGTTTCTCGAATGAAGTCTTCAGCCAAATCTGTCTTAAACATTTCCCATAGGCGTCTTGGACTTTCAGGAGATCCAAAAATGAGAATCTGTGTAAACAGTGTTCTCATGACTTCAGGCATTTTCGACATAGCAGATTCTCGCAGACTTTCAATCAATTGCTGGTCATCGTACGTTAGTAAACGAACTAAACAAACTTGCTTATATGATGTATATGTAATGCTATCAACTGTTAGCATATCTTTGAAGCTTGTTGCATTCTTAACATGGTACAGCAACAGTCTTAACTGGTAGAATTCCGGCTGGGAGATGAAATTTAGGTTATGTATTCGACCAATAATGCGTAAACTTTTCTGAATTATTCGCTGGATTTTCCATCCCATTTGATGTATTCAGGAATCTGCCAATAGTAGTGATACATAACTTCTTGAGAATTTCCGTTCAGAAGATTATTTTCTTCTGTTTATTTTAGGCCTCGATTATGCCGGAAATATACTTCTAATGTTGAACCTTTCTGACCCGTATCTGCTAAATCTTCTTGTGCTAGATCAATGTTTGCAATTCACAATTGACCTGGTAAATGGATATCTAAGCGCTGAACAGAATGGCTTTTCTTTTGAATCTCGTTGCCAAATAATCGCCAACATGCTTCTGCTGGAGTAATACATCGACCTTCAATATAGGTGTCTGCTTCATTGTACATAAGTTTTCTTTGATTTTCAACGATCTTTATTGTTGCACAATCATGCCCTTTGTAGAGATAATTTACAGCACGAATATTTCCTACATATTCAACGTTTATATGACATTTGTATCTCTTCAACATATAAGCATTGTATGGAGCTACGTGACGGTTATCTCTTGTTATTTTGAAACCATTTATATCCTTTCGATAAACAGCATGCTCATGCGAAAATTCTAAACTATGCTGAACTGATCTAACTGTGGATTATATCTACGACGATAACTTGGTTTTTCATCGTCCGCTAAAGAAGTGATTTCGTTAAACATTTTAGGGTAGCGACATTTCATGCACCCATTTTTTATTAATCATACACGGTGCATTTGGGTTTAGCTTCCCACACGGATTGTGAATCATCCATTTTAGTACCAGATTTCGCAATTCAGGATCATTATTAATGGGCATTTCCGCTGAAAGCAGGTCATCAAGTTCCTCTGGGTTATGTATTCTATCTTCAGGAGTCATAATCAGTAGCAGATACATATGTGGGAGGCTACGTTTTTGGAATTCTATTGTATAAACATAAGCGGCAACCTTACCAAATACTTGTTTTTTGTCCAATTCTTCAATAATGTCATCGAATTTAATTTTACAAACTCTAGCGACGAGATCAGGTCTATCTTGATCAGGTTACTCATATATTATTCCATTTTCCAAGACAACTCTTGATGCCTCTTTAACTTCTGGCCATTCAGGATTTTATGTCACATTGATAAAGAAATCTGGCGATCCATATCTGTAGACAATGGCCATAGCATCTTCGAACTGTTCAACATAGTATCGCGTCGATCCAATGAATGAAGATGGTAGTATTATCTTTTCACCAACAACGGCATTTTTCTTTTCCGCGAGTGCCTTAATAATGTGGGTAACCCCAGAATATTAGTCAGCAAGAATTTTTTGGTACTTTTCGGTTAGCCCGGCGCCAGTGTCATATATACACATATTTATGTATATGTATACATATATATACACGCACACAGATATATATATACATATATATATGTACACACATACATATGTGTATAAATATATATGTATATATATATGTAGCATTTTATTACCGACTTTCAGATATTTAGGCGACACCAGTACACCTCGACATAAAATGTAGTAGAGCAATCAAAACCATCCATCCGTTATATTGAAAATACCGGATTGCAGTCAGGGTGGCGAGAAAGACAGGCTCGAAACACATTGATAATTTCCCTTACGTAATGAATATAGAGAGTCATCGTCACTTTTTTAAACTGGTTTTATTGACAAAACATAGTAAACACTTCCAGTAGTCATTCCATCCACTCACAAAAATCGATCATCACTTCATAAGACTTTAGATGTTATAAGAATAGGATCTACACATTTGAACGTTCACTCCAAGCGACGATGCTTAATTAGACAACCAGAAAAACGTAAAAATCTTCTCTCCATCGCCGATGTAACGATATTTACACCCCGAACAACAAAGCGCGGACGGTTACAGAACATTTAAAGACCTAGAATCTAGAAGAGAGGTGGGGGAGAATGGGACATAGAACAAATTACGATTCGATGGGAAAGGATGACGTCGATAAAGAACTCTTTATACGGCGTCAGAATAAAAGTGCAAAAATAGCGCTGGCGGACGCATGGAATTGTGGGTATAGAACACGACAGAAAAAATAAAACATTCGAAAGAAAGATAATTTAGTTTTAGAATAAAATAAAAAGTAATTTAATGGGTTTTATAAGATTAGGCGAATGAATTAAGGTTTTTGGAATAATAAAAGAATGAGCAACTTTAAATGCATGAAATAAAAGACAAAAGATATTAAGATATTATTAAAGATAGGTAAAAAAGGAAAAAATATTAAGAATTTGGAATAGTTTTACTAAGAAAAAGAGGCGAAAATTTTTATTATTACATATCCCCCCCACACTCAAAAAGACTGGATGAACTGGTAGGTCCTAAGACCCACAAGTTCATAGAAAGGAAATGTTACATAGGCTTGGATTACAATTTCGCCACTTGGAGTAAACCCAAAAGATTTAACTTTTTTTTTAATCTTAATGCTACATTAATTTAAAATTTAGAACGCTAACTACTGGAATTGTTAATTAAATACAATAACAAGATATTAATCTTGTTTATAAATTACAAAGATGTAAAATAAAAAGTTACTATAAATATTGAGAATAATTTTTTAACATAGTTTGGTTATTTACATAATAAATTTACGGCCACTCATGGCTCATATTAATGTGCAAAGCATTCATGAATTCAGTTGTAAAAACTTGAACGAGGCATTTTATAATATAAGTGTGCTAATGGAATTCTGAAAAATGTCTTCAAAATATAAGTTCAAAATTAGATTCGTAAATATAAGGTTCATTTGAATCTACTTATCCTTACATTAGCAACTCAGTTTTTCCAATCTAAGTGCATTTTTAGTTCAATAAATGAAATTAATATCTCTCTATTCTAAAAAAAAGTAACTCCCGCTGTCACCGCCGCCGCCGCCGCCGGTTTTGAATTTTTTGTGACCGGAGGTTTTTCTTCGTTAATATTAAGAAAAATAATGCATACAAAAATATGAAAATTGGTAGTATTATACAGAAATGTTTGATAAACACGCTGATGTAGACAGTTTTCAAATCGAAGAATTATTTTAAGAGATATTTAATGCTAAAGTTGGACAAAATCGTTCCATTAAAAAAGTTTTATAGGAGCAAAAACTATACATCGGAATTTAATACTTTTTAGATCATTTTATACGTTATAATTTCCCGGTGTGCAGAAATAATTTATTTTTTTAATTTGACTCATTTTTCGAGGTTTCATTTCTGTTTTAAATTCAAATTTTCAGCATTTCGAGAGATATTTTTTTACTTATTTCAGAAAATTGTACTAATTTAACCTGTTGCCAAACTGTATAAACAACGGAAACAATAATGTTTGCTTCAAATTAAAAATTTATTTACGCGTGACTATTATAAACAGAAAAGAAAAACTTTCAAATTAGAATTAAATAATTACGTATAAAAAGCAGGAACTTATTGAAAATTACTTCATCTATAATTACACGTGAATTTTAACAGAGAAAGGATATTGTAAAGTAATAAATTCATTAACATGCGTTAGAAGTCTTAAATAGGAGAAATTACATCACATTTACGTCACATTACACTTATTACGTAAAATGAACAAAAAATAATATTGCAAAATAGTAATTTAAATTTAAAAATAGCGCGAGACATTTACTTGATATTTTGAGATGAACTTTTCAACTATTTTTTTTTTTTTTTTTTTTTTTTTTTGACAGCGCAAATAATATTTCATTTCTAATAAAAGCATTTTCACGTGAATATTAAAAAGGGAAAGAAAAGTTTGGTGAAAATTACGTCAGATTAAAAACGATATATTTAAAATGTTTTATTTAAAAGGACTTTCTTTTCGCTTTGTTAAAAAATACCCGGAGACAAAGACTCTGTTTACTTAATTCATTTTATATTAGATGATTTTGAAATGCCATTGTATCTTTTAACAGCAGCTGATTTTTCCGTAAAATTCCCCAATCAAAGAGAAATGAATAGAAACCCGTTTATAGGGCGATCGCCTTTGTTTTTTTAATTATAATTCAATCTTCCAAAAAAGTTCAATTAAAGCCGATCAAATTAGCGTGCTTTTAGAGACTGCAGTGTCTGAACGGGGGGTTGGCGAGCGTAGCTCGTAGGGGGCCGAGCCCCCTAGTATTACAATAAATAAATAATAATAAAATTCATAATAGCAATAATAACAACAAAATTTTTAAATAAACCTATTTACAGTATCTTTGAAGTGTATTGACACACATACATCGATGGTATTGATGGTCCATTTCTTTGCGGGTACCTTTTCACTATTTGTTATTATTTACTATTTACCACATGGTATTTACCTATTACAGTCATCATAGGTTTTTCAGAAACTTCTTTGGAATTCCTCTAAGTTAAAAAATTTTTACTAATCTAAAATTTCTAACTCATAAATTAATTACTCATAATTAATAAACTCTCTAACTCATAACAATTAAAACCATTTAAATCAGATATTCTCATAAACTAACAAAAACTCTTAAATCTAAAACTTCATAAGTTTATTTTTTTTAATATCATATTCTGTCCATTAATTAGTTACACGGTAATTATCTTCCAGTTATCTAATAATAAGCATATTATATCTTATATTATCAATTTCTGGGACTAACTTACAATGAGTAACTGAAATTCATACTAATCGTGTTATCACAACTCATAGCATAAATACTCTCTCAAGTAAGTCTCCCATGCTAAGTATTATCATCTCACTTATTATAGTATCAATATTATAGTATTAATATGTATCAATATTCATTATGATCTTTTTCTCTCAATATCAATAATGCATAGTATAATAAATAATAATAACAACTATATTCAACAACACAGTCAATAGTATTCAAAAGTATCAAATAAATTTCTTTAACTAATCCTTAAAGTATCTAATTGATATCTCATCCATATCACAGCGAATGAGGTATGACAATATACTCAAATATTAGGCATAACATAAAGTAACAAAAATAAACAAGAAAGATTGTGAAATAACTAGCAATTCAGCATGATTATGCAATATCTTGTTTTCAATCAAACAAGAAGCTATAGTTGCTGAATGAAAATGAAACTTTGTAGCATACTTAAGAATGGTTGATCAAAGATCCAGATTATTGAATTATAGTAATTAACTTTAATCCTAGATTCAAATTCAATAAATTTAATTCTAATCCAATTAATTTTATTTATTTAGTTAATTGAGTTTAAGTTATTAATTCAATTAATTTCGATACAAGAAATTCTCAACCTAAATCGACCAATTTACGCCAGCATAAATAGTTAACTCAAGTAAAAAATCTCAGCAGTAATATTCCTGTCGCGATTCAAGAACACACTGTTATATAGAAAACAATTACTTACTAACTTATAAATGTGTTTATTTAGTTTACTTAAATTACTTATCATTATAAATTTAAGACGCGGCTATGGATTTAACATTAGTTTGTTGGGGTTTTTCATGGGATAACTTTAATTGATCTGGAGAATAATATTTTCGTAATTTAGCTACATGGACAATCTCCGTATTTCGGTTTTGAATTTTCCTATCTATCTCAAGTTAACATCAGATAATTTATTAAGGATTCGATATGGGCCACTAAAAACTTGGGATAGCTTCCTAGTATTTGGATATTGGAATTCCTCATAAATTACTAGATTTCCTATCTCAAATTTAGGTTCTACATAATTTCTATCATAATATTTTTTACTTCGCCAATAAAATTCATCTGTGCGTTCTTTAGCAATTTTGCGGGCTTCTTGAACAGAAGGGTAATAATCTTGTTGAAGGGGGAAATCATAGGGTAATTGGCCAAAAAGTAAATAAGCAGGGGGGAATTTGGTTATGGAATGGGGAGTATTGTTATACTCATTAACTATTTCGGTCAGAAGTTTGCAGAACTTTAGAACTGGTAGAATTAACCTTACACTTTAATCTAGTAACTATTGTTTGATTCAATCTTTCACATTTCCCATTCGTTTGAGGAGGGTGTGCGGAGGTTAAACGCTGCTTTATATTATGATTCCGAAGAAATTTTTTAAATCTAGATGAAGTAAAAGCTGCATTTCTATCACTGAGCACTTTTTGGGGAACCTGTACCTTAAGAATTTTATTGAAACAGTACAATTGTTGGGGAGTTTGAATATTAAATACTTGATTTAGACATTTGGTATAAGTTTCTGTGGTAACACTTTTTGAGGAGAAAGCCCAAACATATCTTGTAGAATGGTCTATTATTATATGCAAATATTTTATGGTGGAATTATAGTAATTAAATCCTCCCACAGTATCAATAGAAAGACATTCAAAAGGTTGATCTGTGGTTGGCATAGCTTGTAATAAGCCAAATTTCTTCGGTCTGGGTTTTTTATTTTTCTGACAAATATCACAATGCTTTACAAATTTAGTTATATCTTGAGTCATATCAGGCCAATAATAATTAGGGGATATTAAATTTAACATTTTTTGGATACCAGGGTGACCAAATTTCTCATGAGCAACATTTAGTTATTTTCTTCTTAAGGACAGGAGTACTACTATTTTTCTAAAACCTTTCTTTTTCACTATCATAAGTCCATTTTCATTTACATAGTTTTTTCCACAAACATTATCCTTTTCCTGCATCTCTATAACTTCTCTAACATCTAAAAGGAAAGTAACTGGTTGAATAAAATACATAGTAGGATTTCTAGACAACATGTCAGCTTTGACATTTCTTGAACCCTTTTCATAGACAATATCATATTCAAACATAGATAATTTTAATGACCATCTGAATAATGTTCCCCTTAGATGTTTAACATTTTTTAACCATACAAGAGATGCATGGTCGGTGTGTATAGTAAACTTAACACCATGAAAGTAGTGATAATATTTATCTAATGTGTCAATGATGGTAAGACACTCTAATTCGGTAATGAAATAGTTCTTTTCATAACTTCTCAATCCCCTTGAATAGTATGCAATTGGATGTAAAATAATTATTACTATCTGGCTGTTTAAGGACTGCAGCTACCGCCACCTGTGAGGCATCAACAAACATATGGAGGGGTAATTTAGGGTCATAAATTTTCAAAACAGGTTTAGCAATTAGGGCATCTTTTAGTTTTTGGAAGGAATTCTGACAATCTGAATTCCATTCCCATATGGTATTTTTCTTAAGTAACTTATTGAGGGGATGTCTGATTTCTGCATATTTATCAATAAATTTATGATAGATATTAATGGATCCTAGGAATCTTTGGAGTTCTTTAATATTTGAGGGGGGGGGTTAAATTTTTGATAGCTTCTACATTATTATTAGCTGGAGTTAAGGTACCATTTTTTATTTCATAACCTAAGAAATTAATTTTATTTTGGACAAGGTTGCATTTAGATAATTTAAGTTTGATATTTTCCAATCTACATAATTCAAAAATTTTGGTAAGATGTTGTAGATGTTCTTTCAAAGTTGAAGAGAAAATAATTATGTCATCAAAATAATAGCAGGCAAAGTTGATTTTATATTTAGTTAGGATTCTTCTAATGGTTCTATTGAAAATTGGGGGCCCAACTTTGACACCGAATGGAAGAACATTCCATTCAAAAAGTCCAGAGTTGGTAGTAAAAGCCAATTTTTCAGTGTCTGCTGGGTGTATGGGTATGTGCCAGTAGCCAGAGGCTAAGTCCAAAGTGGAAAAATACTGAGCACTACTCAATTTATCTACAATTCCGTCAATACGGGGTAATGGTTCAGCATCATTTTTCATTATTGAATTTAATTTCCTATAGTCTACACATAATCTAGTTTTCTTACCTTCATCGCGTTTTTCTACCAAAGTAATAGGGGAGGAGTAAAGGCTATGACTTTCTTTAATTAATCCCGCAGCTAATAATGATTGAATCTGTTCTGAAATTTCTTTTTCTTCGACTATTGAAGTGCGGTAAGGCCTCATAGATATAGGTAGGTCAGAATTGAGAAAAATGCGTTGGGGCTCAATATTAATTTTTCCTACATCATATTTATTTTTTGAAAAAATATCCAAATAATCCCTCAAAATATCCCTTAAAGTTTTGTTTTTTACAGAATTTATTTCCGCAATTAAATTATAATCATTAATATTATGCTGCGCGAAGGATTGAGGAGTCACTAACTTTCCATAATCAGGTTGCATTTCATCATATTGGTTATTCATATTAAAATGAAGAGATCTTAGTACATTTTTGGATATGCATTGGTTTACTATAGTCCTTCCTTGCATAATTTTACAATTTACACAATCTATATTTAATTGAAAGAGTGCACAGGTTGGCAACCCTAGTATTGCGTACTCAAGATCAGTGTCACATACTAAAAATTTTACATTCTGCTTAATTTTACCAATTTTAATAAATAAATTACATGATTGATTAATTTGTATAGACCCTTTAGCTTGGCCAATAATAATTGGAGAAATATTTTTAACTTTAGCATGTAATAAATTTACAAATTTAATAGGTAAAATCGAAATAGTGGATCCCGTATCAATAACACAAGGAATTTCTTTTTGTTTTGCAAACCCAGAGACTATCAATTGTCATATAGTATTAGTAGAAGATTGTTGTTGATTAGTAGGAGCATATGATGGTACAGGGGTAACATTAAATACACATTCTCTTTCCCAATGATAGGCATTAAGTACCCCTTTGTTAAGACAAATCCTGCAAGGTCTAGTGGGGTATCGTTGTTGGAAATGAGTATTTTGCATTCTAGGAGTTTTTAAATCGAAGATTATTTATATTTAAATTAGGATTTTCCTGACTAATCCAATGTCTGGGTGCATTGTAATGAGGCTGAAAAGGCCTAACATTTTGTGAATTATTCCTAACAGCATTTACAGGAAAAGTTGGAATTACTACCAGTTGTTTTGCCATCCGATACCAGTCAGTGGTATTACTTGGAGGATTTACTATCAAAAAATTCTGGTATTCGGGCTTTAGTCCATCTGTGAGTCCCTGCACAATTATTGTTTCACATAACTGTAACTTCCTACCCACTTCAACTTTTTTATGAAAATATTGTTCTAATTCATTTAAGTCATTTAACTTTAAAGCTGCAAATTCAGAAAATCTTGGAACATAAACACTAATAAATTTTTCAGTGAGAAGTTCAGAATTTTTTTCAAAACTAGTGCACTCCAGACAATCATTTATATAAACCTTCAATGCTTCTCCTTTCAAATATTTAGAAATATTATTTAATTTCCAATTTTCATCTTTTTTCTCGGTACTGCAAGATTTCTCAAAATGCATTAACCAAGGTTGTATTTTCATACCGGACTCTGGGTCAAAGGGAACAATATTTATTTCACTCATGGTGTTACTCGATTTTTTAACAATTCTAGATCTTAATTCTATATAGGAGGGACAACTCACTTATATAAAAATGCAATAGTATAAACATAATTAAAAAATATATATAACTTTAAATTAAATAAACAATGTAAATATATATTTTTTTCCCTCAATAAATAATAACAACAACTAAAGTATAATTCATTTTCTAACAACAACAATAATAATAACAGTATTGTAAATAAATAGAAATCTACTAAAATACTATAATAAATAATATATTCTCACCCACAGAAAGGTGTTTTTTTTCTCAACATAACTTCTGGCCCGGAGCTAGAATTTTATTTAAAAAGAAAAATCGTGCATCCAATTTAATTAAGACCTATTTCCGCCACTTGGGGGTATCAGGAATTTTTAATCATTCTATTACGTCGTTGAAAATTAGTGATATTCCACTGTCAGAGTTTTACTGACATTCGTTCATGAAAACATCACTCTCGTAATCATACTCATTGATAATCGATGATAATAATTCACACTGCACAGTCAGAACATTTCTGACATTCTGATGTTTCGATGAGTTCTTCTAATCATTACTTTTAGTAAAGCAAGTGATCATCCTGTGCGGCTTATGTAGCATTTTGCTACCGACTTTCGGCTATTTAGGCGATACCAGTACCAGTGTTGGGCACGTTCACAAAAAAAACGAACTAATTCAAACTCAAACTCAGTTTCTCAAAAATGAGTCAAGTTCACGCTCAAATTCAAAAATTTTCAAACGAACTCGTTCAACTCAAACTCACTTATGAAAGTGAACGAAGTTCACTAAAAACTCGTTTATTTTATTTTTTTTTTTCCTTCATGTTTTCTTTTTTTAATATACTAGAACTTCATCGTCAAAATTTACAAAATTTTGTGAACTAATCTTTTGGTTATTCGATGTAAGGGTCTTCATGGAGCCGGCCTAATTTTCCTTCTGGACACTGGGCTCGAACTTCGTTTGGGGTTTTCTATTTTCTAGGGGTTCGGACCGAGATGAGCCAGGACTACATTTATTTCCCGGCCCAAGTTGGTGTTGGACTGCATGCATTCTTCTTGAGGTCGGAACAAGCAGAAATTTTCAGCTCCGCTTCCAACTCAGCTCATATGAAAATCATTGGACCTGCAAGAATCTGGTCTGCCTCGTAAAAATATCAGTAAAATTTGGACAGGCACAACATTTTTTTTTTTTTCAAAAAATACATGTTTTTTTAAACCGCTGTTATTCCCCAATTAAAATTGATATAATTTGTTTTTATTATTTTTTAGGATGGGTAGATGCATTTCTAGGCAATAAAATTAACGTATGATAAAACCAGTGGAAAAAGAACGGATATGACGGAATCCCGTGTTTAAGAAAAAAAATTGTTGATCTATGTAAATTAAGAATAACACTACTTGCGAAAAGAATATAATGCATTTACAACAGACGATGAACCTGTTCATGGGGGAGCCTGTCCATAACGGATTTTTTTTCTTTCCTATGCAATTCCGTCTTAAAAGATTATATTGTATAGAATTTTTAAAATTTTTAATTCTCCAAGCCATAGAATGATGTGGATTTATATTAATGATAACTGTGACATTTACATATAATCCGATGCATTTAAAAAACTTTTTTAACACTTTTTTAAAAATGAAGAATATAAACATGAAATTAAACGATAAAATGTGTATTTTTTATTAGAACTTCTCGTACAAGACAATTTTAACCTTAGGTTAATTTTTAAACTTTTAGGTGTAAAAAATACATGTTCAGCTTGGTCGGGCCGAGCCGATTAATTTTTTGTGCAGGTTGAGCCAAACTTTTAGCTTTTATTCAATAATTGGATCAATAATTTTTATTCAATAGCTAGGTCAATAATTTTTTTGAACGGGCCAAGCTCGGCTCGGAGCAGTTCTGGCCGAACTTTAAACTTTTATACCGAGCTAAAAGAAAAATTGTCTACTGATCGCACTTGGCTTCAAAATTTCTTTCCGCCCGCAGAGACTTCTATTTCTATTTTTTAATGAACTAATTGTATATAAAAAGAAAGAAAAATAAAATTTAAATCTAACGAGCACAGGAGATATATTTTCAAACGCTCAGTGGTATTAAGAATTTATTTTTATCATTTCGTTTTTTTTTTATATTTTTTCATTCTTACAGAATGGCGATGGTGTAATACCCGGTAGCAGAAACTTCAAGACGGGAGATGGGCGTCGCAGATTTGCTTTTCTATTTTGCGGATTAACTTTCCATCGAACATTTGTTTCCCTTTCTATTAGTACTTAACCCGGGAGAACTCGCTACATGAGATTTTCTCTCACCGTCGTACTTTTTTTAAGACTCTTATTTAAACCGTTTTTCATTTTAATTAAAATTTAAAAATGTTATTTCAATTATTTTACCTATTTGTGAGTAAAAGTACTAAGCAAAGCAAAAAAAATTATATTAAGCGAATGTAAAGTAAAAGAAAAGCAATTGGGCACCGTGAGAGAAATTCTCACTAGCGAATTCTCCCGGGTTAATACAAAAACTTAAGATTATTATTAATAAAAATGAATAAAATGCATAAAGACATCACAGGTCAGTGATTGTTTGATTAATTAAAACTTCAATTGTAAATTATTTTACCTGCCGATTATTTTTTGCCTCTGAAGTATCTGTCGCAGTCACTTGGGGGAATATTCTGCTACTATAGTGTAATAATTAGTTTTCATTTATTATTTTATGTGTACAAATAAGTAGTATTTTATATGTACAAACACCGTCTCGGAGGGATCATGCCGGCCATCTTTATTTTGAAATTCAATTACATTTTATTTGTCACTAATTTTGAAAAAAAAAGTAATTTAACAAATTACAACGACCATTTGGAAAATGATTTTTTCAAAGACTAAAATTTAAGACATAAAATATCGCACGGAGTTGATCATACATTACGTATGCCATGAATTAAACATTAATAGTGTTATTACACGTAAAAATTGCTAGCGACAAAAATCGCCTGCGGCTCGTCAGATTTCCTGAAACTTACGTATTATCCACCTGAAACTTACGTATTACCCAAGCATTTCATTGGCTGTTCGGGAAAAGGCCTTTCCATCGTAGAAATCTGACAACCAATTTTAAATGAAATTTCATTCTTAAACTTCTGAACATCCCACAATATTACTTTTTACACCGTCGTATAGAGAAAAAAATGTACTTTTAAATGCAATTTGTTTGAAAGCTGTACCTCAATTTGTTTCTGAGTTATTATTTTTTTTTTTGTAGTTTTTATTACTTTTTTGTCATAGTGGCAACAGAAGTATCCATCTCTGTTGAAAGTAAAGGGAAATACAGATTACTGTATAGACCAATCAGAAAACGAATAAAATGCGGATTCAACCAATAAAACTCTTCCGATATGTTTTTGATTTCCTACCCTGACAGAGAACAATAACCATTTTTCCAAATGGTTAAAAAAAAGGTAATTTTATTCACCTTAAATAACTTAAAATATTTAAACACAACGAGAAAGAATAGTAAAAAAATTTCCTGTCATGATATCTCTACTTCTCAGCCTATCCCTTAATCCCCTAAAAGAAAAATTTTATTTATTTATTTGAGTTCGTGCATTTCAAATTTATATTAAATGGTAAGACGAAAAAAAAAAAATGAAAACTGTACAATTTATTGCTGTCTTAACTAGAATTATGCAAACTTTTTGAATTTATAAATGAAAATGAATTAAACATAGGTTGAAAAATTATGTATTATTTTAGAAGTTAAATTCTTTTTAAAAACAATAATTTATTTATAACTTATAAAACTTCCTATTTCGAATTAAAGAAAAAAATTGTCAAAACTAGCAATTTGTGATGGCCCCATGGCTTGCCCTCAGATAAATCGGGACCTATGCATCATTTTCTTAAAGCCAGGCCTCTTTCCTTTTGAATCCAAAAAGTTACACATTTGTATGCATTGTAAAAAAATCCGGAAGGTTCCGGCAAAAAGAGGTGGCATTAAGATGCCACGGCTTTTTGCTGTTACGTTTTCATTCCAATTTTTCAGAAACATTCCATAATATATACTCCGAAACCTTTCATATGAAAATATTAAAATATTTTGATATGAAAGTTTTCGGAGTATTTATTATGGATTTTTCATTACTTTGTTGTGAAACATAACAGCAAAAAGCTGTGGCATTTTAATGTCACCACTTTTTTTCCGGAACCTTCCTTAAAATTCAGATACGAATACATAATAAACATTTAGATCAATCTATTTTTTATTTCTTATTCTACTCCAAAAGAATACAATATTGATTGTAATCAGTAGAAATTTTTACAATACATTAAAAATATTTAAAAACTTTTACAAATATTGCATACCAAATGCCCCCCCTCCCCCCCCCACCCCACCGGAAAAAAAATTGAAGGATCCAGCCCATGTTTTAATTAATTAAAAAATTCGGACTTTGATCTTTTTCCATTGGCATCAAAAAATTACAAAATTTGCATTTTGATCTTTTTTTATTTTCATACATTTATGATAATATTTTGCAGTTTTCACAATAACAATACACATTTTTATTCCTAATAAATTCGTGAATGACTCGTATTTCACAGCAAAAAAGATGCTTCAACTTTAAACTTACTATTACAGTTTTAATAGTAGAAAAATGAAACTTTTTTTTTGTCTTACTTCTTAGGATATTTTTACTAAATATAAATTATAGGACCGGAGGGGGGGAGGGGGGGGAGGGAACCATATAAAAATTTTAATTTCATATTATTTTAAGATATGTTTTTATTGAACCAAATCACTTTTAAAATACTTCTGTATCTCATTTAAGACTGTTCTGAAGTCCAAGAGGGCAACTTTACGACGCAAGTTTTAATTTATTTTTATTCGGAAATGCATGAAACTAGCAGGTGTTGTTGTTCAAAAACTAGGTCATCGAGCTGTTTCTTTCCGTATTTTTTTTGTAAACGCAAATAGATCTTTCAGAAAGTGGTGTCAAAGTGGACGTTTAGAACCAAATTTCCGCGCGAAAATAGAATACCTCTCATGAAAGGGCGAAAAAACGTGTTTGTGACGTGATCAAAATCGCTTATAACTCAATAGGTAACTTATTGATAAAAAAAAAATGGAAAACACAGTTCGATTCGAAATTGCTTCAATGGTCAGGTTTTACCAATTTTATATCTTTGCGTTAAAAAATGAATTTGTAAATGTGTCAAAATGTTTTGCACTTGTTGAGCAGAGCAGTTCAGAACAGCCTTAAAACATTTTTGTAATTGGAACTATATGTCTATGCCTTACGCTTAGGAATTAGCTATGGCAAACAGTTGAGAGTGGACACCCTGTATAGTGAAACCTCCGAATAGCGGACACCTCGGTACCCATGAATTCGGCTGTCATTCGGAGGGGCCTTTATTTAGAAATAAAAACTAACGCATACAAATATATAGAGTTGTTATGGGATTGAAAAGGTGTTCGCTAAATAGAAGTGTCGAGGTAAAGAAGAAAATGAAATAAAGGAATGTTTTATTGTTTTTGTTTATAAAAAACAAACATACAAACAAAGTCTCGGAATCTGCATAAAAAAATCTAAGGCCCGGGGCCGGTCCAACACGGAAAAAATTAAATCT
Source organism: Maratus speciosus (assembly GCA_963932465.1). Taxonomy (NCBI): domain Eukaryota; kingdom Metazoa; phylum Arthropoda; class Arachnida; order Araneae; family Salticidae; genus Maratus; species Maratus speciosus. The sequence continues at coordinate 173,846,584 of OZ010788.1, forward strand.
AAGCCCTATTCGAATCTTCGGAACAATTATGCCCAGCCCTGTCACAAATCAAATGATAGAAAATTAGCACAAATTCGTGCTTCGTGTCCATTCAGACGTCCACCCTTTTCCTCTTCTCAGAATTAAGAAATATCCGAAAGGAAATGAATATTTATTTCATATTAGAAATTTTCTAAAATCAATATGATTGCAAAATATTTCTGAAAAGGTACATATAGGATAATTGAAAGACAAGCGTTCACAAACTGAGTAAATAATAATACGTAAAACTGAAAGTCATAGACATATTGCTAAATAGATATACCGGAATTACTGATAACTTAGCATCTCCCCTCTCCCCCTCCCCATGGAAATATCATCGAAACAATAAAACTGTTTTCCTTTCTGTAAAATAAAATCTAAATTTTTTATTAATAAAAATAAATATACTTTCGAATGTTACTTACTCTCTCATACATAATCAGTCTTTGTACAAGAGAATGTTAAACAAAGCAAAATGCTGTATCAGATAATGTCTTTGAGAGGAGACAGAGATATATAGCTTCCTAGAATCTATTTTAAAGATTTCTACCGCAAAGGATCAGACAAAAAGTGCAATTGCCTCAGAATATTTCCTCTTCGCGCTTCAGGCATTATCCAGACTTTACAGGATCCGAAATACCCCTTAAACAGACCATAAAAGAATCAATCTCACTTCTGACATGTTTTTAGCAGGCACCCTCCCACACCCCTAAGTGGCATAGTACACTTTAGGTAAAGATGAGATAACATTACTTAATAGTACTGAATAGCCAACGTCCGGTTCTTTATTTTCTTTATTTTCTTCTTCTGTCCCTTTTCAAAAAGGGCCATAAAAATGCGACCAAAACGGATTGTGATGGGATAAAAGTTGCGTTTTTTTTTTCTAATCTTGATTCGGTATCAGGTCGAAACTAGGGAAAGGGGAAGAGGAGGCACGCACCCCAGGCGCCTGCGGAAGGCGAAGCTCCAAATAAAAATTTTGTTTGTCGGTTTTCTCACGTCTATGTTTACTGTTTAACACGATTGTTAAAATTGTCCTTTCTGGGGTACATCAAAGAACAGAAAAATCCAAGAATGATATGGGATAAGGATCCTGTATAAAGCGGAATTTTTTTTTTCAGTTCCTTTCGATTCCGTTTTCAAGGTTTTAATGAATCAATATTTGAGATAACTGATTACGTAGTTCAGCTTTGCGTATTTTATGATTACTTATTTTAAATTTTAAAATAAATCGGATATTAGAAACAGTAAAATTCTCTTTGAAAAAAGCTTAGCGGAAGTGTCTGTAGCGGCAAAATGCCTGTTTGCCCCGGTCGTAAAAAAGGCTAGTTTCGGCCCTGTCTTTATAGTATTATTGCTCTTTAATTAATTCTTTTAAAATTCATCATATTTTAACTAATAAAATATTTCTTAGGTGTGCAGTCCGAAATCTGGGGGGTTCATTATCCCCCCCCCCTGGACTCCCCTTCCTGCGCCCAAGCCCATGTAACACACATGTGTGTGTGCATAAATTATCACAAATACGATACATGTGTGTGTATCAAAAATGAAATGCTGGCAATATTTTTCATATTCCGAGAGAAGAAAAAAAAAGTTCTTAACTGTACAGTAAAGAAAAAAGATTCTATGATCACATTTCTTACACATTTTATTTCTCATGTTGTAATTTGAATATATACTCATTGATACTCAAAAACGTATTTATTTTCATCTGAAACATAGCTGTGCTCAAACTTTTTTGTGAAAATCCAAACAACCCGACTTTGAAAATAAACCAACTATGGAAAGAAAATTAAAATCATTAAGACCGAAAACAGACGGTAGCCGATAGGTTCTTCTCTCAAAGCTGGTAGACGGAAGGTGCTGGTTTCGAACCCAATCGCGTCCGTTGGCCTAATCGTTCAGAGTTTTCCGTGGTCTTCGAACTTTGGATTTCCTTGCGTAAATACGGGTTAGATTCCCTTAGAAAGACGCCCCCTTTCCGGCTCATATCCCCGTGTAGATAATCGGCCGTCGTAAATAACACGAACACCACCGAAAACAGAAATTTATGGACAACCTGATCCGATGAATTCTATTCAATGATCCCGAGGTGTCCACTATACAAAGGTTTTACTATACTTGAATATTAAAGAATGAATTTTATGAATATTTGAATAATAAAGACTTGTTTTTTTTTTCTATAAAAAAAATTGTATTAACGACATAATTGTAGATTACTTTTCATAATTGGATTAAAACATAGTTTACTTTCCTTTCATTTTGAGCTCGGGTAGTGTTGCGAGTGGAGCTTATTCTTTTTGTCGGGTTCGGTTCGGGTTTTGGGTTGAATTCAAATGGAATTTCGGATTCGGTTCGAGCTGTACCTGACCCGCGCATGACTATCTCTATACATATAAAAAAATAGTAAACGTTATTCGTCGTAAGTGACGCAAAAATGTTAAACACCGAGAAAACCAAGAATGTGAAGTTTTCGACACGCTTTACACTCTGAGCACCCCATGGAAGACAATTTTTATTTGTGTTTTTCTTTTTGCGTTTATCCGTTCGAAATTTATTTTAAATATTCATTTCAGGAGGCCAAGTACAGTTCTGAGCAAATCGAGTTGTACCCGGCCCGAACCCGAAAATTCCGTTTGAAGTCAATCATCAAGCCTACCCGAATCCGGAAAAAAAAAAATTCTTCGTATCACAACCCGACAAAAAAATTTTCGATAACTCACAACACGGCATATTTCAATCCGCCATTAATCCATTAATCCATTGATTAGAAACCGAAATACTTCAACCCGCAACCCGAACAGAACACGAAATGAAAGGAGAGTAAATCATGTTTTACAATCATCTAATACAAATTTTATCCTTTATATAAAAAATGTTCATATCTATTTTCCTTAATATTCAAATATAGTGAAACCTATGAATAGCAGACACCTCGGGATGGTTGAATAGAGTGACTGTGGATTGGGCTCACTCTTCAATAATTCTTATCGGTCAAATTTAAATTGTTTACTAATCGGGTTGTTGAGATCTTCAAAAAATTGGAGCAGAGTTATGTTCTAGAAGAAAATTGAGAATATATTCAATTTAGTGTTTGAGAAATAAAATGTATATAAGAAATGAAATCATAGATTATTCTTTCTTTACGGTACAGTTAAGAACAAATTTTCCTTTATATAAAAAATATCATTAACAATTTTTTTAGACACACACAAAACACATATATAATGTTTGTGATAGTTTCTGCACAGGTAGACATATTATGTATGTAGATTGTAAGATGTCCAGCCCAGTATTCAGCGGTAAAAGCAGTACAAAGTAAATATATAATTGTGTTAAAAAATTGAAAATTGTTTGCTAAATAGTAGTCTCCGCTAGCCTTTTTAACCACTATACAGGTCAAAAACAGTGTTGCTCAATCTGGCGGATTTTTTACTCAAAAAATTCGAGTTAGCACCATAAAATTTTTAATACTAATTTTCTTTCATTTTATTCACGAAATATACTTTTAATAATCAAAAAGTTCTATTTAAACTTTTTGGGAAGAATTTGGAATTTCATAATGATAGTTTTTATAAGTAACGCATAAAATGCATCAACAGACTGTGTAGTGTTAATTTTTCTGTACAGATATTTATTTTTAAGTCGATATGTTGAAAATTTTGTCTTGTGCTAGAAGTTCTGACAAATATATATATATATATATATATATATATATATATATATATATATATATATATATATATTACAGTCTATTTTCCATGTTTATATTTTTCATTTTAAATAAAAGTGCCATAGACTGCATAGTACAGGACCTCCGTTCCAAAATACTGTTTCTCCTACATTTCTTTTTGTCTATCCTATTGTAAACCATGTTGATTTTTTAATTAATCACTATTTGCATGTAAATATATCTGATTATTATTAATACCATTAATCCATTTGCATGGCTTGGAGACTTAAAAATCTGAAAAATTCTATATCGAAAAACCTTCTATGACGGAATCACATAGGAGATAAAAAATCCTTATAGTTAAGTTCCTTTTATACCAAGTCTGTCGTCTCTTTCGAATATATTATTTATTTTCAAACGGATTATTATATCCATTTTGCACCGATGAAGAAATTTTTCCGCTTAAAACAGGCTTCCGTCATACACACATTCTTGTAACAGGTTTTACAGTACTGTATCACCCCCACCCTAAAAGTGTACTATTATTCTGTAAGTGTACTATTATTCTTTAAGGATAATTTTAATTGTAGAATAATGGTAATTTAAAAATAAAAGCATTTTCGGCAAAAATTGCTGACCTAAGGAGGTTGTTCCTTAAACAGATTTTTGGGATTTCAGGGACGGGTCAATGATTTTCATACAAGTAGAGTTGTGACCGGACCAGAAATTTTCGGTTCTCTTTCGGTCAGAAAATTTGCAAACTTCTATGAAGAATAAAGCACAGGCCCAGAAATAAGTCCAGTTCGGCCTGGTCCGAGCTTTCAGCGAAAGCAAGACCCAGACACGACCCAGAAAACTAATGATCAGACTCGACCCGTCCCGAGTTTGTGTAGACCTCTGAATTGCATTTGAATGGATAAAACGTGTTCTTAACGGCTGGAAAAAATTTAAATAAAATATGAAAAAAATTGAGCTTGAGTTGGAAATTTCGTTCAAACTCACGGATTTTTTGAACTTTCGTTCAGCTCACGTTCGTTTATCAAAAATTGAATCAAGTTCAACTCAAAGTTCACAGAAAGTGAACTAAGTTCGTGAACTTTCGTTCAGTGAACGCGTTCATACCCAACACTGACCAGTACACCTCGACATAAAATGTAGTAGAGCAATCAAAACCATCCATCGGTTATACTGAAAATACCGGATTGCAGTCACGGTGGCGAGAAAGACAGGCTCGAAACACATTGATAATTTCCCTTACGTAATGAATATAGAAAGTCATCGTCACTTTTTAGGTGCGTTCGTAATTATATAAATACGTAGCACCTATAGTCGTCATTCAGTCCGTCCGTCTGTCCGTCCGTCTGTCCGTCCGTCCGTCTGTCCGTCTGTCCGTCTGTCCGTCCGTCTGTCCGCATGTAACAGAGCAAAAACTACCCAACCGAATAGTCTGAAATTTCAAATATGTGATTGTTGCAAAATTTTGTCGAGCCATTTCAAATTTTATGAAAATCGGATGTACAGTTTAATTACAGGGACAGTCAAAAGTTTTTCTTTACATTACGGCCAATGGGAAAATTATTGCAAGTGGATTTTAATGGTATTAGAGCCTTCCGAATGATCTGAAATTTTAAAGATATAATTGTTGCAAAATTTTGTCGAGCCATTTCAAATTTTAGGAAAATCGGATGTATAGTTTAAATACAGGGACAGCCAAAAGTTTTTCTTTACATTACGGCCAATGGGAAAAATTATTGCAAGTGCATTTTAATGATATTACAGCCTTCCGAATGGTCTGAAATTTTAAAGATATAATTGTTGCAAAATTTTGTCGAGCCATTTCAAATTTTAGGAAAATCGGATGTATAGTTTAATTACAGGGACAGCCAAAAGTTTTTCTTTACATTACGGCCAATGGGGAAAATTATTGCAAGTGCATTTTAATGATATTACAGCCTTCCGAATGGTCTGAAATTTTAAAGATATAATTGTTGCAAAATTTTGTTGAGCTATTTCAAATTTTAGGAAAATCGGATGTATAGTTTAATTACAGGGACAGTCAAAAGTGTTCCGAAAAAATTATTGGAAGTGCATTTTAATGATGTATCAGACTATGCACGTTATGAAGTGCAAAAAATTATACATTCAGTACAATATGGGGTGCAAAAAATAATTTTAAAACTAGTTATAGTACGAACGCACCTCATTTGCCACGTTTGACGAACAATTTCCAACTTGTTTAAACTGGTTTTATTGACAAAGCATAGTAAACACTTCCAGTAGTCATTCCATCCACTCACAAAAATCGATCATCACTTCATAAGACTTTAGATGTTATAAGAATAGGATCTACACATTCGAACGTTCACTCCAAGCGACGATGCTTAATTAGACAACCAGAAAAACGTAAAAATCTTCTCTCCATCGCCGATGTAACGATATTTATACCCCGAACAACAACGCGCGGAAGGTTACAGAACAGTTAAAGACCAATCTAGAAGAGAGGTGGGGGAGAATGGGACATAGAACAAATTACGATTCGATGGGAAAGGATGACGTCGATAAAGAACTCTTTATACGGCGTCAGAATAAAAGTGCAAAAATAGCGCTGGCGGACGCATGGAATTGTGGGTATAGAACACGACAGAAAAAATAAAACATTCAAAAGAAAGAGAATTTAGTTTTAGAATAAAATAAAAAGTAATTTAATGCGTTTTATAAGATTAGGCGAATGGATTAAGGTTTTTGGAATAATAAAAGAATACGCAACTTTAAATGCATGAAATAAAAGACAAAAGATATTAAGATATTATTAAAGATAGGTAAAAAATGAAAAATATTAAGAATTTGGAATAGTTTTACTAAGAAAAAGAGGCGAAAATTTTTATTATTACATATATATATATACATATATGTGTGTGTATATATTACACTGGCACCCGGCTATCCGAAAAGTACCAAAAATTTTTTTTTTTATTAGCCTTGATCCATTGGATGCGATCGCGCTCTACTCTGATGTATGTATCAACGAGGTATTGTTGGAAAAGCCGACCACCAAAATGCAAAGCGTTGAAGTGTATTTGGTGCAAATTTACACCTATAATAGCTGATTCTGGAGGAAGGTATTTAGTAAGTTCAAGTCGGAAAGCAATTCTATATTGTGCTAATTCTAGTCGAGTAAAATGCTTGTATAAGATGTTTGTAATTGTAGATCCACATAATAGTCAAATGTTGCTTTGGGGTAAAGTAGTGGATACGTGAATGGTTCTATCCGTTTATCAATATTACGCAAATTGACATTTTTTTTCCACATTGATGTGCCACGATTTCGTTATCTGAAAAGCTTTGGTCGGCGTTGAATGTGAGCACGGCGCATACATCATTGGTCATAGGGACATTGAATCTTCTGCAATCAGCCTTTTCTTGCATTGTAACAGAAGTTTGACATATGGAGCATTTATTCCTTCTGCTTTAGCAGGCTGCAAGAATATATTAGGTCCTCTAAATAATTTCGCAATACACGAAATGTCACTGATAACTGAAAATATATGATAGTCTGATTGAGTGTCCCGAAGATAGGTTCAGACCTGGGTGTTTTTTCGTACCTTATTTTTTTTTCTAATAAAAAGAAATGAAAGGGGGATTAACAAACGCTAGTAGCTCCTGTAAGCCATAACTCGCCCATTTTGAGTCCGGCCTTGATTGAAAACACTTATGGTGGACTAAATACAGAATCTTTTAGCAGTAATATAAAGTTCTTTTATACGTACGTGTTACAATATTATATTTAACTGTATTTTGTTATGTAAGTATTTAAAAATTAATCAAAGACTTAAATATTAAAAAGCATTAAAAATCATAAAAAGTTCAATCATGAAATTTTAATAAGGAACTCAATTACCATAAAGTATTTATAATCTCAATATTGACTTAGAAGCGTCATTTATGAATCACAGATAACCGATGAACAATAAAATGTAAAAATACAAACACCTGTCTTCATGAAAATACCATGACAGCACAAATGAATATTGCTGATTCCAGCATGAGTGCATATATAAGGGAAGTGGCTGCTATCCTCAGTTTATATGGGGTGTGACCTGTTTACCTGTGACACCTTAGTTTAGGTCGGGTTGTCAAGTTTGTGACCTATTTTCCTGGAGGGGATGGGTACATGAATACATACAAAAAGGTATCTAAATATTTCAATATTTTAAAGCATTTAGATTTATTCCAATATGTGAAATGAAATTTTGTTAGTTATTTCTGTTTCTCTCTATTTTTAGATTTCAGACTTCTGTAAATTTCTTTACGTATAGTTAGAAAATTTTATGCATATAGCATTATTTTATATTATGGAATTAGGCAAAATGCTGAGTGTTAAATATTTATAACTTTATCCACCACTTTTTCTGTATGCACGAATATTTTTTTTTTCTAGTGTGTCTTCACTGAGTTATGAAAAAATGAGACAAAATTATATTTATTGTAAAAATATTGTAATAAATATAATTATTTTTGTTAATCTGACGTTTATTAAATTTAATAATTTTGTTTGATTAATTTAATAGGTGTATTTGATAAAAAAAATAATTAAGCATATGTTGTGTTTTTACTTCAGCTTATGGTTGAATAATTTCTATAATTGCTGTTTTGTTAAGGGGTGGTGAACTTACAAATAAGCAAAAATCAATCAAAAATATTAATTTTGTATTTGTGTTATTAATATTTACATAGTTAAAAATATTTCCATACATTTGAAAATATGTTTTAGTACTTCTTAAAAATAAATATGAAAGTTAGAAATGAAAAAATATATATATAATAATGTATTTCAAATGAAAATTTCTCAAAACGAATTTTTCATAGTCTTTGAATTGTTAATAAAGTCTCTTAACATGTAAATTTTTGATAAAATGCAGTTTAGTTTTAGCTTTTTATTATTATTAATTATTTTAAATAACTTTCGTCGTATTAAAAAATTGATGCACAGATATTTTTTTATCAATCTAAAATAATAAAATGAAAAAAAGAAATGGAGAAAAATTTTTAAAAATTGGAACGCATGGAGCACTTTAAAATCTTTTTTTTAAACAAAAAAATATATTTAGAAGTTTTTAAAATTTTTAATAAATTGATTTTTTTTTAATATTTATTAAATTTATAGTACAGAACACTTTTAAGAATGTCTAGTTCGAATAAGATAATTAATAATAATAATAAAACTTAAAGTCCATCGTCCCTTTAAGGTTTATGTAAAAGTACGTTATAAATTGCTAGTTACTACATCTTCATTTAGTATTCAGTAATAAACTCTTTCCATGGTTTGCACCCTAGTGGTTTGTTTTATTTTTATTAAATGTCTGACTATGAGTTTGTAGCATAGAGTCTAGCTTCTGCTTAATGAAGGTACACTGTAAAAAAAAATCTGTAGTTCTACAGATGTAAAAATACATGCTTACTAAACTTTCACCTGTAACTGTACGAAAAAAGCTGCAAATCTACAAAACTAGTTTTTGTAAAGCTACTAAAATCTGTAACAAATGAATCTGCTAAAATTTCAGTAATCTTACTAAACTTTTATTTGTAACCCTGGTTGCAGTTACATGAAAAGTTCTCGGAATCCCAGTTTCCAAAAAAATTCTTAGTAACCTTACAGATTTTTTGATTTTCGGCACAAAAGTGTGTCTGTTACATGAAATTTTGTTGTTAACGTTACATGAAAAGTTCTAGGAATCCCAGTTTCCTAGAAAAACTTTAGTAACTTCACAGATTTTTTTTTACAGTGTATTCGGTGGTCGCGTTAGTTTTGAGAATTTGCGTGTAATTGTAGTGAACATTTGACAAATTTGCGATTCAACATTTTCATTTTGTCTAAATTAATAATAATATCTATAATGATAAAGTAGTTGAATAGAAAATTCTTCAATTCAGCCTTTTCCAACCGATGATGTCGCAAAATGCTAGATTTACTAGTAAATAACCATGATATAAAAGCAAAAAATATATGAATAAATAGGCTGAAAGATTAAGATTTTATAGGTCTGTGTTGTGCCACCTTTAAAGTCACAAAAAGATATATTTAATAGTGAATAGCTATGGCAACTAACGGTGAAATACAAGATGTGCATAAAAGTTCCGTTAATGAATTAATTTTTAAACAACAAAGTGGGCTAAAATCCGCGAATGCATATGACCATGAAGAGCTCAGTCTAAAAACGCCACATAAAGCATGGAACACGCTAATCGAAAGCAGATTGTCTGTTGCAGTCACTGGAACGTAGTGAATGTGAATACCCATGTCAGTGCAATACAGAAACGCATAAACATCAAATTTTGTTACAAATGGTGAAAAACAGCAACACAGATGCATGATGTTTGACAGAGCGTAAGGAACAGAAGTCGTTGGCAGAAAATGTATCTTTACGCAACTTCTTGGCGTAATTTTACTTTGCAGATATACCAGCGATCGGACAGCATGTAGCATCAAAGCTTTCATTGCTACCAAATTAAGCCTTTACTCATAGTTAGCAGCAAATTTACGAACATGGTCGAAAGTATATTAACTGAAGGTTGATTTTTTTTCTGATACCATTTATACTTCTATACTTTTTAAACGATCCTTGTATTTGTATGGATGGGCAAATGCGGAAAGATTATGATTTCAAAGTTTTGAATTAATCAAGAGCGAGATCTCAAAATAATAGACTTAATGATAAATAACTAGAAGGATAAACATTTAAATGGGGATAGATAGATGGGTGGGAGATTGCAATTTCTTGGTTCTGCTTTGTACATTCTATGACACCACAAAATAACGAATTTAGTAGTAATTAGCAGTACCTCCCGCTTTGTCCGTGTTAAATATGGGACCTTCCCGGTAAAATAAATAAAAAGTAATAATACAGCGATCACAATAACGAAACTCAGTGCATTCGCGCCCATAAATCATTTAAAAGCAATAGGAACAATGTTTTATTTTGACGCAATAATAACTAAATATTAGAAAGAAAAATACATATATACTGCCATTTTGCAATTCTGTAATTCCAATCTTTTGACATCACGAAATGGTTGTCATAGCAATATGTAACTACGTACGTGGGTGATCGTTTAACTAACTTAATCCGTTCCAAAACAGTGTTCGCTAACCGACTTGTTCGTTAACCGATCATAGATTTAATATAGATTTGTATGTAAATTCAATTAATTCATTCTTAAAAGCTATACAATATATTAAAAATAACATAAATCTTTCCTTTATAATAGGGTTAATATACGTCCTTATTTAATATGGACAGATCGTATTTTGATGGCTTTGTCTGTTTCGTGGCGTATTCACAAAAAAATAAATGGCATGCTCTTTTTTAAAACTTTTAGGATTACATTCACTGACATTAAAGCATATCAATTTGTCACTTTGACTTTTCAAAAATTCCGTAGATCTCTAAAAGATCGTGTTTACTGCATGTCCCGATAAAGCTCAAGTGGAGTCTAAAGCCTGTTAATAATTTGCGAACTGAATTTCAATTAAAATAATTAATTTGCTATTAAAAATATTTCTTTTAAAAAAAACACAAAATATAAAAATTAATGTTACCAATCTATTCATTCTAATTTATGGCCCCTAAAATGTAGGGGCCGAAACTCCCGGTTCCTCATGAATTAATTAGGCCATAACTATATAACTGTTAAAAAGTTCTCTAATTCGACAATAGATGTAATTAAGGCTGTTCTTAACTGCTCTGCTCAACAAGCGCAAAACGTTCTGACACATTTACAAATTCATTTTTTAACGGAAAGATATAAAATTGGAAAACCTGGTCATGGAAGCGATTTGGAATTGAACCGTTTCTTCCATTTTTTGATCAATCAATTACCCATTGGGTTATAAATGATTTCGATCACGTGACAAACCCGTTTTTTGCCCGCTCTTGAGTGATTTTTCTACTTTCGCGGGGAAATTCGGTTCAAAACGTCCACTTTGACATTATTTTCTGAAAGATCTATTGGGTTTGCAAAAGAATGGAAAAAACAGCTCGATGACATAGTTTAACAGTAAATTAAAACTTATGTCAGGAAGTTGCCCTTTTTGTTTTGAGAACAGCCTTAAATACAGCTCGGCAAATCTGAAACACAGCATTGTTCTTCTTGGGTTTGTTTTGTGAGGTGTTTGTTAACCGCCATGTGTTCGTAATCCGAAAGTAAAAATCTCTCGCGTAAACCGAACAGTTCGCTAACCGACTACCCACTGTATGATGACTGACAATGAAATAGGGATTCAGTTATACTCCTTTTCACTAACAGAGGCGGATACCTTTCATTGACCTTTACAAGTTAACACCATGTTTCTGCTATAACGCCGGGTAGAAGAGACGGTACCATATGCGATTTTCATGTCCATTTGGTGAAAGTAGGTGAAAGTCATCGGCCTGCGAAGAAAAAAATGAAGTACACTGTAAAAAAAAAAATCTGTAAAGTTACTAAAGTTTTTCTAGGAAACTGGGATTCATAGAACTTTTTATGTAACGGCAACAACAAAAATTCATGGAACAGATACAGTTTTGCACCGAAAATTGAAAAATCTGTAAAGTTACTAAACTTTTTTTATGAATCTGGGATGCCTAGAATTTTTCATATAATTGCGATCAGGGTTGCAGATAAAATTTTAGTAAGGTTACTGTAATTTTAGCAGATTCATTTGTAAAGCTACAGATTTCTGCAGCCTTACAAAAACTAATTTTGTAGATTTACAGCTTTTTTTGTACAGTTACAGATGAAAGTTTAGTAAGCATGTAACTTTACATCTGTAGAACTACAGATTTTTTTTTACAGTGTATAGAAGAAAACGCAACTCTCTTTTTAAGTTGAAAGTAACTATCTACAATTTCTAATACTCAGGATTTTTACTTTTATTTCATTAATGCGAACTGATATCATTTGTTTTTAACAACCTATATAGTTTTATGCTTAACTATTTTTTAGTATTTTCTTATTCTCTTTTTCTATTTTCCATATTTTCGTTTTAAATTCACTCGGTTCTAGTTTTTCTTAATCTTGTTATTGTTTAAAGTTTTTATCTTAAAACATAACGAAAAAAAAATTTTTCGATAAATTCTTTCTTTTAAATAAATTCGTTCGTATTTATTTATTTATTTCCGATTAGTTGAAGTTTTAATAAAGACGAATCTCACAAAATAAATAAATAAATATCACTTACATCTCAACTACAAATGCTTCTACTTGTACTTTATTATTTTATCTCAAACAGCAGATATATAAATAACAAAGATTTCTTCAATAAAACCAAACGAGATCCATTTCGAAAATGAACCTGGCTTTCAATGTTGTGTTTGATTTCAGTTCGTGTAGCGTGAGAAAACGCACTTCCAATTTTTTTTTCTAGTTTTGTTTTTCTTTCTGTTATTATATTTTTTTCATTCTCAAAGAGTGTCAAATTTTACTTGTATAAAAATAAAAGTTTCATGTTAGGTTCGAAATTTAAACTTTCGTTCAGCACTGTGTATACCCTTGTTTATTTTTAATATACACATATATCATAGCAAACGCGGTAGCGTTAAGCTATAATATGATTAAGAAATAGAAAATGCAAACGACTTTCTTAAATTTCTGGCGAACCAGTTGACATACGACAATGATTTTTCTTTTGAAAGATAGAAATCGACGAGACGAATAAACTGATAGCATTAAAAAAATTACTGTAGCTTTCAGTAGTTTTTTATTTAACCTTAAACGAAAAAATGAAGACACAAAATTCAACAAAGTGTAGCTAACGTTCCGGTGGGTGGATTAACTTCGTTTTTGTTTTATTTTGATCCTCTTGTTCAAACTTAAAATAGATTTTTTTTAAATCTTTGTATGTTTGACGGTCGCTGAGAAAATCGAATTTGTCTTTTATAATGTCTCTATAAAATTATAGCAATCTCTACTTTTCATTTTTTAATTTTCTAATTCAACAATTTCTTTCGTGTTGCCACTCCCTAAAAAGCAATACAATAATTAAAAAAAAAGGATAACACGTGTACTTTTGTTGTAACAAGTCAATAAAAATTGAAATTCAACTGATAGATTTTTTAAATTTTGAAATCGACGTCAACCTACGCAGATAATGCATAATTTTCATAAATATATATATGAACATTCTTGATTAATATTTACATCTAGGGTAATAGACACAATGGAGCACAAACGAGTTGATAGGAAAAAAAAAACAAAAAAAACAGGGTAAATCCCAAGCTTCTGTTCAGGAGCTAAATGTAAGTTTTTTTTTAAATTATCATCATAATATCCTAACTTACTCAAGCGAATGGTATGCAGTAATATAAATACTTCACATACTAAGCATACCTTAAAAAATAGCATTCCATCTATTTTAAATAAGGAAGAGATGTCATACACGCACCAGTGTACATAACTGGCGCGATAATGGCGTTTTTTTTCCTGATACGGTAACTGAGCTATTGCTGTTTATTTATTAATTATTTTTTTGGTACAGATGTCATATTCACCCCATATTGGCGCGATTTTTTTAGTTTACCAATTTGGCGAAAACATCAACAGCATAAACAACATAATCCGGGATACCACATCAAGCAAAATAACGACACTTTGGCGCAAGTTAAGTACCTGTTGCCTATATGATATTGGCGACAGAAAAAAATCGCGCCAATATGGGGCGAATATGACATCTGTTCCATTTTTTTATTTACTTTTATTTTATTTTTTAAAAATATATAAATTGTTTTGTTCTATAGTTATTAATTAAACTTTTCATTATTTATTGTTATTTCCTTTTTTAAATAATAGAAAGTAATTTAAAAATATATATGTAACTGCTATTCGGTTTTCGTCAAATTGGCGTCAGAAAAAACCGCGCCAAACCCGTTGTGTATATGACATCTGTGCCTTAAATAATTAGGGTTTCGTGTAACTTTAGGTACTTTTGCTTGAGATATTGTCGAAAATGTACAGCAAAAATATACGGTACTACTTGATTATCCCGTCAGCCAATTTCGCTAAACTATTCGCCAAATGATACAAACTGACATAATTTTTATTTTAAATAACGGAAGAATAAATAAATTAGTAAAACATTAATAAAAATACTAATACAAACTTGAGCACAGATATCATATACGCTCCGTAATGGCGCGATTTTTTCTGACGCCAATTTGGCGAAAACCTCGTTAATATATCACCTATATCCGGGTTACCATATCAAGCAAAATAACGACACTTTGTCGCCAGTTAAGTACCCGGTGCGTATATGACATTGGCGTCAAAAAGATCGCGCCAATATGGGGCGTATATGACATCTGTGCCAAAACTTGAATTGAAAATCACTTGATGACGTAACAAACACGTGTATCGTGTTTAATGTCAAGTGAATGTAACATTTACTATCATCCATTATTGTCATTTAATCTTATAGTTTGGCGATAATTTTTTGATCGACAGGATAATCAAGTTGTACCAAGTTTGGTACAGATGTCATATACGCACCACGTTGGCGCGATATTTTTTCTGACGCCAATTTGGAGAAAACCTCGTTTTCGAATACCAGTTACATATGTATTTTTAAAAAGGGGTTAACAATAAATTAAAAAAAGTTTAATTAATAACAATAGAACAAAACAATTTATATAATTTTAAAAAAGAAAAGGTACTTTTTAGTTATCCCGTCGGCCAAATTACTGTCGCCAAATTGTAAGATTAAATGTCAATAATGGTTGATCGTAAATGTCACATTTACTTGATAACGTGTGTTTATGTCATCAAGTGATTTTTATTTCGACGTTTTATTTGTATTTTTATTAATGTTATTCTAATTTGTTTGTTCTTTCGTTATTTAAAATAAAAAATTATGTCAATTTGTTTAATTTGGCGGGTGGTTTTGCGAATTATATAATTTGGCGAAATTGGTCGACGGGATAACTAACAAGTACCAAAGAAAATAAAAGTAAATAAACAATTTATTAATAAATCAACAACAACATCCGGGTTACCATATCAACCAAAATAACAAAACTTTGACTCCAGTTAAGTACCCCGGTTCGTATATGACACTGGCGTCAGAAAAAATCGGGTCAACGTGATGCGTATATGACATCTGTGGTGTTTCAAGTACACTTCTGAACGTTACTTTGAAATCGGTGAATTTCATCGCCAAAATCGCCAAGATGCTTAATGATCATCGCCATTGAATATATAAATAAATTATTGCAAAGTTATAGGTCAAAATATAAGTGGAACCTCAGTTCACGACTGCCTCTGTTTATGACCAGTTCAGTTTATGTCCAACTTCGGTGATCAAAATTTGACTCGGTTGGCGTGCAATATCTCGGTTCACGACCAAAGCTGCCGAGTAGTTCAGTTGGCAACCCTTACATAACTCGTGTTATTAGTAAAGGTTGGAGTAAGGTGTGCATATCAGAGTGCTTTGTGTACCTTTATTACTGTAAAAAAATTAACTTTTTGTTTTACTTTTAGTCAGGTTTGCGCTTAATTTTAGCTCTCACTATGGCTTCTAAGAATGAAAAAGTGCTTAGTGATAGCAGTAGTAAGAAGCTTAAGCGAATTACTGTTCAATAAAAGGAATTGTAGCAAAACATGAGAACGATATTAGTATAACCGGTCTAGCTAAACAATACGATGTGGCCTAAACCTTCGATTTCCTCGATAATCTCTTTATATATATATTACGCTATCGTATGTGTCACAGAAATTGCGATTAGTTGTTAATTGTTTAATGGCAACACTCGAATGAAACGCATCTCATTGGTTACAGGATGGATTATTGGATGCAGTTATTGGATGCATTTAATGCATCACCATACCTATAAGGGGGGTTACCATAGGCAGGACCCTGTTCTGTTGCCAAATACCGCCATGTTTGTCATCAACTTATAAATATATCGCCAAATTCCTATAGACTTCCATCGTAAACCAATAGGGTTTACTTGTTTAGAGAGAATCAACAAATTGAGATATTTTAATGCAACAAAAACTAATATCAGTTTAAGGAATTATATTAATTATATTTAAGGGAGCCCAAGTAAATTAAATTATGAATAAAAATAACGTGAATTTGATTTTAAAACCTTGAACCTCTTAAAACAGTGCGCATTACTTGGTTAAATAGTGCATTATTGCGCGAAATAAGAAAAAAGTATTGGGAATATTTAAAAGCAACTCAGGTTTATTTATATTCAATATATAATTATCAAAAAATTTAAATGACTAGTATCGAAAAATGCTCTGACGAGCACCAAAAAAGGCTAATATGTTTTTAAGTATGAAAAAGGGTTTGACAAGTGCTTCTAATTGGGCATGAAAAAGGACAAGGGGTCCCTTCTTGGCTGCAGCTCACTGTCAATGCCAACTTTGAAAAAATCATATTTGCGCTTTTTCCATATAAAATAAATTCGCGGTACTTTAGTAAAACTTTCCGTCGCGCTTTACATGTTAACTGCACTGTTGTACCGCGCATGCGTCTACAATGCAACTTTGTACAGTGCACTGTGTACCATTATTTCTCTATAAATTGTACTACACTGTACATTCCTATTATGCTTTTGATTTTTGAACCTTAGCGCACATTCACACTGTGCTTTTGTACTTCCGTATTAAAGGTGTATGCGTCTAATGTTCGTTTATAGTTTACATGCATTGCTGTACTGCATAGTTCATTGTACAGCCACAGCCACTTGCTTTTAATTTCAACAATCAATGAATTAATAAATATAATGTTATGCGTGCACATGTGGAATTGTTCCTGTGCAGAGTGTCTTGCAACAATCCGCACTGCACTACAAATCAGTTTTCTGTACAGTTCTACATTGCGGGCGTGCTTGGTGGCCCTACATGAGTGTGATACGCTGTAGGAACTAAGGTGTTTGGTACTATGTCGCCTTACATTGATGTTTAATCAGGCTGCGTCTTTACTGGTTGTGTCTTTACACTACACATTTTTATCGTAACTGTGGCTGATTTTTTTTATATGAAAAAAGCGCAAATATGATTTTTTCAAAGTTGGCATTGACAGTGAGCTGCAGCCAAGAAGGGACCCCTTGTCCTTTTTCATGCCCAATTAGAAGCACTTGTCAAACCCTTTTTCATACTTAAAAACATATTAGCCTTTTTTGGTGCTCGTCAGAGCATTTTTCGATACTAGTTTGCATATAAATATACTAGAAGCGATTTCTCTCACAAAGCTTTCATCTTTAAACCGCGTCAATCTTATATTTCATGTAATCTATGCAGGGAGAATTTCACAAATTTCGCTAGTGACAAATTTATCTTTTTGGCCACACTTTTGCATTAAAATTGGTGATATTTCTCCAAGTATAGCCAAGTTCGGTGATAATTTGGTATGTGCGAGTTTATGTGTGTAAGTGCATGTCTCTATATACGTACGAATTACTGCTCATAAGTATACACCGACATAAGCTGTTACTGTTCTGAACATTCTCATCAGCATAAAATTATAAATTAAATTTACCATTGATCAGCAAAGAAATGCGCTAATTTTATATTACGTGAAGGAAAAGAAATTACACGGAACTCGATTGTTATAAAACCAAAAATTCTTGCTTTATACTCCATGTCAGTGAACGTTAGCAAATAAATGTTGCAAAGATTCTGCATATAAACCATTATGTAAACATTAAAATGCATTTTCATAAAATTTTCTGTATAGTTGTGCTAAAATTTACAAAAAATTAATTCCCTGTTAGTAAGCTATCACCATGTAAAATTTGATCCAAAATGTATTCTCCGTACGTACCATCTTGCAAAATGCCTATGTTTAAATTTGGCTTCTATATATTTCCCTTTTCGATAAGATTGGTGCTGAAAAATGTATGGTTATAAGCAGGTTCAAAACATTCCGGATATCAGGTCACCATAGCAAATAGAACTATTATTGAAGTAGGGGAAGGTGGCCTAAAATTATTTTAGCGGGCAAAACGATCCACATATGTTTTCTTCCAGATAGGTCACGCTATCTACAGGGTGACACACAAGCTAGTGCCAAGTGAAGAAGAAGCAACGGCTGTATTCAAGCGATTGCAATATTGCGCGTCTGAATAGAATTCTTTGAAAAAGAGGGTTTTATAACATTCTGTTATAAGATAAGCACTAACTTTCAAATTCATTTAGATATACAGTCTTTCATGTACAGAAATATGACTTGGTTTATTTAATAGAGTACAGGGCTCGCAGCGTTCCTAAAATTTTCGCACTTTACTACCACTAAATTAAAACGATAATCTTTGTTGTATAATTCCATTATAGGTGTTAAAGGAATCTACCATGAACAATTCTTTTTTTAAATACTGGTAGCGAAGTGCGAAAATTTTAGGAACGGTGTGAGCCCTGAGAGTATGTTTCTTGACGTGAATTACACTTGTTAAATTTCTTATGTTTCTCGGCGTCATCCAGTTATATCACCTAAAATGAACAGCCATGTTGCCGGGTAAAATGATCCATTATGTGGATCGTTTTACTGCAGTTTCATAGGCTGAAGAAAATCCGATACCGGGACCCAGCTATCATGGGAGGCAAATATGTGCGGCCCCAAATCTTTCTCTTTGCGTCCACGTATTATCCTATTATTTTTGGATCACAATTTTCACATATTTCATTTTATTGTTTTTTCAAAATTACTTGTCACACTTTTTTATCTTAAATTTTACATAAAATAAATTATGTATGCTATTTGATTTTAAAAATTATTTTATTTCATTCTGTATTGTCATAATACATTTATATCCTTATTTTGCTGATAAAAAACAATTTAGAATTATTTTTAAATGAAGGATCATTTTGCCCTTTGGTGAGGGTAAAATGATCCTTTGGACACTTTTTTTAAAATTCCTTTTTTTCATTACTAAATTTGGGTTTAAAATATTAATATTATATGTTTATAATACAAAATATAGTGTAAAACATATTAACATTGGGCCAAAGTTTTACTTAAACAGTTATGTTATTTTACAAACGTTTTCCTCTTAACATGTTAAGCGCCACGTCAGTCACCGGTGACTGACATCAAGCAGGACGGTCGTTCTGCCAAGCCAAGCTGAAAAAAAATGAAAACCCCGCCAAACAAACAAACGCCAAGAATAACGGCAAGACATCGTAACTGCTTATTATACTGCAGACAACTTCTCCATGTTAAATGGACGAAATATGCCAGCGTAAAATTTCCCATATCAAAAGAAGCAATCATCGCAGAAAAATAAAACCAGCACCAGAAGGACCTAATAAAGAAGATATTCAATTTGAGATCAAATGCATCCTCATAAATTAATTATAAACAGAGATATAGATTTTTTTTAAAATAACGTCGAGATACTGAAAATGAGAGATTTATTTTCTTCGTCACAACTTATGTTTAAATCGAGGTAGAGACTTAAATAATGGACAGAAAAAAGTAAGGATGGAATTTTTGGATAGATATTTACTCAATCTACGTGCTTTTATAAAATTCAGCTTTAAAAACATTAATTTTCTATACATAATTAGCGAAAAACTGTTAATTAGTTCAAAAGTTTACAAATTATGCCAAATAGCGTTAAACCCGCCAAAATATTTTAGAAATCTTATACTTTTCTTTTATATTATCCTTTTGCATTGATTTCATCGAAGATAACTATGGCTGAGATTAAGATACATTTTTCGCTGTTAGCGAAATGAGTTTGACCAATCAGAAGCCTGCATGTTTGAGAATATTTGCTGTTTCTGGATCCCGACCTATGTCATGAAAGTTTTGAGTCATTTTTTTAGTGCCGTGGATGAAGTGCAATGTTTGTAGAAATGTAGGCTAGGATCCAGATAGATTTTTCGCTGTTAGCGAAACAAGAATCACCAATCAATACCCTGCATTTCTGCAAACAGCGAAAAGTTCACAAAAATGCAGGCTTCTGATTGATGAATCTCGTTTCTCTAACAGCCAAAAATCTATCTAGATTGCGCCCAATGTAGGAAATTTCCAAATAGGGGTTCGAGGCTGAAAAAGTCACGTGATACCGGTAATTTATCCAAGGAACTTTTAACTGATAAGAAGGGAAGATACTACTACTTTGCCTCATGAACCGTTTCATTGGCTAGCGGGGATTTACATTACACGTCTACGGAGCCTTCCCTTCTTTACGATAGAAGTTTTTACCTTGACCACGTGATCACAATGTAGATGGAATATCCTCCATTATGTTGAACACAATTTTGCATTTCCACATCCAGGAAGGGTATTGATTGTCATAATAACAATACATATTCGAAACTATTTAAGGCACTGATTCTGAACTCCTTTGCTATACATTTCGATATTAAAGAAGTTGTTGTTTCCATAGTAACAGTACTTTTCTGTATTGCTTTCTCTAAAACACAAATATAGAAAATTAAGAAAGAGCGCTCAGAATGAACACCATAACAAAGAGCCTTTATACATAAGAGTGGTGATATATGCACAGGAAGCATGCTCATTTCAAGTTTTTGCCGAAAGTATGGCTAGAGCGTCTAGAATACCTTGTGTGGAAATATGCTATCCAAACAACGCTAAAAATTTGTATCCCTTAAATGTGCGACGATACTGCTATAATCCCAAGTATCGATCACAGCGACATCTGCGGGATTTAGTATTACATTGTAGAGACTAGCAATATCTTGCAGTTTGAGAAAATATCCTGCAGATGTCGCTGTGATCTGTATATTTCAGCAGCATCGTTGCACAGTTAAGGGATGCAATATTTTAGCACTTTTTTAAGTATTACAGGGATAGCCAATTTCTACACTATATATTCTAGGTGCTATAGTACGGCAATCCACTTTCTTGAATAGAGGCTATTCTATCTACGTTATGTTCACGTGGTCAAGGCAAAAACGTCTAACGTAAAGAAGGGAAGGCTCCGTCGACGTAATGTAAATCCCCGCTAGCCAATGAAACAGTTCACGGGAGAAAGCAGTAGTAGTTTCCTGTTTCCCTTCTCATCAGTTAGAAGTTCTTTAGGTAAATTGCCGGTACCACGTGACTTTTTCAGCCTTGAACCATATTTGGAATATCCTTCATTAGACGATACGCGCATGGACGAGCTTTATTAGACTAGGGAAATAATTCGATATGCATTAGCCTGACGATAATGACACGCTCGCAAAGACCTTTAATGATTTGTTTTAATCACTTCTACCAAAAAACCTTTATTGGCCATATGTCGCTACTTCGTTATAGCGACACACTTGTTCCTAATTGGATCCCGGCCTTAATGTATCAAAATACGGAGTTTGCTTTCTATACTATTCCTGAGCTCAGTTATAACGTCTAGAAATATAGGCCGAGATCCAGGTACATTTTTGCAAACAGTGAAATGTTAGCAATAATTCTGGCTTCTAATTGGTCAATCTCGTTGCGATAACACAGAAAAATCTACCTAGATAATGATCATGGCCATGGTGTGGAAACCGGCTATTCCAGTAATACTTTAAAAATTGCTAAAAATTGAATCCCATAAATATTGAAAAATACTGAATGACAAATGTCGATAGCAGGAACATTTTCTAGATCTTCTCTGAGCGAAACGTTTTCTCATTTGATGTCTTTTGAAATAGTTACGTTGGAATGGAGGATATTCCAAATATGGGTTCGAGGCTGAAAAAAATCACGTGATACCGGTAATTTACCCGAGGAACTTCTAACTGATAAGAAGGGAAGATGCTGCTGCTTTGCCTGATGAACTGTTTCATTGGCTAGCGGGGATTTACATTACACGTCTACGGAGTCTTCCCTTCTTTACGCTAGACGTTTTTACCTTGATCACGTGATCAAAACGCAGATGGAATATCCTCCATTACCATATGTCGCTGTGATCGACATTCATCGTTCAGCCTCGTTCAACATTTATGGGATACAATTTTTTAGCACATTTTAATAAGCCGATTTTTAAACTATATCTTGTAGATACTATAGCTCCGTTATAGGCCTAGATTATATGTTGTAGAAATCGACTATCCCAGCAATACTTAAAAAAGCGCGGAAATAGTGAATCCCTTAAATATACAACGATGTTGAATTCCAAACAGTCATTTGCAGCGGCATCTGCAGGATATTTTTTAAAGAAGAAAGAGACACGTGTAATGCACCGCTATAGCGTCTAGAATACATAATGTGGAAATTTGCTATCCAAGCAGCGCTAAAAAGTTGTATCCCTTAAATGTGCACTGACGCTGAAATCCAGGGAGCTGATCGCAGCGACATCTGTGATATACTTTCAAAGTAAACATCGTATTATTACAGCGGGCTTGACGCCAAGCACACAGGTCAGATGTATGTTAATAAAATGTAAAAAAAAAAAATACTACAGCGTCTAAACCAAATTATAGCGCCTAGAATATATAGTGTGGAAATTGGCTATCCCTGTAACACTTAAAAAAGTGCTAAAATATTGTATCCTTAAATGTGCAACGATGCTGTTGAAATATACAGATCGCAGCGACATCTGCAGGATATTTTCTATAATTGCAAGATATTGCTAGTCTATACAATGTAATACGAAAATCCCGCAGATTTCGCTGCGATCGACACTTGGGATTTTAGCAGTATCATCGATCATTTATGGGATACAAATTTTTAGCGTTGTTTAATAAAATATTTCTACACTAGGTATTCTAGACGCTGTTACCAAATCGTCATGAAGTTTTAGGAAATATCCTGCAGATATCGCTGAGATCGATTCATTGGATTTCAGCATCATTTGAAATTTAAGAGATCCACTATTTTAGCACTTTTTAAAGTATTACTGGGATAGCCGATTTCCACACTATATATTCTAGGCGCTGTAGCATCGCGGTAGCCTGTCTTTTTCGTTTACCTCGGAGTAGATATAGATGAAGTCATTTGTAGCTGTTCCTAAACTGTGGCCAACAACACATAAGGCCAGTTCATAACGTCACACGGAGTTGATTATCTGTACACGGCAATGGACACAAAAAAAAAATTGGCGCGCAACTTTGTACTAATCATCGTGTAAAGATGATCCAACTCTGAGGCTAACGAAAAAGACAGGCTACCGTGGTAACTCCGATTCTTCTTTTTTTACAGACCGCTGGAGTCACGTGATGCTCTAATGCACCAAAGAAGGTGCGTGAAAAGAGCATCACGTGACTCCAGTGGTTTGTAAAAAAAGAAGAATCGGACCCACCGCGGTAGCCTGTCTTTTTCGTTAGCCTAGATCCAACTCCGTGTGACTTTTAAACATCATGAACTGGCCTATTATGTCATTGGTCGCGCTAACACCCTCCCTCCTGCGTCCACCGTATATAGCGGCATCTTGTACTGGAGACTGTTAAATGGGTTGCTATCGGTCAAAATCAAGAGAGAAAAGGGCAGAAGAGAGGGAAAGAACTCGACTCGTTTTTTTTTGGTAACTAGTTTTTCACACGGGAAGATTGACATGTCTGTTCCTCTCCTTTCATAACTTCATGGTGGTGAAAAAAGCCAAAGCCTCCTAAATATTTGAGAAATTCTTGACTCGCGTCACGAAAACATCACACAAAGCAGGCACAGCAAAGAAACAAAATCATTCATTGGCTCGTGAATATGAACGAACCAATGAATGATTTTTCTTCTTTGTTTTGCCTGCTTTGTGTGACGTTTTTCTGACACGTGTCAAGGCTTTCTCCAATATTTAAAGGGCGTTGAATAGGCCGGGATCAAGATAGACTTTTCGCTATTAGCGGGGTGAGATTGATCAATCAGACGTCTGCATTTTTCCGAACTTTTTGATGTTTTCAGTAAATACCGAAAAGCCTGCAAGGATGGAGGCTACTGATTGGTCAATGTAATTTTACTAACAGAGAAAAATTTATCTGGATCCCGGACATTAACTTTGGTTGGTTAAAACAATTTTGAATAAAATCAAATCAGGAAGCCAATGTTTGTTAACTTTTCTGGTTAGTTTAATTGAAATCTTCCTCGTCTATTACTGAAAACTGAGTTACCGCACTTTGGACAAAAAATTGAATATGATTACACGACTTGTGCATATGTCACTACTGTAACACAGTGTTGCCAGGTGGGCTACTTTTTTTAATTCAGATACTTGATTGGCACCACTTTTTTGAAATTGTAAAATGTGCCTTATTTAATGACATATTAATTAAGGTGAAAACAAAGGGAATTTTACCGTTTATAATAAGTGCTGGCAATCAAGAAATCTGAATTTAAAAAAAAGTAGCCCACTGGCAACACTGCTCTAACATATAAATGTTCTCTGTTATGACCATGATTCTAAGTGCAGTTGGTTAAATTTGAGTATCTGGGCATTAGAGAAAGCAATAGTGGCCCACCGTGGCTGAGTGGATAAGACACCATGCCGCTAATCACTTGAGAGCGTAGGTGGAAGCAGATTCGAATCCCGCCGTGATCCGCATGTGATATGATGTATGTGTTCAATAAATCAAACAAACAAACAAGCAAGCAATAGTGAAAGGTACAATTGGCATGGAAACATAGACTTCTTTAATTCGTACAGAAAATTAATGAATAGTAGTAAATAACTCAAGTTTAAAATGTAGGCAAATGGTCTGGAAATATCAATGGCTCCCATCTAGTATTTTACAAAATTAATTTAATAGATTCGCATGATGTATAACTTGATGCAACTCTTAGCTAATGAAAATTCTGCAACAAGACTTATGTAGGTAGATCTTTTGAATGAATAATTCAGAATTCTGAGAAGAAAACGAAGTTCTTAAGGGCTCTTCCTCACACCCCTCTCAAAAAAGGAAATACGATAGAAAGATATAGGAATTTGGATAGCTTCAGTATGTCTGTGAACTTTTGTCAGAGTTCAGAAAAGGAGTCTGGGCATAAAAGAAAAACAAATTTGACGAACGATAAGACTATAGATTTCAGGCAATTTTAACCGAAAAATATTTAATTCTAATGTATATGCGGCTTTAATAATAGACTATTAAAGATAATCAATTTAGGGAAAATTTTATAGTAAATTAATATCCTCACATTTATGCAAATAGGTATGGATAAACAGACTTGAGTAAAATTACATATTTATTCTTTCTTCTCTATAACACAATCTAAATGAAGATGAAGTTATATGTACAGTTTATATCTTTAAATTTTTAGATTTTTTTTTATCAAAAATGTTCCTTTATTATGTCTAGAATTGCTAGATTTACAGATCTTCGATTCTTTAGATGCCTGCGGGGTTTCATTCTCGGATTAACAGTAGGTATTTGTAAAGGTAAATTTATTTTGCAAAACCGTCAGCAAAAAAAAAGTTAGAAAAAATAATTAACTGACAGACTAACTGTAAATATATATTTTATTTCGACTCTGTTTTTGACTAAATTTTCATCTTTCGTAGAAAATTTTAAGGAGACATAAATTGAGAAAGACTGATACTTTGAAAGAAGAAATTGACTTTCCTTACTTTTAAATTATTAATCACTATAAAAAATGAATGATAGGTAAACAAAATGTATAATATTGTGTTTGCTCCCTGCTTATAAAGGCTATACAAGGGCTAATTTTAATTTGAGCTAGTAGAATTATTTCAATAATATATCATTTGTTTTAAAAAAAGAACTGATATCTACTAAAAAACAACTTTTCAAAAGTAAAAAAAAAGCCAAGCAAAAAAAAAAAAGAAAAAAAAATGTGAAAGTTGTGGCTAAAAAATAGTGTGATATGAAATTTCCAAGCTTATATTACGGTACTTATTTAACATTTTTTGATAAAAATTTACCATATGTAAGTCGAGTACCTAAGTATACGTTGATAGAAAGCCTTTTCTCCTTTACTAAATACATCATAACGTGTTTCTGAAAATTAATTTTTTTTTAATTATGCATGATGGGCTTGGCGGCCATCTTGCGGAACAAATCTTGTGGACATATGCCAAAAATGCGAATGTCTTTGGGTATATATATATAAAAAAATACTTGTAAGCCGACGATATACGCAGAAATCATACTCTTGGCTAGTGCAACCAACTTAAATGCACACCAAGCTGAGACAACAAATAGGAGCGCTATCACCCTCTCCGCAATTTTAGCATACAATAATAGGAGAGCTATCGCGCTTCCAGCAATTTTGGCACATAACAAGACGAGCGTGGCTCTCAAACGGTTAATAACTAATGCCTAGTTCAAAAGAAAAAATGTTCGATCCCTGGTTTTAAATGACCGCTTTCAAAAATAATCTATATGGGACCTATGTTAGTCGACATTATTTAATTCATTTAAATTCAGCACGTATAATACTTGTAAACAATAGATAATCATGCATATGTGATCATATAAGTCCGACATTAAATAATCTTAATTGAAATTGGATGCCGTTTCACGGATTCAATAATGACATATGTTATTCGAATTTCGTAATCATAAAAGCTGGTCCTATTGATCAAATTCATGTATTTAAAATAAGCATGCTTCTGCATAACAACGTGTAAATTAGATTAATGGAATTCAACAGCGTAAGACTATTGAAATTAGTGTGTGTCAGATTGCTCGAATTCCAGGTGAATATTAAAGCAACTATTTGAAAATATAATTTAGAGTGTGAAAAAATAATTTTTATTATACTATTTTCCTTTTCCGCAAAAAATTATGTTTAATTAAACAAATCTGTGAAATTCATTGTTTGTAGGCGTAATGTGGTAACAGAAAAGCTTTTAATCTATTGAAATTCTAATCGAATCTTGCTGATTCAAGCTAAAATAGTTGGACATATAGATAAATGTAATTATTCCATTAGGGCTGATCGTAATACAGGGTAATTCAGAACTGTATGTCATTCGAACATGTATACGAACATTTCAGCGTTTTCGTGGAGCGTTGTGCGCGAGTAGATCGTTTTATGTTTCCAGGAGTGATACGAGCACTGGAAGCTTTCGCAGAATTCTTGTTGTGAAAGAAGCAGTATTGCGCGTAGTAGAGGATAATCCTTCAACAGACTTGAGATCAATTAGACGGGCAGTGTGTGTGAGAAATGTCCTTGTACAGCTCATACATAAAAGTAAGTAAGTAAGTAAGCACCCAGCCTAGGAACCCGCTTTTGGCTTATGGTTAGGTGTAACCCCCAAGCCCAGGGCAGGGAAAAGTTTTACTACCTGCGGAACTCCTTCAATGATTTTTTTTACAGTTTAGGAGAAATAACAATGTTAGATATATGACAATTATTGACAGTGTGTGCAATAAATATTTACAGATGACCCCTATAATTACATTTGAGAGAAGTATTCATTATTATAACATATAAATGTGCATAATTTTTAGAATTTGATATTAAACTTTTTTTATCACAATTACCTACATATTTACAACACTTTTATGTTATTTTCAGGATTCACAATACTAACATCAATTTAAACCATGTACAAATGTGATATTTTCAACACTTAAAGCTATTTTCAAGGTATATGCTGCAAAATTATTTTTAACTCTATACTAAAAATAAGTATTAAGGTACAAGATGCAAATAATAATTAATATTATGCACTATTATGAAAGTATAAGTAATTGACATGTCGGCAAGCTTTTGGTTTAATGACGCATGTTGCTCGAAATCCCTACGGGGAATGACGATTCAAGTCAGCGAAGCGCTTTCAACAGCGCCCTCTACTGCCACAACGCTGCATTTCTGCTCCTACATTCCTATACGAAATCTTCCTCTACCTGCCTGTACATTTTTGATAGATAGTTCTGAACCACCCTGTATATTTGGGGGGGGGGGGTGGTTATTTGTTCAAAAAATAGAATTTTGAGCCCTGGACCCCCTTAATCTATAAAAATTTATTACAATCAAGAACAAAAATATAGAATAACCTCTTCCGAGTTACCGAAGATTCCGAAAGTTGTTCCTTTGCATTTCAAAACCTCAGAAAACAACCTATTTTCGAAATATAAAGAATAGTTTATAAAAATAAATTTTTATAAGCTGCCCATTATTTTTTGGAACGTTTCTAAGTAGCTTTTGCAGTGCAATAATCAGTTTTCTCAAATCAGAATATCACTTTTTCGGATGATATCAATTCTCAGGTAAATACTTTGATATTGAGAAAACATGTTTAACAGTCAAACATACTAAATTAAAAGAATTAACATTAATATCAAAATTAACATTATTCTGTTACAATTGTACGTACAAATTCAGTTATGCAGCCGAAAATGTTTACTTGAGAATTCATATAATCTGAAAAAACAATTTTTCTTTTATAGAGAACTTATTAATGCATTGTAAAAGCTACTAGGAAACGTTTCCAAAAATTGTGGGCAGCTAATAAAAATTTATTTTTTTTTTAAATTCTTCTTTAAATTTCGAAAGTAAATTGTTTTCTGAGGTTTCTAAAGATAAAGGAATACTTTTCGGAATCTTGGGTGACTCGGAAGAGATTATACGTTTGCCATCGTGATTATTGTACATTTTCGTAGATTAATCCATCAACGGTCGCAAGAAATTACGGTTTAGAAATTCAAACTGCTTATTGGCACCACTTTCTTGAAAAAGAAACATCCACTTTATTTAATGACAGGTAAAATGATACCATAATAAAACAAATCATACTATTTTAAAAAACTGGTCGGAATAAAACAATCTGAAAGAAAGGCATAGCCCGTGAATATCACGGGAGCGAGAATTAAGGGAGTAAGAAACATTTGTCTTTTTTACAGTGTAGAACGAGAAGTAGAACTTTAAACACAAAATTTTTATATGAGAGATATGTCTTCACCTCTCAAATACAAAAATTCATTAAAACATTCCAGAAACACAACAGTAGTTACAGGGTGGCGAGTGGTTAGGTTAAAAGACAGTCAAAACTAATCGGATATGCCAATCCCAAAACTTTCTTCTATCTCATACATGTTAATACTCCAAAATTCTCTAGTAAGTCCCAAAATTAAATGGCAATCTTTACCCATCATCGGGATTCTAACGATATGAAACTCCGTGCTTGGGATAGGACTATCGCTAAAATCGTGTAAATCATGCAAAATGCAGCATATCAGCGCCACCAGTTAGGTGATCAAAATCTAATCATCAACAACTTATGTTAACTTCTTACTGAATCTGAAGTTTGATGAAAATCCGTGCATTAGTTTTGGAGGATATATAGGAGGATGCTATTGCGGAAATAGCAAAAAATTCCACATAGCAGCTCCACCTGTTGAGCGATTTACACCAAACACTAATTCGGACCAGTTTATACTAGGGACTAACTGAATGTGATCAGCCTGCCGCTATAGGTCTCTGAGTACCCCATTTTCAAAGTTCAAAGTTCAAACTGAATCTGAAACTTGATGAAAATTCATGAATTAGTTCTTGAGATACAGCTATTGCGGAAATCGTGAAACAGCAGCACAGCAGCGCCACCTGTTGGGCGATTTACACCAAAAAGTAATAAGAACCAGTTTATATCAGGGTTTAACTGAATCTAAAGTTTTGCGAAATTCCGTTCATTAGTTCTTGAGATAGAGCGTCCACAAAATTTTTGTCACATACAGACTCACAGAGTGACAGAGTGACAGACAGACATTTTCTAAAAACCATCAAATCGTGTTCAGGATCTTCTAAAACGTATAAATCCATCGAACAGCGGAAATCGAAATTTTTCACGAATTCAATACTTCCTTCTTGTAAAGATAGAAGAAAGTAAAAAGAAGAACTATCAGTGTTTCCTTATGGAAAACACTTCGAGTAATGTAAAGGGATTAAAGAAGGCGAATTTCTCTTTAACAAAATACTGGTATTTAACATCTTTTTTGACTGTGTTTTTCCCTGATCACTCGCCTCCCTGAGTTACCCATGCTCTGTTATTTAATCGCTAGAAAACAAGCAGCTTGTTTTTCTTTATCTTTGAGACCACGAAGGTTTTGCGATCTATAAATTAAAATGGGCTTTACTTTAAAATCGGTGAAATTGGTAAAATAAAATGAGTTTTCATTGTAAAAAAATATTCTTTATAAAGCAAAATTCGCAAATAATCAAGTTAAGCATTCGCGAATGTTGAAATGTTCTTCATTTTTTATTTCGCCAGTAATTAAAATGCGCGAATGTGAAATCAGCGAATGTTAAAGGGTTAATGTTTTGCAAATACGTATATTTATATGTACAGTAAACTGATTGTATAAATACGAATAGTGAGTGTATATTTGAGAAAAAATTTAACATAAAAATTTAAATGTACGTTCGTAAGTGGAGTTAGAAGCATCCAAAACGCAGGAATTAAAGCCAGCGGTTGCGAATGCATTAAAATTGATGGGAAATGCCCGTCTAATTTGTTCTTTTACACTATTAAAAGCAAGTGCTTAAAAATAAGATATAGTTTTTATTTTTTATATATTTGTCTAATACAGTCGAACCTCGTTATCCCGACACTCTAATGGTAAAAAAAAAGTGTCGTCATAAGCGGAGTGTCGCGGTAACCGGAGTTGGAGAAAAGCATGTTTATAAAAAGCTGTATTTTTAATTAATTTAAGACATTTTAAATTCATAACTGTTCTTGCAGTTTTAAGCAATATAACATGATTATTAAAGAAAATAAGCAGGAAAACAAAATTGAAAAGAATAAAAATCAGATTTATTATGACTTGTTTTTTTATTGTTGCATGAAATATTGATGAATTAAGGTTTGCTTATCCCTAGATGTGCTTCCTGCAATTCTTTTTTCAATATTATACAATGAATTGTAATGAATATTCGTTGTTTAAGAAATGGATGTCAGATAATTTCTGATCGTTTTAATGCAATGCAATGCATCGGTTTTAGTCGGTTTAGTCGGATGAAAAACGCCGTGTAACCACAAGAAAGCTCTGCCTGACCAAAGCAAAAAGACCGCGAGTAGATTGATACGTCTATCTGAAGCTTAAGCGGGTCATTCATAGTGTGTGGCTTTATTTATTTAGATAAAGGATTGAAGTAAATTTTCTCATTTATCTCAATGGGTATTTTAGACACTGTTGTGAAAAGTTTGGCTAAGATATTTCTTACCACTTAATTTCCTTCCTTATAAGATGGATTGTGAAAAATGGGCTATTTTCCTAAACCGTCGGGATATCCGGAGTGGTAAATTATTTAACGACTTAAAATTCGGAGTTTATTTACATTAAAATCATATACAGAAAATCGGGACTTTGAAAAACTGACGTGATATGCGGGTGACGTGAAAACCGGGTGTCGGAATAACGAGGTCCGACTGTATTTTCTCTACTTATAAGAACTCTACGTAATTAAATTTTAATTTTTTAAAATGCTACATTTCCTCATTTTGTTATCGCGAAATATATATATATAAGTACTTCGCTTTCACGAAAGCTTCCATGACAAATTACCGCGCCCCAAAAAAAGTAACTGATGTGATTGATCACATACGGACTTTTCAGACAAAATCGTTTCGAATTGTATACGCATTTGTTAAACTTTAATAATCGTTATTGGGTTAATATAAAGACTTACTCGGAAGCAAATAAATGGAAAAATAAATGTAATAAACGCAGTAGCTCTTCTGGTATATGATTATATAATTTAAAGTAAGTGTCGCCAAAATAGTTTTTTATATCGATCTTCAGGAGTCGATATGGCAATAAATGGGATTGACTTGTCTAGAGGATCGATTGTAAGTTGCTGAAAAAAATTGTGTAAAAATTATCATTTAAACGGATTGAAATATTAGTTGGTCTTGAAATTAAGACTCTTTTTTTTTAAATGTCACTTTAGATTCCTTTTCGGCGACCATAAATGGGTGAAAAAAAAAATTATGTCCTTTTCATGTCCACAATTAGAATTTTTTTTTTCTGGGTAAAATGGAAAAGAACTATTTTTATTTATTTTTTTGTTTTGTTTTGTTTTGTTTCCATTAAAACAATCAGTAAAAACTTCATAAGTAAAAAAAATGTTTACAAATATTTTTTTTAATTTAATTTATCCATTTTTATTCATCTCGACTAACAAAACAATCTGTCCGGATAACTGTGGACATAGTTTTCAATTTAGGTTTTTAACTAATAATATTTAAAATTACATTTTTAACTGGTTTTATGTGATCATAAAACATAGTATTTTAACTAGCTAGGCCCGAAACACTAAAATATTTATTTTTAATTATTATATTTTAAGATTAAATTTTGTACTTTGAAATAGTATCCTCTGTTACTGTAACTTTTCTTATCAAAGAAATGACTTCCATTGTCCCCTACAGACATTACTACTGCGCTTACTTGTAGGTAAAAATATTATAAAAGATATGCTACAGCCATTTTCAATTTGTTCTGCACACATATGGTCAGTAAGCTGAAACATCTGAATTCCAGATTAGTATGTTTTCTGTTTGTAAACTATGTTACATAAATTTTTAATTTAAATATTGTCATTTTAATTAAAGTTTTACTTTTATTATATGAAATTAAGTTAACTTAATTTAAATAAATGTAATATTTTCATATTTTTATAAAGCTATAGAAAATAGAATATTTTTCTTTGTAACATCTCCTACCTGTAACTTCTGTTACTACATTTTGTAACAGATGTCGATAAATTAACAAAATACTAGTTTAAAATTCATATGCATAATAAAAATCCATCAAAGTGCTTCCTTAGTGTCATTTTTTAGATTAATGTAAATGCACTTCTACTGTCTAATTTGTGTTACTCAATGTAACTTCTGTTACAAAAATGTAACCTCTGTTACTATATATAATTTCTGTTACTCCCACTTTTTTCTGTATTTTTTATATTGTATATGAATAGCTCTCAAAAAAATGTTCCCAAAACATCAAAAGGCATCTGTTCTTTCATTATACCAAAACTATTTGACCACTTACAAATATATTTACTTCAGGGAATTGAAAATTTTGGCTGGATTGTTGAATGCAAGTAACAGAGGTTACATATTGTTATATAAATTAATCCCTATTATTGTTTTCTTTTGAATATAAAACTACATATTGAAGTCTAGTACACTAATCATGATATAATATACTAGAAATAATATTTTGATAGGAATACAAATGTTGTAAATTGAGTGGATGTTTTCCAGTACAATATTCATCTTCAACCCTTTCAGGGGCAAGGTACTTCTATTCGTAAAATGCAGAAATGAATGAAAGACACCAGAATTTGCAAACAAATTTATTTAAATAAGCATAAACTTTTTTTTAAAGTACTTACTAAAAAGAAAATTTTCATTCCAATATTCTGGTGCCTATGTGGCATTTAGAATTAAAATTAAGTAAGGTGTTAAGGCATTTTCATGTGATTGTATTTTTTATCCTAACTATGAATTTAGCTATGCTGGAACTGATTTTTAGGTTGTATACACAGACCTGCCAACTTTTGAAAATGAGAAATCGTAGCACAGAATATTGAAATTAATCTGGAGGTTGGTTGGTTGGTTTTTCGTGTTTCGGAGCCATCTTTTGATATTCGTAAAAGGAATAAGATTTCAGTCTCTCAACTCAATATAGTAATTTTTTTCCTCTGAAATTTTTTATACGATATTTAAAGTTTCTTCTCGTTTTGCAGCATTTTTTACATTTGTAAAAGAAGCCTGGTTCCAATTTTTTAGCCCAGTGCAGTAAATTTTGACGAAATTCTCGATTTTTTTTCCCGCGACCATTTCAGGATATTCACAATTTTTCCCCCACAATCATAATTCACATTTTTCTATCACGATTCTTTGTTGAAATCTGCACTTTTTGCCGTGAACTTTTGACGAATTTTGTGTTTTTTACCAAACAAAATTGAAATGTTTAATAATAATTCGTAAATTGAAATGTTTAATAATAAATAGTACAAATCGTGTGATTTTGCACACTATTTCAAATCTTGCCCCTCAAAGATCCCCCCTCCCCCTCCAGAAATTCTTAAAATGGCATCCCTGTTTCTAAGGAAGGGAATTCCTGTATAAATATTTACAGAAACACGATTCACTTGTGGTTGATATACATAAAGAGGGTTTTATGTTAAGAAGTTTGTTTTGCAGCCCAGATTTTATTTTTTCATGAGAATTTTTTAATGTCCGAATTTTCGGATTAATGACAAATTTTTTTAAAACTTTCGGAAATGAATACTTTGAAATTTTAGAACAGAATCATTTCTGAAAAATATGCTGCGCGGGATAAAAATCGCAATTAGAAACAAAAAATGCGTTTTTTTTGTTTTTTGCAAAAAATCGTAGTTTAAGACCGATTTTCGTAGCATCGTAGTTTATAGGTCCAAATCGTAGCAACTACGATTTTTTCGTAGCAGTTGGCAGGTCTGTGTATACATGTAAAACAGAAAAAATTATATTTAGTGAAAACTGAATGCTTAAAAAAAAAATTATTGAGAAAAGGACATTAAAAATGTTTTGACCCAAATATTGTACAAAAAATACCCGAAAATATCTAAAGTAGTACACACATTTTTGTTTACATTTCTAAGATTATAGATTTAAATATGGTTTGAACCATGTTAATTTCATCCTCACAAAGCAAAGATATTGAATTTCATGGTGATATAACGTTGAAACAATTTTCCATCCGATGTTCCTAATCGTGCCAAAAATCACCAACTGAAGCCATCAAATGTCAATCACGCTTATAAATTTAATAAAAATATCTGGTAAGCAGGGGGAATTGATGCCTGCATTTTAGAATAGTCAATGTTTAGATTTCCCCTTTTTCTATTTTTAAATATTTTTACATGCTTATTTTATCAGAGTAAATTGAAATATTTTCAACATATTTTTTTCATAAACTTCTCCTTAAGCTTAATTAAAAAGTTTGTAAAAATAAATTAAAACATGTTTTATCACCCAATTACTACTTTTCTGTAATAATTGAGTGCTGCTCCTGTAATAGCAAAATAATGCACGCTAACTTTATGGGAAAATGGATGTTGGAAAACTAGCAAAAATAATGTATTAAAACTGTTTTTAACGTTTAAAAACATTTAAAAAACTATTTTTTTTTTACTTCTTAGGGTGCTAAGATAAAAAGTTGAAATTTATGGGAGCGTTACATAATAGATGTGGGTACTCTTACATTATATCTTTTCCCTTAATATAAATTTTCCCTTATTATAAATTTTTCCTTAAACTTCTCTTTTCCCTTAATAAAAAAGTTTGTAAAAGAAAAAAAAAAATGTTTTATTTCCCAATTACTACGTCTCTGTAATAATTGAGTGCTACTCTTATAATAGCAAAATAAGGCATACTAACTTTATGGAAAAATAGAAGTTGGAAAAAATACCAAAAATAATGTATTAAATTTGGTTTTAATATTTTAAACCGTTTAAAAAACTTTTTTTTTACACCTCGGGGTGCTAAGGTAAAAAGTTGAAATTTATGGGAGCGTTCAGTAATAGATGTGGGTACTCTTACATTATATCTTTTCCCTTAATATAAATTTTCCCTTATTATAAATTTTTTCTTAAACTTCTCTTTTCCCTTAATAAAAAAGTTTGTAAAAGAAAAAAAAAATGTTTTATTTCCCAATTACTACTTCTCTGTAATAATTGAGTGCTACTCTTGTAATAGCAAAATAAGGCATACTAATTTTATGGAAAAATGGGTGTTGGAAAAAATACCGCCAGTAACATATTTAAAACCATTTTTTTTTTCTCCTCAGGGTGCTAAGATAAAAAATTTAAATTAATGTGAACGTTAAATAATAGATGTAGCTACTCTTACATGAGTTTATATATTTTCCCTAAAACAAGACGGTAGCGTTACAAAAATGTATGTAAAATAATTGGATGTATCAATCCCAAAGATTTCTTCTATTTCATACATATTAATACTTCCTGAAACATGCAGCAACTTTGTCAACTTCTAACTGAATCTGAAGTTTCGTGACAACCCGGGCATTAGTTTTTGAGTAGAGCTATGGCAGAAATCGTAAAAAAATTCTGCATAGCCGCGCCACCTGTTGGGTGATATATACCAAAACCTAATAAGCAACAACTTAAGTGAATTTGATAACTGAATCTGAAGTTTGATTTAAAATCCGTGCATCCCTTCTTGAGATAAATCTATTGCAGGAATCAGAAAAAATGCAGTATAGTAGTGCCACTTGTTAGGCGATTTACACCAAAACGTACTCGGCGCCAACTCACATCAAGGACTAACTGAATCTGAAGTTTTATGAAAATCCAAGCATTAGTTCTTGGGATAGAGCCATTGCGGAAATCAGGAAAAATGATGTATAGCAGCGCCACCTGCTGAGTTATTTACACCAAAACATAGTAAACATCAACTCATGTCAAGGGCTAACTGAATCAGAAGTTTCATGAAAATCCGTGCATTAGTTCTTGAGATGCGGAAATCGTAAAAAAAATGAGGCATAGCAGCGCCACTTGTTGAGCGATTTGCACCAAAAACTAATCAGCGCCAATTTATATCAGGAACTAACTGAATATATTTTTTTTATTAAATTACGTGTATTAGTTATTGAGATAGAGTGCCTACAAAATTTGTGTCACATACAGACAGACTCACAGACACTCACAGACAGACATTTTGTAAAAACATGTTTTTTGGGATTTCTGACCCTTAAAACGTGTAAATCCGTCGAAAACAGGAATTCGAAAATTTTCACGAATTCAATACTTTCTTGTAAAGATAGAAGAAAGTAAAAATACTAGCATCTAATTATTTTCTATATTCTATTCCCCACGCTTACCCTAATTTAATTCGAATGCTTCTGATTAAATGTAAATTATTTAACGTAGGTAATATAAACCTTGAACAATCTAAAAAGTGCATAAGATTTTTTGTTGTTCTTTTATTATAAGTATTAATTATTAAAGTAGTGGAGGTCGATAAATAGTGGAGAAATTCTTGAAGGGGTCGGCGATCAAAAACACGACGGACTTGGTGTGCTCATTTGAAAATAATTTACAAATCCAAATTTAACGTATGTATCCATCCAATCTTAAATTCCGATAATTAATTTACAACTCTTCATGCATGAAGGAATTGTTTTCTGTAATTCAAACTTTAATAGGAAATCAATTAGAAGATGTGATTAAAATATAGGAATGCAAATTGCTTTCAACTAAATTATCCGATATTAAAATACCATGTTCTTCTTGGAACATTCTCTCCTTCATTT
The DNA here is from genome assembly GCA_963932465.1 of Maratus speciosus. Taxonomy (NCBI): domain Eukaryota; kingdom Metazoa; phylum Arthropoda; class Arachnida; order Araneae; family Salticidae; genus Maratus; species Maratus speciosus. The sequence goes on from OZ010788.1 coordinate 173,884,406, forward strand.
TTATCGTTGAAGAAAACGTTTTCCATTTTTCTGCTTCTCAATCGAGCGTATAACTATTAAATTATTCATTCTAGAAGAAAACTGTTACTTTTCTAAAATGAAAACTATGTTAAATGTCTGAAACTTCGTGAAACATAAAGCATTCGATAAAAATAAATCATTATTCCAAAGATTGGAAAGTTCCGCTCAGCGCGTATAATGCAACAGTGTTTTTAATTAATTACAAAATTCTTAATTTAACATTATTGTTCATAAGATTCGGTCATCGAATCTATTTAACAGAATTCACGGAAAGTTTTTAATTTCAAAGCATAAAGAAATTGAAGCTATTTCTAAATAGTTTGGGTTTCGTTTCAAAATGTTGAGTAAAAATAATGATCACTTTACAATTCAGTTGAAAAATCTTTTTAATTAATACTTTGAAAAAATAAAGTTGTAACAAAAAAATAAAAAATCAAGTAATAAAACTTTGAAAAGGAAAGCATTTGCAATTAACAGCATTTCAGCTGGAAAGAAGAATTTTAAAAAATCCAGAAAAGATGAATTAATGATCAAGTTATCATTTTACTGGTTCAAAGAATCTTCAAAAGAATCTATTGTTTCTATCTTCTCTTCTAAGTATGGCGTATTTTTAGACAAAGACTTCATGCACAACATTAAAAAGGGATTTGAAATATAGAATATAACATAAGTTTCGTTTCTGAGCTCACTACAAAATAAAAACAATGATGTCCTAGATTTATACGCAACTATACTGAGATTTCGTAAGCGTTGAGTTATATGTACAACAAATAACTTCGTATAACAGCATCATGTATTAAATCAACATAAAAATAAGAAATGTGTGTGTGCTTTCGGGAAGAACCCTATTATTCTGAAGCGCAACATACCTCTTTGCTTGAAACTAAAAGTGCCTGTCCAATACGTTTTGTTCCCACTAACTTATGGAGCAGAAACATGGACAATAACAAAACGAATGGGACAAAGACTGCAATAGTAACGAAATATGGAAAAATGTATGAATAAATTTAGGCACAAGGTGGCGGACTTTTTATTTGACAACCCTTACGTTTTCTATTTTAAGATGTTCAAACGAATAAAAAGACTTTATATTTTGGGCATGCTTTTACAAATCCACTCAAAATTGAAAACAAAAATGATTGAATCGCTTTCACCCCAGTCATACGTTCCGTGACAACACATTTCTTTTCTCCTTCTTTTTTTTTATGTTCCATTGCTGTTTGAACTACAGTAGAACCTCGATTATCCGAAGTAACTGGGACCAACCATCTTTCGAAAAATCGAAATTTTCAGATAATTGAGAATGCTTCAATTTTAAGATTAAGAAGAAATATGTGCAACATTTCTTATTATGGTAACAACTGTTTAATAAAAATAAGGCAATATCAAAATAGAAACAAGAATAAATTACCTGAATTTTAATTTTGAAATTAACTACCTTTTACATAGATCATAAGGATTTGAAAAAAATGTTTTGTTTGTCGCTGTTTCGATTGCCTCTACTTTGAAGCTCTATTATGGAGTTTTAAAATATTATTAGTTCACCAGGATCACAGTCTTTCTGCTGCTCCAGCCATGCCAAACCTTTTTCAAAACATTCAAACGCTTCAGAATTGCAAATTTGTTCGTTTTCTTCGTTCCACTCCGCAGCTTACGGGAGCTCAAATTAAATTCAAAGGAACTGTAACAAAGTGGATCGAATATATTTATATGTACTCGTAGTTCGGAAAGGACCGCTTGCACACAAGAAATATGATAGTTAAAATAAAAAGCTTTAAAATTGGATTTTGCACACAAGGAATGTGATAGTAAGAAAAAAAATGCCTTAAAAATGGATTTTGGTTAAGCGAGAGTTTCGGTTAAAAGAGTTTCGGATAAAAGAGTTTCTACTGTACTAAAGCATGATATATAACCGAAAAGCAGTAGGCATAATTTTATGTGTACATTTCTGGACAACAACTTCCTTACAATTCCTGTAAATTTTTTAAACTATTTACAAATTGAAGCTAAATCTTGAGCTGGTACAGCATTTGCGGTGGATCTTTCGGTGGTGGAGAAAATGAGTTTACATAATTCAAGAGTAACATTAAAAACAGTTTATTAAAAACAATAGTTGATAGGATGGCAGTGGAGTAAGCAAAGATTAACTTTAGATGTTCAAATTAAACGTTCGATTACTTTAATAACGAAGGAAGGAGAATCTGACCTCGAGAATTCCTCCAAATCGTGCCACTAACTTTGAAGAAGATGGATACGTCATTAGTTCTGCAGGAACCGGAGGAAAGATCTCTTACCTTGCTGAAAAATATCATTTGAAATACTAAATATATCACTGTAGAAAATGTCACTTATTTGAAGAGAACTCCGTAGATTCCAAACGATTTATTCGAAGTAATTAAGACATTAACTTACTCCTTGGGAAAACTTCTCAGCTGAAGGATCTAATTGCAGGATTCCCTAATGGTCCGCTAACTGAATACCAATATTTTTTAACGAAAAATTTCATGGCGGAATTCTACAACATTTGCGCTAGAATTAAACTACGAAGGCGATTTAATTGCAAGAAAAATCTTTAAAAGAAAAATTCTAAGAAAATATTGGTATTCAAAAAGTGGACCATTTGGGAGCCCTGAATTTTAAATTTGACCGGAATGGAACCTCACTGCTAACGATATGCAGAAGGCTCGAAGAAAGCTCAGGCTTGTCTTGGTGTTCCACAAAGGACGATATCTAACAAAATCCGACTATACTAGCTACTGCCGCTGTTTATGTAACAGATAGTCCCACAGAAACTTAATTAACATGGCAACTGCATAAAATAACCGCAGCAATAAGATTCATGGAGATTCAGGCACACTTTGCGAAAGTAAAAGAAATGAGAAAATTTTTGGCTCGTTAACGTACAAATGTCGTGCATAGAATCAGGACAATCCGATTAACGCTCAACTAACCTTCATAAGAGAATAGCTAGGTACTTTCGCTACACATCTTTTGATTAGATATGTAGTGCTTTTTTTAAGTAAGATGTTGATAAAACATGGATTTTTATACAATTTATTTCACAGATAATGCAATTCTATCGCAAAATTCTCTATAGTGGTTGAAATTAAAAATATTTTTTAGCATTAAAGTATTTTGCGAATTATTTATTACCTAAAAATTTATCAAAACTTCAGAAATTATTCATGGTGTTTTAAAACCATTCAGTGATTATCAAATGTTACCTACACTGCAAATAGAGACGTCTTAAATTCAGACACATATGTGACTGAAAAAGAATTTCAGACACTTAAGTGTCTGAATCTGAAAATTCAGACATAATAAATGTCTTACTTTAAGACACATAAGTGTCTTACTATGATCATGATGTAAATGAACAGGAAAATATGTCTTAATTGTGATTATATGTCTGAAATTAAGACATTTAGAAATTCAGACATTTAAGTGTCTGGATATGATATAATAGCATCATAACTATGACGATTGTGTCATTATATTTTTCAGCAGCACCAGAGAATATTTTGGATAAATGAAAAATGTTTAAAATACAGTTCTGCACACAAAATTTGGTATTACTTTATAAAAGAAAAAATTTGATTAGAACATAGAACGTGTGTCAGTATTGTACAAATCCATTTATCAAGTTTTGGGACTAAGTTAATTTTATGATGTATTAAGTTATTAAATTATTACTTTTCACAAAATTATAAAGTTTTTCAAAAATTACTTACACTCATGGGTCTACGCCGGAGAATGCGAAAAACTACCACTAAAAGAGTAATATATATATAGCTTGAAAATTGAAATACTAAGATTTGAACGCGAGCAGAAAAAAAATATAGGGTTGGTTGGTTGGTTGCGTTTATGACGGCCAAATATCAACACGAGGGATATAGGCCCTAAGGGGGGGGGAGTGCCCCGTGGGGGTCTTTCTAAGGAAACCTAACACGTATTTACACAAGGAAATCCAAGGTTCGAAGAAAACCACGGAAAACTCCAAACGATTACGTCGACAGGAGTGATGGGTTTTGAACCCAGCACCTCCCGTCTACCAGTTTCGAGAGCAGAACATCTCGGCCACTGGTGGGGCAAGAAATGTAGGGAGGAGCAAGACTGAGGAACAGATATGCCTGTAGTCTACTACCTAATTCGCTTTTTAAAATGCAGAACACAAATATAAAATAAGCTAAACTAAGAATATTTTGTCACAACTCCCCATGCAAGACAATTTTTAAACATAAAAGCAATAGAACAAATTTACAATTAAGAAATATTAGATATTCGGAAATAAATTTGTAACAACATTTTTCAAAATCAAGAACTGAAGCAGTTTTTATTTGGAGGGGAAGGGAGGTGGGGGTTCTGTCTTCCTGATCCTTGAAATATAGCACCACAAATAGAAAACCTCTGTTTTAAATAGAAACACGTGAACGTTAAAAGGCGAGCAGAGTTAAATTTTCTCTTCTATGTGGGTTTTAGGGGTGTTTGATTATTCTCTAAGGCACTGGGACGAATGCATTTTAATATTTTCTTAATAATCAAATATAAAGAAAATTTCATTAAATTTCAAAATCTCCCTTCGTAATCCCCCCCTCCCCCCCCCCCCCCACACACACACACTCATGGACCTACATTACTACTCAAAAGCTTGTAGAAAAATAAAGTTTTTGATACAGATGTACCTGCTTAAAATAGTAAAATAGAAAAAAAATGAAAAGGTTTATTAATAATATTGTTCGTAAAAAAGTGTTTCGCATAAAAACAAAAACCCCAAATTTTATTATTACTAATTTCTATTGTGGAACATTCGACAATTTTCCTAAATGGCAAATCTTTCCATATCGCAGAGGAGTTTTACAGAATGGAGACAAACGCAGGCCACGCCTCCCACAGGTTAGTGACCTACGTCATTGATGACGTAGGTCACTAACTTGGCGATATTTTCGTTTTGGCTAGCGAATAACCAAAGTGGCACGTCGTTGGCGTAATGCATTTGTAATAATATGCTGAATTGCTTATCGCTCGTGTGCTATACCCATTCACGTTTATTGATAGCAATTTAGCATTTTGAAAATCTATTATTTTGTTTAATTAATCAGTTTTTCGAATTGGTATTCTTTATAGTTTCAGGTAAGAACTGATTTTTGTTACCTTTTAATTTATTTATTGTTTTCCTTATTTTTTTGTTCTTATGTCACAGGGATTATTTCCAAATAAAATGTTATATAGATTTTCTGTTACTATTCGCGTAATTGTTGAAATATGCTAAGTAGTATCTGTGTACCTATTTTTATTAGAGGAAATATTATATTGCTACCGATAATTCAAAAATTTCTGTATTAAAAGTTTTGATTTTCTTAGAAATTGTTCTTAGCAAGCATATTATATCGTAAAAGTAACCACCATGAAAAATTACAAGTGCTTCTATAACAGCTATGCTACAGAAATCGCAATTTCAGAACGTTTTTTGTTCCTGTACACTTTAAAATTTCCAATTTTTTTAAACAAGTTTTTTGGCTATATGATGCTGTAATAGAAGCATTTTTGTTTAAAATATTACATGGTTGTGATAATTATATGGTTATTAGTCCATTTATTACACTTTCAATTTTCCATTCTAAAGTTCTGAATGCTAATTACTTGAATAGTATCAGGTCGAAAGAATATTTATTTATTCCATTTAGTCTTAAATCACATTGGGTGTTGATTGTAGCTAATTTGAAAGAACATACATTTGAATTTTATGACCCATTACATTTGAATTGTAGGGATTCTTCTTATAATTATGTTATTGATAGTTGGCATGATGTCTTAAACAATTTTGTTCAGTTCATAAATGGCCAATATATTATCCTCCACATATTTTACAAAAAGATAATATGAATTGTGGTGTTTTTATATGCTATTACGCTTACCAAAAAATACAAAATCTTAATTTAAATGATCCTTTTGACCCCATAATTTTTAGAAAATTTATTTTTGAAAACCTAATATTACAATTCTAATGTATAATGTTTGAACTCTTACTAAATATTGTTTAAACATGGTTATACTTTGTCATCAGTTATTTTTATTTCTTTCATTTTCCTTATTGCTGATGTATTCTATATTATCTATGCCTGAGTGTAAATGATAGCTATTTTCTGTGCATACTTGCCATTTTTGCATTTTAACTGTGAAATTTATGTTTTTTGACTATCTCTACACTTTTTTGCAAAATTTTCCCCAAATACCATCTCCCACTTAAATTATAAATTATTTTCGAATCAATACTATTAATGTTCGTAAATGTCTGGCTGGCTGACTGTTTGTGATGGGAACTACTTTCTTCTCCGGTGGAGTATATAGATGGGAAAAGAATCAAAACACGGGGAAAAATCTGGATACCCAGGGATTTCAGCTTCGAGAGAATTCTGCCCTAATTACCAGATATATAAGCTAATTACAGTCTCATTAACAAAGAAACGAAAAACAATTTACAGGGTTTGTATGGTCCTTGAAAGTCCTTAAAAGTGCTTATATATTTCAAAAGGAATTTTTAGTCCTTAAAAGCACTTATTTTCATGCAAAATCTACAAAAAGTGCTTAATTTTACTCTTGTTTACTCTGTATTTCTTTGAATTTCTGATTTAAAAGTAAATCTTAATCTCCCCTTTCTTCCGAAATAACATTTTCCCCTTTTGCTACCCCTTCTACAATACCAAGGTTTAAAATCTTTAATACTTAATTTTTGTAAACTTTCTCTACTCTATTTGTTACTTTAAAGTGAATAAATAGTCAAACCTAAATTTCATTAACAGTTCATTTTATCACATTCATTTCATCTGAATTTCACCCTCTCCAAATTTTTTCTTCTCCATTTTTCTCTCCCCCCCCCCTTTTCCAGTATTCAAAATTTAAAAACTCTTTAAAACTGTTTAATAATTATAATTTAAAAAATTTTGCTCCATTTGTCATTTTATTGTCACAATAAATAATCGATCATGAAGATTTCTCCTCCCTTCTTTTCCCACCCGAAATTGGCATTTTACCTTTCCCCTTCCCCCCGCTTAAAGAGCACACAGAAGTCTTAAAACTGCTTAATTTTTTTTTGCTTTTTACACATTTGTAATTTTTTAGTTAGGTAAATAAATAATAAGTCATCTAATAAACTCCCTCCCTCCCTAAAAAAATTAAGCTCATAAAGTTGAAAACCTTAAAAATTATTGCTTTTTTTAAACCTTTTCTGTTGTATCTGTTACTTTATTGTAACAATAAGTAATCGATCATAGAGTTTTACTACTTCCCCCACTAAAATTGACATTTCCTCTTCCCCCCCCTTCCCAAACATAAAAATTTAAAGTCTTTTAAACTGTTTAATTAAAAAAATTTTTGCGCTATTTGTAAATTTTTAGTAAGGTAAATTATTAGTCATCTGTTAAACTCCCCCACCCCCAATAAAAAAATTTCGCTTCTCCCCTTTGACCCCCCCCCAACTCACAAAATTAAAAAAAATTTAAAGTGTTCGTTTATTTTTTCCCCCTTCTATATTTGTTATTTTATTATAACAATAGTTAACCATTTGAAGACTTTCTTGAATCCAAAATCGCCGCCCATATTCCCATTTTCCTTGCACACAAAATTTAGTCTTTAAAACTGTTTAATTTTATTTTTTTTTCTGATTTAATTATAAATCTTTAGTAATGATAAATAATTAATCATCTAATTCACTTCCTATCCTTCCCACCTATAAAATTTGCCCATCTCCTAATTTGCTCTCAAGTTTAAGTCTTGAAACCTTTTAAATTTAATTTCCTCTTTTTTTTTATTTTTTTTTTTTAACTGTAACAACAATTATTTTTTTAAGTTTCACACATCGAAATTGCCTCCCATCTCCCCTCCCTTCTAATTCTTTCCTGCCACATAAAATCTAGTCTTTAAAACTTCTAGTCTTTCTTTTTCTGTTCCAATAGGGTCATTCCATGTCAAATCAACGTGGGGTCTGGACCTCAACATCTCCGATTTCCATAATTTTTGGTTTATAGTTTGTATCCATGGAGTATATGAAAAATCTAATTTTTAAATTTTTTTTTTCTTAGCGGTTTATTTTTTACGGAATTTTAAAAATGGTCAAAAGTACCAAATTTAACCAAATTCTCAACCACAAAATCTTCTATAATTCTTTAACAAATTGGGCTAGAGAGTTAAGTTATATCTCATTTGAAAGCTCTTTTTATGGGCTTTAATATGATATGCAACACTAACAATTTTGTGTATAATAAATTTTTTGACAAATTTTCAAAATTTTTGAATTTAAATTTTTCAAAAACACCATCTTTAATTTTTTTCAAAAAAATATATGTTAATCTTTGACTTTTTGGCTACAAGTATGCCAAATTTCAAGATGGAGAAATGATGGGGCTTTGAACTATTAATTTTTAAATATGAGTTATACATGAAAAATTTCAAGTATCAGGGCAAAATTAACAATTGCACAATTTCTTTCCATATATAATTCACACTTCTTTTTCATTAAAAATTTCAGAGTTTGATGCTAAGCAAATTTATTTCTAAGGCATGAAAATTTTCTAAAGCATATTTCTCAAAATATAATTATATAATTTGCCCATAAGGGGACTCTTCATTCACTTGAAAGCACCTGATCGGTAAAGTTAATCCTATGGGCAGGTTGTTTTCGAATTTTCCATTTAAATTTGAATATTTTTAAATGATTTTTTTTTACATAGGGACAGTTGATGTCGATCTCTCATATGTCTATTTTTTACTTTTTCGATTTTGGTTGCAGATTTTTTAATAAAGGTACTTTCACTTTCGGACCGGTTTCGAAAGTTACAGTACCTTTATTAAAAAAATCTGCAACCAAAATCGAAAAATTACAAAAATTCCCTATTAAAGATTGACCTCAGCTATCCTATGAAAAAAAAATTGTTTAAAAATATTCAAATTTAAATGAGAAATTCGAAAACAGCCTGCCCATAGGTTTAGCATTACCAAGCACATATTTCAAGTAAGTTTGCCATCGACCCCTTAAATAAGTCTATCGAAATGCAGAAGATTCTTCCCTTTTCTCACCCATCCTCTCTACTTTCATGGTTTTCACCAAGCACAATTCCTGCTAAGAAAAGTCAGAAAGCTCTGAATAATCAGATGCATTTTGAGATACCTAAGCAGATTTTCATTGGTTCATTTCAAAATCGTTTCGCACATTCCCAAATCTTTATAATTTTTTTTTTTTAAACATATAGAAGGATAACTATTTAATAAACAAGCTTCATTTTACTTTAATCAAATGCTTTAACAAAGAAGTCTTGAATTACTACTATTAATGATGTCAGAAGATAAGAAAGACTGGGCATTATTTTCTGTTAAATGCTGCAATCCCTATAAAGGTTGGTTGTATTGAGTTTTATTGCACAAAATCCCTTTAGGGACATGCTGTGCCAAACACAGAATAAAACAAAAGTGAGTTTAAGAAAAAGACATAATTAAATGAGTTAAAATGGAAATAGAAAAGCTATATAGATGAGGTAACTCATCCAGATCAATCCCTATAAAAAAACAATTCATTCAAAATCAGGAAAACTTAGGAATGTAACAACTTGGTAGTGCAGTTTAAGATTTAATATTCAAAAGGGCATGAAAATATGTGATGGCTGTAGAATTAAACTATCAAAAGATAGAAGTGCCAGGTCAAAACACTCTTCACTTACTTGAAATATGTGCTTGGTAATGCTAAACCTATGGGCAGGCTGTTTTCGAATTTCTCATTTAAATTTGAATATTTTTAAACGATTTTTTTTTTTTATAGGATAGCTGAGGTCAATCTTTAATAGGGAATTTTTGTAATTTTTCGATTTTGGTTGCAGATTTTTTTAATAAAGGTACTGTAACTTTCGAAACCGGTCTGAAAGTGAAAGTATCTTTATTAAAAAATCTGCAACCAAAATCGAAAAAGTAAAAAATAGACATATGAGAGATCGACATCAACTATCCCTATGTAAAAAAAATCATTTAAAAATATTCAAATTTAAATGGAAAATTCGAAAACAACCTGCCCATAGGATTAACTTTACCGATCAGGTGCTTTCAAGTGAATGAAGAGTCCCCTTATGGGCAAATTATATAATTATATTTTGAGAAATATGCTTTAGAAAATTTTCATGCCTTAGAAATAAATTTGCTTAGCATCAAACTCTGAATTTTTAATGAAAAAGAAGTGTGAATTATATATGGAAAGAAATTGTACAATTGTTAATTTTGCCCTGATACTTGAAATTTTTCATGTATAACTCATATTTAAAAATTAATAGTTCAAAACCCCATCATTTCTCCATCTTGAAATTTGGCATACTTGTAGCCAAAAAGTCAAAGATTAACATATATTTTTTTGAAAAAAATTAAAGATGGTGTTTTTGAAAAATTTTAATTCAAAAATTTTGAAAATTTGTCAAAAAATTTATTATACACAAAATTGTTAGTGTTGCATATCATATTAAAGCCCATAAAAAGAGCTTTCAAATGAGATATAACTTAACTCTCTAGCCCAATTTGTTAAAGAATTATAGAAGATTTTGTGGTTGAGAATTTGGTTAAATTTGGTACTTTTGACCATTTTTAAAATTCCGTAAAAAATAAACCGCTAAGAAAAAAAAAATTTAAAAACTAGATTTTTCATATACTCCATGGATACAAACTATAAACCAAAAATTATAGAAATCTGAGATGTCGAGGTCCAAAAATTGCATTTTTCTCGTTGATTTGACATGGAATGACCCAATAGTAGATCTTAAGTAATGGTGAATAACTAAGCAATCATCTTAGCAACCTTTTTTTACCCCCCCCCCCAAAAAAAAAAGAAAAAAAATTCTGCTTCGTTCATTTGGCATCCCCAGCTTACAAATTTTTAATTTTTTTTTTAAATGTTCTGTTTTGTCTCTTTATTCCAACAATAAATAATCGTTCGTCTAAATCCTTCCTCTTCCCTAATTTTTTTCTGCTTTCCCTGTAAAAAGTATACAAAGTTAAAAACCATTAAACTATTTAATATTTTTTTTTCTGACCTAGTTGTAACTCTATAGTAACGATAAATAATCATCTAATCAACCGCCCCCCCCCCCCCCAAAAAAAAAAAAAAAAAATACTTTGCTTCTCCCCTACATTTTGAAGTGGCAATATAATTAATCATCTTAATTATCCCTTCCTAATTTTTGGATTTCCTCCCAATCCCTGCTCCCCCCCCCCCCCTCCTAAATGCTAAGTTTAGAATCTTTAGATTTCCTTTTTTCTTACTTCAGTCTTTACAAGAAGAAAGTATTGGATTTATAAAAATTTTTGACTTCTGGTTTTCAACAGTTTTACACGTTTTAGGGGGTATGAGATCCCGAAAAACATGTTTTTACGAAATGTCTGAAGATGACAAAGATTTCCTGGGAGTTCTGTATCAAACTAATGGACAGAATTTAAAAAAGATTTATATTCAGTTAGCCCTTGATATAAATTGGGGCTGAGTAGTTTTTGATTTTCACAATAGCTCTATCTCAAGAGCTAAAGCACGGATTTTCCTCAAACTTCAGATTCAGATAGTCCTTTATATGAATTGGTGCTGATTACGTCTTGGTGTAAATCACCCTACAGGTGGCGCTGCTATGCTGTATTTTTTATAATTTCTGCAATAGTTCTATTAACTATCTCAAGAGTTAATGCACGAATTTTCATCTAACTTCAGATTCAGTTAGACGTTAACACAAGTTGATGTTGATTATTTTTTGGTGTAAATCGCCCAACAGGTGGCGCTGCTGTGCTGCATTTTTCATGATTTAAAAATTAGCAATAGCTCTTCTTAAAAACTAATGCACAGATTTTCATCAAACTTCAGATTCAGTTAGACGTTGACATAAACTGTTGCTGATTAGGTTTTGATGTAAATCACCCAACAGCTGACCGCTGCATTTTGCAGGATTTACATGATACTGCTATTTTAGCAATAGTCATATCTCAAAAACTAATGCACAGAATTTCATATATTTAGAATCCTCATGATGAGCAAAGATTGTCATTTAATTTTGGCACTGTGATAGGGAATTTTGAAGTATTAAGATGTATGAGATAAAAGAAAGTTTTGGGTTTGACACATCTGACTAGTTTTTTCTTCTGCTGTATTTGTTATTTAAAAATTTTCTAAATTGCTACTGCCACACGCTGAATCTCCTCCCCCCCCCCCTTCCCGGTTTCTGTCCATTTGACTGTTTAAAACTTGTATTTACTATAATTAAACTTTTTATTCAAAAATGCATAGTATAATTTATTAGTATATTTAACATGTAGGTCCTTAAATTTTTTTAGTTTTGGTCCTTGAAAGTACTTAAGTCCTTGATTTTTATTTAAAGAAATGTGTACGCTCCCTGATTTAATCTTTTACCAAGACTGCAATTCATTTAACAACAAATGGGTTTCAGTTACAGTCGCTATTGGGCATAATTTTTGGCTAATAATAATAATTTGGGAACCCAGTTTGAGGTTCGTTCAATGTGAGATTTGATATGAGTTCAGAGACCTTGATAAAAACATTTATTTGCAGTGTGTGTGCAACACGCTTGCTATATGATGTCATAGGTAGTGGTGACTTGGTTTGAGATTTACGTATAAATTAAAGATTTGTTTGAAAGGAGGGGCCTGCTAGCAGACAAAGCCAGCTAGTTACTTTTAATAATATTAAGTGCTGAATGTTTTATCACTAAAAAATGAGTTCATGTTTCATTGTCAAATGACATTACAAGAAATCATTTAATTTTCACTATTTGTTGTTAATTTCTTCTTTAAAAAGCAAAATTTAAATGTAAAAAGCTATGTCTTTTAATTTTTTTCTTAAAGAGTGTTACACAAGTTTTCATATGAAATATCTTTATAATGGTCACCTGTGTATCATTTAACAATTTGTAAGTACTTAAAAAATGAAATATTCTTCCCAATATTTTACTTTTTTCTTTTAAAAAGTTGGCAAGTATGTGTGTGAATGAATGTTTGAGTGTTACTCTGCCAACGCCGGTCCAAGCCCGGATATAAAAAGAGGAGACACTTATTTATTTCTTTTAATTATTGTTTACAATTGTTCTATTAAAAAATGCAGAGTTTTTCATGTGAAAACTATATTTTTTTATACTTTCCAGGTAAATGCTAAATGTGGTTACATAGGACTGAGTTCGGATAAATGTTTTAAGAATTGTTTGTCCTAGGTGCATGTTTATCCTCTAGGTAAGATAGACTGTCACTCATGGAAGTTAAGATCTTGAATAACTCTGTTTACAGCAGTCAGGATAGCAAATAACTCTGCCTGGAAGACAAAGTTATTGTCATTTACCTTACAAGACTACTGATAGGTCGCCACACATCTTTCCATGATGCAGAAAGGTGCATCCCTGATGGAGCCACCAATAATCTTATGAGATGTTCGGCAGATAATTTGTTTTGCACTTTCTTTACCTGATGTTTCTTTCATGCAATTGTCTTACTAAAAAATTGGTGTTTTGGAGATTGTATAGTGTATTGACGACTGATGTTACTTAAAGTTCTGTTTCAGTTCTTCGTTTTATTAAAAATCTAGTTATTTTTCTTTACGTTTAATGTGGACAGTGAGTATTTTTTATTACAGTTGCTGGTAATTTAATTTAGAACTCTGGACTCTGTTGTTTAATTTGTTTCGTAAGAAACAATATGGATTGCGAGTCATCTTGTTGGCAGCTGTTGTTGAGTAAAAACCAATGTTTATTTCTACATCTACAGTTTATGATGTTCTAACTGAGAATATACTTTTTGACATTAATGGATTACTTCTTTAACTCGTCTCCGATACTGCACATTTCAGAAACATTTCTCCCCCCAAAGTTTACATTTTCTTATAACAATGCAGAATTTAAATATGACATGTGGAACACTTGAGTATTGTGCCACTTAATGATAATATTTCATCAGTCATTTTCCAATGCCATGAGGTTGATTCATTTAATTTATTGTTTATCTCTGTGAAATAGATTTTAGGAAGCTTTATATTATACAAGTAATTGTGTCAATCAATGGGAATTTATTATAGCTAATGGAAGTTTAAAGTATTGTTTTTGATATATTAAATTTTATTTATCATTTTACATTTTTATGTTTTCGATTTAATAAACGTTAGTCATGTTTTTATACATACTTGTATTTATTTCACCGCCATACATTTATCTTTATAGTTGTTTGAATTTAATATTTAATTTACAGGTTTTATAACTTTTTAATTCAATAGGTCTAAGGATGTAAAGCCTAAGTTCCCACCGTGCACTTTTTTAATCTCTGCTAATTTTAATCCTTGTTTAATTTTAAAAACACCAAAAGTAAACCTGTGAAAGTATCATTTCAATATCTTTGTTTTTGCTAAAGTGAAAATTTAGGCTGTGCTTGAAATGAGACACCCTGTAAATTTTGGCTCAATAGGTGGCAGCTTTTGTTTGTTTTCTATACAAAAACTTTTCACCTTGAAGTGAATTATTACGCTTTTTATTTTGTTTAACACAATGATTGTTTATCTTCATGATTTTGTCTACCCAAATTATTATTCATCTCACAATGATTTCAACAAGTTCTGCTGATAAACATTTTCTGCTTGATTAAACTAAAGAATTTTATGCTCACATTATCATATCTGTCAACCTTCCATTTTCCAAAACATACATACTTCAAAATTGTTCCTTCAAATATACATACTTTGACCTAGAAAGTTTTTTCATTCATTCTTTCTATGTAAGTAGTTATCTTTTCATTCATTAAATAAAATTTCTGGTTGAAATATGTTCACTTGATTTGAAAATAAATAAACAAGAAATCTGCCAGCTATGCATTAAAATAGACAGAATTTATTAATGCAATATCTTTTTTTTTTTCTACTTTCAGATGCTTGGCTTGTAAAGAATTTTTCAGCAGAGACATAATATAACATGTGAAATTATAACTGTATCATAAAATAATACAGCACAATTTGTAACATTTAAAATACTGAAATATATTTTCAAAAGCCAAATAAAAATTAGAAATTCTGTATTTGCTTTTTGTAGCTTGGAAAAGAAATTCATGTTTTAAGGAATTTTAGATTTAGAATGAATGAGTCTGAAAATATTTTCTAATGTGTGAAAATTAGACACTTTACAACAAAATATTAACTATGTGCTGGTAAAAATAACGTTAAATAAAATTTCAGAAGCATAATTTATTATAAAATATAAATTTTCAATGTGAGAAATTTATTAGACATATAGAGCTCATACAAGGAAACTTATTAGAAACATTTTTCATTTTCTTTTGAGTTATTGTAGTGTTTGTTTTAAAAATAAATCTCCCGATTTACTTTTTAAGTTTGTTTTAAAAATAAGTATCCCGATTTACTCTTTAATATAGTTTTACTTTGTATATTCTAAAAGGGAAAGGGTGGGGGTAAATTCTCTACTGAAAGCTGATAAGCTGTTTGTGTACACTGTCATTTGGATATTAAATTCATCCTAAATCTATAAAATATTCCTGGGAGAGGGGAATATCATTTATTTTAATAATTAAAATTTTGAATGAAAGGATTTATACAATCTATTGATAAGACTTGTTCATTTAATTATCTTGTGTATATCCTCTTCAGACCCCAGGGTTAAGTACATTTTTTGGCAATTTATTAGGATATTTTCTTTTGTTTTGCATGGAAAAAATAATGAAAAATATGAAGTAATTATGCATTTAATAAATTTTTATTTTTAATGGACTTTACATCTGGTATTTTAACATATAAAAAATGATTTACTTTTCATTTTTGTATACTTCGCTCATTTTTGCTGCAAGTCATTTTTAAATCCCATTTTATGGTCGAAAACAGCACTATAAGAAACAAATTGCTATTTTGCTTTAGTTTGATTATCTTTTAAGATTCCATTCACACCATTCTCATTTTTTTATCATTATTATATGCAGGGAAAAAATGGTAAAGATGTGTATCCTATAGGATACTCCAGGTCCGAAGAGGATATTTATATATATAAAAAAAAGGACACCTCTTTTCTCCAAGTTTTTTTTCTTCTTGGCCTGCAATATTGTGAACTAAATTAAAATGAATTAATACATTTCTGCTAGATAATTTCTATTTGTTTTGCAAAAATGTAATGTTATGAAGCATCAGCTATTTGATTTAACAAATTTTTATTACAAAATAACAATTTAATATAGAATTAGTATTGGGACATTTTGTTAAATGAATTGAGATGCATTAAGCTTTTCAAATTTATATATATATATATATATAAAGAAAAAAAAATCATGTCTTTAGTAATGGAACTGCAAAATTAAGATAATTCTGTGCTTTTTAAACTATTTTTTTTTATTTGAATATTTAACAATATTTTTTGACGCATTTTTAAATGGCTGTATGAAAGTAAATATTTTAATTTGCAACATACAATACTTATGTTAAAATTTGAAAATGTAAAAAACAAATTAAGAAAAAGTATTTAAAGGGAAATGGATGTAGTAAAAAGCCTTTTCACAATTCTTTATTTGATCTTTATACAAATATACCAGAATATTCTGGGGGTGCCTAAATACCTTTTGCAAAAAAAAAAAAAAAAAAAAAAAAAAAAAAAAAAAAAAGGTGCTAGATTTGCCATTGCTCACCAAAATTAAGGATAGCAAGATTTTTTAGCAAGCAAATCCAAAGGAACTATTTTCTTACACATTTTTTCATTTACTTTTATTTGACAAGGACAAAATTGGAAGGCTTTCTTATTAAGAAACTATATATACAGTAGTGCTACAACTTACGTCACCCCGTATTTATGTCATCTGGCCTGGACAAAAAAATTCCTTAATGAACTTTTTTGAAGACTTTTGGTTCTATGAAGGGAAACTTACCCATGACAGTCAAGTGATAGCGAGAAACAAATAAAAAAAGCTTAGAAAATTCACTCTGCTGTTAAAAAGAGCTTCTAAAAGTAAAAAAGAAAAATTTGTCAGTTCAAACTTCTTTACAAAAAATTTTTTCGTATACTCTGACTCTAACAAGGCAGCTAGAGGAACAATAAATTGCAAGTTAACAATTCATTGATTTATTCCAAATTTTTGTATTGCAAAAGCGTTTTTTGCTAATGTTAAATTGTTAAATGTACAGTGGCGTAGGGACTTTGTACAAACAGGGGGGAGCCGGGGCATATTGCAGAGAGCTAGTGGCGCAGATCATTTCGTTCATTTTGGGGGGTTCCTTCATAGTGCTGCACGTTTCACAAACAGAAGTATAAAATAGAAGCATATCAAAAGATCACCAACTCGTTAATCCAGTTAAAATATTTTTTAATAGCTATACTTGATACATAGAAACTTAATTTATGTGTGATCCCGAATACAATATTCAAATTTAAGGCTTCTCCCACTTCCATTTACCAAAAATTAAAGTGCTTTCTGTTGTTTTGCTTACAAATTCTTTACAAATCTCTTCCAAATCAATTTTAAAGGCCTCCTCTTTATAAATATGTTATCGGAGCAGGTAATTTGTAGTAGACCTATATAAGACCCCCTTTTTTCTGGGAATCGGGAGGGTTGTAAACAATGAGAAAAAGGGTGAAGGCACAAACAAGTGTGCTCACCACCCCCTCTCTCTCTTCTCTTTGTTGTTTATTGTGTGAATTTCCTAGAAAAAATATACTTTACGATACATTGCTGAATTAAAAAATAAACAGATGTGGCGCGAGAATTTCTCCCGGGGGAACTGAGCCCGTCTGAAATATTCCAGGGGGAGCGACAGCTCTCCCAGTTCCTACGCCCTTGTAAATGTATGTAACAATCATCTCCAAATATGATAGAATATGTTTATTAGATTTTGGAGAATTTTTACTTATCCCTTTTTTGCTTATCTAGATGTACCTCGACTTACGTCGCTAGTCTTGAAATGAATTGCTGACATAAGTTGAGTTACTACTGTGATCAAACATTGCACCAATGCGGGAAAGCAGAAAAACCTATCATATAACAATTGCTTGTAACTTATCAAAAAATGGAAAATGCTATTTGATTCCAAATCCCTTAAATGTTCACCAGTTTCATGCTGTTATGTTTAAAAATGAATCTGAAAATATGTCAGTTTTGTGTTGTTGAGCAGGGAATTTGAGTATAGCCTTAAGAGGCCACTCCACGGTTCCAGCATGATCCTTAAATCCAATGCTAACTTATGAGAAAACTGAATTAGATGGCGATTCATTTTCTAATATTTTTCGAAATAAGATTTTCATTAGAAAGTAGATGTCTGATGATGAAATCAGAAATAATGTGCGATATTAAGAAAATTCAGTATGCTATATCAGATATGGGCAAAGAATCCTATCCAGTGATAATAATGATAATTCATCGTACCCTACTTATTAGTTGAAGAAAGGGATGTTGACAACAGGATGTTTCTACGATCATGGGACAAACTTTAAGGGAACGTAAAATACACATAAAGAAGCAATGGAAGGTCGGAAATTAAAAGTTTTGTCGAAAAACAATAAATGTGGATGTAATTGAAACAAGTGTTTTATTGACATAATAATTGCAGTAAGTGCTCAAATGTGGCACCACCAACATAGATACATACATCTAGCAAGTACCCTTTGACGATACCAGTTGACTCTGATGAGGATCTCATTCTCATTTCAAGACTTTCAATCGTTGCTGCAAATGTTCGTGAAACACTTGGAATCTGTGAAAACGTACGCCACTCACTTACTAGACGCTGCCAGTGGCACATTTGAGCACTTACTTTAATTGCTATGTCAATAAAACGTTCGTTTACATTTCCTCTGCATTTCTTGTTTTTCGCCAAAACTTTTCATTTCTGACCACACGTTCCTACATAAAACATGTTTGATTCAACCAGCTACACCACCTCTCCAAGTTTGTCCCATGATCGTAGAAACACCCTGTATATATGATTTTTCGCTTGAAATGAACTAGTATTTTTCGTACATTCATTTTTCAGACTTATTTTCAAATAAATAATTTTATTATAATATATTCATATGGGATAATTCCTATATTTGCGAAAAACAACAGGAAACATAATCATATCAAAAGAAATCTAACAAAATATTTTTTTAATAAAGAAATATATAAGATTTAAAAAATCCGAATAATGGGGGGTGCAATTGCCCCCACCTGTCTTTTCTAAATGATCTTCGGATTTTTTTAAATTTTGTCTTGCACATTGGTGTACACTGCAATATTTCTTTAAAAAATAGTGGTACCTGACAGCAATTGCCCAGACTAGCATTATTTTTTAATAGAAATGTTTCAGTGTAAGCCGCTGCACAGTTTAAGGTCTAGACCGAGAGACGACTGCACAGACCATCACCTCATCGAGTTGAAGGCGGAAATTTCAGTATTAGACAGAATTTGATTCGCATATTAAAATGCAACTAGATTGCCGTCAATTTCTTGGCAGGAAAACACCTGCAAACCCGATTTTAGTAGTGGGCTGGTAGGTTCACCGTTGTGTTTTCCGGGCTCCCAATCCTCCATGTTTTGATACTTTTGATTGCAAGAATACACAATGTTGAACCTACCAATCTGCCACTAGAATCCGATTTGCAAGTGTTTTTCATCGAGATAGGACTTGGCAGACCCGTTGCATTTTAATATGCGAATTGAGTTCTGTCTACTTGAATTCCAGCTATCTACTCGATTAGGTGATGATTTGTGCAGCCGCCTCCCAGTCTAATAAGATTAATAGAAATCCGAGGCCTCACTTATAGACCGGCAGGTGGCAGGACAAACAATCACCTCATTGAGTTCACGGACTTAAAGCTGGATTCGCATATTAAAGCGCACTCGGTTTGCCGAGTCCTATCTTGGTTGAAAACCCGATTTTATCGATTGACTCGTAGGTTACCATTGTGTTTTACTGCTCCATGTTTTCGTGCTGGAAAGCACAATGGTCAACTGCCAAAATCGGGTTTCCCACCAAGATAGGGCTCGGCAAACCGAGTGCGCTTTAATATGCGAATCCAGTTTTAAGTCCGTGAACTCGATGAGGTGATTGTCCGTACTGCCGCCTCCCGGTTTATTAGGAAAACCAGCGTGGTACACTGTTAAAAATATGTAGCATTTGCTGCATAGTCACTCCACCACATTTACAGAATGTCTCTATTCTGACCAATGAGAATGTTCCATAATATAGTCAAATAACATTTTCCTATAAAAGCGAGAGAGTGACTATGCAGCAAATGCTGCAGATTTTTAAGTGTACAATGGACTTTACCCAGGAATGGCAAAAGCCACGATACAGCGCCTAGAATATATAGTGTGGAAATTGGCTATCCCTGTAATACTTAAAAAAGTGCTAAAATATTGTATCCCTTAAATGTGCAACGATGCTGCTGAAATATAAAGATCGCAGCGACATCTGCAGGATATGAAAATCCCGCAGATGTAGCTGCAATCGACACTTGGGATTTTAGCGGTATCGTCACACATTTAAAGGATGCAAATTTTTAGCGTTGTTTGGATAGCATGTTTCCACACTATGTATTCTAGACGCTGTAGCTACGCCTTTGTAGGTATATAGCCTCCGAAAATGACTGTTTATTGGACGAAGGAGAAGCAACATTAAAAAATTCTGCACGCTTATTGGTGTTTTTCTTTTCTATACCTACTTTGACGTCACATGGGTAAAGCCCATTACCCTCCCCTCTGCTAATTTTTTTAAATAGTTTTATTTAAAGCGTCCGCTACTGACCCTATGAATACCGCATGCTGGACGAGCAGAGGATGCACAATTCTATTCATTTTATCACGTCCTTCTGTCATCCTATTAATGGCTGAAAATGGCGTCCATCAGGGCGTGATTAGGTGTCTCTTTTTGTTTCCCACCGGATGTTCTCAGGATAACGATGGGATATTGTATTATGTCCAACGGACGAGGCTATATCCTATATATGACGCTTATCGTATGTGCTCAGGACGTTATTGTGCTGTATGGGTACTGCGTCTAGAATATATAGAGATGTGCCGAGGCTAACGAGAAAGACAGGCTACCGCGGTGGCTCCGATTCTTCTTTTTTTACAGGCCGCTGGAGTCACGTGATGCTCTTTTCGCACACCTTCATTGGTGCATTCGAGCATCACGTGACTCCAGCGGTCTGTAAAAAAAAGAATCGGACCCACCGCGGTAGCCTGTCTTTCTCGTTAGCCTCGGAGATGTGCAAAGTGACGTCACGAACAGGCTTTTGCTGCTGCTGTAGGACAACTATCGCTACCTTTAGCAATGCTTTTTTCTATTTGTGTGTCCTACAGCTTTTTCATTGTTCTACGGTAGAAGTCACGTGAAGTGAACTGCTCTATAGTGTGGAAATTGCTATCCAAACAGCGCTAAAAAGTTGTATCCCTTAAATGTGCAATGATGCTGAAATCCAGGAAGCCGATCGCAGCGACATCTGAGATATATTTTCAAATTTCAAAGCTACCATCGTATTAAAACAGCGTCTAGACCAAATCGTCTTGGGGTTTTAGAAAATGTCTTTCAGATGTCGCTGTGATCGACTCATTGGATTTCAGCATCGTTTGACATTTAAAAGTATCACTGGGATAGTCGATTTCTACACTATATATTCTAGACGCTGTAATATGGGGCTACAAATGGTGGTTGATCCCTATCAACGACGGGAGCGCCGCTTTGTACCAACCGCCGTGTAATCGATCCACTCCATGTTACGTTTTAAACGTATAAATTGACTGTGTATTTCGTTGGTCACGGCCAGCCACTGCTTCTGGCGTCATGATAATAAATGAGCAAGCCCGGTATCTAGTTTTGCGCTGGTTAGACCGCTAGAACCACGTGGTGCTCTAATTATGCTCCTGTATTCGAGCATCACGTTATTCAAATAGTCTAAAAAAAAGAGAGGCGTAAAGCCTTCTCTAACGACATACAGAGCCAGTTTATGATTTTTTAAAACGTCACACAGAGAATAGATTATCTTTACACGATGGTTGGTACAAAGCGGCGTGCCCATCATTTTACGTCATGAACCGTGATGTAGTCGTAAAAAAACAGAGTATATACGCTAAAGTCATCAACTTCATGCCTAGGATATACGCTGTAGCTTTATATGAGAAACAGAGGGTATACGGAGCTTCATAAAAAAACCCAGAAGGTATACCCTCCACTACCCGGCCATACCTACTCCCATACCCGGCGTATACCCTCCACTACACCCCTGGTCATTAACTAGCCTTGTATGTCGTTGGTCGTGGAAGTCTGTTTCTCGTTAGCTTCGGGTCCGACGGTAATGTCGACATATGGTACAATGGCAAATTTTTAATTGGTAGAAGTAGTACTCACCATATATGGCACATTCTGCTTCAATCCGAATGGATCATGTCGTCTCGCTCTCGATTCCAAAAACTGATTAACATCACCATTCGTAGACAAAAGTCAGCCAGGAAATATACATACATATATATAGTGTGGCAATCAGCTATTCCATAAATGTCCAAAGATGCTGACATAGGCACAGAACCTAGATAAACGTTTTTGTCCAAAATATGGCAACCCAGGTGTACAGAACGTCCTGATACTCATCTGAACGAGTTAGACAAACAAACATTAACTTGGGAATGACGACAAGCTTTTCAAGTAAGTGATATCGCCCAAGAGCTGACAACACAAAAACTAGGGCTCTTATAAAACAGGCTAAATCGTCAAGCATTTTGTTTCCCACTTAGACCAATGAGCGATTGTTGCTCACGAGGCGTAGCCAATCGTTCTTCTTCTACCGGCAATTAAACCTGTCTGCTGGAAGTGAAGTGGTGCATAAGCCAAAAATTAATACCACCAGTGGTTGACTCGTAGGTTTATCATTGAGATTTTGATAGTAATGTTAAATAAAGAATTGGTTACTCAATAACCATCTGGATTATGCCTTTTAATTAAAGAAAAAGTGGACGGTAACAAACGCACGCCCTATCAACATGAATTACATCGGTGTACTGGCGAAAGCGCGCACAACCTACGCCAGGAAAGGGAAGGTCGCCAAGGACAACCAAAATTGGCGAGATATCGCTCAAATTTAACATGTTTGTTCTACAAACAAAGGTATGAAAACATGGACGATAGTTATAGGACAAACACAATGATAAACCTACGAGTCAACCATTGGTGGTATTAATTTTTAGCTTATACACCACTTCACTTCCGATAGATATGGATCATTATATTCCCCAACTTCTACTCTCCCATAAAATAGTTTTTTTTTCTTGTGCTTGATAACGTAGGTTTTTGTGACTAATAGTAAATTCGCCAAGTTTTTGTCCAAAATCGTCTTGATCAATCAAATTTTATCCTTGCCCAAACGGCTCCCCTGCTACAGCGCCTAGAATACCTAGTGTGGAAATGTGCTATCCAAACAGTGCTAAGAATTTGTATCCCTTAAATGTGCTACGATACTGCTAAAATTCCAAGTGTCGATCGCAGCGACATCTGCCGAATTTTCAGTCTTGCAGTTGTAGAAAATATCCTGCAGATGTCGCTGCGATCTGCATATTGCAGCAGTATTATTGTACATTTAAGGGATACAATATTTTAGCGCTTTTTTAAGTATTACAGGGATGGCTGATTTCTACACTATGTATTCTAGGCGCTATACCCCTGCTTCTTAAACCGTGACCAACGACATACAAGGCCAGTTCATGACGTTTAAAACATCACGCGGAGTAGATCATCTTTGCACGATGATTGGTACAAAGTGGCGTTTTGTGCCGTTCATCGTTTTGTGCCGATCGCCGGCCGTGTAAAGAAGATCCACTCCGTGGTATACAGTACGTTGCGTTTAGACATCTTATCATCAGCATATTGCATTCTTAATCGAGACTAATAATTTGGGGAGTCTTTTCTTAAACCAATCGGACGTTACTTAAAAGGTGACAAGAGTTTACAATGGGACTCAAATGTAAAGTTTACAGAACTTCAAAATTTAGAAGATTCTGGTCATTTTAGCGAAATTTCAACTCTGAAAGGTAGATCTATCGTCATTTTTTCAACAAAACTATTCTTGTCAAAGTCGATAATTTACTTTTAGTGCATTTCCCTAGATGATCTATCTTGTCACTGCAATTAGCTGATTTCACCATAGCAACCAATGGGCCTTTGGCGCGCCACACACCAGGGAGACATGCGGCAGAAAAGCTTGAGGCATGCGACAATTTCACCCTGTTAACAAAGAAAAAACCGGTTTGAACAGCAGAATTTGCCTCATGTCTCACGATTATTGTCGCGTCTCTCTGGTGTGTGACGCGCCTTATTCGAGGCTAACGAGAAAGACAGGCTACCGCGGTGGCTCCGATTCTTCTTTTTTTACAGACCGCTGGAGTCACGTGATGCTCTTTTAGCACACTTTCATTGGTGCATTCGAGCATCACGTGACTCCAGCGGTCTGTAAAAAAAGAAGAATCGGAGCCACCGCGGTAGCCTGTCTTTCTCGTTAGCCTCGCGCCTTATTCAGATGACGTCAGACGCCAGAGCTGCGAGGCTAACGAGAAAGACAGGCTACCGCGGTGGCTCCGATTCTTCTTTTTTTACAGACCGCTGGAGTCACGTGATGCTCTTTTAGCACACCTTCATTGGTGCATTCGAGCATCACGTGACTCTAGCAGTCTGTAAAAAAAGAAGAATCGGACCCACCGCGGTAGCCTGTCTTCTTCGTTAGCCTCGCCAGAGCTGGCGGTATGTTAATCTGTTATTCTAGCCACTGCACCACTAGAATGCCAGTATGCGCAGGCGCAAACACCGCTAGCAGACGACTTTAGCCTTGACCCAGGTTGAGTGCTTACATTTTTTAGGAATTTTCTAGAATTTTCTATTTTTAAGGAATTTTCTAGAATACAGAACAACATTTTGAATTTATATTACAAAATATTAAGTATATGCTGCTACAACAAAGAATTGTTTTGCGGTATTTTTAACAAACAAGCCTTAATAACTCACACTGCATAGATTGCTATGCTAAATACCGCCACCAAACGAATTTTAGCCTCGACCTCAGGTCACGTGCATAAGATCCATTTGCTTGACCACAGTCAATGAATGAGGCCAGACCATGATACTCCCTCCCTTCTTAGCAGTCACGTGATTAAGATATTGCTGACAAACTACCTTGTTATCATTATAGCTAAGGCTCCTATAATACTCCTATAAAGTGTTATAGGAGCCCTAATTACAGCGCTTAGAATATCTAATGTGGAAATATGCTATCCAAACAATGCTAAAAAATTTTATCCCTTAAATGTGCGACGATACTGCGAAAATCCCAAGTGTCGATCGCAGCGACATCTGCGGGATTTTCGTATTACATTGTAGAGATCTGCACGGGCCGGCCCGTGGCCCAAAGCCCGGCCCCGGGCCTATTTTCATTTATGGCACTCGGGCCGGGCCTTACTTTTTTCTGAAGTCTCGGGCCGGGCCTGGCTCGGGCCTTACTTTTTTCCTGAAGGTTCGGGCCGGGCCGGGCCTAACTTATTTTTTCTGCACATACCCTGGTACTGGTTTCATTCCTAATCTTCATTGCTAAAAATTTTCATTCCTAGTTTTCACCCACTCAGTATGAAAATCATTGTCTCGAAATGGCCTGGTCCATTCAAAGGTCAGTACAATTAGGTTTGGCACAATTTTTTTGTCAAAAAATGCATACATTTTTAAATAGCCATTATTCTACAATTAAACATTCAAATTCATTCTTTTTAAAGAGTAGTAGATTTCTACACTTATTAAAATATAGTGAAACGTGTAAGGAAAGAACCTGTCTATGACGGAATCTTGTTTTAAACTGAAAAACGTGTTGATCCATGTAAAATTAATATAATACTTAATACTACGTAAGAAAATTATAAAAATTAATAACAAACAAAATTGACATACTACGTAAGAAAATAATATATAATACATTTACACTTGCTAAGAAGGGAACTTATCTATAACGCATTTTTTTATTTTTCAATGCAATTCAGTCTTAGATTTTACTGTATACCATTTTTCAGATTTTTAACACTTTAATACATGGAATATGGATTAACAATAGTAATGATAACTGAAACATTTACATACAAGAAATAGAGATCCATTAAACTATAAATATCGTATCCTGCGGCACTGAAGATTATGAGCATGAAAAGAAAAATTAAGATAAATATTTTTGGCTTGATCTCCTCGTACGAGAAAAACTTTTAACCAAATCGACATAAAAATCAATGTTTTGTAGAAATTCACTTGGGCCGAGATTTTAACTTTTTTTCGGGCCGGGCCGAACTTTCAACTTTTTTACCGGGCCAATATTTTTTTTGTACGGGCCAAATTTTCTTTCCTCTGAGTCGGGCCCGGGCCCGGGACAGGAAATGTCGGCCCGTGCAGACCTCTATTACATTGACTAGCAAAATCTTACAGTTGTAGCAAATATCCAGCAGATGTCGCTGCGATTTTTATATTTCAATAGCATCGTTGCACATTTAAGGGATACAATATTTTAGCGCTTTTTCAAGTGTTAAAGGTATAGCCGATTTCCAAACTATAAATTCTAGGCGCTATAGTATGGAAATCGGCTATCCCTGTAATGGAAGTTTTTTGCTGCTGGTCCAGTTAACTGTTTCTGGTCGGGTGGATTTCAGGCAGAGTGTATTTTCCTGCAAATTGGGTTCGGATTAACCTGATTTTTCAAAAGTTAGTTCAGTAGTATATTATTTCGGATTAAAAACTATATCTATAATAATTATAAATGTTTGTATGTGTGCTGTTTCCTAGAGACCACACTGTGTTTTTTCCGCGACCCTTTCATGAAAATCGCGTTTTAAGCGGACCCTTTGACGAAACTCGTGCTTTTTACGCGACCCTTTGACGAAATCCGCGTTTATTCCAGAATGCTTTGACGAAATTCGCGTTTTTTCCCGCGATCATTTGAAGAAATTCGCACTTTTTGCGACCCTTTAACGAAATCCGCGTTTATTCCGCAATGCTTTGATGAAATTCGCGTTTATTCCGCGATCCATTGTTGACATTCGCGTCTCTTACGAGACCCTTTAACGAAATTTGCATTTTCCTCAATCATTTGACGTAATTCGAGTTTTTCTTGCTGTCCTTTGACGAAATTTGCTTTTTTTCGCGATCCCTTGACAAATTTCGCATTTTTTCACGAGATCATTTGACGAAATGTCGCGTTTTTATCGCCGTTCTTTGACGAAATTCGCGTTTTTTGCGGTCTTTTGTCGAAATTTTCGTTTTTTCGCATCCCTTTGATGAAATTCGCGTTTTTTCCGCGATCCATTGTTGAAATTCGCGTCTTTTACGAGATCATTTAACGAAATTTGCGTTTTTTCCGCGATCATTTGACGAAATTTGCGTTTTCTCCGTGATCCTTTGACGAAATTTGAGATTTTTCTGCGAACGCTTGACGAAATGAATTTTTTTATGGCTACCATTTGTCAAAATTTCCGGTTTTTCGTATCCGAACTTTCGGACTGACGAATTTTTTAAATTTTTGGAACCGAATGCCTTAAATTATTTTCGGAAAAATCGGAACAAAAACAGCCCCGATTTTAAAATTGTGCGCGAACAGTAAATAAATCGTACATAAAACTGGGGAATATTTTTAATTTTTTGGTACAGTAAACTCCCAACTATCCGGCCTAGTAAAAAAATGAGAAATGTTGCAAGCGGCCGAGACAGGCAAGTTCCAGTCCGTAGGAAAGTGCTAACTCACGACAGGAAAGAGCAAGAAGGGATTGCAAATGCAATAGCAGAGACAGACCTGAAGGGAGGGGGGGGGGGGGAGTAAGGCTTCATAACCTGTTTCGTCAGTTGTGCAACGGGTGTTATTTTCAGAAGTGCGGATGTTATTTTCTGCTTATCCTGGTTATTTTCGTATAGTCTTTTGGTGTGCATCGTGTTTATTTATTGAAGATTAACGAAATGGGTGATAAACGAAGAGGGTCGTGGATAGGGTTAAAAGGGAGAAGCAGTCATCTAGCAAGAATTTTTTCAAAAACTAAGTTTTCACTTTTATCTTATTCATAAATTTTCATATTTGTAAAATCATTTATTAATAAACAGTAAAATAAGATTTACTATTTTTTTTACAAATTAGGCTCACGTTTTACGTTAATGTTTTACTTATTTTGAAATTGTATGTACTGTATATATAAAATTTATCGAAAAATGTGTAACATGCGTTTTTAATATAATGGAAGAAAGGGCAGGAAGTGAATAAATTTTTATAGAACTCCGGCCTATCCGGATTTTTGTTATACGGCCTACCCTTCTGCCACATTAGGCCGGATAGTCGGGAGTTTACTGTATTTAAATAAAAGATTGAAAAACAAAAAATATGTTCTTCTTTCCTAAATTTTTTTCGCACCAAGTTCCGAATTTTGCAAAACATTTTCCGTGCACAGCATGCCTCTTTATTATGGAACTCTGGGAAACACCTCTGATATGCTTTAAAAACAGTTTTTTTTTTTAACTTAAACCTTCTTTAAAGTACTTTTACGGTGCTTTTTTGACGTTGAACGGAGAAGGAAACCAGTTTTGAACTGGTTCCATTTCAGAGGGACATTACGCAAATTTCAAATGGCCAACTGGTCTAAGGCACTAGAAAGATGTATTCTGGTTCTCGGGGAATATGGGTTCGAAACACTACAAGAATAAGATGTTTCTCAGATATGATGAACGTTCTTATAATTCAGTTCAATGTAAATTATTTTTATTTCAAGGCGAAAAGTTACAGAACTTTATTTTTCTTCATTATACAGTGGATGGCGGCGTCAAAAATGATTATATCATCGTGTTACGAGATGAAATTGGTGTCAAATTAAAGGTTAAATATAGTATTAAATTTTTTTTTTTGGTCTGCCTGGTCATATCTTGGTAGAAACGCCCAGTAGGCTAAAATTCATGACAAAACATAATGTCATATATTACTATTGACATCCAAAGAACATAATATTTTACATTATATATTATTAAGGTATCTACTTTCAATATGAACTAATGCTGCAGGAAAAGTTTATTAACAGCACGTGAAAATGTTTTAAACATACCTCAGTGAAATTTTCTCAAAATGCTTTCCATGTTACTCACTGTGTTCTGAACTAGAATCCAAGCTCTATGCAATAATGTAACTATTTTATAGGTACTCAAATATAAAAAAAATTGATAATTTTGAATAAAAAAAGTATTTTTTGACATATTTCAGTTAATTTTAAAGATATTATAAAATACCTATAGTCGCCGAATAAAAAATTGACTTTTCAAGGACAACCCCCCCCCCTTTCGTTGGTCACTCCTCAGTCCTTATCTAAGGTTACTATACTTATCTAAGATCTATACTTATCTAAGGTTAGTAACTATGGTTACAGCCACATGACCGATTGACTGCTCATCTTTTTCCCCACACCGTTTGAGAGATCCTGTTGAGCAGTATTACCCCATCCTTTGTTTGATTACATTGCTTTCTTCCATTTTCTCTACCTTTTGTTTTCTTTTAATTATGGCAGCCAGTCCTGATATTAGAAAACAATCGAAGATGGTTATTTATAATGCGTACAACTATTTTAAAGAGCTCGTTGCTTCCAATCCTGATGCAAAAATCAAAGATATATTTATGCAGACACAAGAAGCTACTTCTAAAGCATGTGGCGTATCTCTTCGTACAGTTAGAAGGATCTGTGCTGAAGCTAATAATACTATTGCAGACTCCAGCTTAGAAAATCTGTCATTTTCATCGCCTAAAAAAAAAGTTTCGCGCGTAAAACGTGTAACAGTATTAGATGATTTTAACAAAAAAGTCGTATGTCGCACTGTTAAAGAATATTGTGATAGCAGAAATAAATCAACTTGCGAAAATTTAAAAAAAGTTTTGGAACAAAAAATAGACTTCTCTGGATGTGCAAAGTCTGTGTGGACCATATTAACAGATATGGTCTACAAATATAAAAAGGGCAATGACAGCAGAAAAATTTTGATGGAGAGAAATGACATCGTAGCTGCACGCATTAAATTTCTTAGAAAAATGTACAATATCAGAAAAGAGTCTCCACTGCGTCCAGTTATATATTTAGGTGAAACTTGGCCTTGGGTGAATCAAAATCACTCAAAGAGTCATGTACGGCAAGATTCAAAAAATTCTGGTGGTCTTAAAGTACCGACAGGAAAAGGGTCCAGGATGATCATCTGTCATTCCGGATCAGCTCAGCATGGCTTTATCGAAGGAACTGATTTAATTTTCCAGTCAAGCGAGTCAAGCTCTACAAAAGATTACCATCACGAAATGAATAGCAACGTATTTAGAGAATGGTTTGTAAATTTACTGAGAGGACTTGAAGAACCCAGTGTCATAGTAATAGACAATGCCAGCTATCATTCTAATCATTTAGAAAAAATTCCATCCACAAAAAAGCGAAAATCAGATATTATAGCTTGGTTGGAAAGGAAAGGTATTATACATGATTCAAACACTATTGTTCCTGAATTGTTAAGTATTGTTAAAATGCACAAAGAAAAATACAAAATGTATGAATCGGATGTTTTTGCATATGAAATGGGACATGAGGTAGTGCGGCTTCCACCTTATCACTGCCAGTACAATCCAATTGAGTTAATGAATTATATGGCTCAGGTGAAAGGAAAAGTTTCAAAAAAAAAAAAAAAAAAAGAATACATTTAAAATAAAGGATGTAAGGCGACAGTTCGAGGAGGCTCTTTCTCATGTTACCGTGGAAAACTGGAAAAATTGTGTCAAGCATTCCGAAGAGTTGCAGGAAGAAGATTTTGCCAAATTGGGCCTGACAAATGAAAATGAAGTCACCCAACAATTTAATAAATCTGCAGGATGACAGCGAAAGTAGCTCTAGTGAATTTGAATGTTGAGTGATTATACTTCCAATCGACTGTTTTCTAATTGAAGAATTATTATTATTATTATTTTTAAAGCCCTTTAACGGGCTAGAAAAAAGTCCTTTTAAGGACTTAGCCTTCCCGAAGGCAAAAAAAAAAGTATCACATTAAAACACATAATTGAAAGTATACATAAATGCCCTCCCCCCCCCCTCCAGAAGATTTCAAGGCAAACGAAGCAGAATAATTTAATTAAGCCACGTTTACCCCCCCCCCTGCAAAATCTTTTATTTGTGATTGTTGTTTAAGGGTGTTGGTCAATGAGAGCTCAAATTCCCGGATTCAAATCTGAACGTATTACTCGCTTCATTCATGAAATAGATTTTAATGAATGGAAGAGCTATTTTAATTTGCTTGTATTTTTCAGAAAATCAAAAGAGAAAAAAACCCAGATAGTTCATAGCACGCATTGACTCCCCTCTAAGAGCAGGAATTATTTTAGACTATAATTTACTACTATAGATTATAAAGAATAATTTTGCATCCTTCCATTTGAAGTGGCGTGATTTGATTGAACCATGTTTTCAACCCGCCCCCCCCCCCGTTTTTTTTTGTTCGTTGAATTTTTGTTGTTATTTTAAGGATGCTGGTCATGCAGATGTAAAATTCTCGGATTCAAATCTAAATATATTACTCGCCAAACTCATGAAAACAGTTTCACCCATAAAAGCCTAATACATGAAGCTATTCTTATTCAGATTTCAATTGATTTTCGTTCTCTTTTTAAATGCAAAGTATTTTTCAGAAAATGCTCTGAATTTGCTATTTTATATCGATTTTTGGGTCATTACTGAGACAGAAAGATGATTACAAGATAGTAATAGTGTATAATGTAATTTATAAGAAAATAACACACACATATATATATGCGTATGTTTGTGTGTTCATTTTTTTCACTTAAATTAAAATAATAGAAAAATTCATGCATATACAAATGCAGATAACATTGCATGTCATAGAAAATCACAAATTATTTGAATTTATAATTAATTTAAATTAATAATAAAGTTACAATTACAAATTATTAATTAAATAAAAAAAAATAATAACACCATTAATCTGTCATCTAAAAATCTATCCATATTTCTAACTACAAATAGCTTTACAAACAAGTCTTATAAAATCAGCGGAACAATTGATTCGCTTTAAGAAAATCAAGATTGGTGTTGCGACAAAAAGAGTCTTCAAATACTGCAGTAACTCATACTCTTGCAGGGGTAAATTTGTTTTGCAGAAGTGAGGTGAAAAAAAAAGACAAGGGACTGGCGTCCTCTAATGCCATGACAACAAAGGGGAAATGAAAAGAGGATGTTTGGCTTTGAACGGCCTTTTTTCCCCACAGCTAGTATAGTTCAGTGCACAGGTAAGTGTAATAGAAAGGAAATTGAAATTATTTCAATTGAATTGAACGTTTGCTGTCTGGGATAAACATGAAACTTTGCTAAAAAAATAGCACCCCCCCCCCCCCCAATTTTTTAAAAGGTTGTGAAGATATTGGTAGGTGTTTGTTTTTTCATCATTTTGTATTACAATTGAACTACAAAATACGTGTATTTATTAATTACTGTACATTTTACTCCAAACGTAGGCAGATAATTTAAAGATAACTGTAAGTACAATACAAATATTTCAGTGTGTCTCATATTTTGATACGAAATGAGCACAGCAGAGCACCAATTTTTTATTTAGGTGGTGCTATGAGATCATTGAGTTATGGCCTGAAATTTTAACACATTAATGATATCGACAGTACTGCCTAAATTTAAAATTGGCACCCTGCTTTACTCATCTTGTATGAAGATATCACGAGGCAGACTGAAAATTTGTATTGAACTAATCAATTTCTTCTATGTGTTAAAATTTCATGCCATAACTCAATGATATGATAGTACCGTAAAAATGTAGAATTGGCACCTCTCTCTGCTCATATAGTACCAAGATAGCACGAGGCAGACTGAAATATTTGTCTTGTACTTATCGCTATTTTCAATGTGTTAAAATTTTAGACCATAACTCGATAATGTAATAATAGTATCAAATTAGAAAATTGGTTCTACTCATCTCGTGCCACGTCACATAAGTTAATTTTTCAATAATGTTAATAAACATTTCCAACACCATTAGTTCATCTTGAAAGTAGATACAGTAGTAATATACAGGGCAATGAAATGTAAAATATTATGCTTATTGGATGTCAATAGTAATATATGACATCATATTTTGTCATAAATTTTAGTCCTACAAAAATATTTTCAAAATACTGTATTTAACTTTTATTTGGCACCAATTTCATTTTTTAACTCAGTGTAATAGTGACACCACACTGACGATTTGGCACCTGCTGTTGCTCACATTATAACAAAAAAAGAAATGCCAAGGCAGACCAGTCGTTCTTCATCTACCACAAATAATCTTGTCCTACATTACGATTTAAACTCGACAACTTAATCATTTTTGTTGCCGCCATCCAGCCTATTAGTATTATTAAGGAAAAGTTACCATCCCA
This sequence comes from Maratus speciosus, assembly GCA_963932465.1. NCBI lineage: Eukaryota > Metazoa > Arthropoda > Arachnida > Araneae > Salticidae > Maratus > Maratus speciosus. The sequence goes on from OZ010788.1 coordinate 173,917,897, forward strand.
TATATATTTTTTAATTAATGATTTTGTATTTAATTTTTTTTATTAAAAGCTTTAGCATGTAATCTGTACTAATTTAAGAAAAATGCTTTTCCATATATGTTTCTGCAATGACTATCGAAATCTATCGCACATACAGGACAGAAAATTTGGATGAGGATAGTCCACGTCAGGTCCTAATGTACTTAAAGCTCAGATATTTCCTTTTTTTATTCATTAACCGAGATATTAATTAAAAACCATTGTGAACTTCACAAAATAGCATATAAAGGCCATTCTGCAGTTTTTAAAGCATGGAAAAACGGACAGTCAAAAGACGCAAATGTTTTTGAGTCTTTCGAAGCTCCATAAGCTTCGTCATTAAAAGTATGGAAAAAGAAAACACTATTAATGGTCATTTTAAACTTTCTGATCGTGTAATCTCATAACCTGTTAAAAAAATATTAATACTTACCCTTTCACAAAAAATATTTCGACTCATTTATTAAATGAGAATAATTTATTTAAAAATCTTTGAATTATAAGAGTTCCATATTACCTTGAATAAAAAATACTTGGTGTATCCTTTACTGTTTTATAGATTATGTTATACAGTAAATTCCCTCAAATCCACAATTATAAAATCAACAAACCCATATAATCCGCTCATCATTGAAGATGTAAATAATGAAACTTTCAGTTCAGATATAGGGACAAAATTACAGACTTTTTTATTTTTATATCATTCCGTATATATTTTAATATGTAATTTTCGTTAATATGACTGAATTCATGTTTTTAAGAAGGAAGTATAAATTTACTTCCGAAAAAATCAAGATAATGCTGATATCATTGGTATATACAATTTTTTTACAAAATATATTTATGTATTAATCAAGCTTTTTTGTTTATTAGGTCTGGCTAAACCTGAAATAAAACTCTTATTTTACGATTTTGATGTGAATTAGTAGGGTACCTCTATGAGACAAGTTTCATTGAATAATTCAAGAAAAATGTATCTCATCTTTATTATGCATATTTAATTATACATTATTAATTATTTACTTGACCTTTACTTTCAATAATTTTAAAATTTTACTATACTGTAAGCATGAATTATAATTTTGATTGCATTATTACATTCAATTACTGTTTAAAAGATGTAAACAAAGCAATGACCAGAAATCCGCACAACCTTTGGTCCCATGCTATGCAGATTTGAGGGAGTCTACTGTATTTACAAGCTTTAACATTACAGATTACAGCCACAGAATTTAGAAATGCATAAAGTTGGGTAAATTTTTTAATTCGGGCATCTATTTTTTTTTCTACGACATGCTTGACTGGGTATGTAAAGTTTTTCAAATTTTTCTAGCCTTGATACATATATTGTATATATATACATATATATGTATATACAGTAGAGTCTCTAAAATCTGCATGCATTTCGAAATGTAAACAGTGAAAATAGGAGTTAAGAAGATTCTTTATAATCTTTATTCTAAATGTCAGTGAACAAAAATAAAGTTGTTTTTAACGTAAATTTATGGGAAAATAGTAAAGACACAGGACATTTAAAAAATTAAAAGCTTTTATGGATCAGGGTATATATCCATAGAGTATAAAATGTCAGTACAAATGAATTTTTTATAGCAGCATATTAATGCCGATTTGTCATTTAAAACAACAGATAAGTTCCAAAAAATATTTAGCATAAAAGACTGTATTTATTTAATTGATGCATGGCATAAAATATGGTCTGACTCTTTATTGAAAATCAGGATGAAGATACAGATTTTTCAAATTTTCAGTTAACCTTACCTCAAGCTAAAGCATCTGAATTATTCAAAAAATTTCAAAACAGATTTACAAGAGCTTTTCAAAGAAGAAGAAATTGTTGAATGGGTGAACAATAAAGATGAAATTTTGGTAAATTATGTTGTATGTATAGAAATTATGTCTCCAATAATGATAATGAACCCAGCTGAAGACAGTGAAATTGAGTCTGACAGTGATTGCGAGAAAAAAAAGTTTGGAAAAGCTTTGGTTTTTGGTGAAATTTCTCGTAAGTTCTTGGAGCAGCAGAGTCATATAAATCAATAGGAAATAATGGCTGTTTACAAAATTCAAAAGAAACTTTATCAAGATAAAATGAAAGTTCTCAAACAAAGGACTGTACAAGAAATATTTAAAAGTAATAAACATAATTTGGAGTATTAAAATAATAATGTACAGATAAATAAAAGAGATCCAAGTTTAATTTGAATTATTATGCTCTTTTTGTAAATGGATGCAGGTAAATTGAAAAAATAAATCATTTAAACTAGAATCTGCAAAACTCTAAAATCCACACAGACTCTGGTCTCAAGCTGTGCAGATTTTTGAGACTCTACTGTATATACATATATGTATGTATATATAGGGTAGATGTGCCAGTAATGGACACCCCTTGAAGTTTTTAGTTCATTAAAAAAAAACTAATAAATATTTAGCTTTAATTATTTTTTTTAATAATTCCTCCTTGCATGTTTTATAAAAGTGTGTTATTGTTGACACTTTTAATCAAACCAATCAGGAAGCAGAAAATAATGTTTCAAAGTTTCGCTGTTTTTCTATGAAAATCTTAATAAAGAGGCTAAGAGCTGACTTCGTTTAATTAAGTTATATATTATTTATTTTTTTGCAAAATTTGAATGTTTTTGTTTCAGTAGCAATGGAAAACTTATAATTTTATATACTAATGGCCATTTACAAAATTTCATTTATTTTTAATGTTTTAAGAGGGGGTGTCCATTACTGGGATGGTTAATGAGTCATTTTCCAGTAATGGACACCCCATGTAAACATTGCTAAAAATGCAATTTCAGTAATGTTTATAGTGCATAAAATATTTTGACTTAACTGCAAACCTAAATAATCAAATTTAATTTTTAAATTATACTTACCAAAATGTAATAGCACTAAAACTTTTATAAATAGCTGCTTTCAAGTTATTTTATATGGATTAATAAAATTTCAATATTTTATTTTATTTATTTATTATTTTTTTTATGTAGATGTACCTTGCATATTTTATAATCTGGCAATCAAACCAGCCAGGAAACAGAAAATATTGTTTAAGAGCACAGTCAAAGAGGGGCTCATTCCTCCCTGTTTAAATAAAAACAATTAAGTTATAGAAGTTATTAAAAATCTATTTTCTGTCTTAAATGCTTCCCTATTCATCTCTGACAAAAGAAAAAAATTGTAATATTAATGAAAGTTATAGGTAATATTCATGAAACTACTGAATCTGCAGATCAGTGACCTCAAACATCAATTCTACAGTTTTATTTTGAAATTATTTTATTTAGTATTTAAAATATTCAACTCACAATATCATTTCTTTCATATTTATAATATTAATTATTATAAATGATATATCAAGTAGTCTCTGGAAGATTAATTGTTAAAAATAGTGAGACAAAACTAAACACTAATATTCAAAAACTTTTTTTTTTAAATTACCTTTAAAATCCCCCACTGTTTCAATAATTTGATAGCTGTAATTGTCTGATATTTAGTATTTTAAACTATCCATCTAAAATAATTAAAACATCGATCTTCTGATAATTACAATAATTGATACAAACAGTAAATGATTATCACAAATATTTTATTAATTACTGGTATCCTAATTGTTAAATTTATTTAAAAATAACTATTTTGTTTCCTTAGTATGTATTCATTAAACTCTGGTTCTAAATACAGTCATAAAGACAATTATATTTATTACTTTTTATGGGGTGTCCATTACTGGGCCAGAGGGTGTCCACTACTGGGCTTTTGATATATTTCTGTTATTTAAAATTAAATTTCTATTCATATGGGGAAATGAGGTTATAAGAATGGTTAAATATTGTTGATAGATTAATATAATATTGAAAAAACTGGAATATAATAATTATAACTATTAATAAAAAAATAAATTTTTAAAGAAATTCCTTAAGGGTGTCCATTACTGGCACATCTGCCCTATATATATATATATATATATATATATATATATAACACTGATGCTCGGCTAACCAAAAAGTACCAAAATATTTAGTAGCTACAGTCTAGTTCAAGGGTGGCGAACCTTTCTGTTGACACGCGCCAAATTTGAACAAAAAATATTTTACATGACCATGACGGTCCAACAAAAAACACAAAAAAAATTTAGTAGGTAGAAAAATAATGGTCTAAAATTTTCTATTAAGATTTAAAAAAGATGAACATACTTGTAGATATTACACTATAATAATTATGGCAATAAATATATTTCAGAAAAAAGAAGTAATGCGATGTAATTTGATTTCTGTTGTCACATCTTAATATCAGGTTAATTTTAATGCAAACTGAACCAGATTTATCTGACAAGTGCTTTTTTTTTTTTAGTTTGATATTATTCATTTGTGAAAACAGTGAGTGATTCGAAAGCAAAGCATAGATAGGCAGAAAAACTGTTACACTAGCAAACTTCAGTTTCTTTGAATAGCTCTGAAATAAATTCAAAGTTGCCATAACTTTACCATCAGAAATTACTAATCTCTAATAGCCAATTCTTATAGAATAGTTTTCAAATATCGTCTTTGTTCGAATAAAAAATTGAGACTATAATTAATTAGATTGGAATATTATATGGCACAGTTAAAAACATTTGATCGAAATCAGAAAAGATCAATCGGGATTTTGTGTGATCCCACTTTGTTTTCATTTAGAGTCACAGCAATGCCGTGCCAAAAGTGGCACGCATACCATAGGTTCGCCGTCCTTGGTCTAGTTAAAGTCTTGAAATTATGAGGACCGAAAATTATTAAAATTTGGATCATAATTTTTTTCTTCAAAAATGTGAGAGAAAACAAGCAAAAAAGCAAATAAATTGTAACCTTCATTAGAAAACTAAATTGACATTTCCAAAAAATAAATAAAATTGCAATACATACATCATGTGCTAATATTGCATTCAACATCATATTTGACATCTAGTATTATGAAAATTAAATCATTGTTTGAGGACAGTTTTCTTTAATTGAAAGTGGTTTTGGGATAATATACAAGTACCTTTAATAGTACTAATGATATTACAGAAGATTGCCTCAAATCTGCACAGCTTGGGACCAATGCAGATTTTACAATTTTGCAGATTTCTGGTCATTGTTTTGTTTACTTTTTTAAAACAGTAGTTTGAATATAATAATGCAATCAAAATTATAAATATGCTTGCCATAGAGTAAAACATTAAAATAATTAAGTAAATTAATAAACTAAAATGATAAAAAGTAAGACATTTTAAAAAATGATTAAATTATTAAAGGTAAACATCAAGTAAATAATTAATAATGTATAACTAAATATGCATAATAAAAATGTGGTACATTTTCTGTGAATTTTTCAATGAAAACACCTATATAACCTCATAACAACACCTATAAATTCACCTAAAATCATAAAGTAAGGAAGTTTTATTTCAGTTTAAAACCAGTCTTAATAACTAAAAAAGATTGATTAAATACACAAATATATTTGGTAAAAAGCAGGGTTGGCACGGTTTAAACCAAGTGGTTTTAACCATGGTTTAAACCACGGTTTAAACCAATTGGTTTTTTTGTCAAAAAAACCATTTGGTTTTTTTATAAAAAAATCTATTATAATATTATTTTTTTTGTAATTTAATTGTTTTAAATTATAGATAGAAGTAATTTCTACTTTTAACACTTCATCTCAACAGTCAACATGAGACATAATGAGCCTAGGTCATGTTTCTATGCATGTAGAATGAAAATTAGCATGTGCTTTTGAACAGATATGATACCCTATAGATTTTTCTTAAAACATGCGAAATTGAAAAAGGTAAAATAGATAAATAATATTCAATATTTAGCATAAAATATTTTCCTTTAAAAAATGCAGATTATTTACAGCAGTTAATAACAAAATACAATGATCTTTAAGATTTTGGTTAAGTTGTAAAAGAAAATTTTCTGGATTGGGATTGGGGAAGATTATCCTTAAAGAATTTAAAAGTAACTTAAGATATCAAATTGAATAACACAGCTTGCAAAAATTGAGTGCTAGTTATAGCACTTCAATATTACCAATCAATCTTTTCTGTTAGTTGCTGAATCTAATGGCCAAAAATGTTGACTTGGACACTTAGAGTTATCACTCTGAAAACAAAATAACCGTCTGAAGTATTTGGATATTAAAAAAGTAATAATAATAACAACCACAGAATAATATAATATATTCATGAAACTGCATCAAATGTTTATTGTTTATTATATTATTAATCAAAGGATTCTTCATACGATTTTCAACGTATCAATGTTTCACTGTGTAGAGCAGTTTACTTTGAACATAAGACATAGCTGTTACTAATAATGTTTAAATTAGAAATGATTTAAATTTTCTATATAATTGACTGTAATTATTTCATTTAAATATTTTCAAAAGTTATATTACTTATATAATATCCAAAAATGTTTATTTTATCAACAGATATGCATCTGTATGCAATAGGAAATTATATTTAAAAAAACCCGGTTTAAACCAAAAAAACCTGGTTTAAACCAAATAAACCGGTTTTTTTGGTTTTTTACAAAAAAACCTGGTTTTTTTCCAACCCTGGTAAAAAGACTGTGATTACCAGTGATATCAGCAATATCGTCATTTTTTTCAAAAATAAATTTATACTTCTTTCTTGAAAACTACATGTTTTAGTCATATTAATGAGAATTATATATTAAAATACAAATTGAATGATATAAAACTAACAAATTTTGTAATTTTGCCACTACATCTGAATTGAAAGTTTCATTGTTTATATCTGTGATAATGTGCAGATTTTAGGGTTGCAGATTTAAGGGAGTCTACTGTACTTTAAAAAATGTCACATTTGCATAGAGACAAATTACTATGATGTTTGATCACCACTAATTTTGTATGGAAATTTTTTCCTTATTTAATTGTAGATATCTGCAATTAAATTTAAATAATATGAAGACTTTCACAATTACTGGTAGCTAAAAATCATAGCAGCTATACATTTCTCAGTTGTATCGAATTTCTTTTTTATATTCATTTAAATCCCCCCCCCCTCCCCAACTTATTTAATTGAGAATAAAATCAGTACTATTCAACTAATGTACTTTTCTTTTTCACTTGCATTTAAATGGCACTTACTATGGTAAGATATTTTTCTTTTAAGGATGACTATACTTAATTATCAATGTCTAAATGCATAAAAAAAGGGAGAAAATTGAGTGCCTCAAATACTGCCTACTCATGGCAGCAGCTAATGTTCCTACCAACTTTTTATGTCCCCCCCCCCCATTGTTCATAAAAATTTTACACTTTGAAACCTCTGTTTGTTGTCAAATATGCAATAAATTATTTTACATTAAAAGAGCTAAACATTAATATTGAAAACTTTGATTTTCTTGCCAAATTACCCTCTTTTTCTCTGAATTATATTTTTATAAGTTTTGTTGAGAAACTTTATATAATAACTTTCTGAATTAATTTATTAACTGAGTTGAAGAGTTAAAGTGTTTCAAAATATAGCATTACTCTGCTCATGATTATACTTTTTCAATTAATTCATAAAATAGTAATTTTAGTATTTAAAAAAAAAAAAATCCAAATAAAAAGAAAAGCCAAATCTAACAAAGTGAGAAGGAAGTAATTGTTTTACTAAAGCACAGAAATTTTTGGCTGGCTACCATATTTTTCCCTGTTAGTAGAGCCCTGCTTACATATCTCAATAACTCCAACATATATAACAACACTGAAAATACTTTTTCTCATTGTGATATTATTAAAAAAATAAGGGGGGAGGGAAGGGGGTATAATTAACTAACAATATTTCTTTTATTTTTTTTAAACGACGGCTAATGAATAACAAGTCTTCATATGTTAAACAGTACTATTTTTATACAGACAGTTTCATAACACACCAACTTTTAATAAACTTAATACAATCTGATAAGAGTTTTATTACTATTAAATTGCGTCGCATCCTAATATGAGCATGGACATATGAATAATTCTAAGAACTGTAAGTATATTATACATGACAACAAAATACTACTACTAATAATTCACAATTTAAGCACAGTAAATAGGTATCCTTGTGATGAAATACTGGTTTCATCAGCTTTAAATTTATATATTAGCCTAGCCGTAAAAGATTAAAAACAAAACAAAACAGGGAGTGAATGACATAAAAAAAAAAAAAAAAGATCTCGGTTTAGTTTATTCGGATTTGAATAAAGCATTTTATTTGCAAACTTGCAACAAAACGAACTTAGCCTATATATTCTACATAAACATAAAATATTTTTCTGCCAAAAGAAAGATAAATCACACTAGCTATCAACCCTATCTTTTCTAAGTTGCCATAACCTACGAGGTAACTAACCTGGCAGAGTGCCAAAAGTCAATGGCGTTTGTCGTTAAAGTGGCAGACTCATCGCAGAGACAGAGATAGGTAAAAAAAAAAAGAAGAAGAAGCGTAGAATTAGCCGCGCATGCGTAACTGAGACAGTGTCGAATGTAACAGCGGAGTGTTGAAGCGAGAATTCTTTGAGTATTTACAAGTCTTAGCACTTTGTTTTTTATTCATTTTTCTGTTCGAATAATTATTCCCCGCATTTTAATCGTGGAGTTGTACCCTTTCTGCATCCTGTCAGTGTTTTTCGTGGTTGTTGCGTGGTCTCGCACTGTTCATTTCTTCTAATTTCGAACGTTTTAAAACCGCTAAGCCTACCATGTGCCCAGCTTTACAAGCATGGCCGTCGAATCAAGTTCACATCCGGCTGCATTAATTCCGAGATTCTTAAGCATGAAAAAACCTACTGTATTAAGGATATAACATTTTTATCGAAAACCTCAATGGAACCATCATCAGTTCTCAAATCGGACCTAGTAGCCTAAATCAACGATTTCTTAATTAAATATCAATCTCCAGAAACAGTAATATTAATCATTCTCTCATGCAACTTTATTACGGTGGATTCATAATTTAAAACTTGTAGTGAGGCGTAAATGTTTTTGAAGACAAGCATTTTCCTATACAATAATAAAGTAAAGATCCCTACCGCCACAATATTACTAACTGTGCTTGGCATTATTCTACCTGATTATTTAATATTGTGGTATCAATATCAAAGATTCACAGTGTTTATTAATAATGTTTTAATTTAAATAAAACATGATAATGCATAAAAATATGCGTTAAAAATTCTTCTATTGGATTATTGTATTTACAGGTAACTCCTTACTGGTTTTTTATTTTTCTATTTTAGAATGAACGTAATTATTTAATAGGTATATTAAAATAATATATTGCACTCTTAATATTAAAGTTTATCATGCTAATTTGTTTAAATTGCTGACGCTGTCTCTTCTTAAAAAATCTCTTGAGAATTAATAAAATCTTTTAAAATTTTACAATTGTATGTTTAGTGTGTCAATTTTACTTTTTTTTATAATTACCTATGTGTTGCTTAAATGATAATTTTTTTTTTATGATTGCAAATAAGTAGTATATACCTATATCTTGATTATTAGTGAGAATTTTCGCATTAGTAATTAAGTGTAAATAATGTGTATTAACAAATGATTATTTTTATACTTGTTTATTCCCGTTCAGTCACGCGTTTAATAAGAATTAAACTTTTTTCTATAACCATGCTTCGTGTGTTAAATTTTAAGTGAATTTTGTGTTTGAAGTTCATGTACTCCTTCAACTTTTCCATAAGATTTTAATCCTATATCGATTAATATATGTTTTTTATATGGCGATAATGGTCCTTGTTATCTCGCAGAATGTGAGTATTGGCCGGGGGCGGGGAGGAAGGATATATGTTGTCATGTGTTAAAATTAATTTTCTTTTATTATTATTATTATTATTATATAGTAAAGAACAGAATTTCTTTTACGAAACAGCATTTCTCTAAGTTTTTGTAGCCTTAAGACCTTTTTCATCCCCCTCCCCCTAAGCCAAATTTTGGGTAACTGCAAAGGAAAGTTTGTTTATAGTCTAACAGGAGGGGTGGGGGGGAGTGGTTGTCACTCAAAGTGTTAAAGGTACTTAGTTGAATTTTATGTAGCGGGCCAGTGATGATGACTGTTGACCAGTGAACTCTCATTCTTACTGGCCCTTGGGACCAGTACTCCTATCATTGAAATATTTTTTTTTTTTCATATTGATAAATTTAGAAATTCATATTGAGAAATGTTATCAATCTTTTTTTTCGCTTCATACAGTGGATACAAGAGCATGAAAAGAAATCACAAAAGCATAAGAATGAAAGTTTTTATGAATTTCAGAATAGTTTATAAGTTTCAATTTTCCAATGTGAAATAAATCTCTCCTATAGTATTCAACTGAACGACTATTTTTATTTATTTATTTTTAATTATCTTTATGAAAACTTGTTTAAAAATAGAAAATTATTTATGTATATTTACTGTGTTACATAACATATTTAACCTGGAAAGATTAACACCAGGCCTGACAGACCCAGAGTGCGTATGGTTTTTACAATTGTAACCATTATTTTTTGTTAAATAATCTTCTAATTATTTTATCGCAGAATTTGTAACAATTGTCTGCGACTAAATAAAGTGACGATTATTATTTGTATTTATTGGTGACAAAAACTATTCACACCCTGGGCATGCGCCCGTCCTCCTGGGTTAAATTTTAAAATGGAGCCATATTTAAAAGATGCTTTAAGCAAATAATAAAATCTGTGTAATTAATCCAATATGCGCTAAAAAAATATTTAAAAAATCAAGTTGAGTATCATACACAGAAATGAAAAAAAATATGAGAAAAAAAATTATATGGTTATAAGTAAGACCCATTCGCCCATGACAGGGGAAGATACTTTTCTAATTGTTTACCATCTGATTGGTGAGTTATGTAACTTCGCTGATATTTAAGATTCTGTGAAAGAATGTGCTTTGAAGATTATTCTTTTGATTATGTTTGCTCCGTGTACGTATATATTTTTTCATATTATTCAATTTTTTAATTTATGCCTAAATAAATTACCGTATATACTCACGTATAAGTCGAGAAATTTCTGACAATTTTCGGTAAGCAAATTTGGGGGGTCGACTTATACGCGAGTCAGTTAAAAAAGCAAAAACATAAACATCGAATACTGCAAAATTATGTTCTTTTTATGTGTAAGAATAAAAAATAAAGTACTATATAAAATATATAAATGATAATAATTTATCATTTAAATAAATTCAATGATTTGTTTTTATTTACTTACTACCTTCTCATTGGCAAGTGAAATCTATGGTTTGATTTTGTGCAAAATTGAAGTAAAAAGTTAGGGGGTCGACTTATACGCGCGTTTTTGATTTTTTACAGAATTTGCATTCGAAAGTTAGGGGGTCGACTTATACGCGAGTATATACGGTATTTTTATTACGATGTTTATAGGGGAAAATATTTTTAGAAGTTTCTTTTCACCTCAAAGATTTTTTTTTTAATCTGAATGTAAAAAAAAAAAAAAAAAAAATCATGAAAATTAAGAATAAAAAGAAACTAATTTTCAAAAAAAAAAAAAATGAAATAGGATTTTAAGTCTATTTTTTATGTTTGTGTTTGATAATGTAGCATCTCAACGCAAGTTATCTTTGTTGCATTTCAATTTTGTTTTTATATGATTAAAAAAAAAAAAAAAGTATAAATGCACATTGTAATGCTACAAATTAAATAGAGTAACTTATCAAGTAATTAATTGGTTGGTTTGCATGTATGGATATTTAGATTCATATGAATTAAACTTTAAAGTAACTTTGCGAATATTATTGATTAATGTCAACCGCTGGACCTAGAATTTATTTAGAGCATTATTCCTACACTGTAACAAAAAAACTTTTTATTTAATTAGAATGCGCCTATAAATGAATATAATAGCAAAACCTCTGAATAGCGGACGCTTCGGGAGCACGTAATTAATCCGCTATTTGCTGGTATCCGCTATATATAGAGTAGAATTAACTGGTTCTATGATTTTTTTCTTCATTGTTTTTCTTTTTACACTAGACTGCTTAAAAATGCTGTACAATATATACATAGACTGCTTAGCAAATTTTAATATATTTGGACATTTTCCCAAAATTCTTTCTTTTTCTTTTTTTTCTTTTTCTCATTTAAAAAAAGGGAGTTCATAACACCAGCCTGTTTTTTTTTTTTTTTTTTTTTTTTTTTTTTTTTGAGATATTATTATTTGTATGACAAATTTAAAATATTCAGAGAAAGCAAAACCTTTAATTTATCATTAATAGTATTATTTTTGAATTATTATATTTAAACGTTAAAATATTTCAAAGCACACTTCAAGGAAAGAAACTTGTACTTTCTACTAAGAAATGAACAGAATAGTACAAGATATTTACTTTATATCAATTTTAATTTGGTTTCTTTCTCAATGTAGTTAACAATATACCAATCATGTGGATAAGAAATGGCTTTAGTGACTGCCATTGCTTGTGTGATTACAAATTTCGTGGGGAGCAGAAATGAAAGATATTTATTATAAAGGATTTCTGTTTCCAGTTATATTTACTATATTATTTATCGTTTAAAAAGTGTCAAATAGACATGCTGTCCATCCAGAATCCTATAACTACTGTTCATCTCAGCCGCCGATGTGTGATTGTCAAATTTTTCAGTATTTCTTGGTAATGATAAATACATGGCTCGCAGTGTTCCTAAAATTTTCGCATTTTGCTACCAGTATTTAAAGTAAAACTTCTTCGTGTTACATTCCTTTAACATTTATAATAGAAATATACGATAAAGATTATCTTTTTAAAATAGTGGTAGCAAGGATGAAAATTTTAGGAACACTGCGAGCCCTGTAAATAGTATAATAATAAAAATGAAGGAAGAAAAAAAAAAGTAAGAGTTTCATACTCAATTTTGAAATAAAAATGCAAAAACTGCTTAAAATAATTCACTGGGAATATCTAATTTCAATGGGAAAAAATTGTACAACAAAGCAGGGATGGGATTCTTTCTGAAGAAATGAATCATTTTTTATAAATGGGAATAATTTGTTACCATAAAGCAGAGCTGATTGCAGCATGGGCAAACTGGGCTGTTTCTATGGGCCTTTAGCTTTACGGGCCCCCAAATTTGGTATGCAATATCCATAAATCTGACATTTTAAATTTGTTTTGATCTTATACTTATTTTAATAAATATTTTGTATTTTTAGAGCATGATTAGGTTAAAGAAAAAGATATATTTATCCAAATATGTATTGATAGCATCGAGTAGGCTTAATTTTTTTTTCTTTTTTTTTTTCTTTTTTTTTTTTTTTTCTTTTTTTTTTTTTTTTTTTGTAACAGTATATCAAAGCTGTGAGGACGGGCGCGAATGAATATTAGGTCTTTGAAAGTTCGCACTAAAAGTAATAAACATTTTGGATGCCGTAAGGCATATATGATATCACATAGATACATATTTAGGTGAAAATATATAGATATTAGTCTATTCTAAAACTACAAAATACTGATTACAATCATCATAAGGTCAAAAATGATTTGAAATATCAGCTTTATGAAAACTTCGTACCGAAGCATCCCAGTTTTACCACGCTGCAATCAGCTCTGCTTTAGGCTAATGTCAGACGGACGTCTTTTTACACGCTTTTATCCTTACGTATTATCCCTACACAATGCTAGCGGGATTGTGTAGGGATAATACGCAAGGGAAAAAGCGTGCAAAAAGACGTCCGTTTGACATTAGCCTTATGGTAACAGATTATTCCCATTTATAAAAATTGATTCAATGTGGTCAAATATGGCTGCGTATATGGCTTAGAATGAAAAGTGGTCAAAGATGGCTTCCCATTGTTGAAAAAAAAAGGCTCAAAGATGGCCGCAATTAAGACATTTGAAATGTCTGAAATTCAGACACAAGAAGTGTCTAAAAATTTTAAGACGTTTTAAAACGTCTGAAAATCGAACACTCCTGTTTCAGACACTTAAGTGTCTGAAATTCAGACGCAAGAAGTGTCTTAAAATTTTCAGACATTTTAAAACGTCTGAAAATTGAACACTACGTTTCAGACACTTAAGTGACTGAATTTCAGACATTTCAGTTTACAGTGTAATGCCGAACGTAATATCAGCGTTAGTCACGATGGTGTATAGCACGTATAAAAATCATTTTCAACTGAAAAATCTGCTAGATATTTTACATTTAGTATGTTTTCTTAGATTGCCCACCAGCTACAACAAAAAACATTTTCGTATTAGCCCCATGTCAGCCGTAAATCACGAAACATTTCACTGTTTATAGTAGGCATCCCTTAGATATTCCGATTACTTCAATGTTCAAGCACGTATTTCGTTTATATATATGTTAAATTAGTGTTTTATTTATTTATTGATTGATTGATTAATTTGTGAAGTTTAAATTTCGAAACAAACAAATATTGAATTAACATTATTATTATTACGGCTTTTCTCAATTGCTCTACTCAACAAGCGCAAAACGTTTTGACACATTTACAAATTCATTTTTTAACGGAAAGATATAAAATTGGAAAGCCTGACCATGGAAGAGATTTGAAATTGAACTGTGTTTTGCATTTTTTGATCAATAAGTTACCTATTGAGTTATAAGCGATTTTGATCACGTGACAAACACGTTTTTCATCCTATCTTGAGTGGTTTTTCTCCTTTCGCGAGGAAATTCGGTTCAAAACGCCCACTTTGACACTATTTTCTGAAAGATCTCTTCCTTTAAAAAAAAAACGGAAAAAACAGCTTGATTACATAGTTTCCGAACAACAACAACTGCTAGTTTTATGCATTTCCAAACAAAAATAAATTAAAACTCATGTTATAAAGTTGCCCTTTTGGATTTGAGAACAGCCTTGTGTACAAATAGGCTAATATCCCCTATTTAGGTTGCATGCAGATTTAAAAGTATTGGATGAGTGCAAAAGTTCTACCGTTTTTTAGTGAAAACAGAAAGACGAAGAACACAAAAAGTTAAGCGCCTATGAATTCATGCAAGCACCATCATTATGTATGGCCTCTTACTATTTGTCTGGCAGTAAGTGAATCCCATGCCGATAAAACCCCTCTGTTTTAGAATCAAAATACTGTTGTAACGCCGTTTTTACACTCCCCACATCATTGAAGGTTTGGCGAACGAAGGCGTTGTGTAACGATAAAAAAAGGAGATGAATCGAAGGTGCAAGGTCGGGGCTATATGACGGTGGATGTAAAACTTTCCAACCAAGGTCCTGTAATTTTTGCCGAATCCTTAAAGCAACATGAGGCCAGGCTTTATCGTGATGAAAGAGAACCCCTCTGCGATTGATGAGTGCTGGCCACTTAGACGTAAGTTTTGCTCACGGTCAGTCCAATTGTTGGCAACAGAGATGTGCATTGATTGTTTGATTCGGTGGGGGGACCTCCTAGTTGGTTATTCTCTTGGCATCCCAGCATAGACTGAGCAAAACATTTTCGGTATCAAGTCCTGCTGTTTAGCTCGATGGATTACCCTTTGCAGTATTAGCACACGATCCTTCGACGCTTCACATTACGGTACAGTATCCATTCTTCTCACCAGTTACAAATCGGTTCAAAAATTGATCCCTACTGTTACAGGAAAGCAAAGAAACACAATGGCTGATCCTCTCCTCTCGATACCTTTCTGTAAGCTGGTGTCGTATTCACTGATAGAGCTTGGTGATGAAGCCAACCGCATGCATCCGTCTTTCGACTGTTGTTCTGTGTACCGAGACAGTTTCCGCTAATTTTTCGACTGTTAGATGTGGGGAATTTGTTATTGCTGCATCCAGATCCTCATCAGAAACCACTGATGGGCGTCCAGAACGGGCATGATCTTTACAGCTCCTGTCTCCGTCCCTGAATTTTCTAAACTAACGGCAGCCGGTGCAATCGCCCACTGCATCCTCCCCATACACCTGAAAAATTCTGCAGCAAGCTGCGGCTGCTGTAACGGCTTTATCATACTCGTATAGTAAACAATGTCTGTTGTGATCTTTCTTGCTTGCCATGTTGTTTCCTGTTGGACATGAGTTCTTCTGACAAACGTTATGCCTGTACATACTCTACTGCTGAACGAGTTATTGGTCACTTTCCGGCCCTCGAAAAGTCAATTGTAACGTCCAAACTCCACTTGAAATTTACATATCTTCAAAACGGGTAGAACTTTTGCACTCACCCAATATTTAGGCTTGAAAATTATTAAAAGATAAAAAAACAGTAAATTGAGATACAGTTTTCAAACAAATTGTAATTGTAAATACAATTTCTTTTTCGATTCGACGGTGTAAAAAAAGGACATTGTGCGACTGCTAAAAGTTAAAAATATTAATTTAAAAAATTATTAAGTTAGTCATTACCACCGTCAATATCACCGTCTCTGCCACGTTCGCGTTACTCACGGACATGCTTTTGCTTTATGATATAGATTTAGATTTTTTAGACGATATCAATAAAGTAATTCTTCATCTGTTTTGGAAACACTATATCGGATTATTTTAATTGATAATCCTATTTATAAGCGATTATCGATTTTCATTATCGGTTACATCGGAGAATGTTCAGACAAGCAACGGAAATTATTATCCAGATATTTTAAATAAAAACATATAAAGTAATATTGATTATACCGTAATCATATCCTTTTTTCTTTTCGTCGATTATTTTTCTCGTGAGTTAACAGGGTTTTTGTTTCAAATAATCAAGATTTATGAAGCAGACTAAATGGTTGCATCAAGTGTACGTTAGAAACATCTCTTTTCAAGACTTTTATTTACATTATTAAATTTATGAATATTAATCAATATTTTCAAAAATTGCATAAGTCGCAGATACAAAAATTTTCAGGAATCAATTAAAACCATGCTAAATACACTGTTTTAAAACTTATTTATGATCATTATCTATCCTAAAATTTTAAATTTGTAGGTCAGTTATCAGACTTAAAAAATATTTTATAAGAATTAAAAAAAAAAATCTTTTGGATTTATGTTGATTTTTTTTATAAATGGGGTTTAATGTCTTGCAAATGGTACGTAAAAGTCATGAAATTTATTTTTATTTGACATTTGACAAAGTAGTCATAAATCATTAAAATCTGCATCTTAAGGTTGTCATTAAGTGCATATGTACCAAGTATTGCGGATTTAATCTATTTCTGAATAGTAAGATTAGGCTTATTAATTTTCAGCAGGTTTATTTTATACGATTAAATAAGGCTAATATTACTATTTGGATATAATAATTTTCAAAACCCTTACTTTTTGACACCTTCTGCATTAAAGTGCATAGAAATATGTACCGTATTATTCGATCCCTTTTTCCAGTTGCTTTGTTCTTGGCTGATGGAATATATCTTAGTATTTTTATCGATTAATGTTGTTTTGTTTTTGAAATAAACCACAATTTTTATGTGTCTTTTGAGCGACAATGGATAAATGGATGGAATGACAATGGATAATATATAAATATACATGGAATCCAAATATCAAGAAACACGTTTGTAACGAAAAGGAGCATTTACACTACAATTTGACATGTATTTTTTGGAATGATCGATTTCATTCCTTGCGAGGAAATACTCTTTTTAATCCTTTTAGGTTAGGGTTTTTTTTTTTTTTTTTTTTTTGGAAAAAATTGCTTTTACGTTAATAAAATTAAAAGTATCTATTCAAATCATAAAAGTTAATGTTTACTGGAATTTAACGAATATGTCGCTTACGGAAAGCTAGTAATCTTGCGTATGAGAGATAATTTATACGCATATATATATGAGAATATATATAATATATTCTCATATATTTATATATATGAGAAATAATTTATACGCGGGCTGTTCAATAAAGAATGATTGTTTTATTGATATACGAGGGTAGGCCAGTAAGTAGGTCACAAACTGATATGAGAGATCGGAAATTAGTAGTAAATTGTTTATAAATATTCCAATAGGTGACAGCATAATCCAACTATACGATGTTACTTTTGAATTTATGACACAACAGTTGTACAAGATGAGCAGGGTCGTTCAAAAGTTGTTGACGAAGAGCGAAGTGGTAATTCAGTTGAGATTGTTGAAGAAGGGGTTGAGGAGTCTTGAGTTGAAGAATCAGTGCGAAAGGTTGAGTAAATGGTTAGAGCTGACATTAGAACAAAAATAGACAGCATAGCAACCATTTCTTCAACCTTCCGCACTGATTCTTGTGTTGCAGTCTCAACTGGACGACCACTTCGCTCTTCGTCAATAACTTTTGAACGATAGTAGGAGAGCTCTTGAACATTTTTGAGTAGGTATTTGAGGCACCCTGAAAATTTGTGCAACACTTCTTTTGTAATGCCTGAATGCAAAATCGAATGTCTGGCTGAAGGATCGTTGCCCAAAAACTGTGCCAGACAAAAAATGGCACTTGATACGTGTCTGGCAAAGTGTTTGTGCCGACTAAAGTGTCTGTCATTTTCAAAATATTTTTTTCTAAGCATAAATATTATTCTGTCTCAATCTCAGCGTGCCTCAAATACCTTTTTGGGGTAGTCAAAAAATGGCACTTGACACGTGTCTGGCACAGTTTTTGGGACGACTAAAGTGTCTGTCGTTTTCAAAATATTTTTTTCTAAGTATAAATATTATTCTGTCTCAATCTCAGCGTGCCTCAAATACCTTTTTTGGGTAGTCAAAAAAAATGGCACTTGACACGTGTCTGGCACAGTTTTTGGGCCACGATCCTTCAGCCAGACATTCGATTTTGTATTCAGCCATTACAAAAGAAGTGTTGCACAAATTTTCAGGGTGCCTCAAATACCTTCCCTAAAATGTTTAACAGTTCTTGGACTACGACTCTGCTCTTCTTGTACAACTACTGTCTCATAAATTCGAAATTAACATCTTATAGTTGGATTCTGCTGCCATCTATTGACATATTTGGAAACAATTTATTACTAATTTCCGACCTCTCATATCAGTTTGGGACCTACTTACTGACTTACTCTCGTACTTTATTGCACACAAATTTACTTTTATGTTCCATTGTTAGCTTAATGTGTAATGAATACGTGGTATTTCTCTTGTTTATTTATTTCCAGTAGTACGTCAGTGGCAGTCGTGAAGGTTCAGATACTTTTAGTTTCGTCTTTTTTCTTTAGTCTTCGTTTTTTTTTTTTTGTTGTTTGTTTATAGAGGAAAATTACAATGAAGAGCACATGAAGTTTTGCAAGATTAAGATGTTTATATTTATGAACAAATCTGGACAAAAATTGCCAGTTGTATGTAGATATCTCAGGACAAAATTATTTAAAATATATTACTTGACTGCAAATTTCGAGTGGTTACAAAATTGGTCCAGACAAATTCTCCAAATTCAGATTTGATACAATGCAAAACATAATGTAGGCATTTTCTCATGATATCTTATGATTCCCATTCTTTACATAAGGTTTCTCTGTGCAGAGATAAACATAAATATACACCATAATATACAACACAGCAATTTTCAGTAAAGCTGTCGAATGTCTGTCCCGTATCTTAAATTTGGAAAAAGAAATTTTAGGATTTGTTATAATAATACAACAATAGTTTTATCTCTTTAGCTTCCATACTGTTAAGAAAGTATCATTAAAATTATCAAGAAGATCGTAAAATCCTGCATCAATCAGATTACGAAACATTTTTCAACGCATTCGGACTGCTATAATAAAACTTCATAGCTTAATAACGTGAAAAACGATGTCTAAGTAATAATTTATAAAACATATAACACGTTTCAAAACACAATTTCAAACAAAGTCGAAAAATTAGCTGAAAATTTTGTACATACCTGTATATGAAATATAGATTTACCATATAATTTACAATATGCTAAAATTTAGAACAGTTGGTGAACGCATAGCACAGTTGAAAATTCCTCGTCAGCAATTTCCGTTAATAAACGAAAATGTACTCCAGAGGTTCTGTGTAGCCCTGCATATGATTTATAGAATTTATACACACTAAGTAGTATGCAATTTTTATAATTTAAAAAAGTGTTCCACAACTGAAAACGCACTTTCATCAATTATTGTTCATACAGAGAAAAATATAACTGATTTGTTTTGTGTGCCCCTGTATATGAAAGATGAATGGCGCATCATATTCAATAGTAAGCATCTTATAGAGCATCTTGGAGATATATATCAATTTAAATACATTTGAAATAGTGTAACATGAACAAAATACATCACAAACAATTTTTCTTCATAGACCGTAATGTAACATAATTCTTTTTAGTGTCCCTGTAAATTATCTATCATTGCTATTCATACAATATTCTATAGCAGTCATTTTATAGTGCACTTCATAGATATGTATATAAATTTCAAAGTGTTTGAAATTATAAAACATCATTAAAAACCACTGCAAACGATTTGTCCCTAGGCCGTAATGTCATGAAATATTTTTGAATGTCCCTGTAACGAAATTGTGACTGCTACACGCTACATTTTGCAAAATACCTAAGATTCAATAGCGAATATCAATAACATTTTTCAATTTCGTGGCGATGCGGCTATATTGACGCCAAAAATAATTTTGGCCAGCAAGATTCGCTAAATCACCCACCGTACATCGTTTTCGTAGGCGATACTGAAAGCATCTGAACTTTAAAGGCTGCCACTGACGTACTACTGTAAATAAATCAACAAACAAATTACCACGTATTCATTATACATTAAGCTAACAATAGAACATAAAAGTAAATTCGTGTGCAATAAAGTATACTAATGAAAAATTTATTATAATTCTCTATTGAAAGCCCTATTATGTAAGTCTAAGGGAAAAATTCTGAAGACATTTGTAAAATGTCGTATTACAACAGATTTGAATAGACATAATAGCTTTCTGCTATCAATATTTATCCTTTATTAAAAATTATTCGTTTGGAAAATCAGCACCTACTGTAAAAGCACTTATTTTAGCGAGCCGTAATTTTCGCGAAAATGAAGATATCGGTGATTTCGTAAGCTGAAAATTTCGCGAATTTTATATGAACAGAACGGAAAGTTGAAAAATTCCGAAACTGCCTAAATAGAACCCCTTTTGCATAAGGCATTTTCAGAAATTTCTTTTTGTCCGAAAAGTCCCCTCCCCTCCAACTATCCCCTTCGCTCTAAAAACAACACGCGGTAGTATTGTAAGTGAATAAGCTGCGTTCTATTAGTTGTATTATTGTTTTTATTCAAGAAATAGTTGTATAGTATGCAAGAAATAGTTGTAAGTATTCAAAAAAAATTTTTACTTATTTCTTATTTAAGTAACTGTAATCATTAAATTTTGGATAAGTGAAAAATTTCTGATTTTTTATTATTATTTGAGGCGAAAAGAAAAAAATATTTCGCGATTACGGCGGGCTCGCGAAAATCGCGAAAATTAAAGCCTCGCGAAAATAAGTGCTTTTACAGTATTTTAAATTTAAAGAATAAAACATGTTTGAAATTAAAAAAAACAGCCAACTGTATGGAGAGAACTAAGCAAACTTTTATAATTATTTCTTTTTTTACTGCATGTAGAAACATAAATGAAGTCATAATAATAAACGTAATAACAAAAATAACTGTTAAGGAAAAATAATATTCGATAAAAGGCATGTTCCTAATAATAGAACTCCAGACCCTAACGGGTTAAAATATCATAACTGATCATTTCTTAAATTGTATAATTCCCTGTTACAAACTAGTTCTAATTTAACTTTTTAACATTAATTTGAAGTGAGAAGTGCTTCTGCTTAAATGCAAACTATTCTTAAAATTTGACCTGAAATTTTAGAAATTTGAAGTTTACGGAATTAGTTCTAAATCTTTAGCAATTAAAAGACTCGGGAAGAAGACTTGAAGTTTTATAATCATTTAATACTGCACGTAATCATAATAAAGACAACTTCGTTCAAAGGGAAAAACTATTATAAGTTTTATGGAGAAAATAACGTATATTATGTTTGTAGAAGATATTAAAATAATTTTACGTCTACTGCGAAATTATTACATCAATTTATTTTAAACATAGTTAAATCTTATCTATTATATTAAAATATGGCTATACGTTTATATTTAAAATATACTCCTCTATTAAAAACGATAATTACAGATTAAAAAGACAACTAAATATTCGTAAAGACACAAGGATGTCATAATAATTATCGAGATTTCGAAATATTAATTTCGAAAATATTAATGTTTTTTAATTTTAATAAATGATCTGTAATGCTTACAATTAAATCACTCCATTATTGTTGACAAAAGGGAAGAAAATATGATATAATTGGAATATAATTTTATATATTTATTAACGCCATTATTTCATTAAAATTGAAAAGAACAATATTGTCAATTTAAATAGGTTATGAAAAAAAAAAACATCTTCATTAAGTTACATTTTTGAAGTATTTTGAAGAAATAAAATCATATTTTCACATTTAATGAAATTTATATTATAAACCTTTTTTAAATATTCAATAAAATTATATTTCTTTTACCATAGAACAATATTATGAAATTTAAATGCAATACGTCGAGTTACTACGCCGCCGATACTTTACTTCACCCTCTGAAGAAAAAAAAAATCCGATTAAATACGGAAATAGTACTAGCGTTTCAAGTGCCAGTACAATTTCGGTATTTTAACGGATTTTTTTTTTTTTTTAACAGTGCGGTTTTTGTTCTCTTTATCAGAGGTGTTTCGTAATACACAGGCGAATAAAAGATATTTTAATCAAAATTTTTATTTCAGAACATTTAAAAAAACGTTACTTAGATAAACTGAATTCACCCCTTAATTGTCCTCTTCCTAAAAATACAATATTTGCAATTTAATTTTAATAGTTTCATCCCGTAATATTCAATAAACTTCGTTTAAAAAAATGCTATTTGTAAATTAAAATTGCACAAACTTTATTGACAGCCAGTTTCATTAGATAATGCACAATCCAATGGAATAAAAAAAAACCAAACTTTGAATTGGTTATTGAAATATTTATTTGAGAATTCTTTTGAAGTAATAAATTTTTATGTGATGGAATTAGTTATAAAATTAGTATTGGAATTTTCTACATTACTAGGGGGCTTTGTCTCTTACGAGTTACGCTCACCAACCCCCGTTCAGACACCGCAAAATCTAAAAACACGCTAATTTGACAGGCTTTAAAAAGATTTCGAAAAATTGAATTAAAAATAATAATAAAGATCTTCCTGTAAACGAGTTTCCATTCATTTTCCTTTGATTGGGGACTTTTAAGGCCGAATCAGCTACTGTTAAGATATTCAATGGCTGTTTTCGTCTTTGATTAAATAAAATCAATTAAAGATTTGAGCATAAGCTAATATAAAATGAATTAAGTAGCCAGAATCTTTGTCTCCCAGTATTTTTCAACAGCGCTATAAGAAAGTTGTTTTAAATAAGACATTTTAAATTTATCGTTTTAAATATGACGTAATTTTCCCCAAAGTTTTCTTTCTCTTTTTAATATTCACTTGAAAATACTTTTGTTGTTAGAAAGGAAATATTTTTATTTGTGCTGCCTTAGAATTGGCAACAATAGTTTCAAAGATCATCTAGATGTGTGAAATAAATGTCTCGTGTAAATATATTTTTTTTAAATTTAAACTGTTTGTCAGTATTATATTTGACCATTTTAAATATGACATAATTTACTTTATTTATGGCTTTTAACGCATATTAATGCATTTATTATTTTAATATTTTCTTTCTCTTTTAAAATTCGCGAGTAAATATAGTTTTTATGACGTAATTTTCAATATTTTCCTGTTTTAATATGTAATCCGTTAAGTCTAATTTCAAAGTTTTTTTCTGTTTGTAATAGTCACGTGTAACTAAGTTGTTAATTTAGAGGAAATATTATTCTTTGTGCTGTTTTTACAATCGGCAACAATTCAAAATAATAACATTTTCTAAAATATATAAAAAATGCCACCCGAAATGCTGAAAATTTGAATTTAAAATGGAAATAAACCTTCAAAAAATTAGTCAAATTTAAAAAAATAAATTCAGTCAGCACACTGGAAGCTTCTTATGTATATCCTTAGAAAAAATGATTAAATTCCTATATGTAGTTTTTGCTCCTATAAAACTTTTTTAATGAAACGATTTTGACCAACATTAAATATATCTTTAAATAATTATTTGATTTAAAAACTGTCTGTATCAGAGTGTTTATCAAACTTTACTCTTTAATACTACCATTTTTCGTATTTTCCTATGCAGTAGTTTACTTAATATTAACGAAGAAAGACACCCGACCCGGTTACAAAAAATTCATTTACTTCGGCGAAGACAGCGTTAGTTAGATTTTTTTTAGAATTTAGAATTTTTTTAGAATTTTTTAGAATTCCTGAATGTTTATGAAATCTCGAGAATTGTCGAAATTTTAAAACCATGTGTTATTGGCTTAAAAATCAAGAAGAATTTTCTGCGATTAAAGAAAAAAACGATTTAATATAAATATATGTGCTTCATTTCTTTTTAAAATAAGATTTATTCCTTTGATGAATCATTAAATTTTTCATCCACATTGGAAACACTCTATGATCATATTATGTATTTTAATGTATTGTTTAATCCTATCCCGATTTCAATACCAATTTTCAATATTTTAAGAAGAGTAAAAAACTAGTCAGACGTGGCAATACCAAAACTTTCTTCTATCTCATACATGTTAATGCTTCCTGAAAAATGCAGCATACAAGCTCCACCGGTTAGGTGATTTACGCCAAAATCTAATCAACAATAACTTATGTCAACTTCTAATTGAATTTGAAATTTGATGAAAATACGTGCGTTAGTTTTTGAGATAGAGCTATTGCGGAAATCGTGAAAAGTTCTGCATATCAGTGGCATTTGTTGGGTAATTTACACCAAAAACCTTATCAGTACCAATTTATATCACGGACTAGCTGAATCTAAAGTTTGATGAAAATTCATGCATTAGCTCTTGAGATACAGCTATTGCAGAAATCGTAAAAAATTCAGCATAGTAGCGCCACCTGTTAGGCGATTTCCACCAAAAACTAAACAACATTAATTTATATCAGAGACTAACTAAATCTGAAGTTTGATGAAAATTGGTGCAATATTTCTTGAGATAGAGCTATTGCGATAATCACGAATAATGCAGAATAGCAGCGCCACCTGCTGAGTGATTTACACCAAAAAGTTATCAGCTACGAAGTATATCAAGGACTATCTGAATCTGAAGTTTTCTGAAAATCCGTGCTTTAGTTCTTGAGATAAGGCCATTGTGAAAATCATGAATAATGCAATATAGCAGCGCCACCTGCAGAGCGATTTACACCAAAACGTAATCAGCACTAATTTATATAAGGGACTAACTGAATATAAAGTTTTATTAAGTTCCATTCATTAGTTCTTGAGATAGAGCACCCACAAAATTTGTGTCACACACAGATAGACAGACAAACTTACTCACAGATAGACATTTTGTAAAAACATGTTTTTCGGGATCTATGGCCCCTAAAACATGTAAATCCATCGAAAACCAGAATTCGAAAATTTTCACGAATCCAATACTTTCTTCTTGTAACGATAGAAGAAAGTAAAAATTATAAGCAAAATACTTAGTTATAAATCTTAAAGCAATAATTATTGGGTAACATTTATCATTTAAACAGTTCATCATAACTAAACATGTTTTTTTTTTTTTTTTTTTTTTTTAACTAAACATTTGATGATTTATGTATCGTGTGTGTCATAGTAATGTATTCCATCAAGTAAAAATTTCGAAATATTAAATTGGAAATTCCATTTTTAATTTAAAATTTAATGAAATTTATTGCCAACCAAGATCGTTAAATATGATTTAATTCATTAGGAAAAGAAATTTTCATTTTGTAGTTAAAACACTTATATAACTGTAAAGTTGTATAAATGTAGGATTAAGTAATATACATTAATAAAATAATTAAGTAATACATTGAAATCCTGAATATGATTAAATAATCTATTAAAATATATAATCTGATGATAGAATATATCCAAAATGGATGAAAAATTACTTTAATGATTTCATCAAAGTAAACCAATATTATACAGTGCGTGTCAATAGTTTAAGCACAATAACAATTTAAAAATAAACTTAAAGTATTCACTTTATTTCAATATCTGTCTTGTATATGTTAATAATAGCAGTTTTAACACCATATTCGATAAAATTAGCTTTTAAATTTTATTTCAAACCATGGAGTTTAAAAATAGAACAAAAATAACCCTGTCAAAAGTTTAAGCATAAAATCGTTTTTATGAAAATTTTACAAACTGATGTAAGCGGTTGCGCACGCAAACAATTTCGGGGTGTATAAGAAGCAGTCAGTTGTTGTTTTTTAATTAATACAAAATGCCTAAGTCGAAAGAATTTTCAGACGGGAAGGTGATAATTATTTGGAGTATGAGAGCAAAACATAAATCTGTTTCTGAAATTGCAAGTGCATTAAAAAGATCAAAATGAGGTATTCATCAAGTTTTGGCTCGTGGTAATGATTTCAAACGAAAATTCCGTTCAGGAAGGCCACGAGTGAATACTTTGCGTGAAGACTGCCGCATCAAAAACTTGACTTCAACTGGTAATTACTCTCTTTCGCAAATAAAACATACAGTTGGGGGACAAATATCGAAAAAAACTGTTCGTAGAAGAGATTTGGAATTGGAATACATCAAAAAACGTAAAATGGCTCGGTTACATGTCTGAAACGACACCATAAAGCAGCTAGATTACAGTGGGCCAAAGAGCATATGTCATTTGGTGATAAGTGGTAGAATGTCATATTCAGTGATGAAAAAAAGGAACCTCGATAGCTGTGATGGATTTAAGTACTATTGGCATGATCTTCGCAAAGAACCCAGAAATATATATAGCCGACAACATGGTGGTGGTTGTGTAATGGTATGGGGAGGGGCTATTTCTTTCAATGGTCAGACATCTCTAGCATTCATCAGTGGTCGTGAAAACTCTTAAAACTATCAAGGGACACTTGCCAACCATTTGCTTCCTGTTGCCGAGATTTTGGGGGGAGAAAAACGGTTATTTCAACATGATAATGCTTCGATCCATACCTCAAACTCAACTTCAACGTGGCTTAAGTCGAAAAAAATGTATGCTTTGAAATGACCGGCAATTAGCACTGATTTATACCCTATATAAAATATGTGGGGCATTCTCACTCATGTAGTTTATCCAAATGGAAAGCAGTATTCTTCAGTTAAAGATTTGAAAGATGCCATTGAGAACGCGTAGTTTAAAATTTAACCAGAAATAATACAGAACCTCATTTTATCGATGGGAAACCATATATTTAAAGTAATTCAGCAGAATGGATCCATAATCAAGTATTAATTTTTTTAATTCTTGTTCTACTAAAGACAAAAGAACTACTGTGCTTAAACTTTTGACACACTCATTTTTGTTCTTTTGATAAATTCTATTATTTGAGATAAATTTTAAAGCATAAATCTGTTAATTATCTTTTTAAAACTACAATTTGTAGGTCATGTGAAAAGGAAAGTAACTTTCAGTCAATAATAAAATTTTATTTTGAAATGTTATGTTCTGCTTAAACTTTTGACACGTACTGTATAAGCAATAATTTTTAATTAAAGTTTCTTACATGTTCAGTTAGACCTCTAATTAGTATTTTGGTTTCCGAAATTCTAAGTCTGACGAATTGCTTTTGAAATTGGAAGTCTCGGTTATTAGTCCTGAAGTTTCAAACTGATTAGATGATGCATGTCATCATGAAAGAGAACATCCTCTTACAGCAGGTAAATGATCTAGGACAAATTTCATTGAGGAAATATGTATAAATACAGGGTGTCGATAAATTAGTTGGACAATTTCGTAAGTTATGAACTTCCGAAATATTAAATGAAGTTAACTAGTTGAAAATCAGACTACTAGTACACTGTAAAAAAACCAATGTAGACGCCAGTACTATTTCCGTTTTTTTACGGAATATTTTCCCCAAAAATTACAGAAAAATTTCCGTTTTAATCAGAAAAATGAAAATTTTTCTGTAATTTATGGGGAAAATTTTCCGTAAAAATACGGAAATAGTACTGGCATCTAGATTGCCAGTAGAATCTCCGATTTTTAGTCCTTTTTTTTACAGTGTAATATTGCCGCAGTTTATTCATAGATGGCGTTAGATGTCATAACTGACGCTATCGTTTCGCAAGCGGTAATCATTCTTGTTCGGCACTACGATAATGGAGACGTACAACTGTGCCGAAAAAGCGAAATTCTGTCTTTGGTTACATTAAACAGAGTCACGAAAGGAAATCACATTGAACATTTGTGATAATGGTAAACTTGAACTATTTTTCTGTTTTACAACAATATATACTTTAATTTTTTGCCCAACTAATTTGTAGACACCCAGTATTATATACTTGTTTTCTAGACGAAATCATTAAAATAATATTTCGTTTTCGAAACACTATCGGACTATGTATTTCCTGTATGACAGAATACTATCCCTACTTGAATGTCGATTTTCATCCTTAAATATTTCGAAACAATTTCAGACGATCAAAGCAAGTTATAAGAAAAATATTTAGTTAAGAACGCTTAAGGTAATATTAGATAACTTCAATTTCATCATTTAAACTCATGTCATACATTTGCAGGTTGTTCTCTTGAAAGAAAAGCACGACACAGATTTTAACAACAACACAACAGTTTATTTATAACATTCAACAAGGATACAAGCAGTGGAACGAGTATATTTAAATATAACCGATCAGATAATAAGATCGATTTTACGAAGACTGGAGTTGGGGGGAGGGGAGGGGAAATTCCTTTCCTAGCAGACTTATTAAATTCAAATCACTTAACTCAAATCAAAATGGTTTCACTGTTCGTTCGGCAAGAACTTAAAAAAAGTAATTTTTACAGTTTATGTCACAACAAAATGAAACCCTGAGGATTCCAATAATTCTTTATTCGTAATACGAAGCTTAACTTCTTACTACGCTGGTAAAATTCACAGCCAGAGATTCTATACGAAGCTGCTAATGGCAACCTACGCTTGAACTCAACACGTGCAGAACATGAATACAAAACAAGTAATATAAAAATTTTGTTTTTAAAGTCAATTCCTATTTAGGTCATCAAAGAAAAATTTAATATAATCCCTTAAGCTAATATTAGTTTTTGTTGCATTAAAATATCTCAATTTGTTGATTTTATATAATCAAGTAGGTTCACAATGGAACTCTATGGAAATTTGGCGAAATATTAGAGATATCGCCAAGTTGACGACAAACTTGGTGGTATTTGGCGACAGAACAGGGTCCTCCTATGGTAGCCCCCTTATAGATATGAAGATGCATTATATGCTTCAATAACCAATGGCCTCCATTTTGTCTCCCATGCAAAACTAAAATTAATTAATTAAAATTTAATTAATATTTGAAAAAACTGTATTAACATCAATTGTCATCCAGTACAAGTTAAAAAAATTTTATTTCAACTTGATAGGATGAATAATGAGTATTTTATTAACTATTGAAAATTTGAACAAGATATATATATAAATAAATAAATAAACAAGTAATATTAAAATTTTGTTTTTAAAGTCAGTTCCTACTTAGGTCATGAAAGAAAAATGTAATATAATCCCTTAAGCTAATATTAGTTTTTGTTGCATTAAAATATCTCAATTTGTTGATTTTCTATAAGCAAATAGGTTTACAATGGAACTCTATGGGAATTTGGCGAAATATTAGAGATATCGCCAAGTTGGCGTCACTTTTGGCGACTCATTTTGGACGCCAAATTTGGCGATATATCGACAAGTTAGCGACAAACTTGGCGGTATTTGGCGACAGAACAGGGTCCTCCTTATGGTAACCCCTCTTACAGATATGAAGATGCATTATATGCTTCAATAACCAATGGCCGCTATTTTGTCTCCCATACAAAACTAAAATTAATTAACTAAAATTTAATTAATTAATTAATATTTGAAAAAACTGTATTAACATCAGTTGTCATCCAGTACAAGTTTAAAAAATTTATTTCAACTTGATAGGATGAATAATGAGTATTTTATTAACTATTCAAAATTTGAACAAGATATATAAATAAATAAATAAATAAATAAATATAGAAAGAGTGTGAATAAATAGTAGGAATTGCATAAATAAATATAGGGAGAGTGTGAACTAATAGTAGGAATTGAAAAAAATAAGGATACGTTCAAAATACAGAACTAAAGTATTAATAACTTTATTATTAAAGGCGAGATGCTTTCTAAATCCATCGATTCTATCTTCTACCGCATTATATATAGCAACTACACAACCACATTTACATAATTAACATGTCATTGCAAAAAATAACTCACTTGACCATTAGAGTAGCTTTATAAAAGAGTTGCTAGGCACTATGTTGTGAACTGTTCTGCCATACGCAAAGAACATTTGTGTTTCAAGTTATAATACTGACATTTACTAAGAAAATCCATTTTTAATTTAGAATGTATTGCAATTTATCACCAGCTAGCTTCGTTAAAAAAATGACTTAATTCCTCGGAACAAGAACAGAGTTTGTATGTGTTCTTATTTTTTAATACCACAAATTTGAAAACGAAATGTTTATCTCATTCAATTATGAAATTCTGCTTGTAAATAAGGCAAAGATTTCTCGTATAAAGTGGTATAAAAAAGTAAACATCCGTACGAATCGTGAAGAACTTTAAAATTTCTAATTTAGGCATTCATAAGGCAATTTTATTTAAGAGAAAACTTCTCATATATTGAAATTAATCTATTTGGTTGTTGAGTTTAGTGTTGTTGAGTTTAGTGTTTATACAATTTTAAGTCTGTTGAACTGTTTCCGAAATTTTACGAATTTGAAATCTTATTCATATTTATTACTGAAGTTTCAAAATTATTTCATGATGCATATCAGAATGAAGGAGAACATGTTCTTAAAATGGAAAATCCAAACAGCAAACTTTATTGAAAAAATTTGTATATTACTTTGTTCGTTTTCCAGATGAAACAATTAAAGCAATTCTTCATTTGTTTTGAAATATTATATCAAGTTGTTTTAGAAATGACTAGGGAATCCTTCCGTACTCCAATACTGATTTTCGTTATTCGATATCTTGCGAAATGTTCAGATGAATACAAGAAATATAAACAAAACATTTTATGTTTTATTTATTAAATAATATCCATTTGAAGATTGTAATTCTGCAATTTAAAATTTTCAAGTAAACGAGATTTGTATTTCAAGTTGATGATTTCATCAAGTAATGCTTTAACGTTTTGCTGTCAAGATACAATATTTAGCGCAAAATTTGATCCGATTATTACCGGACTACTTTCTCAGTAATGACACTACTATCTCGAAATAAAAGACAGAAACGTTATTATTAAAATGTTTATAACTACATCTTTTATTCTTCTTTATTAAAAAAAAAATATAGCTGAATTATTAGGTTACAAGACCTCCAACTCCTTCAATCGAAAACGCCCTAGATCAGGGACGGCTAACCTATGGCACGCGTGCCACTTTTGGCACGCGAAATAATAATTTTGGCATGGCATTGCTTGTAGCTCTAAATCAAAATAAAGTGAGATTGCACAAAATAGCGTCGAATCTTTTCTAAATTCGATTAAATCGAAAAATCGAAAAATTTTAAATTATATTCCAATCTAATTAATTATGGTCTCAAAATATTTTCAAACAATCACGATATTTGAAAACTATCGACAAGAATTGGTTATTAGACATTACTAAATTCTTATGATAAACTTATGGCAACTTTGAATGTATTTCAGAGCCATTCAAAGAAACTGGTGTTTGCCATTTAAACAGTTTTTCTTCCTATCTATGCTTTCAAGCCACTGTTTTCACGAATAATATCAAAACTCATACTGAAAGCACTTGTCAGATAAATCCGGCATTACGTTTACATTAAAATTAACTTGATATTAAGATGCAACAACAGAAATCAAATTACATAGCATTCATTTTTTTTAATGATTTCCAAAATATATTTGTTGCCATAATTATTATTGTGTAATACTTACATGTATGTTCCTCCTATTTTTTTTTTTTTTTTTTTTAATCTTAATAGGAAATTTTAAGCAATTTTAATCCATTACTTTCCCACCTACTAAATTTGCTTTTTAGTTGGCACGTCAGGGTCACGTAAAATATTTTTTCGTCAAATTTGGCACGCGACAACAAAAGGGTTCACCGACCCTGCCCTAGATAATCATTGACAATAAATGAAGAGACTTGAGTTGTTTCGTTATCTTTAAAGTTAAACTTAAACCTTTTTTGAGGAAAGATTAATGTCCCACATCGCAAAAGTAAATTGTTTTAATTTTCACGGATAAACCAAAAATTGAAACTGTTAAAATGGGCTAAGTGGTAAAAATCTGTCATTGAAACGGAGCCAGTTTTTAAAGAAAATGTTCATTTCCATGTATAAGTTTGAAGCCTTTTACTTATGACTGCCCGAATATCAGTCCTTTTTTTTTTTCAGAACTCTTAGTATAATGTAAAAATGAAAAAGATTTTTTTTTTTTTTCGACCACTCCTTATTTAATTTTTGGCAAAATCACTTCGCTACATTTTATAAAAATCCAAGCCTATAATAGAAATTACATTTTCTGTAAATGACCTAATTTAACCAGTTAAAATGCTTAATGCGTATTCAATTTATATTCTTGTAAATTACCATCGTCAAATAGAAATGTTTTCAAATATTAGCTTAATCTTCCGTGGTGAAGATGATGTTGCGCTTAGCATAACATTGCATGTGCATTTTTATCTTACATACCAAACATTTATTGAGAAGAGAGATAAAAATAACATAATTTTCACAGATTTAGGATTACACATGTGCTGACATTAAGGTACGTAAAGTTGAAATAATATGAAAATTCACATTGCAGTATAATTGCAATGTAATTTGATGCCTCTGTTCACCCGTAATTCATTATCATCTAATTATCAGAGATGACTCTCATGTCTAACATAGAATTTTTAAGGGATGAAACAACACATGTCTTATTTATCGTATTCTATAATAGATGCAGCGGCATAAGTAGCGGATTTTTATTTGTATTTGGTGATCCATCCACAGTTTTTTGTTCCATACGAATATGTTCGGTACGTTCATGAAATGTTCAATTCTAAATGGCGTTACTTACGCCTGATCCGATAAACATCTGATATCGAGAATGATTTAGCACTTTTTACATTTTTCGCTTTGAGACACTCTTTATTTATGCTTAATTTTAGTTGATATTTTAATAATAATGCAAAAATATATTAATTTTTAGCACCCAATTAAATTTACCCTAAAATGATTAAAAATGAAAACCAAAATGGTGGATATATGGTTTGGCAAGTCATTGGTAGTACCTCAGAAAAAAGTACAAAGAAAAAAAGTTAGAAATTGCACGTCAAACGTGGCAAATGAGGTGCGTTCGTACTATAACAAGTTTTATAAATATTTTTTGCACCGTATATTGTACTCAATATATATTTTAGTGCACTTCATAAGTGCATATCAGTTTCATTCTGTTCGAAAGGCTGTAACATCATTAAAATGCACTTGAAATAATTTTTCCCATTGGCCTTAATGTAGCGGCATGGAAACTTTTGACTGTCCCTGTAATTAAACTATACATCCGATTTTCACAAAATTTGAAATGACTCGACAAAATTTTGCAACAGTTATATATTTAAGATTTCAGACCATTCGCTTGGGTAGTTTTTGCTCTGTTATATGCGGACGGACGGACAGACAGACCGAACGACGACTATAAGTGCTATGTATTTATATAATTACGAACGCACCTAAAAAGTGGAGAAACAAAATAATCGTTTGTATAGCTTGACATTTATTCAAATTAAAAGCAAAAAATTACATGTTAAAAAAATAATAATTAAATTTTTTTTTTCAATGAGGGATAAACTTTATCTGAAAGTGTTTTTTCCTCTACTCTGCGCTTTAAAGATCGAAATTGTGGGGTATGTGGAAACAAACATGGGGGTGCTGAAAAACAGCTCCTAATGCAAAAATTCTATAAAATATTTCTTAAATGTTTACTTTTAAAAAATCTAAATCGAATTTTCAAAGAGTCTCTTCGAGAAATTCTCGGATACACCTAGGAGTATCTCCGTGTCTAATGGCGTAGTGCTGCTGACCTTATTCAACACACCGTGAAAGCGTACACACAAAGACTCACAAACTCTTTGTTTTATTAATATTATCATTGTCTCTTTCAATTACTGGAATTTAATACGTTTTTCATACGTAGTTATTAAATCTATTAGACTTTTATTGCCTCCCCAACATTATAGCAAGTCACTTGCATATCGCCTGGCTGTAAAGTTTCAACACAACTAGGAGGCCCTACTAGGCGCTACATTTTTCCATTGTCTCTCGAATTTTAAATTTAAGTAGGATATATATGAATTGATGATCAGAACTCTAAAATGTAAATATATATCAAAACTAACAATTTTTCTATGGGAAACCAGGGTCTTAATCAACTTATATAGTCAAAAATAAAAAGTATCTAAGATCCGAACCCGGATTTCGTTCCTAACTAACAGTAACGAAAATATTTTAGCAATATCTTTTAACGTACTTACTTTATTTTCTATGAAATTAACCCTTAAATGCCGGTTGTTGCCTTTCGGCAACATACCCAATTTAGGCTTATAAATACTATTAGAATAATATTGAAGCTACAATACCTAATGTTGCCAATAAAGTACATTCTAAAAATATTATTAAATCAATTTTCAACATGTAGATGGCAACACTTGTGCTGTTTATGAATAAACATATACTTATTTTTTCAATTGTTGATACACGTTCTTTTTGTTTTGTTTGGAAGCTTGCGAAATACCCTATTTTGTTCTGCAGTGAGCAAGTAAAATTTATTTCTTATCATATTTCTCAAAATTCTTGTGTGTTTAATATTATAGAATTTTATCAAGGAAAATTATTTTTTCAATTAAACACCAGTATTGCCGATTAGTAACAAACAGTGTTTTAGCCATAAATCATACTTAAAACAAAATATGATTTTTTAAAGTATTTTTCCAATGATTTATTTTAAAAAAGAAAGCCGAAAAACATTTTTTAAATGATTTTTGAAAACTCAGGCATTTAAGGGTTAAATAAAATCAAAATAAGTGCTAAAAATGATCATCATCCTTGTCCAAAAAGCACTGAGATAGAAGCTACAAAATTTCGAATGTAGCTGTCAATGCCTCTGGTGTCACTGACCGAATAACTGTGCAATTCTAGAAACTCCTTGAAGTCATGGCATTTCACATAAATCAAAGTATCCCCTTACAATTGTAACCATCAGTTACACCCTGTATATTTGAATTAGTCCTAAAATTAATATCCTTCTATATACATAAAAAAGTTTTGACTTGGAAATGGACCAATGAACATCTGCGTAGATATTCCGGGTAGATCCGCATCCAATTTGAATGCTTAAGCAGGGTCTTTCATCGTTAATATTAAAAAAAACAGTTGCATACAAAAACATGGAAATCGGTGGTATTATAGAGAAATGTTTCATAAACACTCTGATGCAGACAGTTTTCAAATCGAAGAATTATTTTAAGAGATATTTAATGCTAAAGTTGGACAAAATCGTTCCACTAAAAAAGTTTTATTGGAGCAAAAACTATACATAAGAATTTAATCATTTTTAGATCATTTTATACGTTATAAGTTCCCGGTGTGCAGATTGTATTTAATTTTCTTATTTGACTCGTTTTTTGAAGTTTTATTTCAATTTTAAATTCAAATTTTCAGCATTTCGAGAGGTATTTTTTACAAATTTTAGAAAATGTTATTAATTTAAACTGTTGCCAGTTGTATAAACAGCGCAAACAATAATGTTTACTTCAAATTAAAAATTTATTTACACGTGACTATTACAAACAGAAAAAAAGCTTTAAAATTAGAATTAAATGATTACATGTTAAAAGCAGGAAAATTACGTCATAAGAACCATAGGCACAAATGTCATATACATCATATACATATTGGCGCAATTTTTTTCCGACGCCAATTTGGCGAAAACATCAATAGCATAAACAACAACATCCGAGTTACCATATCAAGCAAAATAACGACACTTTAGCACCAGTTAAGTACCCGTTGCGTATATGAAATTGGCGTCAGAAAAAAATTGCGCCAATGACATCTGTGTCGAACCATATTTACACAAAATCTTAAAATAAGAGAAACAAAATCTTAAAATAAAAAAAATCATTATTATGCGTAATTTTGAAATTTGAGGAAATTACGTCATATTTAAAATGGCTAAAAATATAGCAAAACAATTTAAATTGAAAAATATATTTGCGCGAGATATTTTGAGATAATCTTTTCAACTATTATCGTGCATTTGAAGACAGCACAAATAATATTTTCTTCTAACAACAAAAGTATATTCACGTGAATATTAATAAGAGAAATAAAACTTTGGTGTAAATTACGTCAGATTTGAAACGATACATTTAACCCCCTCACTGACAAGCCCGTGTTAATACGTTCACTAACCTCCAGTTTTCACTGCAATACAAGCAATATTTAAAGTTATATAATTCTATTGATTTAATGTATTTTTAATACATTGAACGATGATTAATACTTCCAAGGATTACATTCCTATTCGTTATTAAGTTTTTTTATAAAATGTTCAAAAAATCGTTTTTTTTTTTAGCATTTAAAACAAAATGCAGAAAAAACAACATTACAATTTTGCCCTTTTCCAAGACAGTCGGAGGGTTAAAATGAATTATTTAAAAGAACTATCTTATAGCGCTGTTAAAAAATACCGGGAAACAATGACACTGTTTACTTAATTCATTTTACATTAGCTTATTTCAAATGTTTAACTAATTTTTTAAATAAATACGAAAACAGCCATTGTATCTCTTAACAGCAGCAGATTTGGCCTTAAAAATCCCCAATCCAAGGAAAACGAATGGAAACCCATTTACAGAGAAATCGCTACTGTTTTTTTTTTGTTTTTTTTTTGTTTTTTTTTTTTTTTGTTTTTTTTTTTTGTTTTTTTTTAAATCAATATTTTAAAAGCCGATCAAATTAGCGTGCTTTTTGGATTTTGATGTGCCTGAACGGGGGTTGGCGAGCGTAGCTCGTAGGGAGCAGAGCCCTCTAGTTGAGTATAAATAAAATTTGAAATACTAGTGCTATATTCACCTTCAGTTAAATAATTAAAATACATATAAAAGCACAAATAATTGTACAAAAATTACTTTCAGGTGCATGCATATAATATAAAGATATTTAAAATACAAATTAAAAATATCTCAAAATACATTAGAAAAACCCAGAATGTTTTCAACCATTACAAGACCGTCATCAGTAGGATTTAAATGTTGTTATTGTTTTCTTTGCGCTTATTCTAGAATTGTCCAGAAGAAAACATTATAATGTAAAGGTTGTACGTCAGGTGAGATGCCAGATAAAGTTATTCAAATTTTCAACAAAACGGGCTTTCAGCTATTATGCAGCAGATATCTCCATACTCCATGGATATCGTATGATAGTACTTCGTTACAAGCTGTATCTTTATTAGCAATTATTTCAATTGATTCTCTTATCAGAGATCTATTATCTTATATAAGAACATTTTCTATTATCTTATATAAGAGAAGGACAATTCTCGAATAAGCGCAAAGAAAATAATAACAACATTTAAATCCTACTGATGACGGCCTTGTAATGTTTGAAAACGTTCTGGGTTATTCTAAAGTATTTTAAGATATTTTTAATTTGTATTTTAAATATCTTTATATTATATATATGCACCTGAAAGTAATTTTTGTACAATTATTTGTGCTTTTATACGTATTTTAATTATTAATATTAAAGTTTTAGGGATTTGAACTTTTGGGAATAAATCTTGATGTTTCAAAGCCATTTACGAGTACTACTGAATTTAATCATGAAAGCATTTGAATCGCAGAAAAGAAAAATTTAATCCAAATTTCAAAGAGAAAATATGTATGCATCTCGGGTTTCCAGACGAAATCATGATAGAAATTTTTCATCCGTTTTTGAAATATTATGTTACCTTATGATAGAAACGACTGAATCTTTCCATATTCAAATATCGATTATCATTATTGAATATATCTGCATAGAATGCTCAGATGAGCAATGGAAATTATAAACAAGATACTTCGTTTAAAACATTTAAATTACTATTGATTATATAACCTTAATTTTTCATTTAGATGTTTAAAGTAAATAAGATTTATGTTTCAAGTTTAATGACTTCATTAACCCATTCCCTGTTGATGGCACGAAAACGCACCATTTTCTAAAGGATTTTTCTTTTGTGAAAGTTTCGATCAACAAAAATATTTTTGTTCAAAACAACTTTTTTTTTAACCATTTGGGAAAAATGGTTATTGTCCTCTGTCAGGGTAGGAAATCAAAAACATATCTGAAGCGTTTTATTGGTTGAATCCGCATTTTATTCGTTTTCTGATTGGTCTATACAGTAATCTGTATTTTCCATTTTTTTTTTCAACAGAGATGGATACTTCTGTTGCCACTATGACAAAAAAGTAATAAAAACTACAAAAAAAAATTAATAACTCATAAACAAATTGCGATACCGCTTTCAAACAAATTGTATTTAAAAGTACATTTTTTTCTCTACACGACGGTGTAAAAAGTAATATTGTGGGATATATAGAAGTTTAAGAATGAAATTTCATTTAAAATTGGTCCAGGAATATTAATATTTAATCCATGGCGTACGTAATGAATGACCAGCTCCGTAGAAGTTTAAAAATTTACAGTACCGAAAAATGTAATCCATGGCGTACGTAATGTAGGATCAACTCCGTGCGATTTTTTATCTCTTAAATTTTAGTCTTTGAAAAAAATCTTTTTCCAGATGGTCGTTGCAATTTGTTAAATTTTCATAATTTTTTTTTCTTGCTAACTGAACTTTACTGTTACCAGTCAAATTTGTTTATATAAAAAAAAAAAAAAAAATGTAAAAGTATAATTTTTTACTCTTTTAACACTCTTTCATTCAGCATCTCCAATCTGGAAAATATTTACTGAGATTTTAGAATAAAATAAATAAATAAAACAAAAAAGTAAAAAAAAAAAATATTGATTAAAAGTTACTCTTTTCGTAGCTGCAATGAACAGAAAACTACACATTTCTCATAAATATTTTCAGTTTTCTAATGCAGAGTTGTAAAGTATACGAATTTACCTTTGTAAAATATTTATTTTTGGAAGTCTCCACTGTAAAAAAAAAAAAAAAAAACGGACTAAAAAACGGAAATACTACTGGCAATCTAGACGCCAGTACTATTTCCGTTTTTTTACGGGAATTTTTACCCATAAATTACAGAAAAATTTCCGTTTTTAATCAGACAAACGGAAAATTTTCTGTAATTTATGGGTAAAAATTCCCGTAAAAAAACGGAAATAGTACTGGCGTCTAGATTGCCAGTAGTATTTCCGTTTTTTAGTCCGTTTTTTTTTTTACAGTGTCCAGCCTTTTTAATTTTACAAAATTTACGAAATTCATTTTCGCAATATCGATGCAAAACTGTTCAATTGATAAATATAACTTTGGCATGAAAAATTAACACAGTATCGCCGTCTGTTGAGCACTACGAGCACTTTATATTCACTGATGTGTTGGGAGGTAGCAGCAATAAATAAAATCTTTTTTGAAAGCCCGGCTGTATAAGTAACACTGATTTCTGTTTTTAATCTGCGGTTTTACGCTAGGAAGAAAGAAAGCATTAGCAGAGCATTCAAAGCTTTTTGTTTTCTTTATTTCCTTGTAGTCATTTCCTGTGAGATAAGAATTAGCCATTGAAACTAAGAACTGCCATAAGAGAATAAATTTAACTTAAAATGTCTGTCTTTTAGTGATATTATTACTTTAAATTTGGGGGAAAAGAAAGATGAGAATTTAGAATATATAATTTGTAATAAAAGACAACGTCATAAGTTTAAAAATATAACTCTCTAGAATTAGTGTTTTTTCTTCAAACAGATTCAAAACTAATTGAATTTCATGCATGATTTTGTTTAATACAATAAATAAAATCATAAAATACACTAATTTTAGTACTATAAAGAAATTATGATACTTACTTCAATCGCTGTTTGCAAGAGGCAAGGAAAATTCCTCGTTTTGAAATTTTAAAAACTGCCACAGTGAAGGAGAAAGACTTGCATCATTTTAGAAGGAAATCCCTTAATATATACGGCTAGCCATATTTAAAGAAAGAAATGTTTCATCATCAAAACATAACCCGCCAGACAAAAATTCCTTTTTTTTTTTTTTTTTTTTTTTTTTTTTTTTTCCTAGCTTTGATAGGACGAAGACGAATAACAATATTACTGATATAAATTAATACAAATTAACACTAAGCCCATTGCACACGCTTTGTAGAGTTTCCGGGTGTACTCTTCAAGTGTTGTCTACTTCTGTGTCTATCCCGCCTTTATATCAACGACAGCTTATAAGAGACATTTGGTGTCATGCACACACGTCAGATGTATGTATTCAATAAATAAATAAACTAAGTGAATGTGAATTAAAATCACAGAACTTCATATTCCGCAAAAAACGAATTAAAATATACGCGTACATAAAAGCAAACTGTCAGTTTGAATCACAACGTATACCAAGTTTGAACGAAAGACATCTAAAACGCATGCACAACTGAGAGTGCCCCCTGGTGGTTATTTCGTAGGAAGAACGGAAGAATCAAAATGTCTTAAATTAAGACACGTTTGAAGCAACGAATTGTCTTAAAATAAGACGTTTGCGGATATTTTAGACACTATTCTCAGTTCGTTTACACCATGATCACAGTAAGATACTTATGAATCTTAAATTAAGACATCTATAATGTTTTAATTTCCAGATTAAGACACTTAAGTGTCTAAAATTCTTTTTCAGTCGCATATGTGTCTATATTTAAGACACCTCTATTTGCAGTGTGGTATTTTTATGTTAGCCGGGCGCAGATGATGAATCGCCAAACATTTTTCCGTCGCATTTTTTCTTATTTAATTAATTTTATTTAAAAGATAATCCTTTCACTCATTTTATTTATAATACATATATCTTTAATTTAACACTGAATCATTTAAAATTCATGACTTTCATTTTTTTCTAAGAAAAAGAAAAAAAAAGAAAAATAGTAAATAATACCATAAACCATGGTATTTAATGTCGACATCTAAGCATTGGTTTAATTTATCACGCGAAAAATAAAAAATGTTAACTGGCGAGTTAAAAAATGCTGTTGGCGAGATTTTCGCCCGGCTAACATAAAAGAATCAAGAATTCTTTGCGATCGTGGGAAATTTTATGTAGTTATATTCGAAAACCTAATTTTGATAATCCGCTTTGCGCATGAAAAGCGAAGGGATAAGGCCGAAATTGTTTATGGCAGTCACATGACTTGGACTATTATAATATAGATGAAATAATATTTGGCGATTTATTACCTGCACTCGGCCAACATAAAAGTATCAAAATGGCCGCCTGGTATATAAAGACGAAGCGGTCAGCCCGGAACTGTTGATGACAGTCACATGACTTAGGCTATTATTATATAGATTATTTGATTACATCTGATTTTTTATATATATAATTCCTGCTGATGGAGTGTATTTTATACCGTTTTATAATTCTTAAACTGATAAAGCTAGGATTTTTTTTAATTTGCAGTTTTGTCAATTATATGACTGACTTATCATAAAATATTAGCATGAAGCAAAAATTTTTAATAAAAAGGTATTGTGGCAGGAAATGGATTAAAAAGACGAAAATAATCAGAACAAAAACAAACGAATAAAAACCAGAATACAGAAATGTGAAAGAAAAAATAATATTGGTTTTCCAGGCCATATCATTGGAGTAATTTTTCATCCGTTTTGCAAATACTAAATCAAATTACTTTAAGGATGACTGAATTCTATCAAATATCTACTCAAATATTGATTTCCATTTTCAAATACTGAATAGAATCTTTAGACGGACTAAAGAAATTACAGAAACACATTAAAAAAGAGTTTAAATATTGATTACATATCTCAATTTTATATATTTTCAAATACTTTTCATAAATAAATAAGATTTATGTTTCAAGCTTAATAAAATCATCAAATTCTGATTTTAATGCTGCGCAAATGTCACACATTGCATTCAAAATATGAAGGCACTTGCTGGCCACCAGCTTCTGTAAAAATCAAATAACTAAATTGATGAAGAAATTTTACTTGATTGTCAAGATATAATGAAAAGTTTTAAAAAGTTAGAAACTTCTTTTTTTTTTTTTTTTTTTTTTTTTTTTAGTTTGGGCAGCCTTGTAAAAACAAATGCTGAAATCTGAACTGAAACATGTATCTACAAGCTATATTAAACCGTTAATTATACCAATGGTACCCAGGTACACCACTTATGATAGCCATGGCGAATATTTTTTTTTGTTGCTATTTTTTCCACCGCTATTTCAATACGGTGATCTTCATAATAAATTTCTACCAAAAATATGTCATAAAAATTAGTGAATAGGTAAGATAATAGACAAAATAATTATTTATATTATATACATTACGAAATTTGAAATTTTTTCGCCGAGCTTAACATTATTTTATATAAATTTCCCGTTTAATAACATTCCATATATTATTCTGGCTTATTAAATTAAAACACTATTCTTAAACTAATCTATTAATCTCCATATGTAAAGGTATAAAATCTTAATCCATCTTATAATATTATTCCAAATCGCATAAATCTAAAAATGGCGCTAACTACTTATATTATGTTAATAAAATCCTTTTATTATTTAATTCTCTATTAAAATTCGCTATTATTTTCCGGTATATGAAATATCTCTAAATTCTTTATTTAATTGCTAGAATATCACAATTCATAATTTATCCCATCTAAGAAACCTATTTATTTAAAATCATTCTTGTATTAAAATATCAAGGTGTCTACTATAATATTTCAATGCTTTAAAACTTATTCCGTGTCAGTAAATTCATTTTTATTTTCTGTTAAAATTATCGTCTGACGGGAAAAATGTAATTTTAGCTGCAATCTCGATGGCGGGGATTAATTTGTGTTTACGCCTTGTGCATCTGATTTGAGGTTAGAGAAGATTCTAGAACAGTGTTTTCGCGCTACCGCGCTAGGAAGTTGATTTACTTCGATTTCATTCAACGGAACTAGTAAGAAATCCCTCTTAAAAGCGATAGGATTGGAAAAGAGGAATCAGTTGGCCTGTAGTGCAACAAAAGCCGATATAGTTTAAATACAGTCGCACAGCCACATACGGTATGTAGAAGCATGTAAAAAAATGTAGTGTAGAAAAACAGGGAAAATAGGCGTGGGAGGTCGGCGTCGAGATGAAATGTTTATTGAGGCTTCGAAAGTAGACGCGAAGTTCCTTTTTTCGTCAAAAACTCCGGTTAACGCTTTGGAATCAATAATTTTTTTTTTACCATCGATTACTTCGAGCATTTTCTCAAATGAGTATTCCTGCAGAATGTAAATAAAGTGTGGATAATATCACATTTATGCATTATTTATGTGTTTCGTCTATGTTCTTCTTCGCATGACAAACTGGCCGAAACCTGTGCGAATTAATTCGGAAACCCAGGTAAACAAATGATTTTCACCAACGTCTATTGTCATTACACAACATATATATTTGAAAAAA
Organism: Maratus speciosus; assembly: GCA_963932465.1. NCBI lineage: Eukaryota > Metazoa > Arthropoda > Arachnida > Araneae > Salticidae > Maratus > Maratus speciosus. The sequence goes on from OZ010788.1 coordinate 173,961,766, forward strand.
CAGGTGGAGATTTTGGTATTCTAAAGATTAAATCAACATTCAATGCCTTTGTAACTATATGGCACTAGATAAAGCATTTAATAAAAGTGTTAGTCCAGTGAGTCCGCACGATATTGATGTTTTTTAAATTATCTTTGATCAAGAAGAAAAAGCTTTCATAATGTAGAAGTATACCCTTAGTAACTATCAATGCAAAAACCCTTAACGGGTTAAAAGTTTGTGACGCAGCACTTTATCTTATGCTCTAAGAATTTTAAATATGGAACTTAAAAATAATGATATCAAATTTTGAGTGACGCTATGCTATTAATTATAATCTCTCTATATATTATTTATTTCATCTTTTTATTTTTTTATAATCACATGTGCAAAAATTATGTTCAATTTAAAAAAATGTATAAAAGTGTATTCATTGATGCTTTAACATTTACACCTCTCATAAATTCCAAGTATGAGTTTTAAAAGATATGATATCAAAATTTTAGTGACGCTTTGATGTGGCTTTAAACGATTTGTTTTAAAATTAAATTTAAATTATTTTTGTTTTGGCTAAGATATATTCACACATCTAAATAATAGTTTTAATTTTCCAATATGCTTTAAATATGTCACTTTCGCTGAATTTATATAATGCATTTAAATGTATTTATTTGAATAAATTGATTTATCCTTTGTCCAATGCTATTAAAATTTTAAAATAAGATTTGCGTAAATAATTTTTTTGCCTCATAGTATCCATTTGAATACATTTCCCTTAGTTTGGATACAATGACGCAAAAAAATTATTTACGCAAATCTTATTTTAAATTTTTAATAGCATTGGACAAAGAATAAATCAATTTATTCAAATAAATACATTTAAATGCATTATATAAATTCAGCGAAAGTGACATATTTAAAGCATATTGGAAAATTAAAACTATTATTTAGATGTGTGAATATATCTTAGCCAAAACAAAAATAATTTAAATTTAATTTTAAAACAAATCGTTTAAAGCCACATCAAAGCGTCACTAAAATTTTGATATCATATCTTTTAAAACTCATACTTGGAATTTATGAGAGGTGTAAATGTTAAAGCATCAATGAATAAACTTTTATACATTTTTTTAAATTGAACATAATTTTTGCACATGCGATTATAAAAAAATAAAAAGAAATAAATAATATATAGAGAGATTATAATTAATAGCATAGCGTCACTCAAAATTTGATATCATTATTTTTAAGTTCCATATTTAAAATTCTTAGAGCATAAGATAAAGTGCTGCGTCACAAACTTTTAACCCGTTAAGGGTTTTTGCATTGATATCATTACTTTTTTGAGGTTATTGAAAAAAAAAATAAAACAATAAACACACACAAAAAAAATTAAAGACCAATACAAAGAATTCATAGTCAGGATTTCAATTCACCTTCAATCTCTCTCCTCTCCTTCCCCGCAAAAAAGCATGAGCATACTTCAATTTTAAAGAGCATCGTGCAATGAGATTTTTATAAGAACTCTTTTGTAAGATATGGAAGTAATGTACAACATGCATGTTTAGAGGGTATTTCTGTTGGTTTGCTTCAGAGATATAAAAAGCTATGTTAAATTTTACTATATAAAAAATTACTTTGTTAAGAAAAATAGCAAGAAATATTACTCTTTAAACCTTTATATATATATATATATATAACAATCATCGCTCACTTATAAAAGTAATTCCATACATTTATATTAAATCCAAAACTACAAATTTCTGCTTCTCCCTTTTCTCATTCCTAGTGCAAAAAAATTAAACATTCTTTAATTTTATATAAAATAATCTTTCACCATCCCTATTTAAAATTCTTTATTAACAATAATAATAAATCATATAAAATAATCCCCTGAGCTCCGAAGATTCCACTTCTGCTTTTGCACCCACCTCTCCAGCTTACCTAAATAATAAAATCTTTCAAAAATTAGTTTGAAAAAAAAAATCTGCAACATTTGTTGCTCACTAACATAAATAAATAAATAAGCTCTAACTTCCCTAATGTACAGTCATGGGAAAAAAAAGTAAACACCCCCTACTAACTCCTCAACAAATTACCGTAGAAGAAAGTTACTGGTACAAACGATTGGAAATAAAGTTTACTTTTAAATGATGTATATAAAATTTGCTTAAGGGGTTATCTACATATTAAAACGAACCATAACTTTGTTTTTTTTTTCAATAGCAGTACACAATTTTTACAGCATAAATGAATTCTACACAATTTAATTAGCCTAAAAACAAATTTTTATGCAATTCGTACTATAAGTTCCCGAGAAATTAATTATTTTAAAACAAGCTTATTTTAACGGCTGTATCCAAATTGAAGTTCGGTACTCGATTGTTAACCGAGAGAGCCCCCTTCTTGATCAAGGCACCTCAAGCGTCACTCAAGCAGTCAATGAAGTTTGCTAGATTACAGGACAGCGTAAGACATTTCAAAATATCTAGTCACTTCTATCATAGACGGTCCCTTAAACCATAATTTTGCCGTTTTTTAAGCATAATTTGAAAACTATTTGGAAGAAAAATGTGAAATTTTGGATTTCCATAAAGCAGGACTTAATAAATCTAAATCCATCAAAAAAATTTTAGGTTACAATTCATAATTTTTTCGAATATTAATTTCATAATTAATATCATAAAATTATAAAAATTTAAATTCAACGAATTTATGTTTGGGTATGTTAGTATTACTGCTACACAAAAAATTAGCACATTAGGAGCATAATTTCAGGAGATATGAATAAAAATATGAAAATATAATTTAACGTTAGAAGCACTAAATTTTGAATGTTTATAATTCAAAAACTTATTATTCAAATAACTTGAAATTTGGTGCCTAGGCATAGTTTGAACCGAAGATTTGAAGTATCTCGTTAAAATTGGCTATTGCCATTGAAAAAAATGAAGTTTGGATTTGTTTTAATATGTAGATGGCCACCTAAGCAAATTTTATATACATCATTTAAAAACAGACTTTATTTCCAATCGTTCGGTACCAATAACTTTTGTCTACGATAATAATTTGTTAAGGAGTTAGTAGAGGGTGTTTACTTTTTTTTTTTCCACGACTGTACATTTCACCTCTTCTCCCTCCCCTTACTCCCCAACATTAAAAAAATTTAAATCTTTATTTTTATACAGAAAATTCTTCTATATAAATTATCCTCCTATTCCTCAAAATTACCACTTTCCCACTCCAGCGTAGAGATTTCAATCTTTAAAGCTTTTTAGAAAATCGGATCTGCAAAGTCTGTTGCTTAATAATAAAATATATAATCATGTACACTTTTAATTATTTTTCACACTATCAATTGATGTCATGATAATAGTTGTTCTGAGCGAATATTGTGTTGGCTGGGCTGTCGTACAGATAGCTCAATTGGAAGAGTACTGGCAATTAAAGCCAAGGGTTATTAAAGTTCACTGTAATTCAAGATGTTTAACCCCTTCGCGACAAGAGCCCTTTGGTTAATTTTTAACCTTTTACTACAGGTTTTTAAAAACAGAAAATTTTCTGTAATTGAATCACAGAAATGCTCCCATTAAAGAAGGTAAACTTTACAATTAAAAATAAGTGGTGAGAATAATGAAGTATTCTGAACACCTTAAGTGGCCAAGTATACCGGTCGCTCATTCCCAAGGGCTTAAAGATGCTTTTTTGCTATTATAACCTTTAGGATTTACAATATAAAAAAATCTTAATCACTTCTGAGGTAAATAAAGACAGTGGAAAAAAATCAAGATGGCAATGTTTTGATTGGCAAATTCTAAGCTGAGTAATTTGTGCTCCAGAATGAAAAAAATATAAAGTTGTAATAATGTCCTCTTACAGATACTAAATCTTCAAGGTTTTTGATGTGTGAACTACATATGAATACAGTAGAAGATCTTTATAATGCACACCTTGGTATGAGAAGTTGTGCGTATTTTAGAATTTTGCATTATATAGATCATATTTCATACATCATTAAATTTACTTCGTATACATGCTTTAAATTACATTCCTTGGAACCAGAAAATGTGCAAATTATGAAATTTTACATAATAGGTATAGATCACACATTATTAAATGACCTTAAAGATATTACCTTGAAATATAACATCCAAATATACCTGAGCAAAATCATTATAAACAGTGGTAACTCATGACTGACAGTTTTGGGAACACTAAATGCATGGCTGGTCAGTTTATTCTTTTTCACTATTTTTAATAATAAAATCTTTGCCTTATTTTTAGCAGAATTTTCTTCCATTAAATAAGGCAAAAATTTATTTAAAAAAAAAAAAAAACTTTTGGAAAGCATGCATTTTAGTGCTGCAAGAAAAACCTGTCATGAGCTGCTCTGATTATAACACTCATTTACAAAAAATTTTAATATAATAACAATGTTTTCATTACTCCAAAATAATGTGTTAAAGGCGATAATGTATCATATTTAGTGTTCCAAGAAATAGCAATATTTGTAAAATACATGTGCTTCTTAACTGAAAAATTCATTGTTTATATCTGAGAAATACATTACATCTTCTGCATTAAAATTTTTTAGTGGCAGGCTTTTGTGATTGAACAAGGACTGCTTGCAGAGTGCTTTTAAGGATTTTACAATATAAAATTATGGCTCTTGAACTACTATTAATCAAATACAGTAATAGGGATAAAAAAAAATCATTAAATAGTTTATTTTAAAAAATTACTTGTATTTTCATCAGATATACTGATTATTACTACCATATGTTATGTGTAACATATTTATTAGAAAAGTTACAACTATTTTCATGAAGTTTTGGATTCCCCCCCCCCCCCCCCGACATACTGTCAAATTTCGCGAGGTTTTTTTTTCTTGTGATGTTCCTCCCCCGACCGAGAATGGAGCGGGTTTTTTACAATCAACTGATTAATTTTCTTTTTCTTTTATTGCTACTTTTTTTATGTTAGTGTGGTGATCTTTCAAATGCTATTGCACAACGAGGCGATAAACGCGCTACTCTGTAAGTGGCACGGCAACCCTCCAGTATACAGGTGGAATTGATAAAAAGAGTTTTTGTAGTCGGAATATGCAGAATGTTACAGAATAGTGACTGGTTTAATGAAAGCAGAATAAAAACTTAATATTTATTTTAAGATGCGAGTCAGATTAATATATTAATTGAAATGGTTACTGAGTAATCACTTTATTAGTTTATACAAAGTCTAATTATCATGACAGCTACAATGCAGCTGCTAATGGAATTTTGTGAAACCAATCTTTTCTAAATAGTAACATGTTCTGAATTGTTCTTATTTACAATTATACTTCATTACCACAAATACCATATAAGGGAGCTGGCTACTTTTATATTTTTTTAAAGTAAATTATTTAAAGCTTTCTTTTAAGCATATTAACTTTAAAATTAAATAAAAACAAGTATCTTACTTTTGCAAAAAAGCTGCTTTATCTTATTTATCTATAAACTTTAATTACTAAATAAGGAAAAGTATCATGATGAAAATTTTTACTTATAGGAGCTCAAAACAACCAGTCAGGATAAAATGGTTCATTTTGAGCTAATCGTGATAATTTAAGTACATAAAGTAGAATTTACTATCAGTCAAAAATATGTCCAAGACTGAAATCAGTCCTGAGACTGGAGGTCTTGCACCCATGGCTGTAATCAATTAGCCTAAAAAAAAATGCTTCAGGGTTTGTTTTTTTTTCTGTTTTTCTTTTGTTACAGAGATAAACGGCAATAAGAATTTTTTCTCCCCTTTAGGTTAAATTTTATAAAAATAAAATACTACGATGCTTTAATTTTTGAAGCTGAAAAGAGTTGTATAAAAAAATAAATAAATAAGCGAAAGATGTCATTTTAAGTCTACTTTCGTTTATAATATTATTAGAAACGATTCGCAAATGAATCACTTTATAAACGGGATTGGAAATCTTAATTTGGATTTCGCCATACCTTTTATTTAAATTCTGCGTTCTTTAAAAATGAAAGATTTTGTTTAATTTCTTTAAAAGAAAACTCAAAATTAAATTAGTAATCTATCTGCATTATACTCACATATCACAAGAAATACCTATGCCACACATGAACGTTATTTTGTAAGGAAAACAGTTACAAGTATTGTTGAAAATAAAAACAATTCAGAACATTATACTAATTAGAAAGGATCGGTTGCAAAGAATGCTGTCTGGATAATTAGAAATTGTACTCACTTTCTCCCCTTGAAATACCATTTCAAGATCTTTGATATTTCTTATTTCTTCAGTCAACTTCGCGTATCGCGTAGTGATACATGGCGAAGTCTTATGGCGAACGCAATGAATTTTCATTTCGATACGAGAATTTTCGATAAATATCGAATTTCGATACGAGAATTTTTTTAAAAATGTGAAATATTTTCCCCTTAAAAAATGTTTACTTACTATGAATAACAATGAAATAAAATACCTATAATTACAAAATACTGCTCCATTTTAAAAAATCAGTCTAAGTATTTTAAAGCACATAATAAACTGTTTTCGTAGTTTAAAAAAAGATATATTGCCAATATTCAGATTTTTAACTGTGACCTAAACCGCGCAAAACCGATGTGCAACGTTCTGTCTGCTAGCCCATAGAATAACATGTAATCCGCGATCCTAAGAAGTCCATTTTTTCATGCGGATTATATAAAAATTAAGAGTTTTCCTAGATACTAGGTTAGTCTTATCCACTTCGTCAAAAACAGATTCATTTTATATATTAATGTTTTTAAAAAAATCTAGACCGTTTCGGAGAAAAAAAAAAGACAAACTTACACCATCGAAATTGCTTTCAAAATGGGTTTACAGATCTGAAAATATACTGCACGTAGAATTGTAAAAAATTCAGAGTAGGATTAGACTGCAGATATAAGACCGTTTTAAAAAAATCAGAACAATAGGACCTATATTTGATGAGTTATTAACAGGCGTCTTTTCGCATTTTCTTTGATGTCGAGTTAGCTGTATATATGAGTTCCGCCATCTACGAATTCTACTATACGATACGCTACGATTTTAGGCATTTTCTTTGATGTCGAGTTAGCTGTATATATGAGTTCCGCCATCTACGAATTCTACGATACGATACGATATGATTTTAGGCTTAAGGCTGCGTCACTCGGAATACTACCGTCTTCCATGATATCAAAATTTCGCGCATATAGCAGTGCGACCAGGGTTTTTTTTTTTTTTTTTTTTTTTTTTTTCACATTTTTCAAACGTTTTGCGGTTAATTGATTTATCTTTATCGAACATATTTTTATTTAAACAGCAAAATTAATCGTGAATTATATAAAAGATCATTTTTAAATAATTGTGGGTAATTATTTAGAAACAATAACTGGGTATTCCAAAACGATTCGGTAAACCAGTTCCAACTTTAAAGGCTATTTTAAAATTCGATCCTTGACCGAAGTGCAAACAGTGAAGACATGTGGACATATCGGTTATCAGGTAAAAATGCAATTTAAGGAAATATTTGACAAGACCAGTCACCTGAATACCAACAAGAAAATTTTTATGTTTTGACTTCTATACAGGGTGATTCTAAATTCATGGTACAAACTTAAGGGTTGGTACAGGACACTGTAACAATCATTTATTATATAAGAATGTATGAGCGCAAGTAACGCGTTGAGGTACAAACACCAGAGGGGCAATTTGCCCCTTTTTTATTTCAAAATTTCTCATTCATACCAGAAAATTCCTATACTATTCTTTTCTTTATTTTAAAAATTGCAACTTTTTTCTTTTTTTCTTTTGTTAAATTGTTAAGATCCGGCGATCAACTTCGCCCAGCCAGTTAAATTCCTCCTTTTTTAACTAAGCTCCTCCTCTTTTCTCCTGCTTCTATAAAAAGATCTGCTTTTGGAGCGGGTCGCCATTTCTCCCTTACCCTCATTTGTGAACGGTGGATCGAGCTGGTGATCTGAGGTGGATCGTAGGTATCTCAAAGGGCTTTTTTCAAAGCCAAGATCTGCGAATACCTGTGAAGCCGTCGTAGCCCTGACTCACGTTGACTCGTGAGCTGGGCGCGGGAGTTACTGTTCACTGTTCTTTTTTATTCTTTAGTAAATTTTATTTTAACTTGCCAGTAAATTTTTATCTGCATTTAGTTTTTTCTTTTCTTTTCTTTGAACTCTAGAACTTAAGTCGTCGTCCGCCACCCCCCCCTTTTTTTTTCACTGTTGTCCAGGAATCCCACCTTGTCACATACCCAACTAGCCAAGCATCCCGGGATGTGGGACATGGATCCCGGGCTCCTCGGCAAAACATCTTCGAATCGTCGTCATGGTTACATTGAAAAAAATCTTCTTTGAAAATTTCCGGTGTGAAATCGAAATTTTTGAATAATTGAAACTACTCCATTTCTGCTTATTTTTTCATGAATTTCCTGTGTTTGACAGATTTGCAAGTTTTGCGGGTTTTTTTTTTTTTTTTTTTTTTTTTTTTGTATATTTTATGTAAATTTTTAATATTTCAATTTTCCCTTAATTCCTTTCTGGATGAATATACGACCAGAATATCCAGAAAAATCTAAATCAGGTTTGAGGTCCTTGATGGGGTTCAACACGACATACTTGTGTAAATATGCCTTTTCTACTTTGCAGATTTTGAAAAATAAATACAGAAACAAACTGCGATTAGAAAGTGACTTTAAGTTTAAAATTAACCAGTTTCAACCCTGATATAGATTTCCTCATCGGTACATACCAGTGCCAGAAATCTCACTGATTGTAAAGTTGCGTTTTGGTAATAATTAAACGTATTTTTAATTTTCTTTGTCATTTGTGTGTTGTTTTTAATTCTTATTCCACTTACACATATTGGGATGACCAGTTCTTGCGTTTATTGATAGTGTATCTTTCGTACAAAAATTTGCCTTTTTCGTAGGATATGGTAGCCGATAGCTTATAGAGATCATGCAACAATTTTCATATTGATGCATCTCGAATTTTTTTTATTATTTAGCGGTTTGGCCCGTAAAACGCATTTGCCAATAGTACGCACTTAACCAACTTCACCTTGATCTTTTTTCCGGAATTCAAAAATTTATATACTAAGTTTTAAACATTCGTCCGAATTTCGAATTTATTATGGTTACTTCAATTTTCAAATTTTTATATTGCTTTATTATTATGTTTTAAATTTATATTATTACTAGAGGGCTCTGCCCCCTGCAAGCTACACTCGCCAACCCCCCATTCAGACACCGCAGAATCTAAAAGCACGCTAATTTGATCGGTTTTAAAAAGATTAGAGAAGACTGAATTATAATTGAAAAAACCTATAGCGATCTCCCTGTAAACGGGTTTCCATTCAATTCCCTTTGATTGCAAAAATTTAAGGCCGAATCATTTGCTATTAAGACATCCAACGGTTGTTTTCGTGTTTGATTAAAGAAGACCAGTTAAACATTTGAAAGGAAGCTAAAATAAAATGAATTAAGCAAACAGAGTCTTTGCTTCCCGGTATTTTTTAACAGCGTTATAAAACGATTGACATAATACAATTTACCGCTTTAACCCCTTCAAGGGCGGTAGTTCATTTTTGGACCACTTAATTTTCATTCTTAAATGCACCAGAATATTAGAATGAAAATCTTCCTTTTATTATTAAGTGAACAAAAGCATTTTCGTATTTCAAAATTTGTTTGTAAATTCTGGTTCCATTTACTGATTTCAACATTTTACGAATAGAAGTACCTTGCCCCTGAAAGAGTTAAACGCACATTAATGTATTTATTATTTTAAAGTTTCCTTTCTCTTTTAATATTCACGTGTAAATACAATTTTCAATATTTTCCTGCTTGTAACACGTACTCATTTAATAGTAATTTTAAAGGGGTTTTTTTCTGTTTTTAATAGTCACGTGTAAATAAATTTTTAATCGTTAGGAAATATTATTCTTTGCGCTGTTTTTAGAATTGAAAATAATCTCTGTAATAATATCCTAAGTCATGTGACTATTATCAACAGTTCTGGGCGGAATCCTTCGCTTTTTATATTCCAGGCGGTCATTTTGGTACTTTAATGTTAGCCAGACACAGGCGATAAGTCGCCAAATATTATTCTATCGCCATGATTTCACTTGTATTACAATAGTCCAAGTCATGTAACTGCCATAAACAATTACAACACTTCGCTTTTCCTAAGAAAGGTTTCCATTTTGATTAAAGAATCAAAGTTATTTTTTCGTATAAAACTACATAAAAGATGCCATGATCACAAAGAATTCTTGATACTTTTATGTTAGCCGGGTGAAAATCTCGCCAATATCTTTTTTTAACTCGCCAGTTAGCATTTTTTTATTTTTCGACCGGTAAATTAAAACGGTACTACTTGGTTATCCCATCGACCAAAAATCTATCGCCAGAATATAAGATTAAATGCCGATAATGGTTGATCGTAAATGTCACATTCACTTGACTGTAAGGAAGTTACACGTGTTTACGCCACCAAGGGATTTTTATTTCGACGTTTTATTTTTATTTTTATCAATGCTAGGCACAGATGTCATATACGCCCCATATTAGCGCGACTTTTTTCCGACGGCAATTTGGCGAAATCATCAACAGTATAAACAATAACGTCCGGGTTACCATATCAAGCAAAATAACGACACTTTGGCGCCAGTTAAGTACCCGTTGCATATATGACATTGGCGTCAGAAAAAAATCGCGCCAATATGGGGCATATATGACATCTGTGCCCAATGCTATACTAATTTATTTCGGCACAGATGTCATATACGCCCCATATTAGCGCGTTTTTTTTTCGACGCCATTTTAGCGAAAACATCACCACCATAAACAACAACATCCGGGTTACCATATCAAGCAAAATAACTATACTTTGGCGTCAGTTAACCTTTAACCGGAATCGCTAAATTATTCCACATTAGTGGAATCTTATGTCCAAAAGGACCCTTTAATTAAAATCCAAGTTATTTTCTAATATATGTGAAATTACCACTTAGATGGGTTATAAGCGCACTGAAAAAAATTTCATGTACTATATAAATCAACATTTATTCATATATATCTTGAAACTATACATTTTTTTTTTATTTAGTTCTTTAAGCGTTGATGCGCGCGCGTTTCGAAATTAAACACTTACTTTTTTTTTTTTTTTTTTTTTTTTTTTTTTGTCGTTGTCCGGTCAAAATGGACCCACGATTCCGGTTAAGGGTTAAGTACCTTTGCGTATACGATACCGGCGTCAGAAAAATCCGCGCCAATATGGGGCGTGATATGGGGGTATATGACATCTGTGCCTTTATTTGTTCTTTCGTTATTTAAAATAAAAATTACGTCAATTTGTATAATTTGGTGAGTGCTTTGGCGATTTATATAATTTGGCGAAATTGGTCGACTGGATAACTAAGAGTACATTTAAAACATTGCTTTGAATTTGAAATTAAATGTCAGGATTTCTTGCAATATTTAATCGGGTTTGGCGTGGTTTTTTTTTACGACAATTTGGCGAAAACCTCGTTTTCGAATACCAGTTACATATGTATATGTATATATTTAAATTATTTTCTATTGTTTTTAAAATGAAGTAATAATAAACAAAAATAATTAATTAATAACTATAGAACAAAGCAATTTATATATATATATATTTTTTTTTTTTTTGAAGAAAATAGAGGTAAATAAACCTTTATTAATAAATAAGCAACAGTAGCCGGGTTACCATGTCAGGCAAATCAACGCCCTTTGGCGCTATTTAGGTAACCCGGTGCGTATATGACATATTTTTCTTTTCGTTTCGTTTTAAAAAGAGAAAGAAGTTAAAGCCATTGATTTTAAATTTTTCAGTTTGAAATGAAAGCTTTATATTAAATAAAATGATAATGAAAAAAAAAAACATTGTTCTTAGCATAGATTCAAGTGAGGTCAAACTGATCACAAATTAATTAAAAATAATAACCCTTTCTGAAATACGAAAAGAAATACCAGTATATCAGTTATGATTAAAATTTGAGTTGCCATCATTAGAAAAATGTATATAAAATTAGAAAAAATTAATATTTCGAAAACTATTTCGAATTTTAAAATTCTAATACCAGTTTTGAAATCTGCGGATCAATATTGATTTTTGGTGTTAATTTCATCGCAAAGTATTCCATATTTTAGGAGAAATCGCCGTTAAACATAATCAGTTATTTAATCAGTCGATTCATTCTTGCGTTTCATACTTCCATTACATACTTCCGTTTCATAAAATGCGTTTCATTAGGATTTTATATATATAGGGTAGATATTTATTAATATATTGTTATATTTTTAATTTTGATCAAAATGCCATCGCTTTGTCGGTAATATATTTGAACATTTTTCAAAACAAGAAAGAAAAATCATGCGTTATCCATAAATTATGAAACACTTTCCAACACTCCCTGAATGCTTTAAAAAATTTCCTTATTTAGGGAAATAAGGTAAATAACGTAACTAATCACTAATCACCCACTCGTGGACAGCCAACCTTTCGGCATAGAGGCTGATTAGTCCACGAGGGGAAAACACATATCTACTACCCCGCGGAGACTCCAGTACTCGCGAACAAGCCCGGAAGCTCCAGCAGGCTGGAAGACCCTGCTTAATGAAAATTACATGATTATTACAGGTAATTCACAATGGGTTGCACTATTGAGCAAACCCGAGAAATTTTACAGTTATAAGTAAACATTTCAGAAAACGCACAAAATATTTTAAAAATTGATTTCAACAGTTACCGTCCATACCAATAGTACCCTTATTACACGCCACTATTTAGCTAAAATTTAATTTAAACTAAAACGCTCTTAAAACTACTGAAATCACATTTCCAGATATTATCATCGATAGACGGTTATGTATCCAATTCTTTACGGATCCCTGTATATCATTTTATCTATATTCTAGAAAATTTTCTTAGTAAACTAAATGCAGTTCAGTGTAAAAATGCATAACTTCTTTAAACACCTCCTTTAAGCAATTAACGCTTATACTCAGTAACCCTTACGAATTCTTTTGTGTAGCCTTGTGTATGTACTATAGCATTTATACACACCGTATAGTATGCATAAATATAGTGAAACATTAAAGCACATATCACAATTAAAAATGGATTTCCAGCAATCATCGCTTATGTAAAGTACTTCGGACACAATAGTATCTGAAATATTTTGTGCGTCCCTGTAAATGTTATGCACCTCTTATTATGCATGAAATAACTTATAGTAAACCTCAGCGACGTATATCAATTTCATTTTATATGAAATTGTTTAATATAATTAAAATGCTTAAAATACGCCACAAACAACCTTCCCCCCCATATCATTATGTAACGGAATTATTTTGTGTGGCCCTGTAAATGAATAATAAGTATTCTTTGCACCACATATTCTTCAGAATGTTTATTTTAGTGCACTTTATAAATGTAATATCAATTACTTTATGCTTGAAAGAATGTAACATAATTAAAAATCATTTGAAACGATTTTTTTCCGATTGACTGTAATGTAATGGCTGTTTAGTGCACTTGATATTTTTGACTGTCCCTGTAAATGAACTAAACCTGCTACAAACTTTATTTGAAATAGGGAGCGTGCTATGGTGAACCTTAATAACATCGAAAATTTTCAAGGCAATTCGAGTATATTTACCAGAGTTAGTGCGCGGACAGAAGGACAGACAAACCGAAATCATAAACACTTTTCAACTTTGTTGGAAAGTGTTAAAAAGTGTTAAAAAAATTAGCAATGAAATCTTTCCTTTCAATATTCTAAAATTGCCATATTTTGCATCCGTGATCTTAAAAAAGGCATTTGTGCAACTTTGTTAAACATCTCAGCCTCAATAATAAATCCGGTCGTGTGCAATATTAAACATTTCAGTTTCAAACAATCGCCTACACTGTTAAAAATTAGCAGCATTCTGGCAGGTCATTTGACCGTTTTTTCCGAAAACGGTTACACAACCGTAAATTTAAATTATTCTGACCATATTATTCGCCATTTTATGGTCAGAATGTAGTTAAATTATGGTTATGAAACCGTTTTTTCAAAAAACGGTCGAATGCTGCAAAATTTTTAACAGTGTAGCAGTATTTTTGTCACTTGAATAACTATGCGAACCATTCATGAAATTTCAAAACCAGAATATCAATAACAAAAGAAATTAAAAATTTAAAAATAATAATGATTAGTCTTAAAAGGTACATCTACATACTAAAAGAAACTAAATACAATTCAGACTTCTGAATTACGTGAGTGAATTACTTTTGACACTTGATAAAACTTTAAAGAACTTTTGAAAACTTCTCTTGATGCATAAAGTAGCTTTCTATAAATAGACCTGTCCAAAATGTCGGCGATAAAAGATTCGGTAAATTTTAGGAAAGAGTGTAAAACATTCGGTTTATTCGACAGATTTAAAAGTTTTATATTCTTCTAATAATAAAGTTACTGAAATTTTTAGCAATTTGTCTTAATTTAAGTAAATGAATAAACTTTAAATACTTTAAATTGGTTTGAAATCTGTTTATACTAATTTATTTATTTTTTAACACTTTCCAAGATACTTGAAACTACTGTATATGAATTCGGTTTGTTTGTCCGTGATCTAACTCGCATAAATATAATCCTATTGACATGAAATTGATATCTGTTATTGGGGTTTACTACGGTATTGAAAATGCATTGTGTAGCATTTTTGGTTCATTTACAGGGCCACTCAAAAGAATTCCGGTACATTACGTCCATGGGTAAAAATCGATTGTCGTGTATATCAATGATATTACAGCATTTTAAACATATTGAAATTGACATACATCACTGAAGTGTACTACAAGGTTTTAGGTAGTGATAGGCGATTTCGATTTTTTTAATCGATTTAATCGATACTATGGCTAACTCGATTTAATCGATACTATGAATTTTTTAATCGATGTCTTTAAGGCAAAATAAGGTAATATCATTTTCATTTTCCTTCAAAAATTGAAGATAAAGTAGTTGGATGTGCCAATCCCAAAACTTTCATCTGCCTCATAAATGTTAAAACTTCAAAATTCGCTATCACAGTGTCAAATTTAAATGATAACCTATGCGTATCATGAGGATTCAAAAAGGATAGGTTCGTTGAAGTATGTGCATTTTAAAAGAAAATATAAGCATTGCATTTTCCTAAAAAATCATTGAATTTCGGCCCACACCCTCTTAGGCTAATGTCAGACGAACGTCTTTTTGCTCGCTTTTTTCGCTCTTACGCCATCCCTACACCTTCGCTAGCATGTGTAGGGACGGTGTACGAGCGAAAAAAAAGCGTGCAAAAAGACGTTCGTCTGATATTAGCCTAGATGTCCGCAACGGAAAATCCCAATTCAAAGAGCATAAAAGCGACAGCTGTTGGGCAGTATACACCCAAGCCTAATAAGGATCCATTTATCTGAAAGTGTAACAGAATATGAAGTTTGATTAAATTCCGCGCATTAGTTTTGAGATATGGCTATTATGTATATCATGCAAATAAACAGTACAGCAGCGCAGCCTGTTACATGATTAACACGAAAAACTCAGGAACAACTTATGTCTATGACACATAATATTAAGTTTGATGAAATTCTGGTCATTACTTCTTGAGATATTATCCATGATATCGTGTAAATTCTGAAAAACAGTGTTAAATTCAGGGGCTGGTAGGGGTGAACAACCCCCCCCCCCCCCCCCGGAACATTGAAATGTCCCTCATGAAGATTTGAGATTTTATGCTTAATGGACAAAAGTCCAATTCCCCCCCCCCCCCGAAACTCTAGAATATCACTCTCCAGAACCATAGAAATCCCTCCCGGAGAAAAATGTCTGAATTCAACACTGCTAAAAAAAAGCAGCATGGCAGCAGAACCTGTTATATCATTTACATGAAAACCTAATCATGAACAACTTATGACAGAATATTAAGTTTGATGAAATTCCGTTCATTAGTTCTTGAGATATGATCCCTAAATTCGTTTAAATCCAGAGAAATGTGTTGAATTCCGGGGGTAGCCCGGAGGGACATGCCCCCCCCCCCCCCCCGTGCAACATTCAAATGTCCTCCCAGAAGGTTTGAGATTTTATGCTTAATGTACAAAAGTCCAATCCCCTTCCCCTCTGAACTGTATCTCTCTGAATCCGGAGAAAATTGTCTGAATTCAACACTGCTGATAAAATCTACATAACAGCGCCCCCTGTTGGGTGATTTACACCGAAATCTAATATGCAACAATTTATGCCAACGTCTAACTGAATGCGAAGTTTGATGAAAATCCGTGCTTGAGATAGAGCTATTGCGAAAATCGGGAAAAATGCAGCATAGCAGAGCCACCTGCCGGTAGATTTACATCAAAAAGTAATCAGCACCAATTTATATGAAAGTCTAATTGAATCTAAAGTTTCAACAGATTCCATGCATTAGTTCTTGAAACAGACCGCCCACAATTTTATTGTCAGAGACAAACAAATAGACAGGCTGACAGACAGACAATGTATAAAAATAGTCAAATCGTATTCCAGACAAGATCTTCTAAAACTATAAATCCTTCGAAAACCGGAAGTCGAAATTTTTCACGAATCCAACGCTTTCTTTTTCTAAAGACAAAAGAAAGCAAGAAAAAATTAACGCATCGATTCTGCCCGTAAATTAAGATCAGAAATGGCGAATCGATTCAGTTTAGATTCGATGCCGATGTCGATCTTTAGATGCGGGCAGAATCGCTATTTTTTGATTTACTTCAATTCTTTAAATTCGGGCGAATCGATTCAGTTCAGATTCGATGCCGATTTTTAGATGCGGGCGAAATTGTTATTTTTTGATTTCCTTCAATTCAAATCGCATCGCGCATGATCCATGATTCGGATTGAACAGATTCCTCCAATTTTACTGTTTTAGTGGCAGAATTGCTGTAAAATTTTGTATAAGAGCCTTTTTTTCTTTCTTTCTAGGTTCAGTGTTGAATGGCGGGTTCATTTCTTGACTGCTCCGATCGGGATGGGGGGGGGGGGAGATTTTAGAGTTCCGTAAGGGGGGGATGCATATTTGTCCATTAAAAAGCATAAAATCTCAAAACTTTCCGGAGGGACATTCCAATGTTCCCCCGGGTCAACCCCTGAATTCAATACTAGGTTAAATCGTTATACTTTTGTTTAGAAGCCTAGTTATTTGGGTTACTAGTTTATTATGCTGTATTTTTCAAGTTCGTCCCTTCTAATTCTCTCCGCCCCCTCCCCCCTCTTCCTCGCCAATCTCAATTTACAGGGCCGTTCAAAATATGCATGCTATTTTTAAAATGCCCAGTTCTCGTTCTATTTCATTATAAATCCACATTTTGAAACCGTGACCAAAGATACATTTGAGGTCACCCCTCCCACCGTTTGAGACTTACCTGTCCTCCGGGGGACATATTTATTGTTTCTTCCAAACCATCTCGTGTAACATATTGTTGGAAAGCTTTTAATGTCCTCTTTTATTTTCTATCCCTCCCCCCCTCTAGTTACACGCTCTTGGCACTTTTTAGCGCACAGGCTATCAAAGCCTGAGATCTAATGTGGCCGTCGGTTTTGTATGTATGTATGTACGTACGTAACGCGATAACTCTTGATAGAAATATCCGATTTGCTTCAATTTTTTTTCTATGTTCATTCTGCTAAGGCATTTCCCTGATTAGTTTTGGGAGTTCATTGGTTAAGTATAAAGGGGAAACGGGGGCTAATCCCCCCCCACCCTTAGCTTAGATAAATTGGTTTTTCATGCAGAATTATCAGATTTTCTTCAAATTTTGGTATACCGGTTAATTTTGATAACGTGTTTCTCTGATTATATTTCAAGGTTCATTGTTATAGTCTAAAGGGGGGAGGGTGGGACGAGGGGATAATACCCACCCTAATTTAGATAGATGGGTTTTGCTATCCCATTTACTTCAAATTTGGTATACCAGTTTATTCTGATAAGGCGCTTCCCTAATTATATTTGGAAGTTCATTGGTTAAATATAAAGGGGGAACAGGGGGCCAATACACCTTAATTTAGATAAATGGGTTTTTCTATCCGATTTGCTTCAAATTTTGTATACCGATTTATTTCGATAAGACGCTTCCCTGATGACATTTGGAGGGTCATTGGTTAAATATAAAGAGGGGAAACGGGGAGGGGCAATTCCCCCCCGCCCCTTAGTTTATTTTTCGAGGGGCATTATTCTTTGAAATAAGAGCATAATTTACAGTTAGTGTGAATAGCCTCTGAGATCAATGCCATCAGTTTAACTGGGCACTTTTCTTTTTAGCTCACAGGCTATCAAAGCCTGAGAGCTAATGTGCCTGCAGTTTCTGTATGTATGTATGTACGTACATACGTAACGCGATAACTCTCGATAGAAATATCCGATTTGCTTCAAACTTTTTTCTAGGTTCATTCTCATAAGGCGCTTCCCTGGTTAGTTTTGGAGGTTCATTGGTTAAGCATAAAGGACGGGGGTACGGGGGCTATCCCCCTCACTTAGATAAATTGGTTTTTTATTCAGAATCATCAGATTTGCTTCAATTTTGGTATACCGGTTAGTTCTGATAAGACGCTTCCCTGATTAAATTTGGAGGTTCATAGTTTAAGTATAAAGGGAAGAACAGGGGCTAACCCCCCTTAATTGAGATAGATGGGTTTCTCTATCTGATTTGCTTCAAATTTGGTAGCCAGTTTATTCTGATAAAGCGCTTCCCTGGTGAGATTTGGAGGCTTATTGTTTAAGTATAGCGATGTGACGGGGGGGGGGGGCTGATTCCCCCTTAATTTATTTTTCGAAAGGCATTCTTTGAAGTAAGAGTATAAAATACAATTAGTATGAATAGACTGTGAGCTCAATGCCATCAGTTTAATTCGATACTTTTCTTTTTTATTTATTATTGCTTCAGTGAGTGCACTCTGCATGTCAGCGAATGAGTCAATAACTGTTTATAGTTTTTAGATTACTGCTGGGGAAAAAAAACATATAATCAAGTAATATACTTTTATTTATTTGTTAACCAGAGAAAAGTACGTTATTTCATTGTTAATGGCTCTAGAATGAGAACATTTTTTTTTCCTTAACAGCTGAAAATTTGGTAAACATTAAAAAGAAAGATATTTATAAACAGTAAATGAGATAAGGAGATATATATTTTAAAAGAAAAAGAAATTTTAGTTAAATATATTATTAAAAGGAGAATTTTGATTATTAATTGGGGGATAATTAGTAGGGGATGATTGGTTAATTACATTCATTACAGCTATTTTAAAAGAAGATTTGCAATATTTGCATTTTCCCCACGCTTATAGGAGACCCTAAAAAGACTGAAAAACCATTTAACTTTTTAAATGAATTTAGAGCCTTCAATATTTCGCTCATCCGCGCATTTTTAAGAAGAATGACGCTTATAGGAAGTAAGTCCCCATCTGTTTGGTTGAAGGAAATAAGATTTAGAGTAGAAAGTACATCTTTTCCGGATGAAACAAAAAAAAAATCATTTCTTTCCTTTTTTTTATCTGACCGAGATCTTTTTTAAAGATAAATTTAAATATAATATAAATTATTATCAAAATTACATCTTAAAAATAATAATTTTAAAAGTTAAAAAACCTTATTATTTGACTAAAAGGTCTGTAGTAGCTTGCTTCTGGGCCGCTAACATTGTCTGGGCCCCCATAACTGGAGGTGAGGGGTGAGAGATAGTCGTTACGGCCCTGTTGATTCGCTACGTTTTTGAATTACTATTTTTCAGTTAATCTGTGTGAATCTGTGAACATCGAAATATCGATTCAAGTATCGATTCTAGAATTTGGGAATCGATTCTTATTGCGATCGATTCTGTTTTATACGATGTCGATTTTAATCGATTCTCAAATTTTCCAGAATCGTCCATCACTAGTTTTAGGTAGCTTTCATTACAAAAAGCTACCTATTGCAGCCGTTCGGAGGAAAGCGATTTCAAAAAAATTTGGTATATTTTCATCGATCATGACCCCCAGACCCCGAAACCACCCTCCGTTCAAAATTGATATATATATATATATATATATATATATATATATCTGACCTTTGTCACACTATAACTGTCGTATTTATGAACCGATTTCGATGTAATTCGGTGTGTACATAGTACACACCAATGTCTCGACCGAGTTCGTTGGCCAGCTTCATCCGCCATTTTGTTTCAAAATGGCGGCCATTTAAAATTTTTAAGAAAAATTTAAAATTTGAAATGTGGTACCAAAAAATTGAAAATAAAAAATATTTTTTTCTTATGTATTTGACCTTTATACAAAGATTCTGGAGCAGTTTTTGTTTCGTCTATATCTTAAAAAATGGCTGAGTTATAGCATTTTGAATTTCTAGCGTGGCTGACATTTTGAAACGTCCTGAATTTTGTCACGCTATAAAAGGCGTATTTATGAACCGATTTGGATGTAACTTCGTTTATACATAGTACATACCAATGTCTCGACCGAATTCGTTGGCCAGCTTCATCCGCCATCTTTTTTAAAAATGGCGGTCATTTAAATTTTTAAGAAAAATTTAAATTTGAAATGTGGTACCAAAGAATTGAAAATTGAAAAAATATTTTTTTCTTTTGTGTTTGACCTTGATACAAAAATTAGGAAGCAGTTTTTGTTTCGTCTATATCTTAAAAAATGGCTGAGTTATAGCATTTTGAATTTCTAGCGTGGCTGACATTTTGAAACGTCCTGAATTTTGTCACGTGATAAAAGGCGTATTTATGAACAGATTTGGATGTACCTTGGTGTGTACCTAGTACATACAAATATCTCGACCGAGTTCGTTGGCCAGCTTCATCCGTCATCTTGTTTCAAAATGGCGGCCATTTTAAAAAAATTTTTTAATTTAAAATTTAAAATGAGATACCAAAAAATTGGAAAATGAAAAAGATTTTTTTCGTATGTGTTTGACCTTAATACGAAGATTCCGGAACAATTTTTTTTTGTCTATATCTAAAAAAATAGCTGAGTTATAGTATTTTGAATTTCTATTATGGCTGACATTTTAAAACAACCTGATTTTTGTCACGCGATAACAGGCATATTTATGAACCGATTTGGATGTAACTTGGTCTGTACATAGTACATACCAATGTATCGACCGAGTTCGTTGGCCAGCTTCATTCGCCATCTTGTTTCAAAAGAGTTGCCATTTAAAAAAAATTAAATTTAAAATTTAAAATGAGGTATTAAAAAATTGGAAAATGAAAAAGATTTTTTTATGTTTGGCCTTGATACAAAGATTCCGGAGCAGTTTTTGTTTCTGAAAATTTGTTCTTTTGTTTATATCTTAAAAAATGGTTGAATTATAGCACTTTGAATTTCTAGCATGGCTAACACTTTGAAACGATCTTGTATTTGTCACGCGATAACACACGTATTCACCTATTTCGATGTAAGAAGGCATGTGGATAGTATACATCAATATTTCGACCAAATTCGCTGGCCAGATTCATCAGCCATTTTGTTTCAAAATGGTGGCCATTAAATTAAGAAAAAAATTATATTTAATGTGAGGTGCAAAAAAATTAGAAATTGAAAAAGGTTTCTTTCTTAAGTATTTGACCTTGATATAAGGATTCAGGAGCATTTTTTGTTTGTCTTTATCTTACAAAAATGGCTATATAGCAGTTTCAATTTCTAATGTGAGTGACATCTTGAAAAATCTGATTTTTTGCCTGCGACAGCACTCGTATATATCAACCGATTACGATGTGAGTGAGCATGTGCACAGCAATTACTAAGGTCTCGACCAAGTTCACTGGTTAGCCTCATCCACCATGTTGTCTTAAAATGGCAGACACTTTAAGAAATCACCGAATTTGGCGGCCAAATATAAGTTACTTTAAAGAAAAGCAGCTTGGATAAAGCTGACTAATTTCGCGAAATTCTCATTCATTATATTGATAAAAATTAGTATTGAATCTCCTATATTCGGTTTCCACTGAATTGAGCTTCGTGTGTTTGAATAATATAAGTTGGCTTTTTTATAATAAGGAATATGAAAGCTACCTCTTCCTCCCGGCACTGGTCGGAAGGACTTTTTACTATTGAATATGGCGTGCGTGGAACTTACCATTCATTTCCAGGGGCACACAAAAGAATTTGGCTATGGAAGAAAATGAGCAATAATCGAACTATTGAACCCTATGAATAACAATTGCTGGAAGTGCGTTTTTAGTTGTGGTATGAGTTTTTAAATTTCACTATTATTTAACTATTACTTTACTTGGTATGTAAAAAATCTATAGATCATATACAGGATCGCACAAAAGTTCTCACCAACATCCGTTTATTGGCGGAAATTGATGAGTGGAAATGTTCAACTATGCTATGCTTTCAACTTAACTAACTTTTAGCATGTATTTTAATGACTATTCATGGTAATAGCAGAAATCGAGTTTTCAAATGCTTTATGCGTTTTCCAAATTGTTCATTTAGACATAATCTTTCACCTTAATAAATTGTGAAGTTTTGTTACAATGTTCTGAATTTGCTGGAAAGTGTTTCATAATGTATGCTGTACGCATGATTTTTCTTTTTTGTTATTTATTTATTTGGATCAATTTACTCATTAAAATTTTAATTACATTAGAATTAGTATTCTACTAAAAGTCTCGTGTCCATTCTTTTTATCTATAAAATGCCAAATTTATGTCATTTACGATAAAAGTCCCCAATCAAAAAAAGAAAACATTGCGATGGTAATTGGTTGAGGAATGACGACTAATTATTCCTCATTAGTCACTATTAAGTTCAATTGCTGAAAACTAAGTTGTTATATCTATTCTATGTAAAGCATCGATGATGGAAAATGGACATAACTTACAACTTAACTTCTACTAAACAGATTTTATAGTGCCAGCACTATTAGTCAGGTAGTTTTGCACGCAAGGTTTTTGGATGTTCATCATGTTTATATGCTGTTTGTTTAGTAAGGGAGCTGTGTGAGTATTACAGAGATATATTTGTGAAACAAGTCTAGAAAAATTATAAAATTGATATACAGTAAACTCCCGACTATCCGGCTCGCGACTAACCGGTCCGCCGTACTATCCGGCCTACTAAAAATATGAGGAATGTTGCAAGCAGCCGAGACAGGCAGGTTCCCGTCTGTAGGAAAGTGCTAGCTCGACAGGAAGGAGCAAGGAGGGATTGCAGAACGCAATAGCAGAGACAGACAGAAGGGAGGGAGGCGGTTAAGACTTCATAACCTGTTTCGTCAGTTGTGCAACGGATGTTGACAAGTGCGGACTTTATTTTACGCTTATCCTGTTTTCTTTCGTATAGTCTTTTGGTGTGCTTCGTGTTTATTTATTGAAGATTAACGAAATGGGTGATGAACGAAAAAAGGTTGTAGTGACTATGGAGGAGAAACTACGACTCAGCAGGAGGAAGCGAAGCCAGCTGATATTATCTGCTTGCATAAATGGAGGGACATTGCGTCGTAGAAGAGGGCTAACAGGGAGAAGCAGTCATCTATAAAGAACTTTTTCAAAAACTAAAAACTATGTTTTGACTCTTTTATCTTATGCATAACTTTTCATATTTTGGGCAATCATCTATTAATGAACAGTAAAATAAGCTTTACTCATTTTTTTACAAATTACGCTTACGTTTTACATTAATGGTTTGCTTAACTGTATGCATTGTATATATAAAATTTATCTTAAAATGTGTAACATGTGTTTTTAATATAATGAGTGGGCAGGAAGTGAATTAATATATATAGAGTTCCGGCCTATCCGGCTTTTTTTGGTATCCGGCCTACCCTTCCGCCACATTAGGCCGAATAGTCGGGAGTTTGCTGTACTGATAATTGATACAGACAAACATATTAACACCCAACCTCATGTATTGTTCCGAAAAATCATGAAATTTTCAGAATAAGTAATTTTTGTAGCGTTGCTATCCATAAAGGACAAGATTTTATGGAATATTCATAAAGATAATTTAAAATTAAAATGAAAAATTATAAAAAAGAATTTATTTATCTTAGCCACTCTAGCATAAACAATTTTTTCCAAATATATATACTTAAGTATATAACTATATACAGGGTATCCCCGAATTCATGGGCGAAACTGTAAGAAAACTGTAAAGTACACGTAAAGAAGCAATTTTGGTATAGCAATGTGGGGTTGTGAATGGAAAGTTCGCGAAAAACTAGAAATGTGGAAGAAAGGAAAACGAGCGTTTTATTTACATAACAATTACAGTAGGTGCTCAAATGTGCCACTGGCAGCGTAGGGTCTAGCAAGTGATTGGCGTGTTTTTTCGCAAATTCCAAGTGATTCACGAACTTTTGCAGCAACGACTGAAAGTCTTGCAATGAGGTCTTCATCAGAGTCAAACTGGTGTCTCATAGATGAGACATCTGGAACCTACGAAAGGGTACGGTAATCACTTGATAGACGCTGCCAGGCTTGTATTGATGTTGATAGTAGCACATTTGAGCACTTACTGTAATTGTTATGTCAATAAAACGCTTGTTTTAATTTCCTCCGCATTTCTTCTTTTTCGCCAAAACTTTACATTTCCGACCCAACATTGTGATACTAAAATTGCTTCTTTACGTGTAAGTTTACCTTCTCTTACAGTTTGGTGCATGAATTCTGAAACACCCTGTATATATAAGCAAAGGAGGAAATTTTAGACCAGAATAATAATAACGAAAGAAATTTATAAAACATAAAGTGACCTTAACTGGTATTTCTATTTTATTACCCGACTACGGCAAAGCCAAAGGAGGGTTATGATTTTGACAGGCTATGTATGTATGTATGTATGTATGTATGTATGTATGTATGTATGTTCATCTGTTCCCTCGTAACTTCTAAACCACTAATCAGAATTCGACAAATGACATATCATTAGAAGCGTCTTAATTGTCCGCTGGTTATAGGCTATATAGATTTTCACCAAATTCAATGTGGCGCCTTCTAGCGGACAAAATATACAGAGTAAAAAAATAAAGTTAAGCTAGATATGCCGTGTTTGGTATCATTTTAAAGCGCTTCACTTGTACATTTCGAATATATATATATTACTAGCATTTGCTTGTGACTTTACTTGCATTTATGGGCTAATTGCATATAATTCACATCTTTTCGTTCTTAATTTCTTTGGTACTTAGTAATCAGAATAAGACCACTGCAGTGCCATTAGAAGGGTCTTGATCTTGATATTCTGTTGGTTGTGAGCTATAAAGTTTGTCACCAAATTTACTTTCAGCGTAGTTTTTTGTCGTAGTTGGGTTTTAGTTTTTTTACTTTATCTTGTAAAAGGAATTGAATACAAACCAAATTTATTTTACAGATGAAAAAAGTAAATAAAACCGTTTAAATTTCTAGTAAAGGTTAAAACAAGGATTATTTTTTTTTATTTAATACGCACCAGAATACTTTAATTACGGTAAAAAGCAATTTCAGTCTCTTTTTTTTTAAGCACTTTTCAATTGCAATATACTTGAAAAGTGTTTAATGGCTTCGATTTGTCTGACTGCCGCCTGCCGCCTTGAGGAATTTCAGAGAACAGACGATAATAAAATATATTCTTTGAATCAGAAATTAATCCCATAATTCAATAAAATATGAAGAACGATTTTTATACATTCAAAGTAAATCATAACTCGGATAATTAAAAACTCGGAAAAGTGAATATGAATAGTTTTTATTATGACTAAGAAAAGCCTTGGTTCAGATCAGATTATAACGCTGATCACTCGCTTCCAGAATTTTTATTACATCTACATGAAAACAAAATGAAAAATAGTAAAGTAAAAAAGGGTTGTAATAATGCTTGGCGATGACTCCTTTTCGCCAAGTCAAACAGAAAAAAAGGGGGTTTTAACACGCCTGCCACCTATAACTCTGCTGTAACTCTCAAAAATATACTCGGATTACAATGATTTATATATTTTTTTGAGGTTTACAATTGCATGAACACTATCCACAATGGAGTGTGCAGCATTTATATTAGAGGGACACTCAAGAGAATACCGTTACATTATGGACTATGGGAAAGAAGCGTTTGCGGTGCCTATTAACAATGTTATGCACTCTTTCAAACATGCATTTCTGAGATGCATTGGAACATGCATCTATGAAATATGAAGTGCAAAGAATTTATCATTAATTTACAGGGTCACATAAACGAATACGGTTAATTAATGGTCTAAGGAGAAACGTTGTTTTCAGCGTATTTTAATGAAGTTACACTACTTCAATTATAATAAAATTTATATAGGTTACTGAAAAACAAATGAAGATGCTTATTGTGGAATATGAAATATGATGTTCATCGCAATTAACTTTCATTTACAGCGACGCAAAAAATATCTCGGATACAGTACTGTCTAGAAGCGATAAATGCGGGAAATGCGTTTTCAATTGCGGTAAGTGGTTTTAAGTTCAACTGAAGGTTTTCATACTATGTGATGTGTATTAAACGGTGAAGTTTTATTAACGTATTCTGGAAGTGTTGGAAAGTGTTTTATAACCTATGCATGTCGTATAATTTTTCTTTCTTTTTTATTCTTCCGTTCTCTTTCTAATTCTTCGTTGATGCAGCTTTTGAGATTTTTCCAGGAATCTGCTATGATGTTTAAATTTCCCTCTCAAATTTATGCAACCAAATCCTTAACAAGATTATTATTGGCTCAAAAAAGTGAACATGACTCTGAATTTATAGAAAAATTAAGTTAATAATAATCATAAATAAAAGGAAAATAATTCAGATCTGTAGTATAAGCAAGTCAAAGTCAATTATTATGACCATTCTGTCAGATATATTATCACAATCTACTGGTGGTCGGTAGGGAAAATATGAAATTTTTTGGGTCAAGCATCAAAGAAACAACTAAAAATAAAATATAAGAATCAAGCTTTTTTTACAAAAATAAATAAATAAATAAATAATACAATAGCAGTTTCCAAATAAATACATTTTAGTTAAAATAACAATTACAGTAGAACCTCGATTATCCGAAGTAATTAGGACCGATCTTCTTTCGGAAAATCGAAATTTTTGGATTATCGAGAATGCTTCAATTTTAAGATTAAGGGGCAATATTTCTTATTATTATACAATATTTCTTATTATGGTAACAAGTGCTTATACATATTATTATTAATAAAAATAAAGCAATAGCAAAATAGAAACAAGAATAATTTACCTGAATTTTAATTTTGAAATTTAGTACCTTTTACATTTACATATATCACAACGGTTTTTAAAAAAATGTTTTGTTTGTCGCAATTTCGATTGCCTTTTCTTTGAAGCTCTATCATGGAGTTTTTTAATATTATTAGTTCACCAGTATCACAGTCTTTCTGCTGCTCCAGCCACGCCACACCTTTTGCAAAACATTCAAAAGTTTCAGAATTGCTAATTGTTTCGTTTTCTTCGTTCCACTTCGCAGATTACGGGAGCTCAAGTTAAATTCAAAGGAACTCTAAGAAAGGGGATCGAAAATATTTGCATGTACTCGTAGTTTGGAAAGGACCGCTAGCACACAAGGAATATGATAGTTTAAAAAAAGAAGTTTCAAAATGGATTTTGCACACAAGAATGTGATAGTAAAAAAGAAAAAAAGTTTAAAAAATGGATTTCGGTTAAAAGAGTTTCGGATAAAAGAGGTTCTAGTATATTCAAATTTGTTAGTAGCAAACCCAGGACAGATGACAAAAAAAAAAGAGGAAAAAGCTTGTATTTTAAATAGCTAGATTTTGTTTCAAATATCCAAACTTACACATTTAAAGCCGATGTTATTTTACGTGTACCACAGGGGTAGATTTGTAGAAAAATTGCTTAACCCTTTATGCCCCGACGGTACTTTAAAGTATCATTAAAATAACTTGTTATAAGATTCATTTAATACATCGATTAATAGTAATACAGTTTAGAATGAGTTATCGATATTTCACTTTAATTTATACCAAAAGCATTATTGGTTGCACAAAACAAAAATATTTTTAAAAGGATGATTTCTTTTCCATTTGCATCTTTTCAGCTTTCTTGACGCTGAAAGGTTGTGGGGGAAAAGTTTCAGTTAGGAACTTTTTCTATATTTCTATTGTAAGAGCATTATATTTGTACGTTTCCTAATTCTATAAAGTACTAAAAAAAATATTTTAAATGAAAGATTTGTGTGAAGTTATAAAAATTGCACTAAATCCCTATAAATTCAAATTTAATTAATTAATTTTAATTGGAAAAATCCTTCTAAAATTTATTAAATGATTGTGTAAATATCCTAATGTAGTTTCAAAAAATTACGAAATATGCTTTAGAAATTGAGATTTTTAAGAATTCGCAATTTAGGATATAAAGGGTTAAAAGGAGAAGAAAAACAGGATTTTTTTTTTGTGACATTTTTTTTCAGAAAATAATTCCTTTTTAGGTCTTTCAGCTCTGGCGTTCAAATAATAGGTCATGTCTTTACATTGACGACTGTTTTGTGTTTATAGTTATTTTTGTTATTATCTGCATGTAGGAATAAAATTATGTGTCTTTGCATTGACATTTGTTTTGTGTTTATAATTATTTTTGTTATTATCTGCATGTAGGAATAAAATTATGTGTCTTTACATTTTCTTTTATCACTCTGTTCATGTTTCAGTATTTAGGGAAAGAAAAGGGAAAAAAAAGAAAAGAAAGTTCACTTACAGTTCTATATATCATTTCTTTGCGACATTTATTTCAAACATTTGTTTCATTCTTTAAATTTGGGAATAGAGGCTACGTATCTAAATCAATAATTTATCATAAGCAAGAATGAAAAATGGTGCGTAAAACATAAATTATGAAACACTTTCCAGAAAATTCAGAATACTGTAACAAATTTTTACTGTTTTATAAAGTGAAAGATAAAAGTAAGCAATTTGGAACTAAGTGGACTAAGTAAAAAATTTGGAAAACGCATAACACATTTGAAAACCCAATTTTAGCAGTTATCATGAATAGTCGAATAAAATATCCGAATTAATTTGTTCAGACCTGTATTTGATTTATAGATTTTTATATATACTACATAGTATGGTAAAATTTATTTCATTTAAAAAACACGTAGCACAATTGAAAATTCCCCTTCAGCAATTTCCCTCAATAAACTGAAATCTACTTGAGATCTTTCGTGCAATCCCGCATATGATCTATAAAATTTATACACACCAAGCAATATGCAAAACATTAATAAAATTTAAAACACGCACCACAACTGAAAACTCACTTTCATCAATTATTGTCACAGACAGTACTGTAACTAAATTCTTTTGTGTGTCCCTGTAAATGAGCAATGAAAGTTATGCGCTTACCCTATTCTATAGTAAGCATCTTGCATTACATCTCAGTGTTATATATCAATTTCAATATATTTGAAGTAGTGTGACATCATTAAAATATACTGCAAACACCCCCCCCCCCCCAACAATGTAGAGGAATTCTTTTTAGTATGTCTGTAATAGAGATGGGAAATATAGTTACTTTTGGTTAACAGGTTACATCGTTCCACACTTGTACAGGTAACAGGTTCCAACAACCTGTTATTTTTATAACATATAACTAATCGTGTGTATCCGGACAACGGATGTTTTTATAAGAAGGGCTTTTAAACAAAATGTTTGGAATAATTTTTTGACATAATTATAAATGCTGTTTTCTATTGAGATGAATCAAAATTAGTTTATGATTAAAAACGTAATTTTTGCAAGACAAAAACTTACCTAGTCATGATACTTTGAATTTCATGCATTTTTAGCGATTTCTGACACTAAAAACGTGTTTTCCCATTTATGGTGATTAAAACATTGAAAATTCATAAAATTCTAAGTATCATAACTCAGTAAGTTTTGACCATAAAAGAATACATTTTTGCTGTTTTACTTGTTAGAAAATGGAAAAAAGTTTTTTAAATAAAACTTATAGGACAGAGGCATTGTATAACATTTGTAATTTCTCATCTATTTGAAAAGTAATTATTGTAATGTAAATCGATTTTTATGTGATGTAGAACAAATGGCACTTGCAAACAATTGATGCAGAACAAATATACCTTTAAAACTAATGGTTTAGAAATTAGTTATTGGAGATACCCTGTATAATAATTAAGACAGTTTTAACAACACGATTTCTAATCCCCCCCCCCCCAAAAAAAAAGACAATCATGCATACAGCATAGATTATGAAACACTTTCCAACACATTCAGAATACCATAACAAAACATCACAATTGACAAAGGTGGAAGATGACGTCTTTAATGAACAATTCAGAAAACGCATAATGCATTTGAAAACACGATTTCTGCCATTATTATGAATAGTCGCTAAAATACACGATTTTTTTTTGCAGCCCTGTATATGATCTACAAATACGTATGTATACTACATAGTATGCAAAAAGTTAGTTCAGTTAAATACATAATACATTTTAAAATTTCGGCTCAGCAATTTCAGCCAATAAACGAATGTTGTTGAGAACTGTTGTTCGACATTGTATATGATCTGGAATTGATACACACCAAGTAATATTTAAAAAATAGTTAAATTTAAAAACGCATACCACAATTGAAAACGCTCTTCCTAGCAATTATCGTTCGTGGCTTTAAAAGTTCTATTATTGTTCATTTTCTTCGATATCCAAATACTTTTGTGTGTTCCTGTAAATAAACGATAAGTTCTATGCACTGCACACCCTATTCTATAGTAAGAACCTTGTAGTACACCTCAGTGATTTATATCAATTTAAATATGTTTTACATACTATAACATCATTAAAATACACAGCAAGTGATTTTCCCCCATGTACCGTAATGTAACGGAATTCTTTTGAGTGGCCCTGTAAATGAACCAAATATGCTATACACACTTCCTTTACAATACCAAACATGCCATACTAAACCCAAATAAGATATATCCATTTCATGGCAGTCGGCCAAATATTTACACGAGTTAAAGAAAGGACAGACAGACGGACAGACAATCTGAATTCATAAACACTTTTTAACTACGTCAAAAGAATAAAAGTGCAACAGCTTCACTCCTTCAATTCTTAATTCAAGAAGACTACAAAATAGCATGCATACAGGACTCCAATATAGTCAAAGGAAGACCACATGGCCTTCCCTCAGGACTTCCTTGCTACTCTTCAAAAAAAAAAAAAAAAGAATTGCCAAATAATAATCATAGATACATCGTTACAACATATAAGAGTTCAACAAAATGATAACTCAGTCTTCGTGAATATCTCCTCAACAGAAGGACAAATAACTATAGGCAGTCAGTATTGCGCACCATCGGCTAATTTAAAAGAAGATCTACAAGATTGGGCGAACACGTCGGGTATGAGTTCAAAACTTCTGTTGCTGGGTGATTTGAATGCTCATAGTGTCCTGTGGGGGTATGAGAATGATAACGAAAAAGGACAACACCTCATCAATCATCTCAATATGATGCACTTATTAGTCCTAAATGATCCTTTCTCAAAACCAACATTTGAAACCACGCATTTGAAAGGTTGGCCAGATGTATCACTAGCATCCTTCCCACTGTTCCCAAAAGTTTCCTTATGGACTGTTGAGGATGATATGCACTACGGTGACCACAGGCTGATAACCTTGTATATGGATATCCAAACCCCGAAGCTTCCAAAGCGTAGATATCGGGCAAAGAATGTCTCATTGAAAAAATTCAATAGAAAATTATCTAAATCATTGCAAGAAAATAATATAACTTTCCAGGATATAAAAACGACGGGGGCATTCGAAAAAGAGTACGACAACTTTATAAATATAATAACACAAACCTGTGACCATACTTTAAAGAAAAAAAACTCCACATTTAAACCAACAGTTTCTCGGTGGACAGCGGAACTTAGGAAAATGAGAAGCTTTGTTAAAGCACTTTATAGGAAAACAAAACTTTTGTCTGCATCAGAGGAAGACATGATCAAATTAAAAAAGTATAGAGCACTCTATAAAAAGAAAATTCTGGAAGCAAAGAAAACGGAGTGGAGTTCTTTTTGCTCAAATACCAAAGACCCCTTTGGGAACCTAAAAAAGACGGCATTTAGAGATTTTTACAGACAGGAAGTCTACGCTCTTTCTGATTCCACTACAGCAACCCACTCAAGACAATCTTTTTATGCAGAAATTGCCAATTCAATATTTGGTCCTTCGGACTTGCAACCGCATCAAATTCATCCGCGCTCAACCCAGCCAGTTAATCCATTTATACTCCAAGAACTAAAAGCTGCCATCTTCTCGTTCAATAGGAATAAAGCACCAGGTCCTGATAATGTTGACCATCTGATTGTACGAAATATTTACCACTCACATTCATCTCTATTACTGAATCTTTACAATACTCTATTAAACTTAAATTACTTCCCAAAAAGTTGGAAAATTGGAGAACTAGTCTTTTTTCTAAAGGCAGGTAAGGACCCACAATTTGCTCAGTCATACAGACCAATAACTCTACTCCCAATTCTGGGGAAAAATTTTGAAAAATTATTATTAAAACGAATAAATTATCATTTTCGAAATTCGACAGTTCTACAGAGTTCTCAACACGGATTCTTAGAGGGTAAATCGGCTGAATCAGCGATACAAGAAGTTCTCTCAACAATTGACTTACTTCAACAAGAAAACAACTACATTTCATTAATATCATTAGACATCCAAAATGCTTTTGACAACTTACCTTGGGACGCAACAATCCAAGAACTGAAATTTTTGGGGTTGGAGGAGCCATATGTTAATATCCTGAAATCCTTTTTATCTCACAGAGGAGCGAAACCAAATTGGCTAGCACAAGAAATTCATTGGTTTAGGAAGGGGTGCCCACAAGGTTCATGCTTTGGGCCCTTCCTATGGAGAATCTTCCTAAACGCTCTCTTACGCCATTTAAAATCGTTAGGTTACATAATAATAGCTTATGCAGATGACATTTTAATTATATTAAATGGTAAAACAAGGCGAGAATTAGAAAAATTAGGAAAGGACATCTTAGATTATATTAGTAGGTGGATGTCAAATCACAACATGAAAATATCTTACAATAAATGTAAAGTTCTCTACCTTAGAAGACCAAAATTTTTGAAAAGAGCTCCAACACTCAAAATTGACAACCATTCATTAAAAAGTGAGCCAACTTTAGAATACTTAGGTATCGTTCTGGATAGTACGTTGTCGTTTCTCCCCCATTTACGAAAGAAAAGGCAGGAAATTACACAACTTTCGCAAGACCTATTGAAGTTTGCCTCAGCTTACGGAGGGGTAAACAAATTAATTCTGAAGATTTGGTACAATAGTATCTTGGAGAAGAAAATCACGTATGCTGCAGCAACTTGGTTTCACCGGATAAGCAAAGCCCATGGGCTTCGTCTGATCTCATCAATACAATACCAATGCCTGTTATTAGTTTCACGTGCCTACAGAAAAACTTCGGCGGATGCCCTTTGTGTTTTAACAGGTATTCCGCCCTTGGCACTTCAACTTGAATATATAGCAACAACAGGAAGAGTCTTACGTCTTGGAATCCCGACAGGAAATCAAGAACCAATGTTTTACCAACCAAAAATGAAGTCAGACAAAGTTGAACCATTTAAAGAATATTTCTTTCAAATAGATCCAGAAAATACTCCACATGTAGAAATAAACATTTATACGGATGGTTCCAAGATGGAAGATGAAACGGCATATGCCTTCTGTGTGTATCAGAGAGGAGAGTTAATCCACGAGGATCAAACTAAGTTAAGTAAAGAAAATACTGTTTTTCAGGCAGAACTCCTGGCCATAGAAGAGGCTATGCTGTGGATTAGGAACTCCCCTCATAAAGAAGTATTAATACACTCGGACAGTCTCTCAAGTCTCTTAGCAATAGAAGATGTTTTTTCAAAAAATCTCATCGCAGTACAAATTACTAAACTACTCCAAGAAACAAGAAAAAAGATCTTCTTTAAATGGGTCCGTGGACATGTGGGTAATGTGGGGAATGAGCATGCAGATTCTTTGGCAAAAGAAGCAACCAAAGCCACATCACATGCCAAATACAAATTCTTTCCCAACCTTCCTTCTTACTTGAAGAAGCTTCTAAAATCATCTCTACACGAACAATGGCAGACTCGCTGGGACTATGGTACCACAGGACGGTACACATACGCTTTAGCCCCAAAAGTCTCGGAAAAGAGAATCCTGCTGCATAGAAATCTTTTTCTGTTTACCACTAACCACGGCCCATTTTCATCATATCTTTATAAATTTGACAGGGTTCCTTCTCCATTATGTGTATGCGGTCAGCGAGCTACATAATTGCATTATGTCTTTAACTGTACCCTTACATCATATTACCATATAAGAAAATCTCCAAAAATTTCTTTGTCTCAGTGGTTCTCAGTGGTTTTGTCAAATCCATCATTTTGTCAAAAGATAATTGAATGTATGAAAGTTTTAGAAAACAACCATTATTTGTTTCAAAATGTTTTGCCATTTATAGATGATGATGAGAACGTATCTTAACAAATAGACAGATACCACCAATTCAAAATAAACTCTTAGCCACAAACAACACGATTGAATTATAATTGAACTGTTGCAAGAACAATAGACTTTTGAACTTTTGTGTGTGTATATAATTATATAATATTCATCATAATTATTCACTATTTTACCTATTTTTTATATTCTACATTATTTTTAAAATTATGAATCTCTTTCTAATTTAGTATACATACACGTAGCTTTTATTGTATTTTTGCAGAACGCCCAGCTTTGCAGAGTAATTGAGCTTTTGCAGCTCCAACAAGTTTAAAAATCCTATTATCTATTATCTCATGATCTTATTAATTACAAATATCTAAATTTCTCTCGTAAACGCCCAGTAAAAATTGGGCTTTCCATCGTGTATATATTGTACTTATATTGTATTTAATCTTAATATTCTCAATTGGCTTTCCTGTAGGTCCCTTCGGGCCTTTTATTTATTTATTTTTTTTTTTTGTGTGTGTGTGTGTGTGTGGTGACGGCGGTAGTAGATGGAAACCGATGGGTGGGGCTTGTGAGTGCTTAAGCCATTTGGTAGGCCTCCCCATCTAGCTGACCCTGACCCTGGAAAGTATTAAAAAATAGAAATTTGATCTCCGACTTAATAGCAGCCGCCATATCTATCAACGCATATTCAAAGCTAATTTCACGAGAACACAAAAATATTATTTATATACTTTTAATCAAATGCAATTCATCCAAACAAATTTCGTTTGTACAAGTATGTTTTTCAAATTAATTACATCTGTACTAAAATTAAATTTTCTCTTTTTCCAGCAAATTAAAAAAATGACAAAACAACTACAATAAAAAAAACTTTCCCAAAAAACAAAATTTATAGTGCCGGAATCCCCCTCGCCCAAACGCTATCCCCTAAAAAAAAACTCCATGTGTACATAGTAAAAACCCTTTAAATATTCAAATAAACCGCCAACGCAAAACGCTCCATTCTTTACAAACACATGAAGAGTAAATAAAAACTCTTAGTTAAATGTCATTTCACTCCGACAAAATTACCTATTTAGATAAATTTATCCTCCAGCGTATTTTTTAATTTAAAAGACTGTTGTACCAAATGTTTTGAAATAAGCAAATGATATATTGACCGCAGAAAATTTTAACAGATAAATAACTGCAAAGATGTTCTATATCTTTCTTTATTCAAAAGCTTATTAAGCAATAAAAGAACTTTTTATATGTCAAGAACTACATTTACTGATGGCGTGATTCAGAATGAATTAAGGAATTATCTGCGGTTAGTTTCAGCTGCTTTCAGTTGAAATCAATTGAAGTTTTAATGAACCCGTTTTAAATGCGGATTAAAAAATTATAAATTCGTGGATTTTATTTGAATGTAGCTAAACAATGTTTTGTTATTTTTGGAAATAGATTTCCTATTCAAAATCCGGAATTAAAATTTTTAAGAGATAAAATTATAAATAAATGTATTTTATTTAAATGTTGCAAAAAGGTACTTTTTATAAATTTAATGAATCTGAACTCCTGTTTCGCCGCATTTTTTTAAAGAGGGGGGGGGGGGGAGGAATCAATGCTTTTTTCATTTACATAATATAAATGAAATATATTGCAAAATTCAACAAAAATCACTTGTTGAAAATTAGAAGCAAGCCCCCCCCGCCCCCGCCAAAAAAATAAATAAATAAATAAATTTAAAAAATAAAACACGAAAATATATTCTTAGTTGAAAAGAAATTGCTCAGATCAAAAATTAGACAAAACTTTCATGGGTTTTATAAGTCAAATTTGACTTTTTAGCTCACAGGCTATCAAAGCCTGAGAGCTAATGTGCCCGCCCGTTCTGTATGTATGTATGTATGTATGTATGTATGTATGTATGTATGTATGTACGTACGTACGTATGTACGTAACGCGATAACTCTTGATAGAAACATCCGATTTGCTTCAAAATTTTTTCCTAGGTTCACTGTGATAAGGCGCTTCCCTGATTAGTTTTTGGAGTTCATTGGTTAAGGATAAAGGGGGAAAAACGGGGTTAGTCCACACCCCACCCCCTTAATTCAGATAAATGGGTTTTTCATGCAGAATGATTCGATTTGCTCCGAATTTGATATACCGGTTTATTATGTTAAGAAACTTCCCTGATTAGTTTTGGGAGTTCATTGGTTAAGGATAAAGGGGGGAAAACGGGGTTAGTCCACCCCCCTTAATTCAGATAAATGTGTTTTTCATGCAGAATGATTCGATTTGCTCCGAATTTGGTATAGCGGTTTATTATGTTAAGGAACTTCCCTGATTAGTTTTGGGGGTTCATTGGTTAAGGGTAAAGGGGGAAAAACGGGATTAGTCCACCCCCCTTAAATCTGATAAATGGGTTTTTCATGCAGAATCATTCAATTTGCTCCGAATTTGGTATACCGGTTTATTATGTTAAGGAACTTCCCTGATTAGTTTTGGGGGTTCATTGGTTAAGGATAAAGGGGGAAAAGGGGGGTTAGTCCACCCCCTTAATTCAGATAAATGGGTTTTTCATGCAAAATCATTCGATTTGCTCCGAATTTGGTATACCGGTTTATTATGTTAAGGAGCTTCCCTGATTAGTTTTGGGAGTTCATTGGTTAAGGATAAAGGGGGAAAAACGGGGTTAGTCCACCCCCCCCCCCTTAATTCAGATAAATGGGTTTTTCATGCAGAATGATTCGATTTGCTCCGAATTTGGTATACCGGTTTATTATGTTAAGGAGCTTCCCTGATTAGTTTTGGGGGTTCATTGGTTAAGGATAAAGGAGGGAAAACGGGGTTAGTCCACCCTCTTAATTCAGATAAATGTGTTTTTCATGCAGAATGATTCGATTTGCTCCGAATTAGGTATACCGGTTTATTATGTTAAGGAACTTCCCTGATTAGATTTGGGGGTTCATTGGTTAAGGATAAAGGGAGGAAAAACAGGGTTAGTCCACCCCCCTTAATTCAGATAAATGTGTTTTTCATGCAGAATGATTCGATTTGCTCCGAATTTTGTATACCGGTTTATTATGTTAAGGAACTTCCCTGATTAGTTTTGGAGTTCATTGGTTAAGGGTAAAGGGGGAAAAGGGAGGTTAGCCCGCCCCTCTTAATTTAGATAAATGGGTTTTTCATGCAGAATGATTCGATTTGTTCCGAAGTTGGTATACCGGTTTATTATGTTGAGGAGCTTCCCTGACTCGTTTTGGTGATTAATTGGTTAAGGATAAAGGGGGGTTAGTCCACCCCCTTAATTTAGATAAATGTTTTTTTTTTTGCAAGATTATTCGATTTGCTTCAAATGTGGTATACCGGTTTATTATGATAAGGAGCTTCCCTGATTATATTTGGAGGTTTACTGGTTAAGTATAAAGGGGGAAACGGGGGCTAATTCCCCTTCACTTATTTTTTGAGTGGCATTATTCTTTAAAATAAGAGTATAATATACAATTAGTGTGAATAGTCTGTGAGCTCAATGCCATCAGTTTAGCTGGGCACTTTTCTTTTTTATTGTTATGGAAATGCTAAATGGAGACAATATCTACGATTCAGGCATGCAAAACATGTCAAGCATGAGCTTTTTTCTTAGAAATTTTCAGATGTTTTACTGATTTACTATTTGTGCCAGTGTTTCGTTTATGCTCTAAATTGTGCCATCAGAATCAGTGAGAGTATGTGATGATGCTGATGACCCAGCACCAGGCACCAAGCCGAAAAAGCGTTTAATTAGTGCTGCAAGTCATTACTATTCATGCATTAGGGTTTGGTGAAATACAAAATAAATTTTTAACACAACACACCTAATAGAGTTGCCCATAACTAGAAGGTGAAGATGGGCCAAACTGGGGGCGCACGTCTGAAAAGAAACGATCGAGGGCGTTTTTTGTTAATATTGTTCTATTTTAAAGGCACGAAATTGAATTCTTGATTAAGGCAAATGAAT
The DNA here is from genome assembly GCA_963932465.1 of Maratus speciosus. Classification (NCBI taxonomy): domain Eukaryota; kingdom Metazoa; phylum Arthropoda; class Arachnida; order Araneae; family Salticidae; genus Maratus; species Maratus speciosus. The sequence goes on from OZ010788.1 coordinate 174,000,314, forward strand.
AAAGACGCTGCCATTTAAAACCATATGTTATTTAATTAACAGGGACTTTTCGGTAACATAATAATTCAATATTAGGTTCCAGCATAGTAACAGGGTTTTTTATCCTAATATGTTAAATAATGCCCATCCCTAGTCTGTAAATGAACTATAAATGCTAAACACTCCATTTAAAGTACCAAATTCGTCATAGATCATTCTCAGTAACATATGTCATTTGAATGGCGATCCGACAATATTTAGACGAATTAGAGAAGCGACAAACGACAGACAGACAAACAGAATTCAAAAACACTTTTGAACTACATTGGAAAATTTCTATGTTTATTTAATCCTGTTGTAATATGATATTTTTAAAACGTGACTAGAAATTTTTCCATAGCCTATTGTCATATTAATAATACGCTACATAACTATATATTATATTAGTTAGATTTCCATTTCCCGTAATCTTTGAATTCAAGGGCTGATTTAACACAAAATTCATGTAAACGTTATTTTTTTGCAGTGCATAAGATAAATATGTAAGGTAATCATAAACTTAACATCATGCAAATACTTTCCTAACTATTACTTTACGAATCATTAAGCATACATAAAAAATTCTGTAGGACACTTAAAGGTTTTAAATTTTGAAACCTAAAAATAATTTTCCAAAAAAGAAAAAAAAAAAATCTGACCCGGAAGTATCTAAGTAATCAAAGTCATAGTTTTGAATTTTTCTGTCTGGTTGCACTTTCTCGTACGAGGAGTCACTTTATCTATCTTGTCAAATTTTGTTTTGATTTTCTGTTCATCTTTCTTTTCAGTAGATGGCACTACATATCTATTTGCTGCTTGGTTTCTAAAAATGTGACACTTGCACTCCTTTCTTTAATACGGAAGTATTTTTAAATCATTATGCTAATAATTTTGATAATTTATTGTTTCGTATGAATAATAACATTAACTTTATTTTTTTCTTTCTCAACGAAATTTCAGTACGGAAGGATTATTTTTCACCATGCACCTAATTATAGTAACTCATAAAAATCTTATAAATATTAATACACAAAAACTGTACTCTTATTGCATAATTTTGTTGACAAAAAAGAATGATTTAATGTTGATGCCTTATATAATTCTTATTTGATGGGAATATATTTTTTCTTGGAAAATATTCAAAAAGCTATGTTCCCGTTATTTATGTCACATCTAATTTTTTCATTTGTTTTAGGCCTTGTTTCTTCTTTGTAATTCAGTTATAGAGTAACGCATTTTCTCATAAATTATGCTTTTTTTTCTGTTCCCTGTTTTCTAGTTCAATCCTAATTAATTAAATTATCTGTTTCCGTATTTTATGTGGAATATTTTTCTTCACGATTAAATTTACATTCCCTTTTATGTTTTTTCCTTCCATCATTCTACTCTCATATCATGGAAGACGATAGTATTCCAAGTGACGCAGATTTAAGTCCAAAATCGTAAAATATCGGAGCTCCATATATACTAGGGCCGAACCTAAGAGGGAGGGGGTAGAGGGAGCACGTGCCCCAGGTAGCCCTTCAGTAACACAAAAACCGCAATTTCGAACTTTTTTTTGCTCCTGCACCGCCTTCGGGAGTAATGGCACCGATATAAAATGTAGCCTGCGTTGGAGCAAGGGTTGTCACCATCATTTTAACACCATTATTTTTTAAATCGGTTTGGTACTTCTTCTTGAGATTGCGTAAAAATCGCCATTTCGAACGTTTTTTAGAACGCTTTTTGCGCATTTTCACTCGAATCTTTTTAGAAATGTTCTTAGAGATCATTTATATCTAATAAGTAACTACCATGCCAAATTCCATGTATCTGGGCCCTTCAGTAATATAAAAATCGCAATTTCGAACGTCTTTATGCTTCTGCACCCCTTTTGGGGGTAGTGGCACCGACATAAAATGCAGCCTATGTTGGAGCAAAGGTTGTCACCATCATTTTGACACCATTATTTTTTAAATCGGTTTAGTACTTCCTGAAATTGTGCACAAATCGCCATTTAGAACGTTTTTTAGAACGCTTTTCGCGCATTTTCACCCCCTTTAAATTTCGATTTTTTAAAGAAATGTCTTTAGAGATCATTAGTATCTTATAACTATCATTCCAAATTTCATGTTTCTAGGCTCTTCAGTAACACAAAAATGGCATTTTTAGAACGTTTTTTGCTCCTGCACCCCGTTTTGGCCAGTGGTTACGGACATAATATATAGCCTATATTCTAAGTTGGACTAACACCATCATTTTGATACCATTACTTTTGGAATCGGTTCGGTAGTTCCAGAGCTTACCTCCTACAAATAAACAATTTTTACCTCTTTATAATATTAGTATAGAAGTATAGATAGATATAGATTAGCTGGACCAGCAATGACTCCAAAATGACCCACTAATCTAATTTTCTCGAACGTCTGACACAGAGTGGTCTTCTCAAGACCGAAAACTGTATAATACAAAATTTTGTCAAAATCGTCTGAGCCGTTTTTAGACCCATTAGCTTAATCCTGACCCATTGTCAACCAAAATGACCCACTAATCGAATATGTGACCTAACCCAATGGTATTCTTGGGCCGAAAAATTATAGAATACAAAATTTCGTCAAAATCATTAGAGCCATTTTCTAGATAAAATTAGCTTGACCAACAATGATCCAAAAATAACCCAGTAATCAAAATTTCTCGAACATGTGACCTAGCCCAATGATCTTCTGGTGCCCTGAAACGGTTGGATATAAAATTTGGTTAAAATCGATTGAGTCGTTTTTTAGATATAATTAGCTTGACCCTGATCCATTATGACCCAAAATGACCCACTAATCGAATTTTATCGAACATGCGACATAACCCAATAATTTTCTCGTAACCAAAAGCAGTTGGATATAAAATTTAGTTAAAATCGATTGAGTCGTATTTTAGATATAATTAGCCTGACCTTGACCTTGATAACTCAAAATGACAGACTAATCCAATTCTCTCGAACATGCGATCTAATTCAATGGTCTTTTCGACCCCGAAAGCGACAGAATACAAAATTTAATCAAAATCATTAGAGCCGTTTTCTAGACATTAGCTTGACCCGTAGATTAAGTCGTATCGATTGAGTCGTATTTTAGGTATAATTGGCTTGACCCTGATCTATTACGACCCAAAATGACAAACTAATCGAATTTCCTCGAACATGCGATCTAACTCAATGGTCTTCTCGACCCCGAAAACGATAGAAAACAAAATTTAATCAAAATCGTTAGAGCCGTTTTCTAGACATTAGCTTGGCCCGTAGTGACCCAAAAATGGCCCACTAATCGAAATTTCTCGAACATGTGACCTACCCAAATGAACTTCCCTCGTGCCCAGAAACGGTATAATATAAAATTTTGGCAAAATCATTTGAGCCGTTTTTTAGATACAATTAGCTTGACCCTTACCCATTGTGACCCAAGATGACCCACTAATCGAATGTTCTTGAACATGCGACCTAGCCCATTGGTATTCTTCTGCCCGAAAACGATAGAATACAAAATTTCGTCAAAATGGTTTGAGCCGTTTCCTAGATAAAATTAGCTTGACCCACAGTGACCCAAAAATGACCTTCCAATTTAATTTTCTATAATATATGACTTTGCCTAATGTTCTTCTCATAATCCAAAACTGTGGAATATAGAGTACAGAAAAAATCGTTAAAGCCGTTTTTTAGATAAAATTAGCATGACCCGCAGTAACCCAAAAATGACCCTCTAATTGAAATTTCTGGAGCATGTCACCTAGCCCAATAGTCTTCTCGTACCCTAAAACGTTTGGATACAAAATTTAGTCAAAATCGTTAGAGCTGTTTTTTAGATAAAATTTGCTTGACCCAAAGTGACCCAAATATGACCCACTAATCGAAATTTCTCGAACATGTGACCTAACCCAATAGTTTTCTCGTGCCCCAAAACGGTTTGTTATAAAACTTAGTTAAAATAGATTGAGTCGTGTTTTAGATATAATTAGCTTGACCCTGACCCAATATGACCCATTATGACCCCTAATTGAATTTTCTCGAACATGTGACCTAGCCCAATAGTCTTCTCGTGCCTGAAAATGGTAAAATGCAAAATTTAGTCAAAATCGTTTGAGCCGTTTTTAAGGTAAAATTTACATACACACACAATTTTTGCTTGTATTATAGTATAAGATTAACAAGCGGGGATGACCGAGCTATTCTCGGTCAAAATTAGCTTTATGTTCAACTCGATAGAATATTCTCACATTATCATTCTTTCTGTATTATTGCTATAAAACATGTTATATTACAACAATATTACTTACGAAAACAATCTATATGAAGAGTACATAGTGCATGCTTCTAAATTTTACGCTATTTACACACTTACAACGAAAGGACATCAATCCAAATTACATTTTTAGCTCAACTCTGATTGGTTTAACCATGTACCTCGAGTCCTATTAAGAATTTCGAAAAAGTTCTTTCTCCTTCTGAATGCTTATTTTTTTTTTTTTTTTTTTTTTTTTTTTTTTGACAAAAATAGCCAAATTTAGCAACGTTCTTGCATTTGGCTCAGAGTATGTGTTTTGGCATTCGTAATCTTGAAAGTCGATTTTTCGGCCAAATGTTACCAATATTTCGCCAACTTCGCGGTTTCATGACGCAGACATGTAGTGAGCCAAAATGACGCACTAATCAAATCTGCTCGAACAGGTGACTCAGCTCAATGGCCAGGTAATCAAAAACGGTACGATACAAAGTTTAGTCAAAATCATTTAAGCCGTTTAATAGAAATTAGTTTGACCCGCAGTGACTCTAAAATGATCCACTAATTTAACTTTCTGGAGTATGTGACACAGCCGCGTGGTCTTCTCGAGCCCGAAAACGATAAAGTACAAGTTTTTATCAAAATCGTTAAAGCCGCTTTCTAGATAAAATTAGCTTGGCCAGTAGTGACCCAAAAAGGACCCATTAATCGAAATTTCTCAAACATGTGACCTAGCTCGATGGTCTTGTACCCGGAAACGGCATAATACAAATTTTTGTCAAAATTGTTTGAAACGTTTTTTAGATGCAATTAGCTTGACCCTGACCCATTGTGAGCCAAAATGAACCACAAAGAACTAACTTCTTGAACATGCGACCCAGGGGCGTAGCCACAGATATTTTTTCGGGGGGGGGGGGGGGGGGGGAGAATTCGAAAATATCCCAACTTGAAACAAATTGCTCCAATTTTCGACTAAAATGATATGCACAACGTGTGTAATAATTATTATGATACTTTTGCATAAAAAATTCCTTTCCAAAGAAAAACTCTGAAACTGAAAACATAAAAATTCTAATTATGGGTTTGTTTACTAAAAAAATAAATACGCTTTTTACTTTCTTCTATCTTTACAAGAAGAAAGTATTGGATTCGTGAAAAAATTCGACTTTCGGTTTTAGACAGATTTATACGTTTTAGTAAGTCCTGAACATGATTCGACTGTTTTTAGAAAATATCTGTCTGTCTATATGTGATACAAATTTTGTGGGCGCTCTAACACAAGAACTAATGCACGAAATTTAAGAAAACTTTAGAGATTCACTTATACAGTCGAACCTCGTTAACGCGAAAACTCAAGGGGAAACTTTTTTTCTTCGTATTAAAAGTAGTTCGTGTTATCGGATCTTAACTACATTACATACAACTAGACGAGGCAATCGAAAATAGTTCGTGTTAACGAGGTTTAACTGTACCTTGATAAAAATTGGTGCTGATTTGTTTTTGGTGCAAATCGTCCAACAGGTGGCTCTGCTATGCGGCATTTTTCACGATTTACATGATTTTAGCGATAATTATATCTCAAAAACTATTGCACGGAATTTGATTAAACGTCATATTCTGTTAAACCTTGACATAATTTGCAGATTAGCTTTTTATGCATATCATATAGCAGGTAGCGCTGCTATGCAGCATTTTTCACGATTTTGCGATAGCTGTATCTCAAAAACTAATGCACGGAATTTAGTCAAACTTCATACTCCACATAAATAGATCCTTATTAGACTTTGGTCTATACTGTCCAAAGTGCTTTTGTGCACTTTGAGTAAAGAATTTTGGTTGCAGACATCTAAGAGGCTGGGTGCCAAAATTCAATGATTTGTTTGAAAAATGCTATGCTTATATCTCCTTTTTAAATGTACACAATTCAACAAATCTATACCTTTAGAGTTTGTTATTATAGGCAAAGAATTGTCATTTAATTTTGGCACTGTGATTGCAAATTTTGAGGCATTAACACGTATGGAGTAGAAGAAAATTTTGGGATTGGCACATCGACTAGTTTTCACTTAATATTAATTCTTGTGGTCTTCAAAGAAGCCCACCTGTTAATAACATCGCTTAGTTTAATAAAATTTCCTATTTCACTTTCATATTTTAAAAGCATTAGGCTGTCAAGTCTGTCATCCCTCATTGTAGCTTGCAATATATATTTTTTAAATTTTTGTTTGACTAAAGATTCTTTCATTAGATGCAACGCCATAAAGATAAGCTGCTGTGAGTGTTAAAGTACGAGTATATAGTTTGACGGCGTGACCCAAATAGTGAATTTCATGACATGAGTAAAAGATTTGTTAAGTGAGTTGGGATTTCGTTTATTTCTATTTGACTGTGCAAGTCATGTACATCCAGTTTCTTATATCCAGATGGAAACATTATTAATTTCTCCCTTGCACAATTGTAATTTAAATATGGAATGCATTGTTGCATTATTCTCTTGATATAAGGAACATTGTCATTTAAGCCCATTACTAAATTCCCGAAATTTTCTTGTATTTCTTATAATTCTTTACTGTAAAACTTATGTGTATCAATGTCCATTGCTATGCTATTATTTTTATCTATTGCCTTTGGTGAAACCGTTTTCCTATGGTACTTTCGGAACTCAGCTTCTCCAGTCACATCCTAATATTCATAATTGTTTGAGAGCTTGTCTGTAAGGAAATCTTTATTTCTTCAAAATTTTATTCAAGTGCAACTTGTCAGTGTTACAGTGCTTGTCGATTTTTTCTTCAGTTGATGGACTGCTTTCATGGTCATATTTCTGTTCCAAATTAAAATCGTCCATTTTTTACCTTTTTCATCCTCGAATGGATTTTTAGATGATCAAAAAAATCTTGCACGAAAACTCTTTTCCTATTATGGAGGGTTTCTTCATGCTGTTATTTATAGTAACTTTTTAGAACAGCTTTAAACACAGAACACTGGACTTTTGGTTTAAAATTTTATAAACACATATGAATATAAACGAACAGGACTGATATATATTTCCGCACACAAATAAAAGTAAAATGTGACAAATTTATCTAAACTAACGACTTCTTATATCCGCATTTGCTAATATAACGCTTTTTACTTGACAGCGAGTGGTTAACTAATTTTTGCGGCAAAAAAAATCACGAGAATGAGTAAAATATTGTCCAAACATTGCAAAATTAGTCATAAAAGTTGTGAAAACTCATCAAATCTTCTTGTCCATAGCTGTGTTTCAAATAGGTTACTACATTCCTTTCTGTTGTGCTACAAGTCATCTCATATTTTTCAAAAAAGCTGCAATCCCTTTGGATTAAAATAGCTGGATTCTCTTTTGGGAGGAGAAGGGGAGGTAGGGTGAAATTTTTGAGAAAGGAACAAAGTTTTGGAGGAAATAAAGGAACTGGTTAGTCAGTTATTGATGGACAGGAGTAGAGAAATTTAGGTCTGGTAGATGTACAATATTTTTGTAAAACTGAAAAATACAATGATAGATTGAGTGTGGCTGATTTATTTTTGTATTTCTTTTGATAATTTAACTTGTTTACTGTTGCAGTACTCAAAATAATCACCAAAACAATAAAAATTTCATAATTTTTTTACTATTACTTTTAAAAGAGAAAATGTCTCAAAAATCTAGAATTTCCCACCTCTAAGCTCAAATTTCCCAACTTCACATATATTGGGGGGAGGCCTCCCCATACCCCTCCCCCCCAAGGCGACGCCCCTGATGTGACCCAACCCAATGCTCTTCATCTTGAGCCCGAAAACGATAGAACACAATATTTAGTCAAAATCGTTAGAGCCGTTTTTTTAGATAAAATTAACTTAACCCCAAAATGACCACTAATCTAATTTTCTTGAACATGTGTCCAGCCCAGTGGACTTCTCAAGACCGAAAGCTATCTAATACAAAATTCAGTCAAAATCGTTAGGGCGTTTTTTAGATAAAATTAGCTTGAACCATAGGAACCAAATATGATCCACTAATCGAAATATTTCGACCATGTGACCCAGCCCAATAGTCTTCTTGTGCCCAAAGACGATTGGATATAAAATTTACTTAAAATGGTTTTAGCCGTTTTTTAGATATAATTAACTTGACCCTGACCCATTATGACTCAAAAAGACCCACTAACCAAATTTACTCGATTATGAGACATAACGCAATGGTCTTCTCGATCCAAAAAACGATAGGATACAAAATGTAAATCTTTAGAGACGTTTTCTAGACAAAATTAGCTTGACTCGTAGTGACCAAAAAATGACCCACTAATCAAAATTTCTCGAACATGTCACCTAGCCCAATGATCTTCACGTTCTCTGTAACGATAGAATACAAAATTTTGTTTATATCGTTTGTGCTGTTTTTTAGATACAATAATTAGCTTGAACCTGACCTATTGTTACCCACAATGCCCCGATAATCGAATGTTCTTGAATATGCAACCTTGATCAATCCTATTCTTGTGCCCGAAAATGATAAAATTCAAAAGTTCGTTAAGGGGTCAGTACACTTTTAACGGTCATAAAACATGCGAAATTTGTCATGAGTTTAGCAATTTTATATGAAAAAGATAACCACTCTAGAAACACAAAATTTTTAGAGTATATTTAGGTGGTATTGAACTACGTTTTAAAAAAAAATTATTTGGATATATTATAATTTTAAAAAATTCAAGGGGTCAATTTCAAAGTGCTATTTAAAATTTTTACAGTGGATAACATTTCACTGCGCGCACGATATTTCATGCTAATTTCATTGTATTTGCATAAACTTTACCTTAAATTAAAGATAACACTCTGTTCTATAATTTGAACTAGAATATTTGTAATCCGTTAATTAGATAAAGAGTAAATAACAATTAATTAGAAAAATTAGAAAATCCATGAAGTTTTACATTCATGTAATCGCATAATTTTTTTCATACTGAACACAGCTTCATACTTCTAGTTCATTTTCATGATAATATAAATATTTATGTAGGGCAAAAATTTTAAAGCTCTACTTCAAATAGTTTTCGAGATATCATGCGCGCAAGAGTAAAAAATGCCATTTGGAGAAAAAGCAGTTTAAAGATTAAATTGTATTTCTTAAATACAAAATATATAATAAAGGAAACAAAACTACTAATTATATACCGTATTCTGTATTAAAAATAAAATTAGATGCTAGTTTAAAATGATAAATATAAAATTATTTGTAAAATACTGCAGAATATAGGAACATGCTTAAAAATGAAGTAGATGTAATTTGTAAAAATGTAGTATTTACTATTGCAAAAAATTAATTTTAAACATATAACTTAAAATTTTGTTTAGCTTTGATTATAAAGTGAATTAAATGTGCACGTTTTATAAAACTAAATTATTTAAAGGAAAATATAGGCCATTTTATAGGGATTCGCGTATTTCGATATCTGATTCATATACTTTGCTGCACAAAAATCCGAATAGTTTATTTAAAAAATATATTATTGTCAATAAATCCGTATTCTAAACTGTCAATTGAAACAAAAAATCACTGTCAAATTGACTACTTTTTAGTTTTCTATAAGATGAGTTAGCACCTTAGTATATATTTATATCATCGTATCTTGTATAGCGATTACCATTAAACTGTCTCCTTCTTCGATGCTGTCCTGAATCCCAGTTTGCATCTTTTTTCATTAAAAAGCCAATAAACACTAAGAAGTAGAATACTATTACAAAATCAGGAAAGTATTGCTCTAGGGGAAAAAAACTATTTTACTTCAAATTTAAACACTTAGCAAATAAATCCGTGAAAAACCATAAAAGTAAACAAATTTTGAGAAAGTTAAAATTGAAGCTAATATTTTAAAGCTTTCTTATTATTGTTTACGGTATTTAACCAATAACAATTGTCGCATTTTAGCATATTTCCAAAGTTACGATAACGTGAAAGCACGAAAATCAAATGTAAAAATGCCGCCATGACAGTTGTCGCAGGGCTGTTAATGCGATCATGAAGGGGTGATGTCTACATTTTCCTTAATATCTCAGTAAATAATTATGACACAGTTAAAATATTAGTATCAACTTATTCAGAATAGAATAACCTTTCTAACGATGTAAAAATAAAAAAAATCAATTTTTGAAAATTTTAAAAGTGCACTGTCCTCTTAAAATCGTTAGAGCCGTTTTCTTAATAAAATTAGCTTGACCCACAATGACCTAAAAATAACCCACTAATCGAATTTTCTCATACATGTGATTTAGCCCAATGGTCTTATCGTAATCTAAAACGATAGAATACGAAATTTAATCAAAATCGTTACAACCGTTTTTTAGATAAAGGAGGTTTGATCCATAATCGAAATATTTCGAACATGTGACCTAGCCCAATAGTCTTCTTGTGCCCAAAGATGGTTAGATATAAAATTTAATTAAAATCGTTTCAGCCGCTTTTTAGATATAATTAACTTGCCGTGACCCATTATGACCCAAAATGCTTCACTAATCGAATTTTCACGAACATGTGGCCTAGCCTAATGGTCTTCTCGTAATCTAAAACGGTAGAATACGAAATTTAGTCAAAATCGTTAGAGCCCTTTTTTAGATAAAGTGGGTTTGACCCATAGTGACCCGAATATGACCCACTAATCGAAATATTTCGAACATGTGACCTAGCCCAACAGTCTTCTTGTCCCAAAGACGGTTGGATATAAAATTTAGTTAAAATCGTTTGAGTCGTTTTTAAGATATAATTAACTTGACCCTGACCCATTATGACTCAAAATGACCCACTAATCGTATTTTCTCGATTATGCGACATAACCCAGTGGTCTTCTCGATCCCGAAGGCGATAGATTATGAAATTTAATCTTAATCTTTAGAGCCGTTTTCTAAACAAAATTAGCTTGACCTCGTAGTAACCCAAATATGACACTCTAATCGAAATTTCTCGAACATGTGACGTAGTCCAACAGTCTTCTTGTCCCAAAGACGGTTGGATATAAAATTTAATTAAAATCGTTTGAGCCATTTTTTAGATATAATTAGCTTGACCATTATGACCCAAAATGACCCACTAAACGAATTTTCTCAAACATGTGACCTAGCCCCATTTTTTTTTCTCGCGCCCGAAAATGGTAAAATACAAAATTTAGCCCAAATCGTAAGGGCCGTTTTTAAAATAAAATTAGCCTGACCCACAGTGACCCAAAAATGACCCACTAATCGAATTTTATCGAACATGTGACTTAGCCCAATAGGCTTCTCGTGCCCAAAAACGGGTGGATACGAAATTTAGTCAATATCGTTATAGCCGTTTTTTAAATGAAATGGGCTTGATCCATAGTGACCCAAATATCACCTACTGATCGAAATTTCTCGAACATGTGACTTACCCCAATAGGCTTCTCGTACCCAAAAATGGTTGGATATAAAATTTATTTAAAATAGTTTGAGCCATCTTTTAGATATAATTAGCTTGACCCTGAACCATTATGACCCAAAATGGTCCACTAAACGAATTTTCTCAAACATGTGACCTAGATCAATGGTTTTCTCGTGCCCGAAAATGGTAAAATACAAAATTTAGTCAAAATCGTTAGAGCCGTTTTTATGATAAAATTTGCACACACACACATACACACACAATTTTTGCTTGTATTATAGTGTAAGATAAACTGTTTTGTTTTTGCGAATCATTAGAAGGAGCCAAACATAGCTTTACTGAACACGCGAATGCAAAAAAATATATATATGTATATATATATTGTACCTACAGTAGCCATCTTACTCATCACGAAATCTGCTGTGCACTATAGGCTAGTGACCCACTAGGCCACATTTAAAAACCCTAGTGTCTATTCGGCTAGTATTTGAAATTTTGAGGCACCCTCATTCAAATAATCCACATAATGCTAACGTAAATAATCCACAAACAATGTTTAAGTGTTTAAAGTTGTGAAATTGAGCCTATATATTTGAATCCCCCTTTATCTTATATAGTAGATACTCTAGATTTGAATTATCTTACATAAATACTTGAATTACTCATTTTTTCAGAAAGTTTTCAACTGAGGAAGACCAAAAAAGAAATAAAATAAACAGGACTCTTCTTGGATAATTTTAAAAATAAGTTTGTTATTTTTAATTTTTCTTCCTTATCTTTTCCTCTTTTCCTTTATATTTTACTACTGTTCTAAGAACTCAAAGAGAAAAATAAAAAAATTGAAAAAACACAAACTGGAGAGAAATATAAAAATTAAAGCTTTCTAAAAAATGAATGCGATAAAAAATTGGAAAAACGGCTAGTAGTGGAAAGAAATAAAAAAGAAACGAGAAAATATATTTGTGAAAGTTTTTTATTCTTTTTCATATATAAACTGTAGCGACCGTCACAAATGTGAAATTGACATTTTGAATCTTCCCAATATTTCACGGTGAGCTTGAAAATTATGAAAGAAATTATTGACTTAAAAAAATGTTATTTTCGTCTATTTTAGCTAGCAACTTTGAACGGTGTTGTATAGTAGGAAGTATTAATTTGAAATCTTGTTTCCAATAAAATATCGAAAATTTAAGATGGAAATTTTCTGAATTTCAGATAAAACTAGAAAAAATATGTTTTTTTATTAAGAAGTCAGGACTGCTAAATAATCAATATGATTTAAGTGAAATTAGAGAAACTGCAGATAAGAATAAAGATAGTGTTCAGACATTGCCTGAAGGAAAGCAAAGAAATGTATTTTTAAGACTACTTTAATTAGGAAACACTGATAAAAGCAACCCACGAAAAAACGATATTTTCACCGAGTATAACTGTTATACATTTTAATAAGAGAATCTTCCACAATTACAGTATTCTATAATTTTTTAACAATATTTTTACAGCAAACAAAAATAGCATGAGTAAAATTGGAAATCTTCTTAAATGCATCATTAACGTACAAAAAATAATCCGCAACTTTGCACAATATTAAACAAGAAAGCAAAATCATGCATCAAGGAATCGTGGATTATGAAAGAGTTTCCAATAGTTCCCGAATACATAAACAAAACTTCGCCGTTTAATAAGGTAAAAAACATACCTAAGTTAACATTTTATAAAACGCATATAACTTTTTAAAACCAGGTTTGAACAATTACTGCACATAGCCGAAAAGGTACTCCAATTATTTTGTGCAGTTCTGTATATTATCTATATGTTTCTATATATTCTGCAGGGTAGGCTAAAATTTAGTTTAGTTATAAAACGTATAACACAGATTAAATATCACTTTTAGGATTTTCTACCAATAGACGGAAACGTACTTGAATTCTTTTATACAGCCGTGTATATTACCTACAGATTTTTATAGCCACCAAATATTAGGCTTTAATTTAATTCAGGCAAAAACCACTTAAAACTACTGAATTCACTCTTCCAGGAATTACTATCCATGGTGAAAATGTATGTAGATTTTTCCATGGCCGTGTATGTGATTTTATTTAAATGCTACAAACATATCTTAGTATACTAAATATTGCTGAGCTTTCAAAATGCATAACTCAAATTCAAAATCACCTTTAAGCAATTCGTGCTCGTTCTCAGTATGCTTTTAAATTCTTTCGTGTAGCCCTGTATAGGGTCTACAGAATTTATACATCACACCACGTAGTATGCAAAAACTTAGTTGACCTTCAAACCTTCAAACGCATACCATAACCGAAAACGTACTTTCAGCAATCATCCCAAATAGACAATACTTCGGATAGAGTACTGTATGCGGAATCTTTTATATGTCCCTGTAAATGAGCGATAAATCCGATTCAAATTACATTCAAGTGCAAGGTCTTGTAGTAAATCTCAGTAACTCATATCAAATACATCATGTTTGAAATAGTGCAAATTAAAATATGTTGCGAACATTTTTTCTCCTTAAACATTATATAACCGAACTCTTTTCTGTGATCCTGTAAATGAATGATAAATGCTTTTTTACCCATATTCTACAGGAAGCATGTTTCAGTGCACCTCAGAAATTCATATCAATTTCATTATGTTTCTAATAGAGTAACATCATTAAAATACGTCGCAAAAGATTTTTCTTCATAGACCATAATACAACAGAATGCTTTTGAGTTTCCTGTACCGCGTACTGTAAGTAATACACATAACATATTCTATAGTATCCCTGCTCTAGTGCACCTCAATATTGTATATACATTTGTTTATGTTTAAAATTGTTCAACACTGTTAAAGTACACCGCAAATGATTTTTTCCAATAGACCATAATATAGCGGAATAAGCACTTCATTTTCAGTACAGAACATGCTATGGAAACCCCGATAACGTATATCAATTACATGTAAATCCTAATATGTTTATGAGAGTTAGAGCACGGACAGACGACACACAGACTAATCGAAGTCATAAACACTTTTCAACTATGTTAGAAAGTGTTAAAAAACATATGTTACTGAATCTACGAAAAAATATTATAACAACGAATGAAATATACAATATCCTCTTGCGGAAGACCGCGTTACCCACGATTCCGAAAAGGGATCTTTATATTTAGAAAACTCAAAAGCCGATACCTTTTCGAGATTCGAAGCATTGATAAAAACAAAGTTTCTTTTGCACCCACTTATTTTTGGAAACGTTTCCGAGTAGTCTTTATAATGCATTGACCAGTTTTCACAAACCCGAACATAGGATTTTAGAATGCTATTAATTTTCAATTAAACATTTTCAGCTGCGTAATTGAATTTATACATAATTATACACATTGGAATAAACAAGAGTAACAAAATAATATTAATTCTAATAGAATATGAATGCTGCGAATTTATCATGTTTCTCTGTGGAACATCTTTGTTGAACATGGAAATGTTTACTTGAGAACTGATGGGACCCGAAAAAACGTATATAGAGTTTTCATATTAGTGTTGTAACCATCTGTAACGCCAAATAAAACTAACCTAAGGAAAGATTCGTAACCAAAAAATAAAAGAACCTGGAGTTCCTTTTCTACAGTTTTATTGACGGCACATGGACACACACACAACAAGCACACATTAGTCTTATACACATAATCAAAAAATGTTCATTTCCGGAGCGGATCGCTCCATCAGCAGAGCCGAAAAAATGACCTCTTTCGGTCGCGTCCAAAAGACATCTCCTTCCATAGGGCCCTTTTCCGAGAGAGTCAAGTCTGTAACATATCGTTTGTATCGTAATCCTTGCTATGCCGACGTCATCGCGGATGCTGATATGTAGCTCCGGTTTGGTTTGTATTAATGGAATGTTCTATCTGTTTTGTCTTGAGTGTTTGTCATTAAAGTCCTATGTGTTTTTTAAAATGTTTTATCTCTACCTTTTATATATAACAACATGACATGGCGCAGTCGCAATCTACCTGTATAAAAGTAATCTTTTAAAGTTCTTTTTGAATCTCGCTTCCTAAGAAGTATTGAAGAATTATTTTTGTTGATCGTTGAAGTAAAAGTAGCAACATGGAAGGATTAAAACCCCCGAAGTGTCTTAGCTTTGATGGAAATGTTTCAGAGTACTGGAAAAAATGGATTCAACAGTTTAAAATATTTCTCATTGCATCAGGAAATGATAAAAAAGATGCGAATGTTCAAGTAGCGATATTTTTGAATGTAATTGGAGAAGAAGCACTTGAAAAATACAATACCTTTGATTTATCAGAGAATGATAAAGGAAATTTAACCAAAGTTATCGAAGCCTTTGAAAATTATTGTACACCGAAGTCAAATGAAAGTGTTGATCGTCATATATTTTTTACTAGAATTCAACAGATATCTGAATCTTTCGATGATTTTTTAACTAGCCTGAAGAAGCTAAGTTCGACGTGTGGATTTGGTGATTTGAAGGATAGCTTGATCAGAGACAGAATAATTAGCGGCGTCATTGACAAGAAATTGAAAGATCGTCTGCTGCGTGAAAGTGATTTGTCTTTAGATAAATGCGTAAAAATATGCAAAGCCAACGAATTCGCAGAAGTTCAATTGAAATCTTTAAATAGTGATACTAGAGTATATGTTGTTAAATTGCATAAGAATAATTTTGCAGGAAATTCGCTACATCCACCAAGAAAAGAATTACACGAAGAAAGAAAATTTAATAGTTTTCCAAAAAGATACTCCAATAACCAGGAAAAAGAAGCAAGACAGAATTACGAGTCGAGAAAACCCTGCGGAAGATGCGGTAAGTTTCATAAAAAATTTAATTGCCCT
The DNA here is from genome assembly GCA_963932465.1 of Maratus speciosus. NCBI lineage: Eukaryota > Metazoa > Arthropoda > Arachnida > Araneae > Salticidae > Maratus > Maratus speciosus. The sequence goes on from OZ010788.1 coordinate 174,016,826, forward strand.
GATTATAATAAAATTTGTAATTTTTGTAAAAGAAAAAATCATTTTGCGAAATTTTGTTTGAATAAGAATATTAATGTTGTCAAACGTAACTCTGATGTTTTAAAAACAAATGTTAAGGATAACAGTTCAAATGATGATAATTTTGTTTTGAGTTCCATTTACGATTATAAATGTAGTAGCGATTGCAGTGACTGGTATGAAAAACTTGAGAAATAAATAATTATAAGATTCTGATAACAAAATTAGATACCGGTGCACAATGTAACGTTTTGCCTGTAAATGAATTTAAACATTTAGGTTTAAAGCAAAACGACCTGAAGAATTCTAATGTTAATTTGTGTAATTATAATGGATCTAAAATGAATGTTATTGGTAAATGAATATTAAAATGCCAAACTGAAAAAGGTATTAAAGCTAATATTTTGTTTCAAGTGGTGGATACTAGCCCTAATTCTACTTCTGTATTAGATTTACTTACTTTAACTGCGTTGAATTTAGTACAACGTGTAGATGCAGTCAATTGTTTGGGAAATTTTCCTCACGCTGTTTTTCATCACTATAAAGATTTATTCATGGGTATTGGTAATTTAAAAAACTTTATTTACGATATTAAACTTAAAGATGATGCTGTTGGTAAAATTGAACCATGCAGGAAAATTCCATTAAGTTTATTAAATCCATTGAAACAAGAACTTGACCGAATGGTAAATCTGAATGTTATTAGAAAAATTGAAGAACCCACCGAATTCGTAAGCTCTTTAGTAATTGTTAGAAAGAACAACGGAAATTTGAGAATCTGTTTAGATCCGCAACATTTAAACAAACAAATTTTGCGTGAATATTTTTATTTGCCAACTTTTGAGGAAATTGTTTCCAGAATGCCAAGAGCAAAAGTATTTAGTATATTAGATGCTAATAAAGCATTTTGGCAAATAAAGCTATCCGAAAAAAGTTCTAAACTTACTACGTTTAATAGCCCTTTTGGTAGATTTTGTTTTCTCAGAATGCCATATGGTATTTGTTCTGCCCCTGAAATTTTTCACAGAGCTTTTTCTGATGTTTTTAAAGATGTTGAAGGTATTGAAATATACATCGATGATATTCTGGTATGGGGAGAAACTCAGCAAGAGCATGATTTAAGATTAAAAGCTGTTTTGGATAGAGCAAGGGAATATAATATTAAGTATAATAAAGAAAAATGCAAAATTAGTCTTTCTGAAGTTACGTATTTGGGTCATAAGTTTTCTGGTAATGGTATTAGACCTGATGAAGATAAGGTAAAGGCAGTTGTAGAAATGAAGCCACCAAAAAATATTAAGGAGTTAGAAACATTTCTGAGTATGATCACATACGTTTCTAGATTCATTCCTATTGTTTCAGATAAAACATCTGTTCTGAGAGGTTTGTTAAGGAAAAATTCTTTGTGGTCCTGGAATGCTATACATGACAAAGCATTTATTGAATTAAAACAAGTTCTAAGTAAAAAACCAGTTTTACAGTTTTTTGATACGAATTGTGATGTGACTTTATCTGTTGATGCTTCACAATCTGGTTTAGGAGCAGTTATTTTACAAAATAAATTGCCTGTAGCGTATGCTTCTGGAGCTCTTGCTGACACTCAGAAAAATTACGCACAAATTGAAAAAGAAACGTTAGCAATAGTGTTTGGTTGTGAAAAATTTCATCAATATTTATACGGAAGATCATTTACAGTAGAAAGTGACCATAAACCCCTTGAAGCTATTTTCAAAAAACCTCTAAATAAATCCCCCTTACGTTTACAAAGAATGAGAATTCGATTGCAACCTTGTTGTTTCAATTTGGTTTATAAACCTGGTAAAGAATTATTGTTGGCTGATGCCTTATCAAGAACATATTTAGAAGATACTGATAATATTTTTAAAGGTGAAATTGAGACTCATGTAGGAATGATTGTTGAGAACCTTCCTGTAACTAGTGAAATTACGGAAAAATTTCAAGTTGAAACTGAGAAGGATGAAGTCTTACAGCTTGTCATGAAATTTGTTAAAAATGGTTGGCCCATTACAAAATCGGATGTTCCAGATATAGTCAAACCATATTTTTATTTTAAAGAGGAACTGAGTGAAACAAGAGGCATCTTATTTAAGAATTTCTGCATTGTAGTTCCAGAAAGTTTGAGAAAAGAAATGTTGAGTAAAGTTCATTACACTCATCTTGGTATTGAAAAATGTAAGAATAGAGCTAGAGAACTATTATTTTGGCCGGGTATGTTGAAAGATATAGAAAACTTCATAAATAATTGTACAACTTGCTTAAGCTTTCAGAATGCAAATACCAAAGAACCACTTTTACCGAAAGAAGTTCCAAATGGTCCTTGGAAAGTTTTAGGAGCTGATTTATTCCATTTTCATGGCAAAGAATACTTGTTAGTAGTTGATTGTTTTAGTAAATTTGCTGAGATAGAATTACTTAGAGAAACAACCAGTAATAATGTAATAATTCCACTTAAAGCTATTTTCGAGATATGGAATACCAGAAATTGTATATTCTGACAACGGACCGCAATTTACTAGCCAGTTATTCAAGAAATTTTCAAGACAATGGTGCTTTCAACATGAGACATCTAGCCCTCATTTCCCTCAGTCGAATGGCATGGTGGAGAGATATATTCAAACTGTGAAGAATATTTTTAAAAAGGTCTTACATGACAACAAGGATATTTATTTGATCTTATTGGAATATAAAAATGTATCGATTTCAAATGAATTGCAATCACCTGCTGAGATAATGTTTAGTAGAAAAATCAGAGGAATTTTACCTCATAGAAATGATGCCACCGAGAGATTTTTAGAAACAGCAGATCAATTACGAAGAAGACAACTGCTGCAGAAAAAATATTTTGACCGGAATGCAACAAGTTTGAAACCGTTTTCAAACCACGATAAAGTTTTCATCCATAGTGAAAAGAAACCATATGAAAAAGCAACTGTATTGAGTCCAGCTCAACGACCTCGTTCTTATAAATTATTAAAAGAAGATGGAAGAGTCGTGGAAAGAAATAGGAAAGATATTTTAAGAGGTGCGAACAACATGAATTTTCAAGTTAAGAATGAGCACAATTTCGTTGATGAAGAAACAGAAACCGTGCCTGACGAGATATCCAGTAATGAGCAAAATAGTTCATTAACGTCCAGTGATGAGATTGCTAGTCCCGATCCAGCAAAGACTCCCTTCCAGATTCGATCAGGTCGAACTGTTAAGAAACCTAGATATCTAAAAGATTTTGTAACATGAACTGTTTCTATTGAACTTTAAAATATCTTTAATATTATTTTTTGTGTTTCTCTGTAGCTTTGCAGGGGAGATGTAACATATCGTTTGTATCGCAATCGTTGCTATGCCGACGTCATCGCGGATGCTGATATGTAGCTCCGGTTTGGTTTGTATTAATGGAATGTTCTATCTGTTTTGTCTTGAGTGTTTGTCATTAAAGTCCTATGTGTTTTTTAAAGTGTTTTCTCTCTACCTTTTATATATAACAACATGACACAGTCTATCTCTTAGCCAACCCACGTGGTATACATTGAGTCATTTTAGTCAAAAGGTTTTAGTTCTTATAGATTTCTACGCAGCCTTTTCAAGATATTTACCTCATTAAATCTGTTTACATGTTCCATCTGGATTCTGTGAAACATTGGCATGTGAATTTTATAGTTAGGCATCTGAAGGTCCCAATTAAAAATGTTTATTTCGCTATGGCCATCTGGTCTCTGAGTGATCTCAGATAAAACGTCACAGTGTATTAATCAGTTTTCTCGGTTATCGGACTATCACGTCTCAAGTAAACATTTTCGAGAATTTATATATGCAAAGGTAACAAAAAATATTAATTTTGATGTTAATGTAAGTGTTGTTAATTAATCATGTTTGTCTGTAAACATGTCTATTGAACATGAAAATGTTGCCGAAAAAACAATAATTCGGTTTGAGAATATTGATTAATACAATATAAAAAGAACTATTGGAAACGTTTCTGAAAATCCATGGCAACTAAAGAAACGTTGTTTATTTAAATCTAAAAAATATATTGGTTTCTGAGGTTCTTAAAGATAAAGATTGCTTTTCGGAATCATGGGTAACTAACTCGGGAGAGGTTATTGTATATTTCCGTTCGTGGTTATATCATATTTTCCTAGATTAAGAAAGTTTTTTATAGTGCTGGAATTAACCCGTCTTTAAGATAAAGTGTGTGAAACTACCGCAGCAGTAAAAAATTATACACGAGGTCATTTAGAAAGTAAGTTTCCCACGGACCATAAATAACAAAATATTACCAGGAAAGTTTTATTTCAAAAGATACAGCAATGTTTCAGCTTCTTCTCAACATAAGAACCACAGGAATTGTATTACTTGTCATAGCGTGGGATAGGTTTTTGTAGTGGTCATAAAAGTGTGCCGTCTGGGAATGGAGCCAGATTGTCTCAGTCGTCAACCCACGTCTCATCACCCGTAACGATCCTGTTGAAATACTCGTTGCCCTCATCGTGGTATCGCTGCAGAAAAGTCAAGGCTGCTCTCATGCGTTTGGTTTTGTGTTCCAGTGTAAGGTTCTTTTGCACCCACCTGGAGCACAATTTCCAGAACAACAGGTGATTCGTGATGCTTTCATGCATCGGCGATCTTTCCTGCACTTTTTTGCAGTGATACCACAATGAGGTCAACGAGGATCGTTACGGGTGATGAGACGTTCGTTGACAACAGTGTCAATCTGGCTCCATCCCCAGGCGTCAGACTTTTACAACACTGGACTGCAAAAAAATATCCGACGCTATGACAAATGTTACAATTCCGGTGTTTTTTATGTTCAGAAGTAGCTGAAATATTGCTGCATGTTTTACAGTAAATCTTTCCAGATAATTATGTTTTGTTTGTTTTTACGGGCCGTGAGAAACTTACATTCTTGATGAGCCTCGTATATATTTATCCTTTATATGTATTTTAGATGTTTTATATCTGTATTGCGTTGCACATCAATTAGTTTCCATTTATTTTACAGATATACAGGGTGTTCACATGATACCTCCCTGATTTCAAATGTTAATTCGGCGGAAACTGTGAATCCTAGAGATTTGCTGTTTGCGGTATCATGAATAGCAACACAACAAGTTCATTTTGGTGAAAAAAAAATCCGAAACAGTTATTTTTGTTATATACATTATTGATATGGCATGACAATAACTTTATTTTGCTGCAAACTTTATTTGTCTGAAAAACTTACATTTTTGTCTCTGTATACACTTCGATAAGGGCTTCGTTCGTAGCTCTCAGAATGTCCATGTCCAGTCCATATCCACGTGTTGCGCAATATAGCACGTGTGACTGAATTCATGGTTTCCGAAATTTTGTGGCGGAGATCACAAGCATCACGTGCTACAAAATAAAAAAAAAATTCCGCAGCATAAACTTGTTGTGTCGCTATTCATGATACCGCAATCTCTAGAACGCATAGCTTCCGTACAATTAACATTTGAAATCAGGGAGGTTTCATGTGGAAACCCTGTATTATTTAGTAGTATATCAGTGATCACAACCAGCCCTGAATGCCAAATTGCTATTCTGAGCATATTTTAATTAATATTTGAATCTTTAAATTGCAGCTTCAATTCCCTTAACCCTGAGTTACATTTCTTTTATATTAATGTTATTTCAAGTAAGATTGCAAAAAGTTTCAGCTTTAAAATATTTCAGTGCGAAATTGTGTGCATTGAGTGCATCTGGGTCACCCTGTATATTACGAACTTATATTTACTTTGTTTGAATTTCCTAACATAAAATCGGCAATATTAAAAAATAGTTTAGTTACTCATTTCTTCAAAAAGTTTTGAACTCAGTATAGAACAAAAGAATTAAATGATAAACAGAACTCTTGTTCGATTATTTTAAAGAGAAATTTTGTAATTATTATTTTTTTCTCTATAGTAATCTGGCAGTTTTGAGAACTCAAAGAGAAAAAAATAAAACTTAAGATATAAGTCAAAAGAGTGAAGAAAATAGGAACTGAAATAAAAAGATATCTAAAAAATAAATCTTTTGAAAAATTGGAAAAACGTCTAGTAGCTTAAAGGAAACAGAAAAACAACAAAATTTATTTTTGTAAAAGATTTTTTTTTAATGTAGGAACTGTTTTTTAATACAGAAACTGTCACAAATATAAAATTGACATTTTGAACCTGCCCAATGCCTGACAGTAAGCTTTAAAAAAAATGACTTGGAGAATATAGTTGGTTGGTAGTATATTAAATTTGATTGACACAAGCTCGCCATGCAGACATGTTGCTCCACACAAGATTTAATGTAACACGCAAACGGATAACAGCTTAAACAAAGTTGTATATAGTGTGGAGTATTAACTGAAACATTGCTTCTAATAAAATAAAGAAAAAATTACATTCCTACTATCAAAAATTTGAAATTGAAATTTTGAAAAATATTTGAATGAGAAAATGAATAATATATATATATATATATTAAATTACTCTGTATATTATGCATTTGTGTGTGTTTAAGTTTGAAGTCTGTAACATTAAATCCTCGTTAATTAAAAATACTTGAGTTAGTCATTTCTTCAGAAATTTTTCAACTGAGAAAAAATAAAGAACAATTGAACGATAAAGAGAATTCTTATTAGTTTATTTCCAAAAGGAGTTTTGTAATTTTCCTTTTCTTTCACATTTATTGTTATGTGACAGTTCTGAGAACTCGGAGAAAAAAAAACAGGAACTTATGTAGGGTTTAAAAAAAGAAAAAAAATCTAAAAAATAAATATGATGATGCTAAAAAACATGATAAAGTGACTAGTAGCGGAAAAAGAACAAAAAAACTAGTAAATATACTTTTGTTTTTGTGTGTGCGTTAAACTGTAGTAGTGTTCTAAACTACCACAGCAGCAAAAATATGATGTATAATATTTTTATCTTGTAAGTGTATTTCAAAAGTTTTATATCTGAAGCAGATTTAAAAAGTTGAAATGATGACAAAATTTTATATAGTGTGAAGTATTAACTGAAACGTTATTTTCAGTAAAATAAAGGAAAAATTCCATTCTGAGTATCAAAAATTTGAAATTTGAAAATTTCTAAATTTTTAAAAATATTTGAATGAGAAAATGAGTAATATATATATTTTTTAATTACCCTGTATATTATGCATTTGTGTGTATTTAAGTTTGAAGTCTCTAATATTAAATCATAGTTAATTGAAAACACTTGAGTTCGTCATTTCTTCAGAAATTTTTGAACTGAGAAAGGATAAAGAAGAATTGAACGATAAAGAGAATTCTTATTAGTTTATTTCCAAAAGGAGTTTTGTAATTTTCCATTTTTTTACATTTATTGTTATATGACAGTTCTGAGAACTCGGAGAAAAAAATAAGCAAAAAAAAAAAAAAAAAAACAGGAACTTAAGTAGAGTAAAAAAAATCTAAAAAATAAATATGATGATGTCAAAAAAATGATAAAATGACTAGTAGCGGAAAAAAAACAAAAAAACTAGTAAATATACTTTTGTTTTTGTTTGTGCGTTAAACTGTAGTAGTGTTCTAAACTACCACAGCAGCAAAAATATGATGTATAATATTTATAATATTATCTTGTAAGTGTATTTCAAAAATTTTATATCTGAATCAGTTTTAAAGAGTTGAAATGATGACAAAATTTTATATAGTGTCAAATATTAACTGAAACGTTATTTCCAGTAAAATAAAGGAAAAGTTCCATTCTGACTATCAAAAATTTGAAATTTGAAAATTTCTAAATTTTTAAAAATAGTTGAATGAGAAAATGAGTAATATATATATTTTTTAATTACCCTGTATATTTGTGTGTATTTAAGTTTGAAGTCTATAATATTAAATCATCGTTAATTAAAAATACTTGAGTTTGTCATTTCTTCAGAAATTTTTGAACTGTGAAAGAATAAAGAAGAATTGAACGATAAAGAGAATTCTTATTAGTTTATTTCCAAAAGGAGTTTTGTAATTTTCCATTTTTTTACATTTATTGTTATGTGACAGTTCTGAGAACTCGGAGAAAAAAATAAGCAAAAAAAAAAAAAAAAAAAAAAAAACAGGAACTTAAGTAGAGTAAAAAAAATCTAAAAAATAAATATGATGATGTCAAAAAAATGATAAAATGACTAGTAGCGGAAAAAAAACAAAAAAACTAGTAAATATACTTTTGTTTTTGTTTGTGCGTTAAACTGTAGTAGTGTTCTAAACTACCACAACAGCAAAAATATGATGTATAATATTTATAATATTATCTTGTAAGTGTATTTCAAAAATTTTATATCTGAATCAGTTTTAAAGAGTTGAAATGATGACAAAATTTTATATAGTGTCAAATATTAACTGAAACGTTATTTCCAGTAAAATAAAGGAAAAGTTCCATTCTGACTATCAAAAATTTGAAATTTGAAAATTTCTAAATTTTTAAAAATAGTTGAATGAGAAAATGAGTAATATATATATTTTTTAATTACCCTGTATATTTGTGTGTATTTAAGTTTGAAGTCTATAATATTAAATCATCGTTAATTAAAAATACTTGAGTTTGTCATTTCTTCAGAAATTTTTGAACTGTGAAAGAATAAAGAAGAATTGAACGATAAAGAGAATTCTTATTAGTTTATTTCCAAAAGGAGTTTTGTAATTTTCCATTTTTTTACATTTATTGTTATGTGACAGTTCTGAGAACTCGGAGAAAAAAATAAGCAAAAAAAAAAAAAAAAAAAAAAAAAAAAACAGGAACTTAAGTAGAGTAAAAAAAATCTAAAAAATAAACATGATGATGTCAAAAAAATGATAAAATGACTAGCAGCGGACAAAAAACAAAAAAACTAGTAAATATACTTTTGTTTTTGTTTGTGCGTTAAACTGTAGTAGTGTTCTAAACTACCACAGCAGCAAAAATATGATGTATAATATTTATAATATTATCTTGTAAGTGTATTTCAAAAATTTTATATCTGAATCAGTTTTAAAGAGTTGAAATGATGACAAAATTTTATATAGTGTCAAATATTAACTGAAACGTTATTTCCAGTAAAATAAAGGAAAAGTTCCATTCTGACTATCAAAAATTTGAAATTTGAAAATTTCTAAATTTTTAAAAATAGTTGAATGAGAAAATGAGTAATATATATATTTTTTAATTACCCTGTATATTTGTGTGTATTTAAGTTTGAAGTCTATAATATTAAATCATCGTTAATTAAAAATACTTGAGTTTGTCATTTCTTCAGAAATTTTTGAACTGTGAAAGAATAAAGAAGAATTGAACGATAAAGAGAATTCTTATTAGTTTATTTCCAAAAGAAATTTTGTAATTTTCTTTTTTTTCTATTTATTGTTGTCTGACAGTTCTGAGAACTCGGGAAAAAAATAAAATTTAAGACAAAAAATGAAAAAACAGGAACTTAAGGAGAATAAAAATAATAATAATAATAATAATTCTAAAAAACAAATATGATGATTTAAAAAATTGGAAAAATGACTAGTAGCGGAAAAGGAACAGAAAAACGAGTAAATATACTTTTGTTTTTGTGTGCGCGAGTTAAACTGTGGTTGTGTCCTTAAGTAAAAATATGATGTATAGTAAAGTGGGGACAGACGCTGCGGCGGGACAGATGCCGCAGAGATTGTGTAGGCGACACTAGCGTTCCCTAGACCAATTTTAGAAGTTCGTAGTGTTCCTCTGTGTTGTGTGATATGTTGTATGCGTTTCCACCGCTTAATTGTCAAGATTTATATATTTATGCCAGTTTTTATGGCTCGAACCTCCGTGGTAAGTTGCTAAAATTATTCTAATGAAGTTTTATTACATATTTTAAGAAAAATAAACAGAGATTTCATCTTAAAATTGATTGCAACTATAGGCTAGATCCTCGTAGAATACAGACGTGTGATTGCCTTTCTTTCACGTCGCTCACATGATACAAAATGGCGGCGCGGCATCTTACCCGCCACTATGGGACAGATGCCTCACCGAGGTTGAGGGACAGATGCCGCAAAATATATTTTTGTTTTTCAATAAATTCATCACTGCGATTTAAGTAGAACTTACATTTAAATGAATGTATATTAGCGCATTCTGCTACTTATCAAAATATTCTCAGCAACAATGTTGGTTCACCATGTGTGAATAAGGAAAACGTAGGCCGTTTACAATTCTCACCATCTAAATTGTTAAACAAAATATCTCCTACCCCAATGGTCAAAAGACCTATATGCAGCCAAGTAAGAGAAAGTAAAAGGATACAAATATTACGAGCACGGAGTTTATAAACAATAAAAAAGAAGAAGGAAATGAAAAGCAAAAGAAACTAGAAAGCGTCAAAGAACGACAACTTGGCAGAATTAAAATGTGTAAAAAAAGGAAGGAAAAGATCAACTTGAAAACGCCTTACTTGAGAAAAAAACTAAAATATAAGTCATCTTCCGACAAGGGGTAAATTGTTCCTCTTATGGATTTTGATAGAACTGGATTGGAATTTGATGACTCTGCATATGTTAAGTGGCTGGAGACTTATCAAAAAGCGAAGTCTAAAGCGGACAGGATTCAGTACATCAAATTCAATCGATAGCTGCGTGAAAAACGCTTACTTTACTTTTGCAATGGGTACTGTGGTATGATTGGGGGCGAATGGAAATACAAAATCAAAGAATGAGAAGAAAGGCCAAAAATAAACAGACTAGGGCCTAAATAGAATAGAACTAATACTTACATTAACAGCAAACTGCAATGTTCGCCTGGATGTAAACCAGTGATTTATATCATTTTTGGAATTATGCTGTCTATTGTTTCCCGTAATTATGCTATCCATTCATGTAAATTCAAATGATTTTCTTTTCATTTTCACTTTTTGTCTCAAGTTTTGTTTATAGAGATTACACTTTTGCATTTTACACTTTTTACACAACTATTCAGAATTTAGTGATATATATAATTTTTGTAAGTTTACTGTTATTTATTTTTATTTTAAGTAGTTTAAGAAAATAAAAATGTGATTTTCTTGAAAGAAAATAAACAGCCTATACCACAATCATATCCAGCACATAAAAAATGATGTTAAAAAAGGACCTGTGGGAAAAATAATTATGCCTACTTTATTAAGATTGTTTTAACTTGTTTAACATAGATTTGCTTAAATTAGATTCTAAAGGGCTTGATCAATGATTTCTGGTACTTAGTTTGTTGTTTTTTTTGCTTTATTGTACATTTTACAAGAAGAAAAGAAAAACTGCGGCATCTGTCCCCACTTTACTATATATTTTTATCTTTAAAATGTATTTCAAAAGTTTTATATCTGAAACAGTTTTAAAGAGTTGAAATGAATACAAAATTTTATATAGTGCGAAGTATTAACTGAAACATTGTTTCCAATAAAATAAAGAAAAAATTACATTCCGGCTATAAAAATTTTGAAATTGAAATTTCTAAATTTTTAAAAATATTTCAATGTAAAAATGAGTAGTTTTTTTTATCCTGTATATTATGCATTTCTGCATATTTAAGTTTAAAGCCTGTAATATTAAATCATCGTTAATTGAAAATACTTGAGTTAGTCATTTCTTCTGAAATTTTTGAATTGGGGAAGAATAAAGAAGAATTAATCGATAAATGTAATTCTAATTCATTTATTTTAAAAAGAAGTTTAGTAATTTTCTTTCTTTTCTTTTTTCATTGTTACTTCACAATTCTGGTAACACGAAGAAAAAAAAATTAAGTAAAAAAAAAAAATGAAAAAAACAAGCATGTAAATAAAGTAAAAAAAAAAAAAAAAAAGACTGATTGTTTAAAAAATTAACGGAAAATGACAAGCAGCGGAAAAGGAACAGAAAAACGAGTAAATATACTTTTTCATGTTTTTTTTTTTTAATTATTATTATTATTATTAATAGGTGAAATTTGCATCATGAATCTTCCTCATACATCACGGTGAGCTAAAAAGAAATTATTGACTCAAAAAATATAGTTTCATCTATTTTGGCTAGCAACTTTGAATAATATTTTATACTGTGAAGTATTGACTGAAACCTATTTTCCAACAAAATAAAAAAAAAATCCATTCTGGCTATCAAAAATTTTAAATAGAAAATTTCCAAATTTACAGATAAAAATAGTAAAACTTCTCTTTTATTAATAAGTCGGGAATGCTAAATAATCAATATGATTTTTAACCCCTTGGAGGGCGGTGATACCGCGATGGCATAACATAATTTTAATCCTTAATTGACACATTTGCACCCGAATTTTTTAATGAAAATTTCACTTTTATTAAGTACGCAAAAATATACTTTTACTTGTTTACAAATAAATTTTCTTATAAATACTGGTGTCATTTAATTATTTCAACGTTTTACGAATACAAGTACCTTGCCTTTGAAAGGGTTAAATGAAATTGAGAAGCTTAGGATAAGTATAAAGAAGGTGTACAGCTAATGGATGAAGAAAATGAAATAAATTTATTTTAAATCTCCGGCTACCAGACGGTGGTTCCAATGGAACAGACAGGTACAAGTACATTTAAAATATTTTTTCAAACCAGAAGTTTCTTTAAAATAATTATATGAAACAAAAAGTAGTAGGGTAAAAAGTTTTAAATAAACATTCTGGCGTAGAATATATATATATTTAACTCATGTAAAATATCCAGTACTTCTAGGATTAAGTCTACTTCATTTAGAAAGCATTAATAAAAAAAATTAAAGAAAAGATTTTTACTAAGCATAAGTTTTATACATTTTAATTAAAAAATTTTCAATAATCTCAGGGGTCCAAAAATTTTTTATAAGAATGCTTTTCAGCAAACAAAAATAACCGCTACACTACTGCTCAAATATATAAGTGCATCAGTAAAATTAGATATCTTCCTATATGCATCATTAAAGTACAGAATATTATTTCATGATAAAGAATATAAAACTACCAAAGCAGTAATGAGATTGTGTATATTGTTTTACTTTTGTGTGTGTTTTGGAGGTTTTACAATTTTATTGTGTTTTGCATTAATTTCTTTTCATTTATTTTACTGATATATTATTTACTAGTATACATCTGAGAAATCAACATCAGCCTTGTAAAGTCATATTGCTATTCTGAACATACTTTATTTAGTGTTTGAAGCTTTGAATCCGCAGTTTCAATTCTGTCATATTAATGTTATGCTGCAAATAAAATAGCAAATAGTTTCAAGTTTAGAATATTTCAATGCGTAATTAAGTCCGTATTTCTGAATCACCCGGTACATTATGTATATCTGTGTATTTAGTGCAAGTTTCGTTTCCTTAAAATTTTTAATCAGCGTTCTTTAAAAATATTTGAGTTAATAATTTCTTCAGAGCTTTTGGAATTCAGGAAAACCAAAAGAAGAATTAAAAACATGTGGTTAGATAAGTTTTGTATTTTTTCTTTGTTTCTTGCACTTTCCTGATTTTCCTTTATTGTTATCTGACTGTTCTAAAAACTAAAAGAAAAAAGAAAAAGAAAACTTGAGCGAAAAGAATGAAAAAGCAGGAATGAAGAAAAATAATAATAAAAAACGATACCTAAGAAATAAATCTGATAAAAGATCGGGAAAACTGCTAGCAGCAGAAAGGAAACAGAAAAACAAGGAAATATATTTTTGTAAGGTTTATTTTATTTTTTATTTTATTTTACATAGAAACTTCGGCGGCTATCACTATGGGAATTTGAAATTTTGAGCCTTTCCTATAGCTCTCCGTAAGCTTAAAACTAAGAAATATATATATATATATATATATACATTGACACAAAGAATTCTGTTTCATTTATTTTAGCAAGCAACTTTGAACAGCGTTATAAAGTGGGAAGTGTAAACTGAAATATTGCTCCCAATAAAATAAAAAAAAACTTCAGTCCGGCTTTCAAAAATTTCAAATTGAAATTTTCTAACTTTATATATAAAAATATAAGAGCGGGAATTTATTCTTGTATTACCAAAAATCAAAAGTGATAAATAATCAATACGATTTAAGTGAAATAGAGAATCTATAATTAAGTATGAAAAAAATATATGTATATAATTCATATAATGGAGTAAAGGAAATAAATGTACAGGGTGAATCTGTCAGACGTTTTAACTTACAATTCTTTTTATAACAACAGAAATCAAAATCAGATTGGTAGTCTACAAAATATAAACCTGTTACTTATAGAAAAACTACAAGATTGTGAAGTGAAACTTTCCTGTTCATTAAGCAGAATCGCTTGATAGAATTGATGAGCAACGAGCTGTAACTCACCTCCTGATATTTTTGAAATTCCTCCTGGAAGGTTTTTTTTTTAGAGACTTGCATAGGGCTTAAAATAAATTCTTCTTTGTAAGATGGTTATGAAAAATAACCAGTTTGATTAATATCTAGAGAGAGCAGGAGCATTTTTGTGCTCTAAAGAAGCCTGCCAGATCTAGTTCTTTCCAGTGCTTTTTTTGTTCTGCTTTCTGAAGAAAAATCATGCTGTAGCTTTCATTTTTCATTTCAAGTGCTCTTGGGGTCAGAGAAGCAAAACACAGTCAAGATGTTTTAACGGTGCAGTTCATATTTGACTTCTACGTCTTCATCCACAAATAAAAGCTATTTTTGTCAGTTGAACAAATTTCACTTCAATCCTTATCCAAGTGAAACTTTTGCCGTCTTTTGATAATGGCTAATGGACTAAGAGCATACTTCGAACAAATTTGATTGCTGCATTGTTTGTAGTTCGGTTTGCTTGTGAAGATCCTAAAAAACATTTTACCCTTGATCATGAGCTGCCCGCTTCATTTGTGCTATCCGTTTTTGAAGTCTTGTGTTTTTATTGCCACAGTAAGTTTCTGGCTCAGGTTCATTTTCTTAGACTATTATCCACGGAACTGTTTCACAATTTGTTGAGTCGTCTCTGGGTTGAAATTTATCTTTTTTACAACTTTTTCATCAAAGTGTTTGGAACACATCTGATCTCCTTTATAGTCTATTTATTTTATAGTCCTTTATAGGTTCTCTTATTCAGGAACTATATAATGTGCTGCATTGGTCGATTTTTTGATAAATCAGAGTATATTTCAAAAAATGCTTTCAAAGTGGGAATTTTGAACCGAATTTCCCGAAACAATATTACTGGAAACGAAAAAAAATGGTCGTATTGAAAAAAATAATTGTTTGTAAATCAAATTCCAATTAATTAAACGAAAATAAAAACATAGGTTGCTTATAAATCACGTCAGAAAATTTCATGTTTTTACTTTTAAAAATGAATCTAAAAGAGTGTCAAAAAATTTCGAGTTGTGGAGCATGGAAAAATATTTTTTTTAATACCGCCTTAATATGATTCTGATAAAACCAGGTCTTACAAAAAAATGATATTAAAAACGCGCCAAAAGAGGCCAGATAAAATTGTTAAACTGGGTTTATCTCTAATCTTGATTTATTTTTTGTTGGTGAACTTAGTACTTAACTTCAAAATCTACCTCCACCTGTAGGCTTTTTATAATTACACCCGTAAGTCTTACATAAATCCTCTTGTATACACACATTTTGTAAATTGTATCTGAAACCAAATGTGCAACTTACAATACATATAACATAAATAAAGTTTGCATACAGTACATTAAAATACATTCAACTTGAAATATATACGATTAAAACATTTTTTTTTTTTTTTTAAGAAATGGAAGTAATAACAACCACCTTGGTTTTAATAGGAACCTTCCATAATCCGGATTCATCTGATAAAGAAGAGCTGAGATGATAAAGGTGATATATAACAAAAAAAATGATTTAATCATATGATTGGAGATAATCAATGATTCTCAACCATCTGTTAAATTACTATTTGAAAAAAAAAATACTCATAGATATTTTAATTGATAAAGGAGGCATTTGGCAGTAAACTTAATTAGATATTAGGAAATTTACAGCTCATTTTCTCAAAATGATGATTGTGTCACTTACCACCTTTATCATCTGAGATCTTCAAATATACATTGAATATGGATAATCTTCTCAAATCAGAAAGTCTTATATTTTTTACAAGAATACTTTTCAAAAATCAAAAATAATAGCTATATTGACGATAAAACAGGTATATCAGTAAAATTAGAAATTTTCATTAATACATCATAAAAGTAAACAATATGCTGCGTACTTGAGTGGAATTAATCATTCTTCAATGTAAATCATGTAAAACGTTCACAATAGCAGAAACATCCTACAGTGCGTAGCAAAAGTTTAGACAATGATCGATTATGCTTCTGCACTGAGAAGTATGTAACGAATTGTTGTAACTCAACTGTCATATATTACTCGGGACTTATCCTTCATTCGCAAACAATAAATTTTAATTTGTACACTTTGCATAATATATAATGAGAAAAAAAAACAAATTTAACATTGTGGTAAAAGTATAGACAATCTGTCTGTTAACAGAAAAATATCTATAACTTAAAACCGAACTGCACCTACATTGTCAGCTATTAATGCAAAAATGTGGCTTTCCATCGAAGAAACTAAATCCCGCATCACTTGGGGGGTCTATTTCGTACCAAACACGTTCAACAGCAGATCGCAGTTCATTTACAGAGGAATATTGTCAAAAAATTGCATAAACCGTATGAGATATGATGCCACAAAAGTTTTCGATCGGGTTCAGATCAGGTCTACACGCGGGCCAGTCGAGAACAGTAATATTTTTAGAGTTAACCAATTTTTTGATTTGTATTCAACATGAATAAACGCATTATGTTGCTCAAATATATACTTTGGAAGAGCTAAAAGTTCACTAAATGGCTGGAAATTGTTTTCCAATGTATGTACGTAGTGTTACGCTGCTTGGCGACCATTGAGAAACTCCAGAAATACTTGAGAATTAAAAGAAAGTGAGGCCCAAATCATTAACACTTTCTAGGGCAAAGGACACCTAATTTTAATTTCAAAGGTGACAAACGGCACAAGAATATTTAATTAAAATTTTCCCTTTATAATGTACGTGAAAATAAACAATTTCATATTTTCTAATAAATTCGTTTATAAATTCTGATGTCAGTCCATTATTTCACCAGTTTATAAACAGAGTTACTCCGCTAGGAAAGGTGTCAATTTGTTGTGAGATTTCAAGTCTGGTTGTTTTATCATTTCCATGAAAACTAATTTAACTCTTTCTTTAATTCATCTACTAAAGTATCCGTTGACACAGAAAGCCTGACTCACTTTTAATGCGATTAACAGTCATCATTTGTCTGGATGCCAATTCATGGATACTTCTATAATCTCGTTTTCTGGCCACACGAGGCCTTCCAGATCTATGTTTTGCTTTGAAAGAATCATCCTTAGAAAGTACTTGATAGACAAACTTCTTTGGACGATTCAAAGTAGCTGAAATTTCTGCAACAGTCTTCCCTTTAGACTTCATCTTCCATGCTTTAATTACTTCATCTGACTGAAAATTTCTAGCTCGCGGCATCTTCACTAACCGAATCCATCGCGAGGTGCACATAAATACTTCATGCATGTGACGTGATAAATTTGAAATTTTCGTTTTTCCGTGAACAGTTGCCAAAAATCACAAAAGTGTCTAAACATTTGCAATATGCAAAATTCACTTTTTTCAGTTAAATTAAATAATTATCCTACATTAAAACCCTTATTTCTGTCCTAAAAGGTTTAATATATATATAAAAATAAGTACAGCCATTTGTATAACCCAAGTGTTTGTATTTTTTATTTAAAGGTTAAATATCACCAGTTTTTCTGGGCACTGTATAAGACTTTCTTTTACTTTTCTGTGTATTTTCGAAATTTTGTAAGTTTATTACGTTTTGCATAAATTACTTTACAAATTATTTTTTATTTATTTTATTATAACATTTAATTGACGAAGTTTTACTGATTTCAGTATCTGTATGACATCTAGTGCTGAGTATATCAGGATTGATTGTTGAAATTTGGCGGTGGTGTAGAAAATAGCAAAAGAAGACAATCTCACATATGAAAGTAACATCACAAACGGATTCATAACGTTGTAGAAGGCGCTGTATGTCCATAACTTCTGATCACGTGTAAAGCTTTCTGACAAGTCCAACCGGCTGCTATTTGAAAAGATTTCGCACTCAAGGGTATGGCAGATACTGAACGAGTAACGTTTGCATGCAGTTTCAATTGTTGATGAACGCGTACGAACACTTGATGCTGAGGCTTGCGCCACTTTAGGTAGCGTTCTGCAAACATTTAAGCAGCTTTTTGACCTCATTCCCCTATCCTTTTAAGCCCTCACCCACACAATTGTGGGGGTGATACTAAAGTAAAAGAGAATGACTATTTCCTGTTTTTGTGAAATTTAAAACCAAATCTGCACATTTATATGAGTTAATTGGCTTCAGATGTTTTGATAAGACACCACTAGGGGGCACTAACTAAAATACAGGGTTACATTTTCTGCTTTTAAAAAGACTATATCATCTGACAGCAATAAACAAAAAGTATGTGCTGTCGTAATTTCTTTTAAATATGATTTTTAATGTTTACTTACATTTAATTTTTCTTTTCATATATTTTATTCATGATTTTAATTGATTTTGTCTTTGATAAATTTAATTAGGCTTTACAAATGTTGAAAAACAAATGACCCACACAACTGTGCGGGTCCGGGTTTTTTGCCGTTTCCAAAATGGGCACAATTCCTAATATATAAAATTTTTATTTTTAAGTGATTTTTTTTAAACTTATGTTTTTAGCAATTTATTTTTTATTAATTACATTTTTAAACCAGATTAATTTTAAATAGGTTTGTACTATTCATGATTTCTATTTAAAATATTCATGATTTCTATTTAAAATTGATAGTATTAGATATATAATATGCACATGTAACGAACGGTATGTTTCTGCTCTGAGTTATAGATGTCATATATGATTTATAAGTTTTATATGAGTTCTATGCATATCACGAGATAGATTTTTAAGTTTGATAAATTCATTCCATTTTGTCGACACCGCAAGTAAGCCACATGGAATAAATAATAAATTATGGAAAGTTCAGCAAATGCTCGACATATTCCGTAGTGTCTGCTTGAATTTACTAGGAGATTAAGGAAAATTTTTCATAGATGAGCAGACGATTCCTTTTTTTTTAGGACGTGCTTCAGCAAAGCAGTATATAAAAAACAAACCACACTCTGTGGTAACAGTATCACCTGGAATAGTTTTAAATTTTGTAGTTTACCAGTGGGAAAGTACAGACCTAGTCCACAAGCATCTGGGCTTAGGACCTGCTGTAGTCCTTACTCTGGTTCAGACCTAATTTTATGTACTTCGATCGGTATTTCAACAAAATACCGCTGCTGGAAAAACTAAAAAACGAAATTTGAAGGATCAGGCACAATCCAAACGGATTGAAGGGCATACCATTTGTCAACGGCTCTTAAGAGGGGTGAGAGCATTGAGCACATCTCAGAAAATGAAATTGTAGTGGTCTGTCCGAAAACAAAAATTGTTTCAAACATTTTCATTGTGGCTGATGAAAATTATCTCAATAAACAACAACTTTTTTTGCTTAAACTTTTATTTTTAGATATTTGCACACGTAATCCCAAACTACACAATTGTGTAGATACAGCCCAAAAACGGTTGCATGAAGCCCGAACCCACACAATTGTGTGGGTTCTCCCTTGGCGTAACCTGACATGGGATATTTTTTTAATATTTTTTTCAATCAAATACGGTCCTATCGGTAAGAGGAAACCACCCAAACTTTAAATTTCTACCAAAAAAATCCCCCAGTCTTAAAGGGCTATCACACCGCAAGTAATCTGCATAGTCATTTAACCCTCTCGCTTCACAACCCGAGATATACTTGGGCATGCATTTTTCCGTCTAATTAATACTATTTGGCTATTCCCACTAGGGCTGGATTAATTATCAATATATCGGTCAAATATTGATATTTTTTAACTATCGCAATAACAATATGTAAGCTCTGACTCTAACGATATATCCCAATAGCGATATCTAATCTCTGGCTCTACTTATATATCCCAATAACATTTTTTTCCCGCACCACGACTTCGAACCGCAAGAAGAAAAAGCGCCGAATATTGCGTAACCAATAACTTCATCAAACCTTTCTCTCATCCGATAGATGCATTTATTCGCAGCCCCGCTTTATTCTAAATTCCCTCCCGTGATAATCTGTCTTTCGTTCATATCCCAGACCCAGACTAATTCATATTCTAATATATCAACATACATATGTCCGTTCGTTACTGAATAATGGTTTAATCGTCGTTGTTTTAATTTCGCTGCTACTATTGGTTTAGACATATTAGAACATATCAAGTCTTTGATACGTCCTGGCCAATGACTTCTTCAATCCTTTCTCTCATCCGATAGATGCATTTATTCGCAGCCCCGCTTTATTCTAAATTCCCCTCCTGTGATAATCTGTCTTTCGTTGATATCCCAGACCCAGAATAATTCATATTCTAATATATCAACATACATATGTCCGTTCGTTACTGAAGAATGTTTTAATCGTCGTTGATTTAATTTCGCTGCTACTATTGGTCTAGACATATTAGAACATATCAAGTTTGATACGTCCTGGCCAATGACATGAGCTAGAACATCTGTTCATTGTTGAGTCAATAATTGCTATTGTCTATAGGCTTCATTCAATGCTCGTTCGTGTGGTCTTCTCAAGCGAGTTACCGGCAGTGATTTTATATTTTATAGTAAGATGAACGTACGGTGTCGGGTAAATTGCCCGAATTATAATCAAGTGATTTAAAAAAAAGAGGCTAAGAGTAACGTGTGGAATATTTTGGATGCCCAGGTAATGAAAATGGTGAAGTAATAAATGAAGAAATTGCAGTATGCAGTATATGCGTTCGACCGGTATTTGCAAAAGCTACTTCTAATTTATGGAGCCATCTTAGCTATAATCATCCTCTACAATATGATGGACTACATTCAAGGTAAGAATTGATTTACTTTAT
Source organism: Maratus speciosus (assembly GCA_963932465.1). NCBI lineage: Eukaryota > Metazoa > Arthropoda > Arachnida > Araneae > Salticidae > Maratus > Maratus speciosus. The sequence goes on from OZ010788.1 coordinate 174,037,853, forward strand.
TTTACTGATTTACTTTATTTATAAGATTTACTTTACTGATTGATTTTATTGATAATATTCACACGGGCGTGGAAATTAGTTAAACGAATTCCAGTTGTAATTTTTCAATGAAAATATATTTCTGATTTTTTTTTTTTATTATATAATTTCTTTAATTTTAAATAAGACAAAAAAAAATTGTGTTTTAAAAAATGACATAAATGAGCAAAAAGATAAAAAAGAACAATAAAAATAAAAAATATTACTACATCTGGGCCTTATTTTTAAAGTCTGTAAATGTAATATTATTAAATGGCATTATACTGGATGTCTGCAAACTGGGCTGGAACGCTTGGATTAACTTCGTGTCATTAGACTGAAGCCGTGTTTGCTTTTTGCTCTGGACATGCAGGCTAGGTCGGCCTTTTTTCTGCTCACTCGGGGTGTAGTGCGGCACGGGTCGCGTCTTACCAGAGCCAAACCCGAAAACTCTGCTTAAAGTCAACCCGACCGACACCCGGCACACTTCATCACAAACTCGAAGTGGAAGAAAATAAATTCATATTTTAATACAATATAAAAAAGAATTATTCTGTAATATCAAATTTATCTTTTTAGTACAAAATTGAATACATATACACTCATTAATGTTCAATTATATAGTTTTTTTTTCATAAAATATATTCCTGACTTTCTTTTAAAATGGTTGGTCTACACGAACCGCGTGTCGGGTCGGGTTCGGGTAACCTGAGACGATGCAAGAATCTAATTTGAAGACTGGGTCGGGTTTGAACTTTTTTGTAGTATACGTCGAATTGATAGTTTCCCTTACTTTACTTTTCTCTCTCTATTTTTTGGTAAAAATAATAGTTATATAATACATTTTTAATAGAAATTTTGAAGCTTTATTTTTGCTTAAAAAACTACAGAGTAATAATTTAAAAATCTATTTTCTTTTTTCATTGTTTAAAAGTTTGGATTTTCTTTAACCACATTTTCCTTTCATTTTAATTTACATTAAAAATTTTATAGGTTTACGTGCTTAGTGTTGACTCTAGAAAAAAAAAGGCCGCCGGGCGGGAATTTTTCACATAGGGGACAATATTCTGAAAAAGGATACTTTTTCTCAAAAAGGGAATACTATTCTAATAAAAGGGCACACTTGTACCTTGTTTACAAAAAATATTTTGAGCTGGTTTGTTTAGAGTCCCTAGAATTTGTGATATTTTTCCGAGATCAACTGAATTGCCACGGGGCGTATAGGAAGTATTAAAAAGGCAGCCGGGCGCATCGGAAGAATTTCGAAAGAGCCGCCGGGTGCCAAAATAGAAATAAAAAGGGCCGCTGGGCGCAAAATAGAAAAAAAAGGGCCGCCAGGCGTAAAATAGAATTAAAAAGGGCCGCCGGCCACTGCGCCCTGCTAAAGCAGCTTAGAGTCAACACTAGTGCTTATAATTGCTTAAGTGATCAGATCAAGATCACTAAAATTGACATACCATGTTCTATGGCCGGCACAGACGCACAAATAATCTGAAAAATCCAGTACTTTAATTTTTATACATAAATATGCGGTACAAAATTCGAAATCCAGCACCCATTGGACCTTGGCGATTCCGAATTTCGTTTCATTTTAATTAAAAAAATATATATCTATCTACCGCCGCCCTCCATCCCACCTCCTCTCCCAAAATACAAAAAACAGTGCGTGATTTACGTCAAGAATGCGTTTTCAATACTAAAAAACCATAATATTAAAGCAGATGTTTTAATAGCGAATTATTTTAATGTAAGAAAAAAAAATCTATCCACATTGAACACTCTCTTTCCCCGCAAATTATTTATATCAGAAACACGTTTACAATACTGAAAAAAGATAGTACTTAAAAATAATAAAACTAAAGTAGATATTTGAGTTAAAAAGAAAAAATAAACAAATAAAAGCTCTATCCATGGTTTCTTTCTGCATTGAAAAACATAATGATCTGATTGTGTAAACATATGACTTCCGATTTCTCGGAGCGAGGTGAATAAACGGAAACAAACTGCAGATGCTTTTCATTCGAAGTTTCGGAAGGCGTTGTAACTTTCTAATAAATAATTAAATTTTAATAAAAATTTCTTACACAGCCTAATTTACTATTATTTCAACTAGCTGAAAATTTGAAAGAAATCGGTGAATTTACATAGGAGATATGGATATATTGATTATTATTATTTTTTTAACAGTAAGGAAAAGAAGATTTTGATTTTCATTCTTTTTCTTTTTTTGTTTGCTTGCAACTGTTTTTTTTTCTCTGCACTTAAGCACTACAAACTTGATGTCACTTTCAAGGTCCTTTTTATACCATTTAAAAGAATAGAATTTGAATAATGTGTTCTCGCGCTAAAATGAGGGGGGGGGGGGGAGGTGGAGTTTTCTGTCATGACGGCTTTTTAAAAAGCCATCCGGACAAGGCGTGGGTATCTATAAGATGTATATTCATTTGTAAATAATTATATGATTATTAATGTTTTAAATTTTTTTGTTTATTAATCTTTTAAAATAAATGTTATGAGCATTTTCATAAATTTATAATGCAATGATTTCTTTGAACTAACCAAGACTCTCTGATTTCGAACTTCTTGAAATCTAATGCAGAATATCGATTGTTTTGTTTATGTACTTTATTTTATTTATATTTTTTTTTCATTTGTAACATTTTTTTTTTCCCTTTCCATTTAAATTCAGTGGCACTTTCGAAATAAAAAACAGATTTAAATATCAAACCGAGTATTTTGCGTAATCAAGTAGAATTTTATGGTAAGTTTTTCTTTTTTGTTAGTTTCTTTCTGGAAAAATATCTTGTTATGGGTCTAGATGTTATTTACAAAATATTTATAAAAAAGTGAACTTTCCTTAGCATAGGTCTATTTCCAAATGGGATTTGAATATGTATATTTTAAAAATTTTAATGTTTTATTCATCCATAGATAAACAAATATGAAGGTATAAAGACAGAGAAATTTTCTTAATATTTTAACTATTAAGAATGTATTGATACTCTTAGAAAAAGATTAAAAAATAAAATTTCTGCTACATCTGTCATTCACTGAAGACTATTTAATTACGAGTACATGCAATTATGACATTAAATCTGTTTCAGTTTTTGCTTTTCACTTATTTTAATCATTTTAAAATCATCAACGTCCTAAAATTGAGAACTTTTTAGTTTATCTAGTAAAGTTTTTTTAAAAATAATATTCTCCGTTTACGCGATAAAATTAAATAGTTAAAAAGTTATTCATAAATAATACATAAAACAGGAAGAATCGAGAACAAGCTAAAGAAAACCACCATGTAATCAATGATATAAGTGCAAATAGATAACGAATATTGGTTCCTTTTTCTAAAGTATTTATTTGTATCATATATATATATATATATATATATATATATTTAAAGAATATTGCGTGAGCAAATAGGTATAAAACATTAATTCTTTGCTTGCTACAGCTATTTGCAATAAAATTATTCCTACTATACCTGTCTTTAGCAATAAGAAATTTTTCTATTCCCTCACACTTTAAAGTAGTTATCGCGATATATCACCGATATTGATATTAACTCGTTGATATATTGCGATATTAAATTTTTGATATCGTCCAGCCCTAATTCCCACCAGTTATTTTTTAGCGAAAACTTTGTCTGATTTAATCAGGACATCATCTCCGATTATGATAGTAAAAAATTTCTGCTTTTAAGAACCGATGATAAAAGATTAAAAATTCTGTAAAAGACGCTCATCGCGAAGAATTACTAACGCAGCGAGGGGATTATAATGATTCATATTACTTCTGCAAATTCACCTTGCCGAATGACGACCGGCTGGACTTGTCAAAAAGCTTTTTGCGGGTGATCAGAAGTTGTGGACACACATCTCCCCTTTCAACATCTTGCGTTCGTTTGTGCCCATACTTTCCTGTGAGACAGTTTCTTCTTTTGCTATTTTCTACCTCCCCACTAAATTTGAACGATCAATCCTGATACGCCCTGTATTCGTTACTGGAACTAATTGTATGTGAAAATAGTTTCCACACATTAAAGATCTCTTGGTATGGCTTTAAAAACTGATATTTTACAGAAGCTTTTCAGTTATAAGTTTGCCTTTACAGTTGATACTTGAATTCTTGCGTTTACAGATGGATAACATAATCCACCAGTATTATGTCAAGATTCAATCTTTGCGTTGGATGTCATATGCAAAAATTATTTAAAATGTGTCCAGTGTAAACCGAAAATTTTGTACAAAAAACATACAAATAAACAAAAAAATATATATATACATATAAAATGATGATAACAGTTGTTTCTACCAGTTACTGGTTGAAAATGTTACATTTATGTATCTTGATTTGCTTTTGTTGAATTACTACTGATGGAAAATTTTCATTTTTTAAAAACCGTTTATTTCGATAAATAGTATTATAAGCAAATAATTTGGAACAATGTCGTTTTACGAGGATAAAGCAATTTTTCTAAGCAATATTTCGTCTTTAAAAATTATTCTACCGAGTCCTTCAGAATACTACTTACAAATTTTGATAAGAAGTAGATGACATCGATATGAACCATATTTACGTAGAAAAGCATGGCCAAAAAACTTTATACACATTTACTAAATCCAAACATAACATTTGGATTTAGATTATTGAACCTGTCATATGGTGCCGAGATTCCCTTGATTCCCTTGATTATTGATATGCACCTTTAATCCATTGATCTGAAAGCTATTAAACTGTGAAAGTACCGTGATCTAAATACAACTCTCGCAGTTTCTATTGCTGTCACGTAATATGAATCCATTCTGACTTCGCTGTGAAGTCAATGGGTGTCATTTAGTGACAAGAAGCAAATCTCAAAGTTACTTCAGTGGTGACTGCAAAGTGAGTCACCTAGTGACGGCCATCTTAAAGTCCCAATGTGACAAACTAAAGGTATTTTGGTCATATTGTTCGACATGTTGGTCATTGTGGTCAAGGTTGTGACTTTGGCCATATCGACTGACTGTGCTGTATTAGGATGTGTGTTGAATACCGGTTGCTTCTTACATGGATCTAGTGGTAAAAATCACCATAAGGTCTGCTAATATGCACCAATCTTAAGATATTTTTAAAAAATATTCCACAATCCATACGGTGTCGGTGTCAGTGTCAGGCCTGCGAATCATCTAACATTTCAACAACTCCGCTGAAACTGATTCCAGTGTCTACTAGCATATTTTTAAATGTTGCTTAGTATAAAGTAGCGTTAAAAAGAACTTTCTGCATTGTGTATGATCTGTTTCTTTTATCTCTTTCCAGTGTGAATATGCTTCATATCGATTATCTTCAAGCATACCTCCCCTCTACGTGTTTGTAAGCAGAGTTTTGCATATTTTACGTATTTATATAAATACATCAATTTATAAAATAGTTTTTTTTTTCACGAATCTGTTAATTATTCGGTTTTTGCGAATTTTAAGACATTCTGTTAAACCCAATACACAGTAATACTGCCTGATAAGTCGGCTACCTAATTTCATGCTGAGTATTCGGTGTATCTCTAATATACCTATATTTATTATGATGAAAATGTACGTCTGTCTATATAGGCTAATTCCATGCGAACTTGTCATGTCTGTCACATAACAGAAAATCGTTATGCTTGTTGGCCACCGTTATTTTCGAAAAGTTTGCTTCGCCTTATTCAATTTATTAGATATCTCCGATAAAATAAGTCACATTTTTCCGTTCTAAAATACTGGTAGCCGAAAATCGTAGTATGTGACAGACATGACAAGTAAAGGTCAAAATTAGCACTAACCACCGGCCACAGGGCCTGTAACTGAAAAAAAGTGGCTAGTGAAAAATTGTCTATCAGCGGCCACATTCCGGCCAATTTTTTACAAGGAAATAATATAATTTTCTTGCATTTCATCAAGGATTCTACTTTTTTTGGTTCCAATATATTTATATTAACATATTTATTTGGGCTACTCAGTTTTAGATTAATACTAATGGAAAATTTACTGTTTAGCATTTTGAAATAAAAAAGTGGCCGCTAGTTTAAAGAAAGTGGCCACTTAAAAAATTAGTCCTACCGGCCAGTGGCCGCTAATGAAGCTTCCCAATTTTGACCTATAATGACAAGTTCGCATGGAGTTAGCCTATATTTATACGTCAGGAATGAACATCTCAAATACATATTTTTTTTAACTACCTTCATTAGAAACCAATTGCTATTTCAAAAACAGTGTTTCACTTAGCATAGAGATTTCTCTAATGAGATGCTTTGAACTTACAAAATAAACAGACGCAACTCAAATAAATTGGAACTGAAGATAAACTAATAATGAATGAGCATGTCAATCCTACAAAATTAGCTTTATGCCCAATTAAAATTGGAATGCTGATTAGCTCCAGCTTTGTCATGAGTAAGTTGATTGAAAAGTCTTTTCAATTAGTAGAATTAAACAATTTTTTTAAGTTTTGAAATCAAAATGTGTACTTTCTGGTATGATGAAGAAATATTTTTCATTCATCTATGTGCAAAAGTTTCATATAACCTTTTCTTATAGTCTACATTACGCATCTTTAAAATTAATAGAGGTAGATGGATTTTAAGATGAACAAAAAACAAAACAAATTATGCGTTCTTGTGCTTGTGTTATAATTTCTTGTTATTTTTATTAAATATCAATAAATTATCAAGTAAATGGCAGAAAGAGCACTTTTGAATTACTTAAATGTAAGGTAATGCAAGTAAAATATCCAATTGTGTTTTTCTGAAAACAAAATTGTCGCAGTGTATGAATCTTTAAGATGCCTCATAGGTTTTATTTATGTTTTCAATTCTCAATCTTCCTAAGGGTTACTCTTAAAACAAAATGCAAAACATCTGTGCATCCGTTTTCGAACACTGGTTTATTAGTATCCTCGAGTTAGTAATAAAGTACAGGGTGTCCATAATTAAACGACCCTATTTTAAAGTTGTCTACAGACAAAACTATTGTTCATAAAGTTGTGAAATTTTGTGAAAGTCATAATAAAGGTATGGTGAAGCCATATATTTGTGTTAATTTTTTCATTCAAAATTAATCCGTTTTCTACATTTATTTTCCTTTCTGCGGTTAACGCGAGCTTTCAAAAATAACTTCTCTTTATAATTTATGTCTAATTTATCGTAATCGTTATAGAGGTCTGCACGGGCCCGGGCTTGGCCCGAGACCTGTACCCGGCCCGGCCCGCGGGCAGGCGAAATGAAGGCGAATTTTCAAACGGGCCGGCAAAAAAATTAATCGGGCCTAACGGCCCGATAGAAGAATTTTGGCGAAGCAGATAAAATACGAGCCATTTTCAATGAATATGATTTTCTCAAGAAGTATAAATGTGCGTCACTAGCCGATGCGAGTTTAACAACATCAATACAGAAATGTAACATGTCCATCGTAGAGATCGGCATCGCACAGTTACAAGATGTCTGATTCCGAGTTTAATTTTTTTTTCAGCAGAATCGTGCCGGGACGGAACTGGTCTTAATTGATTTCAGGATGTGTAGAACAATCATTGTGTTTTGTAGTATTAAAAGTGATAATGAATTTTTCTTAACAGTATCTTTGGAAATATACCTTAAGGTGGTTGTCATATTCTCTGCTCAAAAATGCGAAGCTTTCAGACACATTTTCTGACAAAATTTTTAACTATAAAGGCATAAAATTGACAAGCCTGCCTATTGAAGGCATTTGGAAACGAATAGCTTTTTCCATAATTGATAAATTACTTACAGAGATAAGAGATTCCTGTCACGTGACTGTACGTTTTTCTCCTTTCCTGTGCTATCGCTTCCGGAAATTCGATTCAAAACGCTAACTTTGACTGTATTTTCAGAAAGATATATTGCTTTTATCTATGAAAAAACCGACATTTACATAGCTTTTGACTAAGAATACCTGCCAATCTTACGTGTTTCCTAAACGAAAAGAATTCATAAATGTGTCGAAATGTAGCTCCTTTAGATTTGAGAAAAGCCTTAAAAATGAGAGAAATATTTTCACAAATCTACTTTTTATTATACAGCTTCAAAAATTATCATGTTTTTAATCCTTTATTCTGAACTACATTAATCTTTTAATGAATCCTTATTTCCATTTTGAAATGTCTGTAGACACCATGACTAAAACACTGTAAGTAATCGTTAATGATATTGTGTGTTTTCTGTTTTGCGAACATTATAGTAATGTAAAATATGCTGTAAAATGTTCCCATAAATATGTGTGTAGTATTCATTAAAAGAATCTTAATTGTATGTTGAGAAAAAAACGGATTTTTTTTCTTGTGGAAATTGTGTCGGGCCGGGCCGGGCCGGGCCTGTTTTCACTGATTTTTGTACGGGCCGGGCCGGTCCGAGGACTGTAAAAACGCAAAGGGCCGGGCTCGAGCCGAACTTGCAATTTTTACACCGGGCCGGGCCTGGAAATTCCGGCCCGTGCAGACCTCTAAATCGTTATACTCTTTGTTGGCATTATATTAAGTTGTTCGAGTTTTTTTTCTGAGCAGTTAAATTTCCACCTAAATTGAATCCTGTATATAAAATCATAACAACAACTTCTAGCTGAATTACTAAAATTACTGAAAAGGTAAACTTTTAGCCCAAAAATATCAATGCCACACTTAATGAATTTTAAAATTTTAACAAAATACCAAAGCAATACAGGGTTCTCAATTTATCTGCTCAGATCAACCCCAACAATTTTCATAGAGTTAGAATTTTCATGCATGACCAGAGAGAAATCACTTAAAAATAGATGAATTTAATTAATTAAAGGAAGTTTAAACATACCGCAAGACAAATTGCTTAAAGAAATGTTAATGAACTGAGAAAGTAGATTAATTTAAGAATTTTGAATAAGTTAATAGACAAGAGCTGAAATATGAAAACAAATTTCAAAGTCATACATAAATAGAACACACAGTCCTCTATGGACTGTGATCGTGATATGGCTAATTTCATTGAATTGTAAAAGTTTGTAAAATTGAAAATTTTAGTTAATTTATGCTGTTTACTTTCATCACAATAAAAAAACTAGAGAAACATTGTTCATATACTCTATATACTTCAATTTATTGATGATTTATTTTAAATCTTTATTTTTAAATTAATATATGATTTTAATATGAGTAATCTTACAAAAACAGACCATAGCTACTTTTTCTTGGATTAATTAGAGCTGAAATAACTATTCTCATTATTTCTGTTTTTTAAAATATATTTATTCATTTAAATCTAGTGAAGTTACTTTATTGAGGAATAGTTTTAGCAGTGCAAAAATAGATACAAGTCAAGAGAATAGGATTAAAATTAATTTAATTATTCATTTGGAGTTTTGATTCTTAAACATACAGGTATTTCAAAACTTATTTCTCAAGCTATCACAATTAGCAAATGATATCGTAAACATTCTAGCATTAATAGGAAACACTTTATCAAGTTGGCATTTACTCTGGCTTCTATTTTTCAGATTATAAGATTAAAACAAAGATAATATATCACAACGTTATAATAGAACAAGAACAAAAACTTAACATACCCAATGTAATCCACAGTTAGTTTCAGAGATCGTACACCACAAGTTATTTTTTTTTCTTTTAACAATTACTTTTTTTTATTTCAGTTTGGAGTTGGTTATCTAGTACTGTTCACGCATAATTATCTTAAACACATTTTTCAGATGATTTTTCTTTGACGACCATATCTTAACTGGCAGTGGTTTTTTTTTTTTTTTTTTTTCTGTAGTATAAAAAAAAAACTCATTATCTTGAAATAGTTTCAGGGGTTGGGCTACACACACCTCTTTCGGTACGTATCTTTGCTCGATGAGTTAGGAAACCGTTTTGGTATTGAAGACAGCCGCCGATACCGCTCTCCGTGGAAGTATCCGGAATTACTTTCTTTCGCATGCCCACGATCTATCTTGGATCTCTATTTCACAGAATTCGATATCAGGGCATTTTTAACTCGTCCGATGCTCGATCCGCTACCAGGTACAATCCAGCTCATCAGCAATGTCGAAAGATGCTCCTTCCAAAACCGCGCTCGCTTACCATTCCATTAAAAACGAAAATCCAGTCGCCTAGCGCACACGGTTTAATTCATATTCTTTAATCGCAAAAATCAACCTTCTCTGTCTTAAGTCTCAAAAGCGAATTCCCTTTTTTTTTAAATTGTTTCAGGCCTCGACAAAAAAAAAGGGGGGGGGGGGGTTCCCGGGCCCCTTTGCCCCCTCAAAATTTTATGTTGGCTTACATATTACTGGACTCAAGACACACCTAGAAAAAACGCTACTCGACCAACAGACCACGCGCTCGCATCTAGAACCCTCCGAAAATTCCCGCGCTTCTTCTCAGGAAACCATAAAGAGTGGGGGCGAAAACTGTCTTCATTGGTCAATTTCCCTACCTGACGCCAAACACTACTTGTTGCTACGTCCCTCTTACCACGGGGATATCACGTGAACCCAAATTCTCGGAAACCAAGGCAATACTTGCAGCTGCTTAAAAAATTGTTTTTCGTAAACACAGTCATAAAAATGCATTGTAAAAGGGGCTGATGCTATGAGAAAAGTACCATTCCCACACAATAATCCTGTCTTTAAAATGTAAACGTGTGTGGTCCCAATTATTTCTGGAAGCTGAATTTGCCGTATCTGAACACAGCTGACAATTTATCCCACGTTTGCTAGTAAAAGAAAGAAGTGGATTTTTGAATCCGTGAGAGAGTATCCCAACATAAAAAGGTTTTATTTACAGAAAAATAGAGGAATGGTTTTTGAATAACAACATTTACATGTTGTAACATAATTTAGGTACAAGAAATTTATAAAAAGAAAGGGGTTATTTAGTAAATTAATTTTATTTATTTACTTTTTAAAAAACACAACTGGCTTTAAACTTAACTCTTAAAAATAAAGAAATTGTATAATGAATAATTTTGAATAGAACCAAGCTGTTAATAATATACAAAAAAGGGGGGGGGGGCGGCGTGCTGTGTACAAATAATATATTTTAAAGGAAAATTGCTTAAAAATAAGTAAATTACGCCTAACAAAGTAAAACATCTTTCCCTTCATCTATTAAATGCTATCATTCAAAGGCTATTTCGTTTTATTTATAATGTAAGCACAATTTCTATCCCCACATAAATATTCTTTTATTGACAATTTATTAGGTAAACGTTTTTTGTCTTTTTCTGTTAAAAGCTATCATTCAGAAAAAATGATTTATTTGTTATTTCTAATTTAAGAACAATTCCTTCCCCGCATAGGTATTCTTTATTGATATTTTATTTGTTAAACGCCGTTTTTTACAAATCTGTTTACATAATATAAAGATCATATAGTTAATTTAAGCTTACTGGCGTCTTGCAAATGCATTAAATTACACATAAATTACATTTTCACTTTAGCCGGTAAATAGATATTTGACATTAATTATCCTCACCGTTATACTCTATGTAAGCAATAATAGGTTTGCTTTATTATTTCACTTATTAATTTGTTGCCAAATGTGGTGTCTGTCCTTGGCGTTTATCTAGTTCAAATTTTAATATATCTCCCAGTTTAACGGTTATTTTGTGATTGGCGTATTGGCTCAAGACAGATGTATTCTTGGCGTATTAAATTACGCAGATTGAAAAGGACTTCCTCTCTTATCTTCGTGCTGTAAACAGATTAAGTTTTTTTGCTGAGTTTTTAGGGAGGCCACCACTGCTTTACATCTTATGCCTTGCCCACTTCCGTAATAATAAATTCTTTTTCCATGGAAACTGTTCTTATGAATTATTGCCTGATTGATTGGTCTAGGAAACGGATCATCTTATCTGGGTTTGCATTTATTAACAACATCTTTGTACTCAATGATTGTGTTTACTATCACGACCGAAGTATTAAATAAAAAAATACTCCATAAAAGGGATGGGAATTTGTTTAAGCTAAAAAAATATAAATAAAAGTAGTTCAAAATTTCGCCACCAGAGGACGATTTTTAATAAATTACACATTTAACATTACGATAGTTTAGAAATTTTATTTATTAACTTAACCTTATTCTAAAAACAGCATTTCACGACATGTTCCTAGCATTTCCCAGAACACACTGCGGTCAAATGTGAACATGCTACCTTACGGTTCCAGATGGTATCTGAAAATGATGAAAGTCATGCAAAACATGTTTGGTTATAACAAAATTTGTTCAACTATCGCGTAAATGTATGTTAAATGTGTAATTCATTAAAAAACGACCAGCTATTTTTTTTCTCAAAGAAACTTTCCTTCTTTTATTATACGCTCAAAAAAATTTCACAACATTCTGAACAATTGTTTCGTCTGTAGACAACTTTAAAGTAGTGTCATTTAATAATGGACACCCTGTAAATAAAAGTTCTAAACTGTCGTAATACTAAAAGTATAATTTATTAAAAATCTCCGTCTGGTGGCGAAATTTTGAACTACTTTTATTTATATTTTTTTAGCTTAAACAAATTCCCATCTCCTTATTATGTCTTATACAAAATTTCACAATTTTATGGACAATAGTTTTGTTTGTAGACAAGTTTAAAGTAGGATCGTTTAATTATGGATACCCTGTATATTAGCATGTAAATTTTAAAACAAAATTGCGTTTGTGACAGTTTTCTATTTATTTACTTTTAAATAACTGCCTATACTATTTAAAAAGAAAGAAAAATCAAACACCAAGCATAAATTATGAGACACTTTCCAATACTTCCAGAAACCTTTAACGAAACTTCACTGTTTAATAAGGTAAAAAAAAATATCTAAGTAAACATTTTAGAAAAGGCATAACACATTTGAAAACAATTCAGCAATTACCGTCCATAGCCAGAAAAGTAATTCAATTCTCTTGTGCATCCTTGTATAATTAATTTACAGATTTGTATATAGTCTACATAGTTTGCTAAAACTTAGTTTAGTAAGAAAATCTTGATAAATTGAAAATTCACGTTCAGAAATTTTTTTCAATATACGGAAACGTACTTGAATTCTTTTGAACAGCCCTGTATAATAACAACAAAGTTTTCTATGCGCGACATATTGAGCTGCTGAAATTTAATTCAGGGTAAAACATGGTTAAACACTGAAATCACACTTCCAGAGATTATCGACCCTACGAGACCATGTATCCAGTTCTTTGCGTGATTTTATTTATATTATGCAAACATCTCTTAGTATATTAAATGTAGTTCATTAAAAGTACATAACTCAATTAAAAGCCGCCTTTAAGTCATTCACACTGATACTCCGCAATGCTTACGAATTCTTTTACGTAGTATATATTACCTATAACATTTATGCACACCACATTGTAAGAAAAAAAAAATTAGTTAAACATGCATAGCATAAATGGAATTGCACGCCCAGCAATTATCGCTATTAGACAGTGCTTCAGATACAGTACTGTATCCAAATTTTTTGTGTGTCCCTGTAAATGAACGATAAATGCTATGCATATCATGTTATATAATAAGTATTTTGTAGTAAGCCTCCGTAATGTCTATTAATTTCACTGCATTTGAAATAGTATAACAAAACTCAATTAGTCGAATGTGGCAATCTCAAAATTTTCCTCTATCTCATACACGTTAATATAAAATTCGCTATCAAAATGTAGTAAATGGAAATCTATGCCCATCATGAGGATTCTAAAGATATGAAATTCCGTACATTAGATTTGAGATATGACTATTTCTAAAATCGTGCAAGATTGGCAAAATGCAGCATAACAGGGCCACCTATTGGGCGATTAACACCAAAAACTAATAAGCAACAACCTGTGCCAACGTCAAACTGAATCCTAAGTTGGATGAAAATTCGTGCATTGCTTCTTGAGATAGAGCTAATGTGGAAATCGTGAAAAATTCAGCATAGTAGCGCTATCTGTTGTGCGATTTACCCCAAAACATAATCAGCACCAATATTTATCAAGGTATACTTGAATCTGAAGTTTGATGAACATTTATGCATTAGTTTTTGAGATAGAGCTATTGCAGAAATCGAGAAAAATGCAACATAGCAGTGCCACCTGCTGGGCGATTTACAACAAAAATTAGTCAGCACCAATTTATATCAGGGACTAACTGAGTATAAGTTTTTATTTTATTCCGATCATTAGTTCTTGAGATGGAGTGACCACATCTGTGCCACATACAGACAGACGGACAGAATCAAAGACTCACAGACAGACATTTTGTAAAATATGTTTTTCGGGATCTCTGACCCCTAAAACGGGTGAATCTGTCGAAAACCGAAGTCGAATTTTTTCACGAATCAAATACTTTAAGGTAATCAAGGAAGTAAATCAAGGAAGTAAAAACGCTGTTCCGTAGACCAATATGTAACAGAATTCTTTTGTATGGTAATGTATAAGCACGTTGCACCCCATGTTCTACAGAATGCATATTTTAGTCCACTTCATAAATGCATATCCATTTCACTTTGTTTAAAATGGTGGTAGGCATCATTAAAATGAACTTGAAATGATTTTTCCTGATTATCGTAATGTAACGGAATACTTTTGACCAGCCCTGTAAATGAACTGTAAATGTAAATGTACTGCACACTTCCTTTTCAAGCGCGATCGTGCTATAGTTTACATCAATGACATGCGAAATATTCAAGGTGATCCGAGTATATTTACGAGAGTTAGAGCTCAAACAAAAAGACAGACAATCCGAAGTCACAAACGCTTTTAAACTGGGAAAGTGTTAAAAACGAATGCGTGGCTTTTCTAATAAAGTTTTTTTAAGTATTAAAGTGTAAAAACAGAGAAATTATTTAAAAAATTGGAAAGTATGGAACTTTAATTTATTTTATTTTATTTATTTATTTTTTTTATTTATTTATTTATTATTTATTTATTATTTATTTATTTTTTTTAATTTTATTTATTTATTTATTTATTTATTTATTATTTTTTTTTTTTGCTAATTAATAACTTTAAAAATTTAAATTTTCACTCAAATTAAAAAAAAAATTCAAAGATTTATTTCGTTCATAGTTAAAGAGCATATAGAATTTTCCGTGGGAATAAAATAAAAAATGAACAATAATTTTGAAGTCCGCTACCGCCATTAATCTTTATTATGTTGATGCTAGATGATTTTGTTGCACCGAAAACTTCGTTAAAAATCTAAATTTGATTAATGTTTTATGAAAATTTTTAACATAATATCATCTTCTTGTGACAGACTACCTATTATTTATTGTTGTTATTATTGTTGTGATGATTGTTAATATTACCTGTTATTGTTGATAAAGAATTGTAATTAAATAAATATAGATTTTAGACAGACGGACAGACCGTACAACGATTATAGGTGCTGGACAGATAATTACACCTGTTTATTTCCTATTTAATTTACATCCAAAATTGTTAATCGGTCCAAATCATCCAAGCAACCTCTTAGTAAATTGGTATATAATTTTATATACCTTAGATAAATTCAAATAACATAAGTGATCGTAATTACATAATTCTAGTAGAAGAGCAACGGGAAGCATTAATAAAATTAAATTATAATCCGCGTGAAAATGTAATTATTAAATTTAAATAATTACGAATAAAATTAAGAGTTTGCGTTGTGAATTATTTAGGCGAACTCTTCCACTTATGAATTAAACTAAAATTTAAGCTGTAAAAATAAATTGACACACCTTAAACATTATCAATTAAATAATTACAGAAACTTTTTAAAACTTGATTAAATATTTTATTTACATTGAACACAACTATATACAGAAATACATAATATTAATTCAAAAAAAAAGAAAGCAACACTTTTGTTTGCTTCTCATTATTTTATGTACATTTAATCTTTTTTTAAAAAAAAAGACAATATTTTCATTTACTCTTATTATTATATATTTTTCTTTTTGCTAAAAGAATAATTCTCTTTCATTTTTAAATTACCTTAATTATATTTAATTATTGGTTTTTTTGGATCTCAGATTGCTCTCTACCATAAAATATCAGAAAAGGATATTTATAATTTCTCATATGATTTCAAGTGGTAAAAGAAAAAGTTTAAGGTTGTACCTTAGTTCATATACGGGATGGTGGCCTTTATTCATCAAATTCAGAGTTGTCGCGTTGCTAAGGATCATATCCATATGTCATCAGGAATTCGCTTCTTATCAGAGCGGCGATATCGGGATGGCAGGACGCATAGCTACGGACCTCTGTAGAACAATCCACTTTATTTTAACATCAGGAAGACATCCTCAATTAGGCTTGCTTAGGCTCACTCCGATATGTCCATCTCGCCTGGGCATTACTAGGGCTTTCTGGATTCATTGCACGGGCTTTCAGGAGAGCTCCTGCGTCCTCTACATCTTTTTTCAGACTCTCTCTTTCAAACCTTTTTCTTCTGGCCCACCAACTCCTGCAGTGGGTGGAACTATTTGTGTAGTCCACCCTTATTGGATGTGAGAAGATTTTGCATTATCCTTCGATAGGCCTATTAGCTAACAGTCTGCAAATGGCCCCTTACATATACTTTAATATTATTATATGCCTTAAAGTTTGGGTGGTCTGAAAAGCCATAAATTTATCCCAACACTTTTATTAAGGCCATAAATTTATTCCAACATTTTTATTATTTTACGATTTCTAATTATACACCACTTTCCATTGGCTTGTCATAAAACGACACCATGGCGTCTGGCTATTGTTGTTATCTGAGATCCGAACTCTATTCAACATTATACATTCATTTTACAATACAACAATTTTTTAAAAATATATATTTAATATTTAAAATCAACTTAATAATTTTTGTATGAACTTACACTCCTATTTTACTTAAATATATAAACATTATAATTTTACACTCATAATTATATTTTATAAAAAAATATTTATACAAACAGAAATAACAAATTACGCAATTTTACTTTGATTTAACCAACATGGTGCGGGAACATATCATTGTTATATGTTGCCCAGCAATAGGCACTACGTATTTATATAATTACGAATGCACATAAAAAGGGATTTCTTGCTGAGAAAGCTATATTAAAAAAATGTAAATACATTCAAAAATAAATCTTGCTCCACACTTACACGACGGAAGACAGTACTTTTTTCCACTTCTTTGATGTGGGAATTCTTTTGTCGCACTGCAAGAGAATGCAAAGGTTAACGGAGGATTATCCTTGACATATCTATCACCTCCGTTGACGATAATTTCTGTCGTTGATTTTATGATACTTGTTATCAAAGCTTTCAAAAGTCATAAAAGTGATCACGACTGACTACAGAGCCTTTGGAAAAGAAAATACCCTCTGAACCCCCCCCCCCCCCCAAATTTGCCACCCGGAGGGCATGAATGGTGTCCACAAAATTTAGAAAAATGCCGCCCGGATGGCAAATTGCGGAGAGGGGCTCAGGATGTGCATAACATGAATAAGTAGTCACAGGCCTTTCCAACAATGTGTCACATGTGGGGGTCGGTAAAAGTTAGAGAAATTTCCCCTTTGGATCCACTATCGCTCCTCCTGGAATACATCCTCCTCCCTCTTTTTAAAATACCGTTTGCAGAAAAGTGTTACTGTGCACGGTGACTATATAGAAAAGGACTAATACAATGTATCAATTTCATAAATTTTACTCTATTTCAATGTGAGGGCAAAAACTTATTGAAACCCCCTCATATTATAATTTAAAAAAATATTCAAAATTTTATTTTACTAATGCGATTTGATTCCACACTTATAAAAGTGTTTTTTTCTACTTTTACAGCGAAAAGTCATTTATGTTGAAAATATTCTGTAATGTTCACGGATTTTACCTCTTGAAAAAAATTACTATTAGTTATTGTGAGAAGTTTACTATGTCATTAGAAAAACTTCAGATACCGAATAATAATAGAAGCTAAGGTTACAGAAATTTTTAAAATTCACAATTTCTTCTTTCTAAAACATATCTTCTAATTTCAAACTATTTCATTGAATTCCATTTTATTATAACTTATAAAATATATATAACTTTAGATTGCTAGAATAAAAATTGATGTGTTTGCATATATACATTAAAGACATTTTTAAATAATATTTGTGAGTATATAAGTTACATTAAAAAAAATCTTGACGTTTCAAGTTTTACAGAAACATTTATTAGTGGATGTATGAGCTGGCTACATTTAGTATAAATGCAAACTAATCTAGGAAATGTGTCACAAATAAATTTAAAACTTTTACTCATAGTTAAAATGATTTATAAAAAGATATCCAGGATTTATCATTTCTTCATTAAAAAACTTTTTTTTTCAGATTGGAAATTTTCATCTTATCATGATTTTAAAATGTTCCATGCGCACCTCATTTTTCCAATTTTATTGAAATTTCACACAAATGCTCTTTATATATGTATAAATATAAGTTACTAAAAATAATGTCATTTTACCCTTTATGTACTGAATTATGAATTCATAAAAATTTTATCTTCTAAAGCATTTATCGTGAATTGTTTAAACTACATTAGAAGATTTACATAATCACTTAATACATTTTAGAAGGATTGAAGGATTTAGAAGGATTAATTAAATTTGAATTTATAGGGATTTTGTGCAATATTTATAAACCCCACTCAAATATTTTATTTTAAATATTTTTCTTACTATTTTGCAGAATTAGGAAATGTACAAATATAATATTCTTACAATAGAAATATAGAAATTTTTTCGAATTAAAAAATTCCCCTTCCCGTGAACGCCAAAAAAGCTGAAAAGATCCAAAGGCAAAAGAAATCATCATTTTAAAAATATTTTTGTTTTGTGTAAACAATAATGGTTTTGGAACAAGATAAAGTAATGTATCTTTAACTCATTCTAAACTGTATTACAACTAATCTCTGTATTAAATGAATTTTATAACAAGTTATTTTAATGGTACTTACGAGGGCTTTGTGTTTCAACCTCCGATGGGCCATAAAACAAAGACTATTGTGAATAATAAAATTCATTGATAGCCTGAAGTCAAGTACACTCAAAGGTATCGTTCGACATAGTCGTGGTGAAGATTAAGTCTTTTGTCATACTGGTGGACTAGGAGGGGCATACTTTCTTCAAAGAAGGTTGTCGCCAGTGTATTGAGGTCTCCAAGGCGTCTTGAAAATTTTTGTTGAAATGAAAAGTGAAATGGAGTGCTGTTCACCCAGACCTATCTTCAGATCTCGAAGAAGGTGACAATCACTGGGTGCTAGCCGAACTGATGGTCCAACAGCTTATTTTGCCAATCGAACACATTCCATCGAATCCTCCCACCACCCAAGATTCTAGAAAGAAGATGTTGGGCCATCAGTTCGGCTGGCAACGAGTGAGTGTCACTTCTTTCGAGATCTGAAGATTGGCCTGGGTGGACAGCACTCTATTTCACTTTCATTCCAACAAAAATCTTCAAGACGTCTTGGAGACCTACCTCAATGCACTGGCGGCAACCTTCTTTGAAAAGGGTATGCCCTTCCTCGCCCACCAGTATGACAAATGACTCAATCTTCACTGCGATTATGCCGAAAAGTTGCTTTGAGTGTACTTGACTCCAGGCTATCAAAGAATTTTATTGTCCACACTAGTCTTTATTTTACGGTCCATCGGAGGTTGAAAAAAAAACAGCCCTCGTATAAGTACCGTCAGTAGATAAAGGGTTAAATTTAATTAAAATAAAATAAATTAACGAAATAAACTGTTCGATATTTTTTAATTAAAATCTTGGATTCGAATTAAGTTCATTTTTAAAAGCTTTATTCATGAAATAAAGTATCAATGTTTAGTAACTTTCTTTTTTACGTATAAAATGATTATTGTCGAAGAAGTGTGAATCTATGTATAAAAAGGAAATGAGGATGGTGCATTTTGAAGATTACTAATTATTCGGGGTTTTAAAATTTAAAATTTTGATTTTCTCAAGAATCCTTAAAGATATTTTAACCAAAATTTGCATACTGACATCTAATAACATTATAATAGTTTGGCGTAACTTCCAAAGGCAAATTATTGTTAAATAAAAAAGTTACTGTTGATACTCCAATGCACTCTTCTGTTAATTTCAAATTATTTACTGAAGTTTGTTCAATCCACCGATCAAAGATTACTTTTTAATCCACATATCAGACAACCATTAGAATTTTATTCCACATGAGATTCCAAAATAAACTTAATTTATTCTGTAAATTTCTCCTCTTCTGAATTCAATTCATTTTTATTCCGACTGTCATTGTTAACATCACTTTTCAATCTAAATTACCAGTTTCTAAGATGTCTGCGCTTCGCCAGCAGGGCGCTTAAAATCAACGTTAAAAGATGATGAATAAAATCCTATTTACCAAATAAAAATTAACAAATCAAACTAAATTTTTAAAACAACAACGAATATCGAATGAAAAATAAGCTTTTTTAAGCAATTCAAAATATTTCTCGGTTGAAATTCTCCTAATGCACCAATCAGTGATAAACTTTCCGTGGGCTCTTGTTCGCAGGTCAAGCATTTTTTTCTTTATCTTTTTAAATCGCGCTAAAACGCTGTTTCTGAATTGATCTCTGAAAGTCCGAGAAAATTCCGATAGTCAATATAGCTATCACATTAGAAATATCTTGAACTCTCATTTCTTAAGGACAGGTTCTACTTCTGTAACCTAAAATTCACGGGATATTTTTCGATTTTTTTTTTTCGGTTACAGAGAAAAAAAAACCACCTACAGATTTTATGCATTATGTTTATACATATTTCAATTAAATATTAAAATTTTTGTGTGTAGCAAAAAAAAAAAGACTAGAGAACAGGAATTTTGCTTTTTCAGAATTTAGTGTCATCCCCGATGAAAATATATATATATATATATTATATATATGTATATAAATATAGATAGTACAAAACATATTTCAGTTTTATGACTTAAAACACACACTTTTGTTTTATATAAAATGACGTTATTCGCATCCGCTGAAGAATTCAACATTTACATTCTTAAACAACATCTACAGAAAAGTATGCATATGCCATATGACGCCACTATCGCAGAATAATGCATAATTTCAGCAAAAAGCGATGTCGTCATTCAAGAAACTGACCAAAAAATCGACTATCTAATGATTCACATGCCTTCATTTGATTATGGCATTAATATAGATACTTAAAATTAAATTTAGTTTATAATAGCTCCATGCTTTATCAGAAATCATTCGTTTATATGTTTTCAAAATAGCACGTATTTTAATTACATTTTTTTTTCAGTTTTCATGGAAAATAACAACAAAAAGATTTAATTCCTATTTTCCAACTAGTTTTTCTTTACTTTCTACAGAAATTGAGTACTTCAGTTTCCAACATTAAGAAAAAATCGTTAAAAACTACAAAAAATATATAAAAAATAAATTGGGATGCAGTTTTCAAACAAATTGCATTAAAAAGGACTTTTTTTCCCCAATACGACGGTATAAAAATGGAAATTCTGCGATGCTTAGAAGTTTAAAAAATTTCAGTAGAGTATTTTACAGTACAATGATACATCTGCTTTGTTTTATGGCTGGCTTATACAAAGTAACGTTATTTTTTTGAGACGACACTTTAATTTCTAGGAGAAAGAAATATCATATCGGTGGCTAAAAAGAATAATACGCCTTGTACGACCGGGAGTACTATTTGCAAGTGCGAGCAATGAAATTTCGATCAGTCGACAATTTTTCTCCTATTACAAGCATCTGAAACAAACTGGTACACCAGATAATGAATGAGCATCCAATTCTCTGAAGCTCATATCAAAATTTGCTTTTAAAAGTTTATTTTCGACAAAATGGTGGCCATTTCAACAAAAAAGGTAATTTTTTTCGCCTTTTTTTTAGCGTTTGCGAGCTCGGAAAAATAATTAATCAATCAAAATTATACTTTTCCGTGGTGTAAGCTTCAGATAAAACGATTACCTTTTTTAAATAAAAAAGGAAGGAAATCTGTCGAATAGTTCTATATAAAAATGGCCCATTTTGAGAAACGTGCTTTCAAGAAAAACAAGTTTAAAGTTTTACAATAAAGTTACGTTCAAGGAGCACAAAATATTGTAAGGACGAAAAATATTAAATGTAAAAAAATCGAAAAACTTGACCCAAAGAAGTAAAACTTTAAAATGAAGGTCATAAACATAAATTAACTAAACTGAGATTTTTTTTTTTTTTTTTGTCATATAGACTAATTTTTTTTCTTTTTTTATTAAGTTCTAAGCTTGATCTTGAATTCAAGCTTAATATTAAGAATGTGTATGCTTTTTAATGTGATTTATTATTTAATTAAATACGAACTAAATACTTTATTAAATACGAACATGGAGTCTAACGGACATTAATACAACTGTTATTTATGGAACGACATGATAAGGCCTATTTATTTAAATTTTTTATTCCCGTATATATTGTATTTTGTGAATATGTGCTAAATAGATTTGGTATGTTTTATAGGAAAAGACTGATCTGGGAAATAGAAACAGCAAGTAAGATATATCCTGCGTTAAGCATAGATTATAAAACACTTTCCAACACTTCCTGGTGGTTTTAACAAGACATCGGGGAAAATAACGTAAATAAGATAACTAAGTAAACATGAAAACGCATAAAACATTTGAAAAACTGATTTCAACAGTTACCATCCATAGCCAAATATGTTTTCCAATTCTTTTAAACAGTCCTGTATTTGGTCTGTAGATTGATATATATACTATATAATGGAAAAATTTAGTTAATCAAGGAAACGCATAACAAACAGGTTGAAATTCTCTTTCAGTAATTTATACTAATATATGGAAACATACTTAAATAATTTTGTAAAACCTTGTAGTTTACCTAGAACCTTTATTACACGCCTCTATTTAGTTAAAATTTAATTCAAACTAAAACACTCTTAAAACTGCTGAAATCACTTTTCCAGAAATTATAATTTATAAACGGCAACGTATCCAGTTCTTTGCGTGACCCTGCATATCATTTTATCTATATTCTACAACCATTTCTTTGTAAATTAAATACAGTGCAGCGTAAAAATGCATAATTTATTTAAAAACCACCTTTAATCAATACCCAGTAACCCTTACGAATACTTTTGTACAGTCCTGTATATGAATTATAGCATATATATATACACCATATACTATGCATAAATGTAGTGAATCATAAAAGCGCATATCATAATTAAAAATGCATTTCCAGCAATCATCGCTAATGAACAGTACTTCGGATACAATATAGTACCTGAAATATTTTGTGTGTCCCTGTAAATGCTATATACACTTCGTATTATACATGAAATAATTCATAGTATGTAAACCTTAACGACATATATCAATTTCATTACATATCAAATAGATTAACATAAATAATGTACTCCGCAAACAATTCCCTCCACCCCTATATCATTATGTATTGGAATTCTTTTTTTAGCCCTGTAAATGAACAATAGCTATTCTTTGCATCGCATATTCTACGGAATGCACATTTTAGTGCGCTTCATAAATGCATATCAATTTTATTCTGTTTGAAAGCGTGTAAAATCATTAAAAATCATTTGAAACGATTTTTTTCCCACGGGTCGTAATGTAATGGAATACTTTTGACTGTCCCTGTAAATGAACTAAACATGCTACAAACTTCATTACAAATAGGGACCTTGCTATGGTAAACGTCAATAACATCCAAAAATTCCAGGTCAATCCGAGTATATTTACGCAAGTTAGAGAGCGGACAGACGGACAGACAAACCGAAGTCATAAACACTTTTCAACTTTATCGGGCATTAAAAACACTTTATTTCAATGCTTAAATATTATATTTTATTTTTTAATGCCAATAAAATAAATGTGTTGAAAACGTAGAAAATGAGTTTACAATCAAAGAAAATTTAATAACTGATTCTGAATGTCTACAATTAAATGTTTGATTATATCACAAACAGCAAAAAAAAAAAAAAAAAAAAAAAAAAAAAATGCTTAAATGCAATTAAAAAAATAAATATATCAATTTGAAAAACACTAAATAATTAGTATTTATAATTGTACTATTAAACAACAACAAACTACAATAGATGAATTAAATGCATTTAACAATTTCTCAAAAATCTTTCCATATGTTATAAGGAATTCCTATTATTTTATAATTTTGGCAAATGTTAAATCTGCAAACATTCGTATGAAGATTTAGGATTTTAAATACTAATTTAAAATATTATTAGCAATGGAAAAAAATCTTTCAAAAGTTTCACTGCTATAATATGTAAAAAGACATTTTCCCAGTATAATGTTAATTTCAAAATTGAAACAGTTTCGTAATATCATTATAATCGAATATCATATTTAACTCCGAAATATTAATGACGATAAATACTGTGTTAGAATCAGTCTCTGCATCAGCTTTTTTTTTTCTAGCGATGGCAGATTAAGATATTTTACATCATGGAATCGTAAAATATCGCTTCTGAAAAGATTTCTAGACCAGTCTCATTGCATATAACATACAACTATATAACTCATGAAAGTAATCTATCAAACAGGAATAAAAAATTTAAATTAAATAAGACATACCTTTTAAGTTCCATAAATATTTTAATAATATCCGTGTTTTATCCTAAATTGTCAGACATATTTCTGTTAGCATAAAAAGACTGACTTCCCGCGTCAAAGTTCTCTGATCCTTATTTTATTCTGCGGTTTAATCGATCGCAGACGATATTGAGCAAGCAGGTGCTTGTACTGTATTAAAATTTTCTATTTGAATGAAACACCTGCCTTTTGTCTTTCTTTTTTTAAAAAGTAAAGTTTGTTTTACATGTAATAAATAACAAAATACGTATCTTCTTAATAAATGAAAAGAGAGTATACAGGATAAAAAAAATTTCTTTGTCAATCTGTCATTTTTTTCCACATTCATTTTCTGCAGAATAAAACAATTTGTAAAATAACTTTTTTTACAGTCATCTAAAACACGAATTTGAAATACGAATAATTATATCATGGGTTTTCTATAGAATTTGTATACATATTTTTTCGGAAAATGCTAACTTTATTTAAAAAGTCTGAAAGAAGTAGAATTTTTTTAAAAAAATAGTTATTTAAAATAGTTAAACAATAACAGGAAAAAATATGACTTGAATGCAAATTCTAAAGCAAGAAATGCATATATGACTAAACTCTGAATCCCCTTTCTACGTGCTCATTAAAAGCTACAGACTTAACTGTAATAGAAAATTTTAGTTTGAAACCACAGAAGTGTTTCAAATACCATTGGTCGACAAAAAAAAAAAAAAAAAAAAAAAAAAAAAAACTTTCTCCTTGCAAACTAAATATGTAAAGTGTACAGATTTAATATTCCTAATTCTAAATATGTTATCCAAATTACTCCAGTACATACCATTTTTCCGAGAAACACTTTTATAATAACAACAATCCGTGAAGGACTAAATGCAATGGTAGATAAAAGTGAAATCATAAAAAAAGTATACATTCACTGTCTTAGATAACAAATTGATAAAATATAGCATGAAAATCTAAGTTTGTTGATACTTGTACCGTGCATTTTCCTTTTTATGCCCCCCCCCCCCTCTTTTCGTGTCCGAATTTACTATTTCCTATCCACTAATATATTTTCATTCCTTATGTAGCTGTAACTCTGGCATGTTTAAAATATTTCTGTTAATTGTCAAAGATTTTTGATGTTCATATTTTTGTCACACTGTGACTTACAATATGGTGGGTTTTTTCGTCACATATGTGACGTGACGTACGTTACATGCAGTGACATAACAGTGACGTCACAATTTTTTTTTAATTACCAGAAAATATAATTTTACATAAATAACATGTTTTGAATATTTTTTGTAATTTTTAAAAGTTTTCTAAGAAGTTCACATCTCAGTCACAATGTGGCATCACTGAGTGGTGGCATTTTGGTCACAGATGTGACGTGACCACAGTGACTCACAGTGACGTCACAACGACGTCACCGTGACCATGCATGCTATGAGGGCAGATCTCAAAACTGGTATTAGAATTTTTAAATTCTAATTAGTTTTCGAAATATTAATTTTTTTCTAATTTTATATAATACTTTTCTCTAATGATGGCAACTCAAATTTTAATTATAACAGATATTTTTTTCATATTTTAGAAAAGGTTATTATTTTAACCTAATTTGGCGACCAGTTTGGCCTCCCTTATATGTATGCTAAGAAATGTACCATGTTACTTTTATTCAGAATTCAATTTGTATTTCATTATCATTTTATTTTATACAAAACTTTCATTTAAAACTGAAACATTTGAAATAAATGGCTTTCACATCTTTCTTTTTTTTAACGAAAGGAAAAGAAAAATATTAGGCATAGATGTTATATACGCAATGCTGTACTTAATTGGCGCCAAAATGGCGTTATTTTGCCTGACATGGTAACCCGGCTATTGTTGCTTATTTATTAATAAATGTTTATTTGAATTTATTTTCTTTTTATTTACAAAAAATGCTATAAATTGTTTTGTTCTATAGTTATTAATCAAACTTTTTTTATTTATTGTTATTTCATTTTTAAAATAACAGAAAATAATTTAAAAATATATATGTAACTGGTATTCGAAAACAAGGCTTCGCCAAAATGTCGTAAAAAAATGCACGCCAGACTCGGTGCGTATATGACAATACAACAGATCATGACATTTAATTCCAACTTCAAAGCAATGTTTTAATGGTACTACTTCTCCCGTCGACCAATTTCGCCAAATTATATAAATTGCCAAACCATTCGCCAAATTATACAAATTGACATAATTTTTTATTTTAAATAACGAAAGAAGAAATAAATTAGTATAACATTAATAAAAATACAAATAAAACGTCAAAATAAAAATCACTTGATGGCGTAAACACGTGTAACTTCCTTAAAGTCAAGTGAATGTGACATTTATGATCAACCATTATTGGCATTTAATCTTATAGTTTGGCGGCAGATTTTAGGTGTAACAGGCAACAGATTGTGAATCAAACACGAAAACAACCACGGGATGTCTTAACAGCAACTGGTTCGCCCTTAAATTTTTGCAATCAAAAGGAATTGAATGGAAACCCGTTTACAGGGAGATCGCTACAGGTCTTTTCTGTATAACTTAATCTCCTCTAATCTTTTTAAAAGCGATCAGGTTAGTGTGCTTTTAGAATCTGCAGTGTCTGAACGAGCGTAGCTTGCAGAGGGCAGAGCCCCCTAGTATATATGTCGAATGTATATAGGTATATATGTCGTATATAGGTACATATATATGTATATATGTCGAATATTTAAATATATAATTTTGTCGGATTTTTCAGGAACTTCAGGATTATGAAGAATAAGTTCGACTTCATATTTGTCAACGGCGGTTTGATCAGAAGGACAATTAGGGGGCTAGCAAAAAATCAAAGAAGTATAATAACGTTTAGGAACACCCTATAAAGTAAAATGCACGAAATGATCTATCGCTATAGCTTACGAATATATACATATTGTACAATATATGTATTCATTTGTGGAAGAATAGAACGTAGATTCATGGTTATATATCGATTTTTTTTTTAAGTTAAAAAAAAATTATGCATGTTTTTTGTTTATATCATACAGGGTTTTTTTACCACATTTAACGCCAGCTTCAGAAAATTTGACGAAATCTAGTAGAAGTTATAGGGTGTAATTGGAATGTAAATACATTAAATATTTCATGAATATGAGAAGTTGAATGAAATATTTTTTATCTGCGCATGAACACACGATAAAAGGAAAAAAAAATCATAATTTGACAGTCAACTCTATATGCAGCAACTCATAAAAATAAGCGAGTCAAATATCGTAAAAATTCGGAAAGATTCGGCAATATAGTGAGCGAATTTTTAATTACTCTCTAAAAGCTACTGAATGATAAGGGATTTTCCACAAATTGTCATTTTTTATTATCTGGCTTTCAGCAAAGGAGTTTGTACTTAATGAATGTCAACGAGTAGGTTTAGAAGAAATGCTTAGATTTTGATACTTCTTTTTTTTTTCCTTGGAATAGGCTCGTTCTGGTGATTTTCCAAGAAGAACTAAAGCATTAAAAAAATGAAAATTTAAAAAAACTAAAAATTAAAAACGTTAATTTATGGAAAACACCTTATCATTTAGCTGTTTTCAGAGAAGAACTAAAAATCAGCACAGTCTATTGCCGATATCTTTCTGAATTTTCATGATATTTGACTGGCCTTTTTTTATGAGTTGCTCCATAGAGTTGACTATCAAATCATGAAAACAAATATTTTTTTATCGAGCGCGCTTGTGCAGACAAAAAATATTTCATTCAACTGCTCATATTTCACCAAATATTTAATATATTTACATTCCAGTTACACCATATTACTTCTACTACATTTTGTCAAATTGATATATCTCCATGAATATACATTCTATTCTTCCACAAATGAATACATATGGGGTATTCTCACAATCTTTTAACTTTCATGTCCCTGAATAATAATTTTTTATTTAATACACTTTTTTGTGTTTTTTTTTTTTTCATATACTTGGGAACACCCCATTGCATGATGCATGATTGCACAGCAATATTAACGAGATAAATAAGTTTTGGACGATGCTGGGGAACAACAATTCCAAACACATGGAAAACTCATCTACCGTCCCGTGTCCCTGATGCTGATTTTGAAGTTTGAAGCTGTCTGGATAAAATTGTTTCAATAAAAATAATTCGATGTAATTTTTTTCTGAAACTGGAACTATTGTTTTATATAAATATGTAGCTAAAAATTAACCTGCACACATTTTTAGGGTTGATATTATTTTCTGAACTCTGTCCCTGGGTTTTAGATTTTTTACCACCCCTCTTCTAAAATTATACAAAAAATCACTTCAGATGCAGCGACAGAATTTTTTTCAAGTTTTTGCTCATGCAGAAGTATGCTAGAGAAAGAATATCTAAAATTCTTTGACAGGAAATTTACTGCAGAATATAAATCAGCATTTAAATATCAATTTCAAGCACCGTGGCTTTATTGGTAGTCTTACCGTCCCCAAGGTTTATTACTGCACTTTTCGAGGTAAATTAAAAAATAATAATAATAATTTAATCCAATGTTAACAACTGTTTCGAAAAATCAATGAACATTCTGGCTATCACTTAGTCTTAACATGATTTTCCTAAAAATAGGTGGTAATTTTCCTTACCGTCTCTTTTTTTACCATTTCGTCCCTTTTTTACCTTACCGTCCCTTCTTTAACACCCCTTTAAGACAATGTTATACAAAAATTCTGTATTAAAAGTACTACATTTGTATTATTTCTTATTTGAATATCCTGTGGGTACTATGCAAATTCATTATAAGTAAAAATTTAGAAGAAAATAAAAAGTTATAGGGGTAAAATGGTAAGGAAAATTAAACTCGCAATTTTAACTTAAACCTCAGTTAAATAAAAAATTTTTGGCTGCTGACCATTTTTTCTTTATTTTGAATCATTAAGGCATTCGTCTATCAGATTAAAATGTTATTTTAACAAGTTTAATTTCGACAGATTTTTTTTCCCCAAAATGTCAAAAGATTGTGAGGATGCCCCATATATTGTACAATATCTATCTATTTGTAAACTATAGCGATGGATCCTTTCGTGCATTTTATTTTACAGGGTGATCCCAAACATTATTCTTTTTCTTTGATTTTTTGTTGGCCCCCTAATTATCCTTCTGATCAAACCGCCGTTGACAAATATGAAGTAAGAACATATTCTTCATAATCCTGAAGTTCCAGAAAAATCCGACATATATACTGTCTTTGAATATTCGACAAAATGTCTAACATTGAAAGTGCCCGGTCATTAATGGCCATATAGTGTGTATATATATATATATATATTAATCATCAGACTTAAAGAAATTTTAGTTAATGGAATTTTAAAAATCCAGATAAGGCTCTCCTCCCTTCCCGGCACCTTTGTAACCTTTTAATCCCCATTTCAGTCAACCATTATTTCATGAGAGATTCCAAAATGGACGTAATTTATTGTAGAAATCTCTCGTCTTCCGAATTCAATTTATTTTTATTCCAAATGTCATTGTTAACATCTCTTTTCGGGCGAAATCGCATTCTTCTTGAGTTTAACAGGGCAAATGAAATTTAAGGAGCAGGATGAAATTTGAGATTACTTCATCACTTCAGCCTCTTTCTGTGTGAATAACCGGTAAATCAAGGTCTCTCAAGTTTCTCATTTGTAAGACAGAACAGAAATTTTATTTGCTCCAGTGATTCGTTTTAAGTTTTCATTTTGACGTATTTACAACGTCGGTGAACAGTACGGGAGGGTATCAGGGCTAGAGATGTCAAAATCGGGTCCAGATAAGAGATAATTTGTGCTGTGAAGCGGTGATCTCCAGCAATGACAATGATTGAAATGTCTTTGATTTTTATTTTCTATGATTGAGGTTTATTTTAAAACATTAATAATTTTACTTCATGAACTCTCACAATCGAAATTTATTTACACACATATATTTCAGATTTTAAAATATAATTGTAGAAACGGGAAATTTTTCTTGGTAGATTTTTGTTGTAGTTGCTGTTCCTTCGTTGTTGTTTCTTTCTGTTTTCCAGCCCCACCAGTGGCCGAGAGGTTCTGCTCTCGAAGCTGGTAGACGGGAGGTGCTGGGTTCGATCCCAATCGCGCCCGTCGGCCTAATCGTTCGGAGTTTTCGTGGTTTTCTTCGAGCCGTGGATCTTCCATGCGTTAATACGGATTAGGTTCCCTTAGAAAGACCCCCACGGAGGGCACTCCCCCCGGGCCTATATCCCTCGTGTAGATAATTGGCCGTCAAAAATCAACCCAACCCAACCCTTTCTGTTTAACTTTTAAACAATTTCCAACATAGTTGAAAAGTGTTTATGAAATGGGTTTATTTGCCCGTCTGTCTGTTTGCTTGTCTGTCCTTCTGCCCGTGCTCTAACTCGCGTAAAATTCGAATTGCTATGTAATTGATATACGTTACTGAGTTATACCATGAAATATTCGGTAAACAAAATTAAGTGTGTAGCATTTATACTTTATTTACAGGGGCGCTCAACAGTATTCCGTTACATTATGGTCTATGGGGGAAAATCATCTACGGTGTATTTTAATGATGTTACACTATTTTAAGCATAATGAAATTTATGTACGTTGTTTCGGTGCAATAGAAGAAAGAAGGTTACTATAGAATATGTCATGTGTAGCACTTACCGTACGTATACAGAGGAACTCAAAACTTTTCCGTTATATAATGGTCAATGAAGATTAATCTTTTGAAGGCGTATTTTAATGATATTTTTCTGTTACAAACATTAGGAAATTGAATTTATGGGGTGAACAAAAAAAAATGTTTTTTTTTAGAATATAAGGTGCAAAGCAATTATTATTCATAGTTCATTTACTTGGGATGACCAAAAGTATTTCGTTACATTACGGTCAATGAAGAAAAGTCGTTGCAAGTGTATTTTAATGATATTGCACTATTTCAAACATAATGAAATTGATATAAATATAGGTAGCGCACTGATAGATCTATCCAGTAAAATATGGAGTGCAAAGCATTGCTTACTCATTTACAGGCTCGCACAAAAGAATTTCATTACGTAATAGTCTACTGATAAAAAGTATTCTCAGCATATTTTAATTATGTTGCACTATTTCAAACATGATGAAATATATATTTCTGAGGTTTACTAGAAGATAACTTGCAATACAATATGACGTGCACCACATTTAACTTTCCTTTACAGGGATACCTAAAAGATGTCGGATACAATACCATATACGAAGTAGTATTGTCAATTAGGGATGATTTCTAAAAAAGTGCGTTTTCAGTTATGGAATGCATTTTTAAGTTTAAATAAATTTTTGCATATTACATGGTGTTTATAAATTTTCTATAGACCATATACCGGGCTACACAAAGAAATTCATAAGAATTATTGAGAATAAGTGTGAATTGCTTAAAGCTTCTTTTTTATTGAGATGTGCATTTTTAAGCTCAACTATATTTAGAAAGAGATGTAAAATACACATACAATAATATACAGGGCTATGCAAAGAACTTGATACCTGGGCGCCTGTGAATGATAATTTCTGGAAGTGCGACTTCAGTAGCTTTAAGCCTGCTATTGCCTGAATTAAAACTAATCTTAATAGTGGCGTTATAAAAATCTGTTGCTAACACACAGGGGTGTACAAAAGAAGTCAAGGACGTTTCATTTAATTGGTAGAAATTGGTGAAGGTGAATTTTCAACTGTTTTATGTGTTTTCTTAGTATGCTAAATTTTAGCATATTATGTAGAATATATACAAATCAATAGTAATATACAAAGAAGCATAAAAGAAGAAGCCTTTCCCACTGCTGGCGGTAATTGTTGAAAACTGGTTTTCAAATGTGTTATGCGTCTTGAAGTTTTTAAACGGCAAAGTTTTGTGAAAGTATTCGGGAGGTGTTGAAAGGGTTTCATAATCTATGCTTGGCGCATGATTTTTCTTTCTTGTTTTTTTTTCTTTAATAGCGTTAACGATATATAAATATATATAAAAGATATCGAATTCAGTTATAACTTTGCAAGCTCGAAAAAAGGATTAAAACATAAAGATATAAGAATGAATTTTTCTTTTTTTAGTGCTATCCGAATAAGATAGGGTCTACACAGGGTGATTCAAAAGGCGATGTCCAAACGGCACGTGTGGGCTTGTCAAGTTATGAAGAGCAAGAATTACATAGGAACTGGGAGTCGGTAAAGTGATCATAACAGTGCAATTGCATCGTGAATGTCACGCAAAGAAAAGATAACAAACGGTGTAAAAAAGACCTTTATTTCACAAAAAACTTAATCGAAGTACAAAACACAAATGAAAAATGTTATAACTCATAACAAGTGCTCAAAATATACCCAATTAGCCATGATGCATGCTTCACATCGGCGCCGCATGGACACATTCCAATAGGCCTTGCATCGTGGCCACAGCGGTCCCCGGAGCTAAACCCCATGGATTTCTACCTATGAGGATATCCTACGAGACATTGGCCATGGACCTCATGACACGGATCGCTGAAACGGCAGTACGTGTCCAGGAGACTCCTGGCCAATTGGAACGTGTTCGCAGTTCCATGCATCGATGATGTGAAGCATGCATCAGGGCTAATGGGGCACATTTTAAGCACCTTGTACCATTTTTCATTTGTATTTTGTACTTCGATTACGTTTTTTGTAAAATAAAGGTGTTTTAAAACTGTTTGTTATCTTTTCTTTGCGTCACGCCCACGATTCAATTGCACCGTCACGATCGCGTTTCCCACCCCCAGTTCCTAGTTAAAACTAGAACTACTGTGAGCCGTCATTTTGACAGCTACCATATGAATATGTTTCGGTTCAAAACAGAAATGTGATTATGAAATAAGTTTAAAAGATACAAAGAAGAAAAACGTTGAATAATAAAATTAAATTGTTTTAGATCAAAATTCTGGTATGAGATATTTTTATAAGATTTGACTCAAATTTCCAGTAGTTCTAGTATTATTTCTTGCTCCTCATGACCTGACACATCCAAATGTGCCGTATGGACATGACCTTTTGAACCACCCTGTATATGGCATAATGTATACTGTGAAATGGTGATCTCCAGCGGTGTCAATGGTTGTAATGTATTTGACTTTTCTTTTCTGTGAATGTGATTTATTTTTTAAAAATTAATAATTATCCCTCTAAGTGTTTGGGGCGTAATATTCCGCTCACTAAGCTCCAGGTTTCACAGCAATACAAGCGATATTTAAGATAATATAATTCTATAGATTTAATGAATTTTAAATACATTGAAGAATGGTTAATACTCTCAAGGATTAAGTTCATATTTGTAATTGAGTTTTTTTTATAAAGTTGAAATAATCATATTTTCTTAGCATTTAAAACAAAATGCAAAGAAAACAACATTACAATTTTACCCTTTTGCAAGACGCTCGGAGGGTTAAACTTCATGAATTTTCGCTGTCTGAATTTATTTATAACACGTGTATTGCATTTTAGGTGCGTTCGTAATTATATAAATACGTAGCACCTATAGTCGTCGTCCGGTCCGTCTGTCTGCATATAATAGCGCAAAAACTACTCAACCGAATGGTTTGAAATTTAATATATATAATCATTGCGGAATTTTGTCAAGTCCTTTTAAATGTTTTGAAAATCAAATCAAAACGTAAAAAGATATTAATAAAAGTTTTCTTCATTCTATTAAATTCTATCATACGTAATTAATTCAATGATATCCCATGATAGGTAATGATTCTAGGTTTCCATAGTGATTACGCTCTGTTTAAGATGGAGTCCTTTTATTTCCGTATTACTGAATTTAATGTATATAATCCTAATAAATTTTGTATTCATGATTTTTGCGTAAGCATACAACAGCTATTGAACCCAGATCATTTATAAAACTAGTTATAGTACGAATGCACCTCATTTGCCACGTTTAACCTGCAATTTCCGACTTGCTTGTTTCCTAAAGGGTCTCTTACAGACTTCGAGATATATGTAAATGTCGAAAATGTGATTTTTTTACTCGAATTCAGATATGATTTCGCAGAATTAGAAAAAGCAGAATCTCTCAAGTTTCTCATTTGTAAAGACAGAGCACAAATCTTATTTGCTCAAGCTATTCTTTTTAAGTTTTCATTTTGACGCACTTATACATTGTCGGCGGAGAACAGTACGGGAGGGTATCAGGTTTACGGATGTGAAAATCGAGACAAGATAAGAGGTAATTTGTGCTGTGAAGCGATGATCTCCAGCACTGTCTTTGATTTTGATTGAGAATTACGTATTTTAAAACTTTTAATAATTTTGCTTCATGAATTTTAAGATCGGAATTTATTTATAACACATGTTTCAGATTGTGAAATATAATTGTAGAAACGGAAAAATTATCTCACTGCTTGAAATTTCTTGTTTGTCCATGGGTTTTTACAAAGTTCGCAATATATAAATGCCGCTATAATGAAGTTTCCATTATATATACTAATGTTTTTATTTCCAATTAAAATAAAATTCAACAGCCGTTATCGTATTCTCATTACTGCAGAAATAAGTAATAAAAATTTAAATATATTAAATCGTTTTCGGTACGCTATCTATTTATCAGATGCCTACAATATACTTAAATATAGCAAGATTTATGATCTAATTACTTTTACATCCTATTCATCTGATAAATTTTACTGAGCAGATAGATGTATTTATTTCATGATTAATATAAACATCATAGAGGTTTTCTGTCTGCGATTCATAGGGTTACTGTGCACAATATATTGGCGATTGTAACCCTGACCCCAGTAATTTAAAATCTCCCCATAGGCTTTCATTTAACAGTTAATTTCTGGCGCTCGTTGGATTCTGTCTCTCTCTGCATAATTATCGCCAAATCTGCCAATTTACAAAGAGAATTCTCACAAAACCGCAAGCAAAGATGATCTAACCTTTACACTGAGTTTAAAATTCAATTAGATTCTGATTACTGTTTTATGTACGGATCTGAGAAGATGTAACATCCATGTAAACTTGTTGTCCAGAGGTCACTCCCTGGCAGATCACCCTGTGGCTTTTTACTGAATGAAAAAGCTTAGAAATTAACTCTGGAGCATGGTGTTAGTCTCTTCTCTTGCCTGCTTTATTGTTTACAACACATTGGATACTACTAACAAATAGTTTTTCCTTTTATTAAAGGTTTCATTCGTATTCTTCACGGCCCAAAATTTTCAGTCCTAGTTTTGAGCCAGCCTGTATGAAAAGCATTGTTTCAGTGTGACCTGGTCCATTTAAAGGTCAGTTAAATTAGGCCTGGCCCAAAAATTTTTGCAAAAAATGCATACATTTTTTAATTGCCATTATTCTACGCTTAAACATTAAAATTTATTATTTTTAAAGAAGAGTAGATTTCTACGCATATTAAAATATAGCTAAATTAAAATGTAGTAAAATGTGTGAAAAGGAGCCTGCCTATGACGGAACCCTGTTTTAAACGTAAAAACGTGTTGATCCATGCAAAATTAATATACTAATAAATAAGAAAAGAATATATAATACATTTACACTTACTAAGAAGGGAACTTGTCTATAACGCATTTTTTTTTCTTTTCTATGCAATTCCGTCTTAGAAGATTTTACTGTATAGCATTTTTCAGATTTTTAACACTTCTTACATGGAATATGGATTATTGATGATATATTGATAATATTGATGATTTCAATATTGATGATAACTGAAATATTACATACAAGAAATGGGATTCATTAAAAAAATAAATATCGCAGCCTGCGGCACTTCTATACAAATGAAGATTATAAACATGAAAAAAAAAAGGGTTAAGATCAATATTTTTGGTCAGAAGTCCTCGTACGAGACAAATTTTTAACAATTCGACATAAAAATCAATGTTTTGTAGAAATTCACTCGGGCCGGGCCAAGCTCGGGCCGAGATTTTAACTTTTTTCCGGGCCGGGCCGGGTTCGGACCGAACTTTTAATTTTTTTATCGGGCCGGGCCAATATTATTTTTTCTACGGGCCGGGCCGGGTCCGGGCCTAACTTCTGATTTTTGTATCGGGCCGCGCCCCGGGTCGGGAAATGTCGGCCCGTGCAATCCTCTAGTAGGCATCAAGAGAATAAAAAATTGCCATAGAACATGGGTTTCAAACTACATATTTAATCACAAATACAGGCTGTTTCATCCTAAATGAACTTTGGAGAGAGGTAATAATTTTGAGAAAAATAAGAACATTGCAATAAAAATGCAAAGATGTGTACCTTTTTGTGTGAAATGTTATAATATCACGAAAATTTCGGAAAAACAGGCTGCTAAAGCAATCTAAGATACCGTATGAACTAGTAATCGCGGTCCAAAATATGGAGCGTCAAGTGCATACTGCTGAGTGTGTATAATGGAAAGTTCTACCACTTTTTCTTTTTTGTATTATCACATTCGTAACAAAGGTGAGAATGCCTACTAAAAGATTTAATATAATATACGTAAGTTTTCTGAATGTTTATTACCGTCAACCCAAATTGAGTTAGGATAGAACACTCTGTATTTTTAGGTGCGTTCGTAATTATTTATATACGTAGCACCTACAATCGTCGTTCAGTCCATCTGTCTGTCCGTCTATCCGCATATAACAGCGCAAAAACTACCCAACCGAATCGTTTGAAATTTAATATATAATTGTTGCATAATTTTGCTGAGTCATTTCAAATTTTATGAAAATTGGATGTATAGTTTAATTACAGGGACAGTCAAAAGTTTTCCGTTACATTATGGCCAATGGGGAACAAAATTATTTCAAATTCATTTTAATGATATGACAGCTTTACGAAAAGAATGAAATTGATATGTACTTATGAAGTGTACTAAAATATACATTCAGTACAGTATGCAGTACAAAAAATATTTATAAAACTAGTTATAGTACGAACGCACCTCATTTGCCACGTCTGACGTGCAATTTCCAATTTGTTGATTAAATACGTGGTTTGTGACCCATTTCTATGGTAATTTTTCATCTTCTTGGCGCCTACTGTCACCGTTCTGAATTCATTATTCAAATTCGTCAACATTCTGTAAAATAAATTATTTCAGAAGTTTTATCTTTTTCTATCCCTCTAAAAAGCTAAAAGTTTCATCTTCTAAAAATTTTTCTGATTTGCTATCAAAATACTATTTTTAACTCGATGTAGAGATTACGAAATAAACTTTTGGGACAATATTGTATTTGCATTTCTATAGGTTATAGAGAAGGAAATAATATCATTGCTGCTATTGATAAATTACTCTAAGACTACTAGAACCGAGACCGAGCACACTGTAAAAAAAAATCTGTAAAGTTACTAAAGTTTTTCTAGGAAACTGGGATTCCTAGAACTTTTTATGTAACGGCAACAAGAAAAATTCCTGTAACAGACGCTGTTACAGGAATTTTTGTTGTAACCGTTACATAAAATGTTCTAGGAATCCCAGTTTCCTAGAAAAACTTTAGTAACTTTACAGATTTTTTTTTACAGTGCACTAAGAACTACTAGACCGATTTCCTTCAATTTACTTTATTTATTTTTAAAGAAATGTAATCATTTTTTTGGAGCTTATACTAGCGAAAAGTGTAATTGTGATTGATTAATTATTTTTTATAGCTTGTAACAGATTTAAAAAGGCGAAAAAAATGACCTTTTTATTTTAAATGATTGTTTTTTGTCAAAAATAAACTTTTAATCTAAATAAGAAACATTTTGCACTTCTTTTTAAGTAATGCAGTAAAGTAACAACCATCACTTAAACAGAAATCCACCATGGTCATTTCACTACTACGATTATAATAACAGGATTAAAGCACCATGACATTACCATAAAATCAATTAAAAAAATGTTGGCATCTTTGTTAGGAATAATGTTCAATTTCAGTTTTCTTGTTATGAAATGTGAAATGCCTCGGCAAATAATTATATATATAATGATGCAAAGTGTATAACGCTTCCGGAGTGAACTCATCCGGATCTTGATAACTTTCGTTAAAATCAGTCATTTTATTTCGGCCATGTTAGGCTTAAGCATTCCGTTGCCGTATTATAAGTCGAACAACTGCCTTATTTAATCTACGTTGTATAACATCTAACCTTCTTCCGTTTTTTAAAACTTTCAAAAACTATAAAATCATCATATATTAAAAAGCAAAGGTAAAATTTTAAGTAGACCTATTTCGAGACATCTGCACATGCATCAACCCAGTTCAATTTAGAGGGATTGAGAACGAGTTCTCGGTGGTTGAGCGTTCTGAAGCAGCAGTTTAAAGCGCCGATATTTTGTAGTGGATAGCAGGTTCGAACCCAACGCTCGGCAAAATGATTTCTGTAATATTTTTCGCCATAAGTTATTTCAATAATGACATATTTTATTAGGAGGAGAAGTTATATGATTTTTATTTTATTATTATTTGAATGCTTTATAATTAAATAAAATTTAACGCTGAACACTATTTAAAATAATAATAATAATAATTTTATATTTAAAATATTTAAGCTATAATATTTTTAATGTAATAATCAATTAAATAAATCGAGCTGATCTACAATTTTTGTTATATCTTCTGACCATTATCTAGAATGTCTGTGTGTGTGTCAGAAAGCAAAGTTTGTCTTTCTTTTCCTTAAAAATAGAAAACGGAAAGAATGAAAGATATTCATAAAAGAACTATTAAAAAAAATATCTTGATATACATTGTTTAATATTTAAAAAATGCATAAAAATGTAAAATAAAATTCAAGTAATAAAAATTATGTGCTGCACCAAGTTTCAAATTTGGGCATATAGAGAATGAGACTGATAAAAATAAAATTCATGGCAGCTTTTAATGGTCATGTAGTTAAAAAATCATAATAAATAAATAAAAATAAATACTGTTATTTTTTCGAAAAAATGAAACCATAGTAAATAAAAATAAATGCTCTACTCACTATTTTTAGTTACATTTCTGGTAAAAAGAAGCATAATTGATTGTAAATTATAAAGTTAAAATTCTGTGACTTCATTGAATAGGTTTGGCTGACTGTACCGTGTATCGCTTTAAAGAAATAGAAATCACTTATGCAATATATAAATTTGTCTCAATTTCAATAATTATTTTAAAAGCAATTCATTAAAAATTCAAGAATTTTTCTAATGAAACATTCAAGTTATTTACCGTCAAATCTTAACGGGTACCTTCTAGTTAGATAATAAAACTTAAACTTTAAGTTTGCATCCGAAGGACAATAAACCTTTCCTAAACAATTTAGGGAGAAATTCTACTTTGCGTTAAGATTTTCGATTTTTTATTTTTTACATTCCTCAAATGTGCCCTAATCAATACCCTAAAACGATTTTGCGATATTCTAATTTCCTACAATCTTTTTTGGGGTTTCTGAAGGTCCGCTCGTTGAACGGAATTTTGAAAAACTTTAAACTTGTTTTTCTCAAAACAATGTTTTTGAAACATTTTTCTCAAGAACTACTAGACCGATTTCCTTCAATTTAATTTAATTTATTTATTTTTAAAGAAATGTAATCATTTTTTTCTGGAGCTTATGCCATCGAAAAGTATAAGTCATTGATTAATTACTCTTTATAGCTCGTAAAAGTTTTAAAAAAGGCGAAAAAAAATGACCTTTTTATATTAAATGACTGTTTTTTGTCAAAAATCAACTTTTAATCTAAATGTTGGTATATGTTCCAGAGAATTTAATGCTCTTTCATAATTTGGTGACCGTTTTTTTTTTCAGGTGCATGTGACCAGGGGAAAAACAGCAGCCCAGTTGGAAAATCACGGCGCGCATCCGCAAGCACACTGTAACCAAAAAAAAAAAAAAATCGCTTAAATTGACAGGATTTTGGCGGCAGTGGAAAACCGTTTAATTTATAGAAATCTCTGTAAATTTTTTACAGAAAACACTTTTTTCTGTTAAAATTACAAAATGTATATTTTTTTTAACTGTTTTTACTTTAAAAGTTTTTTTCTGTAAAAAATACAGTTTTTTTCTGTAAAAATAACTGTTTTTTTTTCTTAGTTTACTACCCGCCCCACAAAACGTATTATTTTTTTAAGCGCAAAAATTTATTTATATAAGTGAAATGTCAATAAATATTAATGCGGAAAGTCCAAAAGAAATATCTCTTTTCTTTGTGAAAAAAAAAAAAAAATGTAAAAATCACACGAATTTTAGTCCCAAAAGAGGAAACCTTTAAAGAGATCGAAAAAAAAAAGAAACCTCCTATACTTCAGGTACTTACAGCGTTTTCCACTTCGCTACTTTAGAGCTCTTAGTTCAACACTTTAAAATGTAGGTACCTAGTTTCCTTTCGTTTAACGTTTAAATACCTAATATTATCATTTGTAAACATTTCTTATATTCATATATTTATTATTTTTCACCTTGCTTAAAAATAACCCGTTTATATAAACAATAACAACATGATCACGTTGTGTAATGGCCACAAGTTGCCGCTCATCTTATCGCTACCACTTTCAGTCTACTCCACTTCACTTCGTGTGGCACATTCAGCATTCTCCACTTCACATCGTGTGGCACATTCAACCAGCGATATTTTTCTATTCTTTTTTGAACTATTTCTACTAGGTCACTTCAAGGGTTCTCCTGTTTGTTAAGCTTGTCATCTAAGAATTTTTTTCTTGAAAAGGAAAGATTT
This sequence comes from Maratus speciosus, assembly GCA_963932465.1. Lineage (NCBI taxonomy): Eukaryota > Metazoa > Arthropoda > Arachnida > Araneae > Salticidae > Maratus > Maratus speciosus. Next base: position 174,079,184 of record OZ010788.1, read on the forward strand.
TCGATTTTTTGGTACTTTCAGCGTTTTCCATTTTTAATCCTCAATTCTATTTACTAAGAATACGACTCGGAGGCTTGAAAAGTACAGTAAAATCTCCCTAAAGCGACCAAGTTCTGTTCCATTAAAAATTGGTCGCTCCGAGAGGTGATCTCTTAATGGAGGTCATGTTTAAATCTAGATTTTAATTGTTGAAAAAACAATTAATGTAACAATTAATGTTACTAAAATTATTTTTCGTATTAGGAAAAAATATGAAATATTCAGTATCAAAACAAAAGTTTATTACATAAATTAATTAGTGCAGTTTAAAAAATGAATACATTGACGTTTGTTTTGATTTTACGGTTTTATCTTCTATAACTTTTATTTCCAAGTCCTTTCGAAGTTCAGTAAATAAATGTTTTTTTTTTAGGACGGGAACAAATTATGACGATTTCATTAATTTATCTGTTTCTTTGAGAGTTTCCTGACAGAATAGGGCAGGGGAGTTTATTGACCGTCATCCTTACTTTGTCATCAGAGTTAAATTCATTGCCTAAAAAGGCACAAAGGGGTTTAAACACTTAAAAGTTACCGGAATATATAAAAATTCTAAACTTAGTTTAGAAGTTTGATGAATAATGCGCTCTCCGAAATTATTATTCTAATGAAATCTTCTTCAAGCGACCAGGAAGAAATGGAATTTGTTTGATTTTCTTCAAAGAAATTGGTCGCTCATGGAGGAAGTTCAACTAGAGTGGTCTCTGAATAGAGGTAAAATTAGTATTGAGCCTATGGGAATACATTTCGTTCCATGAAAAAATGGTCATTCAAGGAGGTGGTCGCTTAATGCAGGTGATCATACAGGGAGGTTTCACTGTATGTGATCGTATCTAGAACAAACGGTTGAAAAAAGGTGATAGCAAATGAAATGCTACGAATATAGCATTACATACATCTACACCCTATTTTAGGGGAAATGCTGTCGTGGGTAGAATACAAAGATGAATGTTTGCATGGGCTCCGTCGAGTTTTTGCTGACTTCTATAAATATTTCATATTATGAAAAGCATACTGTACATTATTAACCATTTGGGATTCAACAACTCCAATGTGAAAAATACTTATTCATATGCTAGAATACATCATTTGAAGCACGTAAAAAAAAAAAAAATAATAAATTTAGAACATAAAATTTAAAAATTATTAACTAAAAGATACATTTTTCACATCTGCAATAAACAGAAAAATACATATTTCTCATAAATATTCCCAATTTTCTCTCTATTCTAAAAAAAAGTAACTACCGCTGTCACCGCCGCAGCAGGTTTTGAATTTTTTGTGACAGGAGGTCTTTCTTCGTTAATATTAAGGAAAATATTGCGTACAAAAATATGAAAATCGGTGGTATTATAGAGAAATGTTTGATAAACACGCTGATGCAGACAGTTTTCAAATCGAAGAATTATTTTAAGAGATATCTAATGCTAGAGTTGGACAAAATCGTTCCATTAGAAAAGTTTTATAGCAACAAAAACTAGACATGGGAATGTAATCATTTTTAGATCATTTTATGCGTTAGACTTTGCCGGTGTGCAGATTGCATTAATTTTTTTAATTTGACTCATTTTTGGAGGTTTTATTTCTATTTTAAATTCAAATTTTCAGCATTTTGAGAGATATTTTTTACATTATTTTAGAAAATGGTATTAATTTATACTGTTCCCAAACTTATAAACAGCGCAAACAATAATGTTTGCTTCAAATTAAAAATTTATTTACAAGTGACTATTATAAACAGAAAAAATCTTTTGGAATTAGAATTAAATAATTATGTACAAAATGCAGGAACTTATTAAAAATTACGTCATAAAAAGTATACACGTGAATTTTAAAAGAGAAAGGATATTGTAAAATAATAAATTCATTAACATGCGTTAGAAGTCTTAAATAGGAGAAATTACGTCATATTTACGTCACATTACAGTTATTACATAAAATGAACACAAAATATTGCAAAACGGTTTAAATTTAGAAATTGCGCTAGACATTTATTTGATATTTAAAGAGGATACTTTTCAACTATTTTTGTTAGGAAAGCGCAAATAATATTTCATTTCTAACACAAGTATTTTCACGTGATTATTAAAAAGAGAAAGAATAGTTTGGTCAAAATTACGTCAGATTAAAAACGATTAATTTAAAATGTCTCATTTAAAAGAACTTTCTTTTCGCTGTGTTAAAAAATACCAGGAGGCAAAGACTGTTTACTTAATTCCTTTTATATTAGCTTATTTTGAAATGTTGTTACACGTGTCTACGTCATCAAGTTATTTTTATTTCGACGTTTTATTTGTATTTTTATTAATGTTGTACTAATTTATTTGTTCTTTCGTTATTTAAAATAAAAATTATGTCAATTTGTATAATTTGGCAAGTGGTTTGGCGATTTATATAATTTGGCGAAATTGGTCAACGGAATAATCAAGTAGTACCGCAGCGGATTTGGCGTTAAAATTCCCCAATCAAAGAGAAATGAATAGAAATCCGTTTATAGGGAGATCGCCACTGTTTTTTAAATTATAATTCAATCTTTCGGAATCTTTTTAAAGCCGATCAAATTAGCGTGCATTTAGAGTCTGCGGAATCTGGACGGGGGTTGGCGAGCGTAGCTCGTAGGGAGCCGAGCCCCCTAGTCCGGTACAAAATTGTAAAGTATACGAACTTATCTTTCAAAAAAATCTATTTTTGAACTTTTCCAGCATTTTTAATTTTACAAAAATTTACAAAGATCATTTTAGCAATAACGAAACGAAACTACTCAAATTATAAATAAAAGTTTGGCATGAAAGCTTAACTCAGAATTACCGTTTGTTGAGAATTCTATGAACAATTTATATTAACTGTTGTGTTGGGAGGTAGCGGAAATAAATAAATCGTCTTTTAAAGCCAACTTTATAAGTAACATTGACATCTGTGTAGTTGCAGATATGCAAAGAGGTGGCACAAAGGGTTAATAACTTTTTTTTTCAGTACATTAAGAATTTGAAAATCGCATTTCTTTCTTTGGTTACCTGTATTAACTGTTTTTTAAATATGATAAATGGAATAAAACGAAAAATACATAAATAAGCTCGCTGTAAAATAAAATAATACAAGGTGAGCTGGGGTAACTGGACCCACGAGGTAACTGGGTCATAGGCTATTATATAAAAAACCGTTGATGTTTTTTTAAGTTTTAGCTTTTTTCAACATTGTACCCCCATCTCTACTTCTTAACCCTTTTGATGGCGGTGTCCCTAAAAAAGGACACCTAATTTTAATTCCAAAACTGGAAAACGGCACCAAGAATATTTAATAAAAATTTTCCTATTATAATGTACGTGAAAATAAGAAAGTTCTTATTTTCTAATAAATTCGTTTATAAATGCCGGTGTCAGTTTGTAAGCAGAATTACTCCGCGCCGGTAAGGGTTAAAACAACGTGTGTGAACTCAATCATAACTCTGCCTTTGCTGTGATAGGTTGCCGACAATTTAGGTTTTTTTTTTTTTTCTTTTCTTTTTTTTTTTTTTTTTTTTAACAACTTCTATTTGGTTGAACTTCCTCGGCTTTTTATTAAAATACGGTAAGTACTTTTATTAAACAATCTTTTTATTTAAAGATTAGACACATAAATACATTAATATTATTAGATATCTATACGTATTTACTTCATGTTTCAAATGTACGGCCGATGTTCCAGCTACCCATAAATTTTTCAAGCATGAGGTACTGGGACATGTATCAGGGGCAAATGGACCATATGGGATCCAGTTACCCCAACAGTTATAAATATCTTTTTGAGTTTCTGCACGAAAAGAACGATTTTGTAAAAAGAACAAAAAAATAGTTGTGCCAACCAAATTTTGCCCCATCCAAATACTTTTTGCTGGACTGACAAAATCATTCTGTTAGTTCAACAAAATTTTATTGAACGAACAAAATCATTTGATCAGTCGAACCAACATTTGGTCAATGCAATCAAACATTTTAGCTGGGGCTATATTAACTAAATATTTTTTTCCATGTGTTACTACGGGAAATTAATTTCTCCATTGTTTATTTTTTTGCTTGCAATAAAGAAAATTACATAATAAAGTTTTAAAAAATCATGTTGGGGGTATCAAACCAAATTTCTTAAGTGTGATAGCTATAGTTTGAAATTTTACGATACATATGAAGAGGCGTACATAAGGCAAAGTGAGATTATTAGAAAATTATCGAAGAGAATAAAAAACTAGTTCTGTTCCATATAAGAATATCGTTACATTCTCCACAAGTTTATTGGACATATCTAACTTCCATTGTGGTAAATAAAAAAGAGAATGAGATACTTAAGTACTTACGCAGCCGTTTGTTCATAGATTTATCTTGTTATTTTTTTCCCTTAAAATATCCACGTAACTTTTATACTTATTACCTATGATAAAGTACATAAGTACTTACTTAATTTCTATGTTTTTTGTATAAATAAATCTAATATTTTCATTTTTAGTGCTTTTTTTAGACACATTGACAGTAAAGGTTTCCCTTACAACGCCCTTTAGTTGATATATAATGTACATGATCTGCCTGGTTTAAATTTTTTTTAGTTGTTTACACTTTTTCAAACAAGACCTGATACCCAATAAAAAAAAAAAAAAAAAAAAAAAAAAAAAAAAAAACCGCGTGTGGAACATAGACCTTCCTGGTCCACTTGCCCCATTTTTATGGGGCAACTGGACCCATGAGGAAAGAAAGATGAAATATATATATATATATATATATATTAGACATTAAAATGTAATTTTGAACATTTCTGTCGGATAGAGGGAACCTAACTGAACACATTTACAAAAGTTCCGACTTTAATTGAAATGAATATTAGCCTTTTGAAGCTGAATTGCCAGAATCTCCAGAGTCACATTGTAAAATCATGGCCCAGTTGCCCCACGTAACCTTACAACGTCCCTTACAATCTTTATATTTTATTACATTATTTTATATATGACTCTTATCTCTATATATGGTTAACAACTTGAGTAATATTTTTCATTCTTTATTGTGTTTTTTATGTTTGACTTCCAGTTTTCCTCAACTCGCTTATTTCTAACAGAAACGCCCAAATTTCGAGAATAAGAAACCATGGCATAGTAACTTTTAAAAGTTCTGGGTCGAGTGGGCGTTTTTCAAACATCTTTTGAAAAATGGAAACTATAAATAAATACTAGAGAACATAATTGTCAAAAACAACAAAATTTACAGTTTTGAGTTCTTTTAAATTTAATCCAACTCGCCTTACGTCACATATTTTTTGGATCTTCCATTTATTAATCTTTTAAAACTCAACCAGAATTATTAACGGAGTAAAAACGAATGTGTAAGAAAAGTTCAGAGGGAAAACTTTCAAGTTATGAAACAACAGCAGAAATTGGAAAAAAATTCTTTTTACACATATAAAAATGCCAAATTTATTTCTGAATATTTTTACATATATTCCATATTTATTTTATCATTTTAGTATATGATTAAACAAATTAATATTTTTTCAATGCGTATTAATTAGTTGTTTTTCATTTTTACTTTCAAGAACTTTTAACCCCTTGCGGGGCTTTGGGATATGCTATATCCCACCTAATTTTAATAAAGATTAGCACCAGAAACTTTTAATGGATTTTTCCTTTTATAAGGTTGATGGACAAAATTATAAAATGGCTTTTCCTTTTTTTTTCAGTATAAAACTTTTCGAAAATGCCTGTGTGAATTCAACATTTCTATTTACAGGGGGACTCAAAAGTATTCCGTTAGATTAAGGTTTATGGGGGGGGGGGAGCATCTGCGGTCGATTTTAATAGTATTATAATATTTTAAACATAATGAAATTTATATGCATAATTGAAATACACCAGAAGATGGTTACTGTAGAATATGTTATGTGTAGCACTTACAGTAAGAAGTACAGGGGAACTCAAAATTATTCTGTTGTATTGCGATACATGAGGAAAAATCATTTTCTACGTATTTTAATGACGTTACTCTGTTACAAACATAATGAAATTCATATGAATTTATCACATTCATTTATTATCATTCATTTACAAGGTCACACAAAGGAGTCTTATAATGGTCTACGAAGAAAAACTGTTCGCAGAGTATTTCAATTATGAAGCAAAGAAGTGAATGCATGGCCGCTTATGGATAGTAATTCCTGGAAGTGTAATTTCAATAGTGTTAAGCATGTTTCTGCCTGAATTAAATTTCAAATAATATGCGGCATTTATAAAAACCTGTATGTAGTATACAGATCTGTAGAAACGAAGTCATAAGTTTCCCTCTGTTTGTAAAAATTGCTAAGGGTGAATTTCAATTGTGTTATTCGTTTTCTTAACTAAACTAAATTTTAGATGTGTTGAATCTGTAGATCATATACAGAGCTGCATAAAAGAACTGGAATACTTTTCCTGGTTCGGGCAGTAATTGTTGAAAACTGGTTTTCAAAAGTGTTACATTTTTCTAAAATGTTTACTTATGTATCTTCTTTAATTTATTAAACGACAAAATTTTGTTAATAGTGCAGTCATTTTAGCAGCTTTTTTTACAAATAGCGGAAAAAATTAGAACAAAGCTGGATTTTTGCACACATGCTAGTTAGGGTATATAGTTTAACATACTGAAAGTCCCCATCGATCCGATGTGAGCTTTCGCCACCAGGGGGCGCTAAAGAGCTTGAAAATCGGTTTTATGCGAATATCTCATGAACGATAGCATCTAGAAAAGAAAGGTCAATTACAAAAATGTAGATAATTTAATTTCCTACAAAAAGTGTTATTAACATTTGTTTGTCACACCAATTCTTACCTGTCAAAAATTGAAATAATGTAAACATTACTGGAAAAAATGCGGAAACAGAATCATATTGAACGCGCCCAAGAAACAGAACAAATCTTATTTACTTTCGATCCCTCCCCCCCACCCCTCCTCCATTGTCTGTATGCTGTTTTCGTACGTTTGTGTAATAGTCATTACCAAATACAATATCACCCCTTGCTTATGTCGAAATATACTACGTGTGTTTTATTATACTACGAGTGTTTTATTTTCAATTGATGAGCATTTCACTAGTATTAAACACCTTAATTTACTGAACGAAGTAATTCTTTGTCAGTTTTTAGAAAGTGAATAATTTTAGTTTCAAAGCGTGTTGTAGAAAGTTTTAAATGGTTTTGACAATGTAAAATGATTCTTTCTTGACTGCTGATTGAGAGCGGAAAATGGAGATTGACGAAATAGTTTGTCTTGTATGTGGTGAGGGTTGCGTTCCGAATGATTATGTGAAAATTGGAAGAAAGGGACTGAAGTCCCTTGTGACAGCAAGTTTGGAAAGAGGTGACCATAAGTGGAAAACATGTGAAGAAAAGGCTGAAAACAATACGGAATTTATAGTTCACCCAATGTGTATGAAAAATTATACAAGGAAGAATTCTGTTAAATCATACAAGAAATCTATTGCAGAAAAACCATCAACGTCTACACAAATTAGTCCATTAAAAGAAATTTTGAGAAAAGACAGTCCCTTCTTTGAATTTAAGGAAAAATGTTTTATATGTTCTAATACATTGGACAAAGCTGTTATACAGAAGGAAAAAAAAGAAATCTGTAAAGTATCGCGAAAACGTTGTAATAGTTGAAAACTTAGAAATGAAAAATAGCTTAATCGTGGCTGCAAATAAGCGTGAAGACAAATGGGGTAAAGAAGTCAGTAAGCGTTTATCTAATGTCATTGATTTGGTTGCAGCTGAAGCAAGATATCACCACAAATGCTTTATAAGATTTTTTACCAAGCAAGTGGAAACAAGTAAGAAGAAAGGAAGACCGGAAGAAATACAGATTGCCGAAAGTATGGAAGGCATTTATACATTTATTGAAGAAAGTGACGAATGTCAGTTCTCTATTGATGAACTTCTACAGCATGTGCACGGTTATATACCAACAGTTAAGACGATAATTTCTAAACTAAAAGCACACTATAGAGACAAAGTAATAACCGTCTGTTCCAAAAAAAAAAAGGACAGTCATATGCTTCAAAGGGTTTGGTCACAAACTTTTAACCTCCGCATGGCATGAAACCGGGAGACTAACGAAGAAGACGAACGACTGAGAATCGTCAAGAAAGCAGCCCAAATAATACGAGACGATATATGTTCGCGATGCTTTAATCTTTCGTCCTAAGACCATATGAACAATTTCTTTGAAGGAATAGAAAGCATTATACCCTCTTCTTTAAAGACGCTTGTGCAAGGAATAATTATGAAAAATAAGAAAAGAGAATCAGATGTGTATAAACTGAAATGTAATGCGATTTCACATGCAATTATGGCAGCAACTAGACCACGCTCTTTCCTCTCACCTCTTCAGATAGGTTTAGGATGTTATGTACATCGAAAATTTGGATCTAAAATTTTACAGGATATCATGCATAAATTTGGATTTGCAGCTCCTTACAACTAAATTCAAATTTTTGAAGCAAGTGCCGCACTGCAGGGGAATTCAGTCGTATTGCCAGGTTCATTCATTGAACTCATTTTCGACAATGCGGACTTCAATATAAACACCATCGACGGCTTGAACACTTTTCACAGCATGGGAGGCATAAGCTGTGTAACGCCGTCATCTAATTTTCTACTCCCAGACAGTGTTGAAAGGTTAACAAAATTACCTCCGGCAAAAGTCATAAATAAACAATGGGAATTGAAGGTGAAAGTTTTCGATTCGAAATTTGCTGCAGACAAGGGCTTGCAAAACTTACAACTTGAGGAGGTTAAGCCCACTGACTTACAGTCAATTGTTCCAAACACTCCTGATGCCCTATGGTTGTATGCCAAGTCTGAGAACATTTCTAATGTACGTGAATGTAATGGCTTTATTGAAATTTTTATTAAAGGTAAGGATTTTGAGTGCTCAGCTATCCAGTTCTTGCCTTTCCTGAATCTTCCACCACGTCAATACGACACAATATATTCAAGTCTTTGCACAGTGATCGAAAAAAGTGAAGACACCAATCAAAATTGCGTTTTTGTGACATTTGACCAACCACTTTATATGAAAGAGAGAGACATATGGGCAGCGCTAAGCGATACGCCAGATTTCAAGAATGTTTATATTAGGTTTGGAGGATTTCATCTGTTAATTTCATATCTAGGTTGTATTGGATACATAATGGCTGGAAGTGGTCTGAAAGAGTTGCTGAGCCAGGTATATGCAACGAATACCGTTGAAAATATGCTAGCCGGTCACGCATTCGCGCATGCTGTTAGAGGGCACACCTTAGTGCGTTTGGTTTTGGGGAAGATAATCATGAAAAATATCACACCCCATGAAGTTGCAAAAGAACAAACACCTTTTACAGTTTGTTACAGATTTTGAAGAAAACACTTCTATGTATGACAATATATTGGACGACGCTACACTGGTTTCTCTTACAACAAAAATTAAATGTGAAATGGAAACATCAGAAAAGAATGGGCCAACAGCGAAATTTTGGTGTCAATATTTTCGAATGGTAACATTAATGCATAAATTTATAATGGCAGAACGCAGTGGAAATTGGCAATTACATGTTAAAACGATTCGGAACATGCTACCTTTTTTTCATGCTAGTGGCCATTTTCCGTAAGTGGAATATGCCTACGTGGGAAACCACAATAAAAAAAACCGCGCTAAATGCTTTACCTCAAGGGTGGTACGGAAATAAGCATATATGTATATTATATATTCACCTTCTCCATTCAAAAGTAAGAATTTTAGACCTGTTTATATAATTTCTTTGAAAGTAACAGCGGGTTTTTCGTATTTTTATAACTTTTATTCCAAATATGTTCACTTTTTTAAATTTTTGACAGGGAAAAATTGGTGTGACAAACAAATGTTAATAACACTTTTTGTAGGAAATTAAATTATCTACATTTTTGTAATTGAACTTTTTTTTCTAGATGCCATTGTTCATGAGATATTCACAAAAAACCAATTTTCAAGCTCATTAGCGCCCCCTGGTGGCGAAAGCTCACATAGGATCGATGGGGACTTTTAGTATGTTTAACTACATACCCTAACTAGCACCTGTGCAAAAATCCAGCTTTGTTCTAATTTTTTCCGCTATTTTTCCTAAAATGACTGGACTATAAAGTGTTTTAAAAGTGTTGGAAAGTGTTTCATAATATAGTTTTGACACATGGATTTTTTTTTCTTGTTATAGTGTGGTGTTCGATGGGCTAGGAATCCGGCAGGCTGAAAACAGCTCCAACTTGAGCAGGAAAAGGAGTAGTTCATACTTACAAATTAATTGTCAAAGTTGTTGTTAGCCATCATCGTCTCATATAGACACTTTCCTTTCATCTTACAGTATCAATTCTTTTAAACTACTTTATCTTTATTTCAGTAAATATTTATGGTAAATAAATCACCAATACATTCATTTACTGCAAAGAAACCCTCTAGCTACAATCCTAATTATTTTTCCAGTGTATTGAATTGCGGCAATGTCGATTCGTTTTCTGAGAGGTTTTTCCAGAGGTTGAAGATCAAATTAGATCACCTATCTAAGGAAATAGAACCGAAACATTTCGACAGCAAACAGAAGTATCATTACGGAGGTGCATTATTTCTTAGACGAAATTAATTTTAAGCTTAAACCCGTACCTAAAATGAATGGTAGAAATACAGTGCAATAGTTCAGTTATCGCCGACCAAATTTCTTTTCATGGGAATATATAAATAAATTATTTGTTTTATTAATTTGTTCTTTAGATAAGCAAGTTTAAATGATAATAATCCGGCATTTTTTGTAGAAATTTAATAGATTAAAAAATAAATTACTTTACTGGATGATGGGCTTTTTTTCTTTATTTATACTGTAAATGGTGAATTAGACAAATACAATTATAATATTGTGGAATGTTGTCTATAGTAATTAAAAAAAGCTTCTAAATCCTTTTTGTGTTCCTGTTTTGGCTTTGTTTGCCTTTTATTTGTTTTCTTTTTTGTTTTTTTAATGGGTGAAATAATAATAAAGAAATTGATTCGCTTCCCACAATTTCTTTTTTATTTTTATAATATTATATGAAAATTGCTATAAAAAAAAACTAAGTTATCCAAGCCGGTTTTCCTTGGTCACAGAATAGGGTGAAAACCATTTTTTTAAACTCTAATAGTGTTTTTACATTTAATATTGTTTTAGATTACTCACTGACGCAAGTAAAAATTAAATTAAAAAAATCAAAAAACCCGACTGCGTAAAAAGTGAACTATCAATTATATTACTTACCCATTTTTTATTTACTTGTATTGATGACTTTTAAGTTGTGTTTAATTGTTAGTTCCTATCTATAAACACTGCTTTGATGAGGCCTATAGATGTCTATGAAGGTTAGAGTCGCAATAAAGCTAGAGATTGTACCTACACAACTTCCAGGTTCTGTAATATTTAAACGGAGTTTCTGACTGTAAAATAATCAATGAAACATCGCCTTCATTTTGAAAGACCTATCAAATTATATACCACTCAATATGGCGCGTAAAACATTTTTTTTCGTCTATACCGCCATTTCGTATTTTACGACCACCATTTTGAATTTATAAAAACAAAATCTAGCCTATAACCATCGGACGATTTAAACGAATCGATAGAGACCTCATTCATTTATACCCATCCAGCCCCGGAAGCCATATGAAAAATATCACTAATTTATTCAAATAAAGTTATGAAATTTATAAAATGAGACATTTTCGTATTAGCCGCGCGCCAAAAGTTAATAGCCGAAAACATCGCCAAAGATTTCACTACATAATGCCGCCTTTTTCATTCTGATAATTCCATTGGTTAAAGCGCGTAGTTCAATTACATGCGTGTTAAATTTTTATTAATTTCTAATATTTTATTAACACTTTCCAATATAGTTGAAAATGTCTGTCCCTGTGTCTGTCCGTGCTAACGCGAGTAAATCTGACTACATTTACTTGCGTAAATATAGTCCGATTGTCATGAAATTGATATAATGTTATTCGAGTTTACCATGACGTGTTCGGTATTGAAAATTAATTGTGTAGCGTTTGCGGCTCATTTACACGCAGGCATGTCAAACTCATTTTCTATCGAGGACCAATTTCAGCAATGCATAAAAAGTCGCGGGCTACATAGAAAAATAATAATTTATTGCCATCTCACAGAATGAAATTTTTAGATACAAAATACTACCTTTTTTACAAAATTTATCTGAACACCGAAAAAAGGAAAAACACCAATCGGGAAATTTTAAATTTAATTGCTATAATGTAAAATACATCATTTTAACCTGTCCGAACATTTATAATTCTGAAAAAAAAAAAAATAAATAAAGCAATTTATCAAATTACAACGACCATTTGGAAAACGATTTTTTTGAAGACTAAAATTTAAGACATAAAAAATCGCACGGAGTTGATCATACATTACGTACGCCATGAATTAAACATTAATAGTGTTATGACACGTAAAAATTGCAAGCCAAAAATATCGCCTGCGACCCGTCAGATTTCATGAAACTTAAGTATTATCCACCTGAAACTTACGTAAATATCCAAGCATTTCATTGGCTGTTCGGGAAAAGGCTTTTCCATCGTCAGATTTCCAAGAAATCTGACGGCCAATTTTAAATGAAATTTCATTCTTAAACTTCTAAACATCCAACAATATTACTTTTTACACCGTCGGATAGAGAAAAAAATGTACTTTTAAATGCAATTTGTTTGAAAGCTGTATCTCAATTTGTTTCTGAGTTATTAATTTTTTTTTGTAGTTTTTATTACTTTTTTGTCATAGTGGCAACAGAAAGTATCCATCGTTGTTGAAATTAAAGGGAAATACAGATTACTGTATAGATCAATCAGAAAACGAATAAATTGCGGATTAAACCAATGAAAACCTTCAGATATGCTTTTCATTTCCCATCCTGACGAGAACAATAACCATTTTTCCAAATTGTTAAAAACAATAGCCAAGATAGCAAACAAAAGAGCGCTGCCGAACATAGGTAAAAATGTATTTAGTTAAAAACAAAAAGGTGTTTAAACACACTTGCATTTAAAATTTAAATTTCAAAATAAAATGATACAAAAATATGTTATTAATTATATCTTTGCATTTCTTTTTTTTATTATTATTGCTTCTTTTTATAAAACCATCATGACTTGTAGACTCCGCCGCCGTTGTAGTGGAGATTGCTTTGAGGCCTATAGCAACAATGGCTGTCGCCTCGAATGATCCTTATTTATACACAAAAATTGTAACACAAACGAGACATAACAATTTTATTTCTCTACATTACACATATATATTACTTTGAAAACACAATAACAATTACATCCATGTCTTACCGAGGGACTCGAACCCGGACCCTCAGCGTGACAGCAGCCTCCGCTTACTGACCACGCCACCAAGCGACTAAAACCATCATTTTAAGACCAATGTCAGACGGGCGTCTTTTTTGCTGCTTTTTTGCTTAAGTATTATCCATTCATGACAATGCTATGGTCTAAGAGCTCTATTATTTGAAAATAAACAATAAACTTCCTTTTTAAACGACAAATTTTATTCAGTCAAATTTTCGCAATTGAGTAAAAAATATCAGTTGTACTGAGCATAGGAATAATTTCCAAAAGTCCTTGCCTTATTTTTGAGAACACATCTACAAATAAAAACTATCAATAGAGTGAAATTTCGTGCATCTGTATTTTAATAATCTGTATTTTAATGTATGATAATGTAATGAGCATCAAATATTGATACCAATATATTTCATTTGATTGTGGACATTTTTGGCTATATAAGAAATCTGACTAGAAATGAAACTTTATATTTTAGATTATATTATTTTCAAAATCATTTAACAGTCCTAGACTTATATTTTTCTATTTCGTAGTGAATAATTTCGGCTTTTGTGCAATTGAATGCAATAGTTTCTTTTTTTTTTTGTTTTTTTTTTAGGTAGATGCATTACCTTTAATAGGCAAATTAAAGCAAATTTTTTAATGAAGTATCAAATTTAATAATTAAACTTTTCAGAGCTTTTATATATATATGTAAGTGCATTCTTTGCAAACTACAACATAGTCTCTACATGTCAAAGATAAAATTTTAGTTTTTTGTTTAATAGAAAAGTATTGTAAATCGATTTTTATAATTTTCATCTTCAAGTTATCTCGTTTATTCATACTTATAGAGAGCTTAACATAATATAAACTAATTATGAAACATTAGACAGACTTGAACACATTTAAAAAGCAATTAAAGGATCAAGGTCCATAAGCCGCGTTTTTGGCCCATGAAATAGACTAAAATTCGATTATGTTATACCGTCGTCTAATTCGAGTTTTGATGAAAAAATATGCAATTTCTACTATTTTTACCTCAATTTACTCTCAATTTTTAATATTTTACTATTAGCGCAACTTTGCAACACTTTTATTTTAACATATTTTATATATTTTGATGTGTTTTATAATGTATATCAAGAAGGAAGTATTGCACGATTGCGCTCATATGCATAATTGAGGTACAAATAGCAGAAATTGCGTATTTTTCATCAAAACTACGAATAATACGAACTTTGAGCCTCTGTAAGTCATATAAATCCGAATAAAATACAAAAACTGTTGTTAAAATCGTACTCTACCTTCTAATATTACAAAGTGAAATAATTAAGTCAGTATAACAGAATCGAATTTTAGTCTATGTCATGGGCCAAAAACGCGGCTTATGGACCCTGATCCTTTAAAATATATGCATAAAAAGCTTTAATTAAAATCAAAATCATACAAAGTATACATTTCGTTATGTCATCGTATAGCTTCATCAACACTAACATCAACCACAACAGCAAAACATCGAACACACCCGCCGACAACTTATCTATGGCCCTCCAAGTCTTTGGCATTTTCTCTATATTTTATTCAGTTCATGATGCTTATTGTAGAAAATACGAACACTACGAATATACTTGCACTAACAGTGCCTGCACTGTTGAACAAGTTGGAATATTTTCTTCAAAATATGTGTCGATAGTTCAGAATAATAATCTACTTTATATTTCTTTTTTTATGTAATTTTTAGAGACATACATGTATACACACACATATTCTTTAGGATTTAAAACTTATGTTAAACTTAAGACATACGTACATTTTAACGTCTGAATTAAAATATTATTTAAACTAACTATGAAACATTAGACAGACTTAAATACATTTGAAAAGCAATTAAATTTAAAATATATACATAAAAACGTTTATTAAAATCAAAATCATACAAAGAATATGCGTTTCGCTATGTCATCGCATAGCCTCATCAGTAATAACATCAACATCAACAACAACAACAAAACATCGAACACCCACTGGATTCAGTCAAAGTTAAAGATTTTCTTTTCGAAAAAATAAATATTCATTGTGAATCGAACCTGATTCGTTCAATGTATATGAGTATAGCTTAGAAAAGTCTATAATGGCCTTTGCAGTTATTTTCCAAAATTAACGAGTCTGCGAAAGATGGGGTATGGTCCGTTTCAAAGGCATGTTGGAATAATCTGGAATTTAATTTGCCATTTTTAGATCATCATAGACTTTTCATGGAGGGATGGTTCACTAAGCTATACCCATATACCTTAAGCGAATCAGGTTCGATTCCTAATGAATATTTTTTGTTTCTAAAAGAAAAATTTTAGCTTTGATTGAATCCTGTGTGTGTTCGATGTTTTGTTGTTGTGGTTGATGTTAGTACTGATGAGGCTATGCGATGACATAGCGAAACGTATACTTTGTATGATTTTGATTTTAATTAAAGGTTTTTATGTATATGTTTTGAATTTAATTGCTTTTAAAATGTATTCAAGTCAGTCTAATGTTCCATAGTTAGTTTAAGTAATATTTTAATTGAGACGTTAAAATTTACCTATATCTTAAGCTTAACGTAAGTTTTAAAAATCATAAAGTGTATGTGTGTGTATATGTATCTAAAAATTACACAAAAAAGAAAGATAAATAAGATTACTATTTTGAAATATCGGTAGATATTTTGAAAAAAAATTTCCAACTTCGCAACACTGCAGGCACTGTTAGTGCAAGTATATTCATAGAATGCGTATTTTCTGATTAAGCATGAGCTGAATAAAACATAGAGAAAATGCCACCATAGATAAGTTGTTGGCGGGCCACGCGTTTGATATCCCTGATTAACAGGGACACTCAAAAGAATTCCGTTACGTTACGGCCTATGAAGAAAATATCGTTTGCGGTGTATTTTATTGATATTATACTATTTTACAGATATTGAAATTTATGTATATCACTGAGCTGTACTGCAAAGCGCTTATTATAGAGTCTGGAGTGCATATAGTTTAGCATTCATTTACACTTTGCAGGGATACAGAAAAAAGTACTTGGCTACAGTACTGCGTATGAAGAATAATTGCTTAACACTTTCGCTGCCAATCACGCGCCAGCGCGTGGTGCGGAGTGGTATCTCAGTAACTAATCATGCGTTCGTACAGGAAGAGCTGCACCTCAACATGTAATCTCCGCTTCAATCGGTATTATACAGGGATATTGCAAATGATGGAGCCGATTTAAAATAATATTATATTTTCGAAACTACTGCACATATTACAAAAATTGATACATGAATTTAAAGAGAAATATACCAAGTTTTTTTAGTTACAAATGTTCGATGCGTGACCCTCTTGTTACATGGCATACGTCCAATCTGTAATCCAGTTCGTCCCAAACATTTTGTAGCATCACTCTGTCAGTGGTTCTGAATTCTGCACAAATGCGTTCTTTAAATTTTGATAGTGTCAAAGACATTGTTTATGTACCACCAATATACCGAAAACAAAGTATTCAGAACTTAAAGAAAGCTTTTGTGAAGCTTTCAGAACCATTAACAGAGTGATGCTACAAAATGTTTGGAATGAACTGGATTACAGATTGGGCGTATGCCATGTAACAAGAGGGTCACGCATCGAACATTTGTAACTAAAAAAACTTGATATATTTCTCTTTAAATTCATGTATCACTTATTGTAATATGTGCAGTAGTTTCGAAAAGATGATTTTTTTTTAAATCGGGTCTATCATTTATAATAGCCCTGTATGTTAGGTGTGTCTGCTGATATTGGCGTGGAGTAAAGATTAACACTTTGGATGCCGGTTCCGAAGCCTGTTCGGAGTTAAAGATCTGTCCCTGTGTGATAGTGTAATGATCTGTGTGTTCCTGTGTAAAGATCTGTCCCCTGATCCGAACAACCATCGGAGCGTATCTTTATATTTCCAGGTACTCTTCCCAACACCCCCTGCGAATGATCTTTCTATTTTAGTGTGCCACTCAGTGTAGCCTACCCTTTTGTGCTATAAGGTAATTAATTGTTTAATTGGTTCGAGACACCTTCGGAGCTGGCACACGGATAGAAAAAGATATGATGTGCGCCAAATCCGAAGGGTCGTCGGACCAATTAAAAAATTGATTAGAACACGTATGTACATATTTATATGCATCTTGGTTATGTTTTTTATTGTAAGAATTATGCAAGGAGAGAAAAAGTATGTGGCAACAGGGAACAGATTTTGAAAAGGGGACAGCAGTCAAAGTGTTAAAGTGTGTTTTCAGTTGTGCTATGCGTTTTAAATTTTAAAGCTTTTTTGCATATTACTTGGTATATATAAATTTAGAATTTAAAATATAGATCATATACAAGGTAACACAAGAAATCTCAAGTACATTTCCATTTATTGTCGGAAATTGCTGAATAGAAAAGCTATGCGACTAACTTTTAGCATACTACGTTGTACACATACAAATCTATAGATCATATACAGGACTGAACAAAAAAATTAGCTTTTTTTTCTATTGATAGTAATTGCAGTAATTGCGTTTTCAACTGGGTTATGCATTTCCTAAATTGTTTATTTAGACATCTTTGACCTCTTAATAAACTGTAAAGTTTTATCCCAGTATTCTGAATGTGTTGAAATGTTTTACCTAATCAATGCTGGGTGCATGATTTTTCGTTCTTGTTTATTTATTGATGAATTTTACTCCGTTATTGAATGTTAGACGGAAACAAATGCTGAAATATTTATTTTGTTTTATATCTTTAGTAATCGTCTGCACGCGATAGAGATGATAGATTATTATTTTTTTTTATTATGCTTGAAAAAAGTTTTTTAAACCCCAAAAAATCAGTGCATTGTGATAGTGATTTGTCACAAATTACATTTGAAAGAACAGTTTGTTTCCTATTAAACTCTTTAAAATTGGAAATTTGCGGTGTTTAGAAGTTTAAAGAAATGCAGCAAAAGCAAAATTAAATCAACTGGTGGTGCTAACGACAAAATGACGTCAGCGTTAATCACAGACACAGTTGTTCTTTATAATATATGTGTAACATCTATTATCTTTCGGAAGGATTTATATTTCCTCTACAATTTTTCAAAAATATATTATTTGAATTTTCTGAGAATCAGTATATCTGAACCAATACAATTTTTCTGAAATATATCAAGTGAAAATATTTTCTCGTATTGAAAAGCACATCTATTGTAATCCGAGACTTCTTTGGTGTATCTGAAAATCTCAACACATTGTCTGAAAAATAGTAACTCTGTATTAAATTAGATACAGTTTCTGAATAAATAAAATCAATACGACAGATAGGAGAGTCGTTCTGAAATTGCATTATTTCTATATCAAATCAATTTTAAGTCGTTTCGCTGAGGGTAAAATAGGATGTAACAGCTTTGTTATATTCATATGAATTTCATTCTTCAGCTACAATATTAAGAAATTATTGCTTTCGTGGAATTTCTAGTTAAATAAACTAAAATTTTGTTTTTTGCAATAAAATCAAATAGATTCGAAAATAAAATAACTAGAAGTAACTTTTAATAACTTATCCTAACTTGTAATAAACTATCGTTAAGGTATCTTTCTAGATTTATTGTCCCAGTTTCAGAAAATGGTAAAAGGACCAGGGCTCGAAATGAAAAAATCCACGAATCGAAATGCTATTTCAAAATTAGTGTTGACTAAAAGAATTTTTTTAACGTACAGACAAAATCATTTCTAATTATACAAAAACAATAATGCATTCAAGATTCTAAATTTTAAAAAACACTACATGTATGTGGCCGAAAATGGCGAATAATTTCTCTTTTGCTGATTAGCAACAAGCGGAGTATAAACAAACTTCGTGTAAGCGGTAAGGCCTAAATTCAGACTGTAACGAATATCTTACATTTAAATATTATTCCGAATTAGGTGGCAGCACTAGCGGGCAGTCCCTAATTTCCCGTAATTAGCTGTGGATAGTTTTCCTGCAGAGTTTGCCATGGAACGCGATTCAAAGAGGTTGTGATATGTACGCATCTTGCGTTATTATTTCCTCGCAGAGTTGTCTATGAGACGCAGAAGGTACAGGTGGTGAAAATGTGCGCGTGTCAATGTTTTCCCCGAGAGGATTTTTTCTAATATTACTAAATTATGTAAATATGTACATCGTGTAAACAGAAATGTATCGTGTAGTACAAGTTTCATTAAACATTCTTTTCTACTAAATTCTCAGAGTGGAGTGTCCTTATTTAAATTGTGCGGCATACTTATGGAAAGTAAGCTGCTATAAGACTGCTTTTATCTTCATTATATCAAAAGATTAAAATTAAAATGCTTGAGATGTCATATTTATTCACAAAAATTTAAACACTCTCAGAAATAAAACTCTCACTTTTGACGATTTAGCAATCCTTGATCGATATTTCGTTATTTTTCACAATCATTTCATATCAAAATTACGTAACTTTTAACGAAATGGAAACTCTGAAATATTTCACGAAATTGTTTCCTGACTGATGGCGAGACTCAACGCATTTTTTGTTTGTCGAGTGTCACGCTACTGTTCCTCCTCAAATCCCGCGATTTTAGTAAGCAGATATATGGTTGTTTATGTTATTTCTGCCACAATTTATTTAAAAAACAGTACTTTTTAGCGCTTTGTAGGGAATACTGAAATATAGTTAATTGTTGTTCTTGCATTAGTCATTTTTTTAGCTGTTAAAGATTTTAGGAATGTTTATTATTATTATTATTGTTCGTTATGGTTTGTGTTTTACAAAATCGTTCAAAAAGAAAATTTGGTCAATAAAATTTCAAAATTCCAGGAGCTCTTTTTCATTTAAGAAATATATTCATATAACAATCAAATTAAAAATATGCAAATTCCTCTCCTCTCTATAAACAGTAAAGTGTTAAAATCTTAACCATCATCTCAAATTGATAAAATCTCCCCTATGCATTTCAAAATTGTTTTATTTCTGAGCAACAAATTAACCAGACCATAGTCTAATAATCATTGAACAATGAAAATTTCTCTAATAAATTATATTAATCAAGCCATGTTCTAATTATTTATTAACCATAGAAAAAACATAATAATTAATTAACCTTAGTAATTAAAACCGGCCAGAATTATAGCAGCACCGATAAAATTACAATCTACCATATAAAAATATAAATACGGAGCAGAATCCACTACATGCATCTAAAATCACATCCATTCAAAGCCCCAATAGAAAGATAGGTAGAGCAATAGACTCCCACACCGGAGGTCGTGAGTTTGATTCATCTTGAAGGAAGAGATAAGGGAAATATTTTTTCCCCTGTTAATAAATACAGATTCTTCTAAAATGTTCAATAGATGGCACCAACGGAACATTTTTGCCCTTTTCGAACAAACACTTCTCACGAAATTTGTATCCTTAAACAAGCAAAGAGAGTAATTTCCTCAATCTGGCGAAATATTCGCTCAGAGCATTTCCCAGGAAACGGTTTCATCAAAGACGAAGAAAATTTCGTGAAATCTGAGTATTCATTTCTGAGTGTGAAAAGGTTGGATATAAATAGAATCGTGAGTCGTTCACTTGGAGTAGAATCTATCGCAATCGTTTCACAGTCGTGGATATGGTTGGTGAATTTCACAGTGATGTTAGGTGCATCACCGCACGTTCTATCCATTTTTTTCCGATGGACCTAAGCCGAAACGGATATATTAATGTTTTTGAATAACTGTAACAATGTGTTTTAATAATTGCGTGAGCCGGAACGATATTTACCATAATTTCGCAAATTTCACAGTATTTATCATAAATTCACGAACCGGAATATCGTTCCGTTTGCTCCGGTACATTTCGAGCCCAGAAACGGACATAGCAAATTCATAACTATCGATGAATTAAGATGGCTATATCTGTTAGAAAATAATACAAACACCTCGTGGATAAATGAAAAAAATACTGATATTTAATTTAAAAAACAACAAGAACAAAAGTTTTAATAAGACATAATATTATAAAACGAAAATATTTAATTTAAACATGGAATAAATATTTGTAATGCTTAAAGTATAAATTATTGTGAAACTTTACAATTGGTACAATATTTGGCGAATTATCGCTTGCGATAGGTTAAAAAAATGAATCTGAAAATTTGATTTGACAATTTTGAATGGCATTTTTTTTTTCTTTTTAGCTCTTTTATCGCTTGCGCCAGGTTAATAAAAACGTGTCTGAAAACTTGATGAAATAAAATCTAGGTTACATTCTTTAGTCTTTTTTTTGTGTGTGTGTGTGTGAATTTAATTATTATTTTTATATAATTCTTCCATCATATGATTTACGGGAAAAACTAGAAGTATTTGTAAAAATCGCTGTATTAGTGAGTTACATGCTATTTATTTATTACATTCGTCGCCAAACAATGCAATTTTAAGCCAAATAAGACAAAAGTGTGAAATAAGTCGAGAGAATAGCATTTCGGAGTAAATTTTTATATTCAAGCGTAAATTATATAAAAAGCAGTTAAAATTATAATTATGTAGTCAATTATTTAAATTTTAGTGTAAATGTCTTCCATATACACACATATTTTTAAATAATTTACTTTCAAAGATTTAAAATATTTTTTACCATACTATGGAATACCATTACTATGGAAACATGCGTTTTGTTTTCCTCAAGCATGTGATTTTTATATCCTCGAACTCAGATCATTACTTAGTAAATGAATATTGTGTATTATGTTATTTTTTTAACATGCCAAACATATTGTCGATTTCACTTATAGGAATATTCACTGCTTTAAAAATTAAGATATAAGAATATTTTTAAGAAGATTTCTGCAATTATACGTTATTACTATAAAAAAAAAATAAATAAATAAACATTTTGCAATAAATATTGTTTGCTAATTTATCATTTCTTTTTAGCTTTTTCTGCATACTTTCTTTTGCTTAACCATTGTTTTAAAAAATGTTTTATTGAACATATTGGACTAATCTTACGGAATAGTATCACCCGCCAATTAGCATATTGGATGGCGTATCAAAATTCAAAAGATTAGACATATTTTGAAATTAGCGATTACTAAATGGTGGCAAATGGAATAATGCACGTGGACTTATCATTTCAGCCTAGATAGGATTAAATTACCGGGAATTTTGATCAGTATAAAGGGAATTGTCCTGACGCACACTCTAGCAGCTAAACACAGCAACAAATTAAGAGTTATTTTCATAATCTGGTTTATTTATACAACAGACGGAAGATTAATTTACTCTTAAATATACAGAAAATAACAGGCTTTTTTGTTTGTCCGTGTTATTATGCTCTTTAGAAAAATGCAAAATAAATCTTCGATTCAGGTATTCACCAAAATGCATATTGCTAAAATTTTTGTATAACTAACTTTATTTATCATTGCCAGGTCTTAACCCTGGTACACGTGCAACAATATTGTTGCATCAGTTTTAATGTTTGACGTGAACTCTCACAATGACGTCGATTACGGATGATTATAAAGATTTTATTGGATGCATGAGGTTTATTTTTTTACAACATTAAGTCATCGAGCTTTCTCCCGTGTTAACGGTTACATGATTTCAGCTGGTCTACAAAATGAAAAGACAGTGAAAATGACGCCATTTTAGATTTATTAGAATTCATCTTTAAAAACACACATTTTTATGTTTCACCTTTCTTTCAAATATGAAAGTTAAACAATCTTCTTTGTCTGCAAATAATTTATTACTTTTTTGACAGTATTTACTCTGCTAGAATCCAAAGAGGGAAAACAGTAGAAGCACAAGGGGATGTTTATTAAGAAATATAACTAACATCCAGTGAGATTGTATTTAAGCTACCAGAATCACATATTGCGCGAGCTGAGAGGCCAGGAGATCAAGGACAACCAAACGAAAATAAACCACCCGAGCATTATTCAAGTTCAATGGTAAATCTCTGCAATCATTGTAATGCATCTCTAATTTAATATTGTCAGATATGAGAACATTTTAATTCCTATTGTCATAACGGCCTCATTTCCCTACCAAAAGTGCACAGTGAATAATCAACTAAAAGAACTGCTTCTTAAAAGCTAAATTTTGTCCAACGCATAAGGTAATATAATATCGCAATGGCGTTCTCATCTTTTCAGCAACGCGGAAGGACATTCATGCTAAAGGTCCATTTTTAAAAAAAATACAAGTTCGAATTCACCATTATTCAAGGTTTATTTGGAAATACTGACCAGCACAGCGGGCATAGCCTGCTATTTTATAATAATTGAATGGGGAAAATGGAATTGATTTTGGCGTATTTATTTGCAGTTTTTTAAATATTTCCAATAATAATGTAAAAGGGATTATATCTGATCACAGTAAGCATATTTACGATAAATGCTTTGAGTTATTTATGAGGTGTGTTTAAATGAAACCCATTCGAAGCATGCAAATTTACAAGTTGGTTCTTAAGATGGGAACAGTGCATGAGCAAGTAACGTCATATGTATAGAGCATGCATTGCGTTGCGAAACGGTCACTGTTTGAAGGTGGCGGTACGTTCAAGATGGATGGTGTGATTACGAATCTGTCCAAAGAAGACCAACGTGCAGTAATATTGTTTTTATTAGCAGAGGGTTGCAAGGCTGTTGACAGTCATCATAGAATGATTGCTGCGTATTGAGAAAAGGGCTTATCAAAGACAACAGTTACGGCTTTGTCACAAATGTTCGCTGATAGCCGTGAGAAAACGACGTATTTGGCACGTCCTGGTCAGGCGCATAAAGTTGTTACCAAGACACTAACTGCGGATATTGACATTGTGGTCAAGGGTCAGTTAGGTGGGGAGGCCTACCAAATGGCTTAGGCGCTCTCAAGCCTCACCCAACGGTTTTCATCTACTACCGCCGTCACCACACACACACACACACACAGAAAAAAAAAAGCTCGGAGGGACTTACAGGAAAGCTAAGAACCGTCGACGAAACATTCGTGACTTGACAAGTGAATTTAATATTTATGCGGGTTCAAGCAACAACCGTAATTTTTCTTCGATGACTGCATTCGACGCCTTCTCAAACAATGGTATGCGTGTCTCAACACAGCGGGCGACCTTTTCTAAACAAATATGTATGCTGTAAGTTTAAATATATACTATTATTTCTATTTCATTCAGTTATGTGTTTTCTTTATTCATGTTCCGTTTACTAGAGCTGTCAAACGGATTTCATTTGAACACGCCTAATACTTTAGATATTCCGGGAGAATCCGAAGACTATCTATAAGGCTTATAAGGAGATGTTGTGCAATTAACTAACTACATTGACTCGTTTAACTGTAACTAGTACAGTAATGACAGTTTGACTAGTTATTTGAGCGCAGGCGGTTCAAGATGTTCTGGCCTGGAGCGTATATGGGTCGACTGGGTAAATGCTTAAGTTTTTAACTATAAATAGTATGTAGCATATTTATGTTAATATGCATCTTGTTTCAATAATTATGTTCACCGTGCTAATTCTCTAAAGAGCTATCATTGATGAAAATATACACTACTGGATATTTAAGCTTGATTTATATTTGCGGTAATATAGTATATATATGTGTGTGTGTGTGTGTGTGTGTGTGTGTGACGTTTTGACGGAAAGTAGTTGGTATTGTCAGAAAAAAATGAGGGTTTCCATTCCTAAACAGCACAGGCGGCAGCCGATTGGTTTTAAAATAATAAAGAAAAATGAAGAATTAACACAAGGCAGTCGCTTGAAACATTATTCACTTTATTTCCGCACTCGTGGTTCAATCTAGGGAAGATGCTCACTCCTTCCATGGTAAAAAGAATAAAGTCTATTCTCATCTCACAATTAGTTTTAAAAACACTCCATCTCTTGACTGCGTTCTATTCTCTAATCCGTTAACATCTAACATCTATCACCCATTACGATACCGTTTCTTCCTCAGTCTACACACATAATAAACAGTATTCATCCACCATTTTACTACCTCCATCGAGCAGTCACATTGAATATCCAGTCTGCCACGACTGCAATCCACTACGTTCACCTCTACATGCTAAAACCTAAAAAGCTTCTAAGCTCACAGCCGCTCTCTGGTTCCCGCCATCCGTATTTATACTCCTCTCAAAAGATTGTTCTAGAAAAATTCTTATATCCTCGCCCCAGATATCTAAAGCATAAACAAATGTTAAAATCTGTAGCCGAGATTATGCAAAAATAACCCTTTTTTCCCTCTTCAGACGATAAAAGAAATGAATTTATGTCTGCGAAAGTCTTAATCTTTGAAATATTTTAATTACACCTGGATATTTTAAATAAAAGAATAAATTGAAATAAGTAGGTTTTTTTCTTTAAGACGGAATAATATTTTAGCAGTTAAATAAAGATTTAAGGGGAATATGATATACCGGGATTTAATAGCGGAATTTAATAGGAATTTAAATAATAAAAGTTTTATTAAAGAAATATAAATAATTGAGCCATTTTTAGATTTACACAATTTGGAATAAATATGAATTAAGATCTTAGAGATTAATAGACTAGGGTTTTAATTTAATAAGCCGGTATAATATACGGAATATGACTGAAAAAGGAAAATTTACATAAAATACTTTAAACTTGGCGCAAAAATTTAAATTTTGTAATATATATATATACATATAACTGTTTTGATTATCTAATTTTAGTTAAAACAAATTATATGCTTAAATAAATTATAAATAATTACGTAATATTTGGATTGGCGGAAGTGTTGCAGCATGCATAGAACAACTTATGTGCTGGGTGGATTATTGGTCAGATATTGGTTCTCTATTTTGGGTTATCTCTACCGAGTATTGTTCCACCAGGATTTTTACATGTTCTGGAAAAACAAAAAATTCTGTAGCTGTATTATTTTTCAAAATGTTTTGATTTACAGAGCAGCTCCCCAATTCATTCTTCTTATAATCAATTATATATGTATAAATGTTATTCTCTCCTGATATTCAAATCAAAAATGGTTTCATTTGTTGACGAACAATTCATCAAATCCAATTAAAACAATTTTTATGTGTCGAGTTCTGGGAAACACTATGTATTCTGAAAAGAATAAATTTCTGAAGATCAAATAACTCCTGTGTATCTAAATAAATAAAACCGATACAACCAATAGAAGAATCATGCGGGAGATGCATTATTTCCAAATGAAATCAAATATATGTCGAGTTTGTGGCGAAGATGAAGCAATATGATGAAATATTTCGTTATTGTAATATGAATTTCCTTTTCCAGCTATTTTAAGTGAATCGTTCATGGATCAGAATGCGAGGCTATAAAATAAAGTAATGAGTAACTTCAGACCAAAAACAACTTGGCTTTCAAATTAAGTACGCAAGTTTTTATGAAAAAAGTATATGCGCACTGCAGTTTATACGGCTTTGTTAAACGTTTATTAAACCATCCCTTTTTTACATGAAGAAACATAATTGTTCCAGGAACTAAAAATCTTTAACACCGTGTATTTACAGAATGCAGAAACAATGTATCACTTTACCTACGAATGGCGCATCATTTCTAAATCAACATACTTCTTTGGTGGATTAAATCCTGCGATTCCCAATGTATTTTCAAAAGAATACAATCTAAATATCAAATTAATTTTAGCAGCTAAATAAATAAAATTGATCCATTGAATAGAAGAATGTAGGAATCATTCAGGAGGTATATAAGGAAGAAGGTCCAAATACCGACTAGTCCAAATACTGGCTACTATGTGTTCTGAGAACCGAGCGGTGATAGGCAGAGTTTGCAACTTTAGTTGAGAGCAGAAAGTTATGACAAGTCTGTCTCATTTACAAACAGTAAGAGCAAAAGTATTGAAATGACGAAATCTGGAACATCAAAAGTTTTTCATGTGTCTGTTTCTCATTTTTTAAAAAATAATAATGATTGTATATTGCTTTGAATTGATGAATAAATTATTTTCTACACATATCTATCTCTTAAAAGTCGCCAGCATGTTATTGGTATTTCACTATATGCATGGGCAATGCTAGTTTTAACTGAAACATAGCAGTGGTCCAAATGCCGGCTAACCAGAGTGGTCTCTCTGGGTTTGCTCTGATTGAAGGGGAGGAAAATAAACTAATTTGTGGGACCATGGGCGCTGTTGCAGCCATTGCAGCGTCATTTGTCTGCTACAATGTATCGCTTAACCCTTTCAGGCGCGGTAGTATGATTATGAAACCACTTAATTTTAAATGTCACAACGGTGCCAGAATTTTGGTTAAAAAAAAGTTCGGCTTATTATTTATAAGAAATATAGCTGTTACTTATTTCCACATAAATTCGTTCTTAAATTCCTGTGTCATTAATTCATTTAAGCATGTTAGAAATGAAAGTCCTTTGCCCCTGAAAGGGTTAAATGGAAAATCTTTTATTACGTTTTCATGTGCGGCGATCAACACTTCAAGATGTAGCAAATGAACGCATCTAAATCCGGCGGCGCATCATGCATTAAGAAAAACCATGCCTACCACCACAATTTGATGCAGAGCTAGTTTCACATATTTTGACTATGAAAGAAGAATTTTATGGATGCGCTCGTTATGATATGAAATGTATTGGTTATCAACTTACGGTTTTAAATAATTTTAAAACTCCCTTTAAGCCAGATAAAGCAGGTCGGCCTTTGGTAGGTCTTTTCCTAAACCGACACATAGTACAACTGTCGATTCGCAAGGCAACTGGAGCATCTTTTGTTAGAGCCTTAGGTTTCACGAAGGAAAACGTCTATAATTCCTTTAGACTCTGGGAATAAGTTTACAAAGACAAAAAAAAATATGCGGGATATAATCTACAACGTGTATGAAACAGGATTATCCATTATCCAAACCAAAGTCGGTATTGTTGTTGAATGTAAAGACAAAAGACATATCTAACTTCGACGAAAAGGGGAACTACTATTACGATAACTGCTTGTATGAGTGTTGATAGACATTTTGCTCCACCTTTTGTGAACTTTCCTCGAAAGAACATGAGCGAGGTTGAGATGAACTGTTCTCTTCAACGCTTAGTTGGAGAGGCCCGCCCTCCCTTCTGGGTGGATACAAAGCAACCTGTTCACTGAATGGTTTGCTCATTTCATTCAGAAAGTCAAGCCAAAGGAAGACACATTCGCTTTACTTATTTTGGATTGGCATTACAGTCAAGTCCGAAATGCCGAAATAATTGACATGGCTAGAATAAACCGTATGAGAATCATCTCTCTGCCTCCTCATTCCACGTATAAGCTGCAACCACTTGATAAAATCTTTATGAATCGGCTTAAAGTCCATCACAGCGAAGAAATCAGGCAGTATTTGCATAATACAGGCAATGTTTTACAGCATATTATGTGATGGAGCTATTTGAAAAAACCTACATGAGACTTCAAACAGGAGAGATCAATGTAAACGGTTTCAGAGTGATTGGAATTTATCTTTTAAACAAGAATATGGTGACGCCGATTTTTTAGCCACTCAGATTGAGGCAGAAAAGATGTGCTATGCAGCAGTTTTGTGGACTCGCACGTTCCGATACTCCAAACGTGCGATCACTGGAGGCTATTCCTGGACCATCACGCACTGGATTTTCTGAGACACATTCCCCAACTTCGAAGTCGGTGAGTTCTGTTGAAATAGTTCATTTCATTTCGCAATATGAAAAAAAGAATTCGTGGCCGCAAGTCTTCAGGAGCTGCACTGGTTACTGGATCACTTCACGAAAAGAGCGCTGTTAGACACTCCAAAATCGCCTGCAGTAAATGTGAAGAGAAAAAAGAAGAATTAAGGAGGCAAATTTATGAAAAAATTAGGGGAAAGAGGTAGATATTGGATTTTTTTTTAAGTAAAAAAAAGAAGTTGTCCAACTGAGGAAGATGATGCAATTTGTGTCTTCTGCGAGGGTGCTTTCTAGGTGGACAGGAAGGGGAAACTCGGGGCTCAATGTTTAGAATGCGATATGTGGGCCCATTAGAGACTGCACAGACGCAGAAAGTTATTATTATGTTTGTGATTTTAGTAGATAATCTACATTTCAAGCAGCGAGCTTTTTTTTGTTTTATACGTTAAAAACAAAACTAGGAACAGAATGGAAATTCAGAGATAGTCGTTAAGATTTTTATAAAATAGACAAAAATACTTGTTTATAAAAAATTAAATATTTTTTCTGTACATAAGACAGATTATTAATCAAAAAATGTTATTAAATCAGTGCTGTTATCGCTTATCCCTCGCAGTACTAAGATGAGGTCAATTTGACCCCATCTGGACATTTCTATTTTTTTTTTCATTTAGAATATATATGCTAAAATTATATTCTAGGAATTATCCTATAAAAGTCTCTTTCATAATTTTGTCTACTTAGTAAGTTTAGCACAGTTACATTTTTTTTGTTTGTTTGTAGAAATTGGGAATGGGGTCACATTGACCCCATCTTAGACAATCAGGAAATAAATTAAAGCTTTGTATCATTTATCACGTTTCAAGAGTAAGAAAGAGAAATTTTGGTATTCTGCCAAATGTAGTTTATAGACGACGTTGTGCGTACAGTGTTATCATGCAAGCGAGTGTAGGCGCCTCCTTCATTTCGTTATTTCTTTTTCGCTATTCAACGAAATGAGCCGACGCGCCTAATGAAAATTATAATTGCCTATGGGGGCCTAAATTATCTATAGGGTTACCCCTTTTAAAATCTTAGGCATTAAAATAATATTTTGATCTTAGTACTGCGAGGGTTAATATTTGAAATTAACACCATTTGTGCGATTCGTTTGGAAAAATACTTAGGTAGCCGGTATTTAGACTCAATTTTCAAAACTCAAAATTTGCAGACTTTCGGAATTTTGCTTTTTATAAACAGAAAACTCCTTTTAAACTGATTATTTTTTAACTAACAAGTATAAAACATGCCAAGGTGCGCTGTCGGGACTTTTCCTTTTACTAATTTTTTAAATTGTAGGATCTAGGTTGAAATTAAAAGTGGTAACTGGTATTTGGACCTTCTCCTCAATATATTTCCAAACAAAATCAAATTTAAATAGATCTTCTGAAGAAGATAAAGAAAAGTGTTTAAAATTCCTTTAGAGTTATGCATTTACACAATGGTAATTTTTACATGAAAAAACATCATTGTCCTAGGAATTGTAAACCAATACCACAGTGCATTTATGTAATGCAGAAACAACGCGTGATATTATCTATGAGCAGCACATCAATTCAAATTCAAGCAATTTTTCTGGTGGATTGAAGGCTGTGAGTCGCAATGTATTGTCAGAAGAATATAATTTAAAGATCAAATTAATTTTAGCAGATAAATAAATAAAATCGATCTGTTCAATAGAAGAACTGAGGAATTCTTGGGGAGGTATACTATTTCATATAAATTAAGTTTAAATCGATCTCGTGGAGAATAGGAAGAAATGTGATGTAGAGTTTCGTTTCCGCAATTGTAAGTCAATACCACCATGCATTTACACAATACAGAAACAAAGGATCGCTTTACCTATGAGAAGCACATAATTTCTAAATCAACACACTCCTGAGAGTCCCAATGTATTGTCTGAAGAATATAACCTAAAGATCAAATTAATTTTAGCAACTAAATATATAAAATCGGTATGTCGAATAAAAATGTCGAAGGATCATAAGGAGGTATGCTATTTCCAGTTAAAATCAAATTTATATCGATTTCGAACAGAAGATGTAGAAATGTGACGTAAAGTTTCATAATAGTAATACATTTACACAGTGGTAATTTTTAGTAGATAATCTACATTTCAAGAAGCGAGCTTTTTTTGTTTTATACGTTAAAAACAAAACTAGGAACAGAATGGAAATTCAGAGATAGTCGTTAAGATTTTTATAAAATAGACAAAAATACTTGTTTATAAAAAATTAAATATTTTTTCTGTACATAAGACAGATTATTAATCAAAAAATGTTATTAAATCAATGCTGTTATCGCTTATCCCTCGCAGTACTAAGATGAGGTCAATTTGACTCCATCTCGACATTTCTATTTTTTTTTTCATTTAGAATATGTATGCTAAAATTATATTCTAGGAATTATCCTATAAAAGTCTCTTTCATAATTTTGTCTACTTAGTAAGTTTAGCACAGTTACATTTTTTCTGTTTGTTTGTAGAAATTGGGAATGGGGTCACATTGACCCCATCTTAGACAATCAGGAAATAAATTAAAGCTTTGTATCATTTATCACGTTTCAAGAGTAAGAAAGAGAAATTTTGGTATTCTGCCAAATGTAGTTTATAGACGACGTTGTGCGTACAGTGTTATCATGCAAGCGAGTGTAGGCGCCTCCTTCATTTCGTTATTTCTTTTTCGCTATTCAACGAAATGAGCCGACGCGCCTAATGAAAATTATAATTGCCTATGGGGGCCTAAATTATCTATAGGGTTACCCCTTTTAAAATCTTAGGCATTAAAATAATATTTTGATCTTAGTACTGCGAGGGTTAATATTTGAAATTAACACCATTTGTGCGATTCGTTTGGAAAAATACTTAGGTAGCCGGTATTTAGACTCAATTTTCAAAACTCAAAATTTGCAGACTTTCGAAATTTTGCTTTTTAAAACAGAAAACTCCTTTTAAACTGATTATTTTTCAACTAACAGGTATAAAACATGCCAA
The DNA here is from genome assembly GCA_963932465.1 of Maratus speciosus. NCBI lineage: Eukaryota > Metazoa > Arthropoda > Arachnida > Araneae > Salticidae > Maratus > Maratus speciosus. Next base: position 174,111,276 of record OZ010788.1, read on the forward strand.
GGTGCACTGTCGGGACTTTTCCTTTTACTAATTTTTAAAATTGTAGGGTCTAGGTTGAAATTAAAAGTGGTAACTGGTATTTGGACCTTCTCCTCAATACATTTCCAAACAAAATCAAATTTAAATAGATCTTCTGAAGAAGATAAAGAAAAGTGTTTAAAATTCCTTTAGAGTTATGCATTTACACAATGGTAATTTTTACATGAAAAAACATCATTGTCCTAGGAATTGTAAACCAATACCACAGTGCATTTATGTAATGCTGAAACAACGCGTGATACTATCTATGAGCAGCACATCAATTCAAATTCAAGCAATTTTTTCTGGTGGATTGAAGGCTGTGAGTTGCAATGTATTGTCAGAAGAATATAATTTAAAGATCAAATTAATTTTATCAGATAAATAAATAAAATCGATCTGTTCAATAGAAAAACCGATGAATTCTTGGGGAGGTATACTATTTCATATAAATTAAGTTTAAATCGATCTCGTGGAGAATAGGAAGAAATGTGATGTAGAGTTTCGTTTCCGCAATTGTAAGTCAATACCACCATGCATTTACACAATACAGAAACAAAGGATCGCTTTACCTATGAGAAGCACATAATTTCTAAATCAACACACTCCTGAGAGTCCCAATGTATTGTCTGAAGAATATAACCTAAAGGTCAAATTAATTTTAGCAACTAAATATATGAAATCGGTATGTCGAATAAAAATGTCGAAGAATCATAAGGAGGTATGCTATTTCCAGTTAAAATCAAATTTATATCGATTTCGTGGAGAAGATGTAGAAATGGGACGTAAAGTTTCATAATAGTAATACATTTACACAGTGGTAATTTTTACATCAACGAACATCATTGTTCCCGGAATTGTAAATCAATATTACCGTGCATTTACACAATGCAGAAACAAAAGATTAGTTTATCTATGCGCAGCACATTTTTTTAAATCAACATGTTTCGCTGGTGGATTGAATCTTGAAGTTCCAATGTATTGTCAGAAGAATAAAATCTAAAGGTTAAATTAATTTTAGCAACTAAAAAAATCAAATCGATATGTCCAATAGAAGAATCGAGGAATCATTGGAAAAGTATACTGTTTCTAAATAAAATCAAATTTAAATAGATCTCTTGGAGAAGGTGAAGAAATGCGTTGTTAAGTTCCGTTATAGTAATACATTTACACAGTGATAAGTTTTAGATGAACAAACATCGATGTTCCCAAAATTGTAAATCAATACCAGCGTGCATTTACATAATACTTAAACAATGACTTAAGTCATAGATAAATTTATCTATGATCTATGTTCATAGATAACTTTTTCTATGATCAGCACATCAAATTAAAACCATTTCTCTGGTGGATGTAATGCTGCGAGTCGCAATGAATATAATCTGAAGGTAAATGTAATTTTAGCAGCTAAATAAATAAAATCGATGCGCCGAATAGAATAATAGAACAATCATTCGGGTGATATATTATTTCCAGATAAAATCCAATTTAAATCGATCTCGTGGAGAAGATGATGAAATATGATAAATCAATTAGCTTCGAAAATAAATAAGTTTTACGCAATAAAGTGCATGCGTCAATGCAGATCAAAATGCTGTATTAGCTTATGTATCACATTGTTATTCAACAAATTTCTGTGAAATTTGGTTTTAAAACAATAGAAGCCACGCATTCTTCTGAAAGTATTTGATGTATTGGTTTCTTAGAGAGAATTTTTGAGTTTATAAATCCGTAAATATATTACACTGTAGGGATTTATCATAAAACGTTTTGCGATTAAACAAAACGTGGATAAATGCATGATATAAATACGTAATCTTTCTGATAAAAGTTTACCAATGTTTTATTCAGAAAAAAATAGGTGAAACCAAGGATTCAGAACATGATCTTGTTACTGACGAACCACTATATAGACAAGAGTAATTTCATTTTAGCAGCTAAATATATCAAGACAATATGTCGAATAGAAATGTCGAGAAATCATAGGGAGGTACAGATGGGTGGCAAAATAATACGAACACCCATGAAAAATGTATGGTCCATTTCAAAGGACTAGAACGCGCATGCCACTTTGCATTCAATTCTGCCACCTAGTGGTTATGAAAGGTAAGTTATAAGTCGCTCAACATCAGTCATAGGTGTTGCATGCGCTTACCATGCGCTCTGAAAAACTTAGTAGTGACTGACTTGTCAGAGTTCGAAAAAGGAATGATTGTTGGAATGCGGTCCGCAGGTTGCTCCGTGACGGAAACAGCCAATTATTTGGGGCGTGCAAAGAGTACTGTGTCAACCGTTATGACAGCGTACACGAAATGTGGTAAATTGACGTCTGCGAAGTACAACAGTGGACGGAAAAGAAAGCTTTCTGAGACGGGTAAAAGAGAGTTGACCCTCATAGCGGTCAGAAAGCGCAGGCAATCTTTATCCCAGATAGCGCCATACATAAATAGTCATCTCCAGAATCCATTTCAGGAAAAACTGTCCAAAGGGAGCTTCATGCTTCAAACATTTATGGAAGAGTTGCACTTCGTACGCCGTTGGTGTCATGGGTGTTCGTATTATTTTGTCACCCATCTGTACACTATTTCCAGATAAATTCAAATCCATATCGATCTCGTGGAGAGGATTTAGAAATATGACGTAAAGTTTCGTATTAGTAATACATATACGCGATAATAATTTTTACTTGAACAAACATCATTGTTCCCGGAATTGTAAATCAATATCACCGTGCATTTACACATTGCAGAAACAAAGGATAACTTTATGAGTAGCACATCATTTCTATGTAAATCAACACAATTCCGAGAGTCCCAAGGAATTGTCAGAAGAACATAACCTTAAGGTCAAATTAATTTTAGCAATTAAATAAATAAAACTAATATGTCGAATAGAAAAGTCGAAGAATCATTGGGAGGTATATTATTTCCAGATAAAATCAAATTTAAATCTATCTCGTGGAAAAGATGAAGAAATATGATGTAAAGTTTCGTTGTAGTATTACATTTACGCAATAATATTTTTTACATTAACGAACATCATTGTTTCCGGAATTGTAAATGAATACCACCGTGTATTTATGTAATGTAGAAAGAAATGGTGACGTTATCTATGAGCAACACATTCTGGTGTATTGAATGCTGAGAGTCAAAATGCATTGTCAGAAGAATATAATCTAAAGATCAAATTATAGCAGCTAAATAAATAAAATCCGTATATTGAATAGAAGGATCGAGAAATCGTTGGGGATATGTAATATTTCCAGATAAAATCAAATTTAAATCGATCTCATGTAGAAAATGAAGAAATGTGATGTGAATTTTCTTTATAACGTAGTAATACATTTACACAGTGGTAATTTTTACATGAAATAGCATCATTGTTCTAGGAATTGTAAACCAATACAACCGTGCATTTACATAATGCAGAAACAAAGGGTGGTGTTATCTATGAGCAACACATCAATTCGAATTCAAACAATTCATCTGGTGGATTGAATGTTGCGAGTAGAAATGTATTCTCCGAAGAATATAATCTAAAGCTCAAATTAATTTTAGCAGTTAAATAAATAAAATCAATATAATGATTAGAAGAATCGAGAAATCATTGGGGAGGTATACTATTTCAAGATAAAAAGAAATTTAAATCGATCTCGTGGAGAAGTTGGATAAATGTGATGTAGACTTTCGTTATAGTAATACATTTTTGCACATTGGTAATTTTTACATGAACTAGCATCACTCTTCCTGGAATTGTAACTCATTACCACCAAGAATTTACATAATGAAGAAACAAAGGATCACTTTATCTAAGAGCATCACAGCATTTCTAAATCAACAAAATAGTGCGAGTTACAATGCATTCTTAGAAGAATATAACCTAAAGATCAAATTAATTTTAGCAACTATATGAATAAAGTCGATTTGTTGAATAGAGAAGTAGAGGAATCTTTATGAGTTTTAATATTTCCATATAAAATCGAATTTAAATCGATCTCATGGAGAATATGAGAAATGTGATGTAAAGTTGCATTATAGTAACACATTTAGACAGTGGTAATTTTTACATGAATAAATATCATTGTTTTTCGGAATTGTAAATCAATACCACCGTGCATTTACACAATGCAGAAATAACGGGTGGCGTTATCTATGAACAACACATCAATTCAAATTGAAACCATTGTTCTGGTGGAGAAACAAAGGATTACTTTATCTATGAGCAGCACATCATTTCTAATCAACACGTTTCTCTGGTGGATTTAATCCTACGAGCCCCAGTGTGTTGTCGGTAGAATATAACATAGAGGTGGAATTAATTTTAGCAACTAAATAAATAAAATTGATATGTAGAATAGAAGAATCGAGGAATCGTTGCAGAGGTATAGTATTCTCAGATAAAATCAAACCTAAATAGATCTCGTGGAGAAGATGAAGAAATATGATGTAAAGTTTCATTATAGTAATACATTTAGACAGTGGTAATTTTTACATGAACAAACATCATTGTTCCCGGAAATGTAAACCAATGCATTTAAACAGTGCATTTAAACAATGCAGAAACAACGGGTGATCTTATCTATGAACAACACATCAATTCAAATTTAAACCATTGCTCTGATGGATTGAATGCCGCGAGTCGCAATGTGTTGTCAGAAGAATATTATCTAAAGGTCAAATTAATTTTAGCAGCTAAATAAATAAAATCGATGCGCCGAATAGAATAATAGAATAATCATTCGGGAAGTGCATTATTCCCACATAAAATCAAATTTAAATCGATCTGGTGAAGAAGATGACGGAATGTGATAAATCAATTAGCTTGGAAAGTAAATATTTTTTTATGCAATACAGTGCATGCGTCACTGCAGTTAATAATGCTGTGTTAGCTTGTTTGTCACATTAATGGTAATCAATTTTCTGTGAAATTTGGTTTGAAAACAATAGAAGCCCATTTGTAAGTTTATAAATCAATAAATATATTACAGTATATAAATTTATCACAAAATATTTTGCAATCAAACAAAATATGGTTAAATAAATGATATAAAAAAATATTTTTTCTGATAAAAGCTTACCAACGTTTTATTCAGAAAAAGGATATAGGTGAAACCAAGGGTTCAGAACACGACCTTGTCATTGACGCTCTACTATATGTACAAGAGTATAATCGTAACCGACCAATAAAATTGTTAGTACTTGATAAATTTTAACACAATTATTCTAAAGGATATATAAACGAAAGGCACAATGCCGTCAGACAACCTTCTGATAAGGGCACTATCAAAAAATTGTGCTCGCCAGGTTTGTCCGGTATAACTCAGTTGGCGGAACATTAACAACTTAAGCCAAAGGTTGAAAATTTTGGCCAGAACACTTTTCGCTCAGTGGAAAAATTACAATTCAAATTGTTAATTGGCAGTTTATTTTATATGAACGATCATTATATTATTCTTTATCCTACTTAAAATATTACTGAGCATGTACTAAAACGATCGATCAAGCGTCCTCGAATTTCTGGAGGACGTCCTGAAATTTGGGGACAGTATGCAGTTTCCCCAATTTTTGATTTAAACGCTTATTACATTTTAGGAAGATGATAAATTAGTGGGACAGAAAAAATAAGCTTAAAACACTATAAATTTTAAAACCATGAAAGCTTTTGAAATACCCTTTATAAAACCGTTATCAGCAAGGGTTCACTCCTGCATTTACAGAATGCAGAAACAATGAATTCCTCAATGGATCGATGGAGCACATCAATTCCAACCTAAATCATCCCTCTGCTGGATTTAATCCTACGAATCGCAATGTATTATCAAAAGGATTGTATCTTAAGATCAAGACAATGTTAGCAAAATAAATAAAATCGATACTCGAATAGAAAAATCATTTGGGAGGAGTGAAACTTCTAGAATAAATTACTTAATTACTTATCAAATCAAGTCTAGATCATGAGAAAGAGAAATTGAATGCATGTTATGCTATGTTTACACTCAGCTGTATAAATAAAATCTGTGAATAAGATAGTTTTATCTTTCATTTATTTATTTATTTGTAATCATAAAAAAATCTGAAATAATTTTATCAGAAAAATAATAAAATTAAATACATAATTAAAAAATTAAATGTACAAATTGATAACTATGTAGTATCAATTTACTCTGTACTCAAGGGGACCTAAGTGTCAGAAAGATAATTAGAGAAAAGCTAAAATAGAAAAGTGAAAATTCATGGTCATCGAATTTTTAGTGAACATTTAGTTAGAACCCTAAATTACATTAATGTTGATGGAATGAAGTGCAATCGATTTACTTAACTGTTTGCGCGACATGTTTAAAGCGGTCCGAACAGTAAAATAAAATTGTTATTTAATAGTCAATATTCTGGGTTACAGTTACATAGCGTTGAATTTCTGCTCAACCAAGATATTTTTTCCACGTTAATGTGAACCATGATCTGTAATAAATGTTTTTCATCCCATTTAATCAATTTAGTCTGGTGTAATTCTGCAATTAATAATATCTTTTTTAAGCACTGTCTTAGTATTTTAAAGGTAATTTTCGCATTACCACTTAATTAAGTTTAACTCATAAGCCTTGTCGTCAGTTTTTTGTTCATTGTGAGGAATAGGTGTCCTCGAGACCCAACGCCGAGGATTACCTTATTACGCTAACAACATTAGGATTCTGATTATAAGATGTAAAGTCCTGGGGAAAAAAAGTAAACACCCCCTACTATTTCTTCAAGAAATTGTCGTAGAAGAAAGTTACTGGCACCGAACGATTGGAAATAAAGTCTACTTTTAAATGAAGTATATAAAATTTGCTTAGGGGGGCATCTACATATTAAAACGAACCCAAACTTTTTTTTCAATAGCAATACACAATTTCAACAAGATATTTTAAATCTTCGGTTCAAACTATTACTAGACATCAAATTTCAAGTCATTTGAATGATAAGTTTTGAATTATAAACATTCAAAATTTAGTACTTCTAATGTTAAATTACATTTTCATATTTTTATTAATATCTCCTGAAATTATATTCCTAATATGTTAATGTTATGACTAGCAATGATACTAAAATATCCAAACGTTGAATTTGAAAAAAATTGTAGGGTGTAGAGTTCATTTATGCAGTCAGAATTGTGTACTGTTATTGAAAAAACAAAGTTAGGGTTCGTTTTAATATGTATATGGTCCCCTAAGCAAATTTTATATACATCATTTAAAAGTAGACTTTATTACCTATCGTGTGATACCAGTAAATTTCTTCTACGATATATATTTTTTTTTTTTTTTTTTTTTTTTGCAGAGTTAGTAAGGGGTGTTTACTTCTTTTTTTTTTCTACGACTGTAGAAACATCGTTCCCATCAGGCAAGATTTTGAAAATAAGCTGGTGAATTTGAAACCATCTTTTTGTTGGTTTGTAATAATAATTTGAAAACTAGTTGAAAGAAAAATTGAAAATTGAAAATTTTCATAAAGCTGGACATGATAAATATAAATCTACAAAAAATTGCAGGTTGCAATTCATATATTTTTAGAATATTAATTTCATAATTCATAATATAAAACTTTTTGAATTACGAATTCAATGTATTTGTGTTTGTGTTTTTTAGTATTATAACCACACACAAAATTATCGCATTAGGATTATAATTTCATGAGATTTTAATAAATATATGAAAATGTAATTTAACATTAGAAGATCTAAACTTTGATTCGTTATAATTCAAAACTTATCATTCAAATGACTAGAAATTTCGTTTATAGGCACAGTTTGAGCCGAATATTTAAAATGTATTGTTTAAATTGGGTGTTGCTATTGAAAATACAAAATTAGGTCTGGTTTTGATTTTTAGATGGCCCCCTAAGCAAATTTTATATGCATCATATAAATGTAGACTTTCTTTCCAATCTATTGGTACCAGTAGCTTTGTCCTATTATAATTAGTTACAGAATTAGTAGGGGGTGTTTACATTTTTTTTCAACTACTGTACATACAGAACCTGGGTAGCTCTTAGGCTTTAATGGCCTGTGAGCTAAAATGAATTTTATTGTAGGATTCCGTATAGACAATTTTATTTCCAGAATTTTTATTTTTATATTACAGTAATGAAATGTTGTATTTTAAAATTCCGAGTGCTCCTTCTGGGAAATTCTTTATTTACATTCAATATCAAGGTTCTAGAAAAATTTTAATTTCATGGTTATAATTATCTATTTCTATTCTGTTAATAATGATTTTTCTATGTTTTGAACAATTTTGTTTTATTTCCAAATACGAATTGATTAAAAAAAATTATTTTCTAAATCCAAGAGTAATCATACAGTCGAACACTAAAAAAGTTTTTGCAGAAAAGTTAATTTCTATAATTTATCACCGTTACAGTTTAATTTGATTTATTGAATAAATACATTAATATGAAAACATGGTTTTGCAAATGAGTAAACTTGAATGAATACTTCTGAGTGGCATAAATAACTTTATTTGAATTTATATTATTTATTCTTCGAAAGGGATAAACATATGCTTATTTAAAAAAGGGAATGAGAATACAAATTAGTAATTGAAAATTATCTTTTAGTTAAATGTGTTTAATTTTCAATTAATTAGTTGTTCTTTTTTTGTTTGTTTGTTTTCAGTTATGTTTAGTTTGAAAAAGTGATTCGTGTTATATGTTACAAGCCTTTAAATTTTAGAAATTTAAATATCTCCTAGTATTTAATGAACCAATGTAAAAGATTTCTTTTACAAGACAGAAGCTGTTATTTTTATTTGTTTTAAAAACATTACCAGAAATTATAATTCAGGCATGCAAGATTCTTCAATTTAAATTCTTAAGTTTTTTATAATTAGAGGTTTATTTTAATGTAAACTAATAACACAATCATTGAATCAAATATTTTAATACTATCTGCAATTTCATTTCAGGTATAATATATTTTTCTTGTAATTACATCATAATATTTTTTTAATTGTTATTTTTAAAAAGTATATTTTTCATATGACAGAAAGGAATTTCAATCTAGGAAAAAATTGACAAGCACGCAGTTTATGGAATAGAAATGGATAAAATTTAACAAAGAAATTGTCAATTGAAAGCATTAAAAATCTGCTTAATCTGCAGATTATATTTATCCAACGATTTGAGCAATATATATGCAAAAAGAGTCTAGGCTCTTTGAAAAGAACAGGGTTAAATGGAGAATCACCTGCTTAGGGCCATGGGTAAAACTTTTTACTGTGAGGTGGGGGGGGGGGGGAGGGGGAGGAGAGGACCTTAAATTGCCAAGTCAAATTTCAGTATTTGCCAACTAGTTTTATAATTTTGCCAAGTTACCACAACTAGAAAATGTAATATTGTTCTTATTTGTAAAAAGTTTAATAATATTCCCAAGATTTGTAATTTTTGCCAAGTCTATCAGAAATAGTAAGTGTATTATAGTTTTTATTAAAGTTTTATACAGATTTGCTGAGTAAGTTTTAAATTTGCCAAGTGAAACAGCATCCGCGAACTTTTTTTGTTTTTTTAAGGGGGGGAGCCCCCCCCCCCCCTCCAAAAAAAAAAGCGAGGACCCTGCATCTGCCTTTTCCCAATCAAGCTAATATTTTTTTTATCTTATTGCAAAGTGTCTATGTAGTTAGTCTAATTGGAAAGTGACCAATTTTTCCCCAATCAGTCTCAATTTTTTTTCATACTCACTGTAATGAGAATATGAGGTTTTAAGTTAATTAGAAAGAGATCACCTATTTGTCCAAACAAATATTTTTTTCCAGGCTTATTACAATAATTCCAAGATACTTAAAGTTTATGCATAACTTTAGTATAAATATAGGAGCAGGATCTTAAAATGTTCTTTCATAAGTTCGGCATAATTTCTTAAACAAATGTGTTTATAAACTGTTGGTTTTTGAATTATTTATAAGCATGCTCTTTGCAAATTAAAAAGAAATAAATATAGAAAAAGGAGAAAGATAATAAAAGCTTTTTAAGTTCCTGCCAGAGCTGTAGTTGGGTGGGAGCGCGTGGGAACTCCGTTCCCAGAAATATTTGGTTTGGTACTGTAAAAATAAAATAAAATAAAATAAATAAGTAAAATAATATATGTATATCGCTCACGAGCACAAACCTTTCTTTCTTTTTTTTTCATGCGAAATGATAATTATTGTTATTTATTATAACGATAATTATCAAGCTTATTGGTACTGGAGATGAGCCTAGAGAGTTAAATCCTCTTTCCCACTGTGAAAACTATACCCATTTCAACGTCTGAATGCGAAAGAGTATTCAGCTGCATGAATAACATCATGACCGAATTCACTCCTTATTGAGTTTACTTACATTCATAAGCCGTGTAGGACCTCCCTTAACCTTTTCCGACACAGAACACTTCTGTTCGTAAAATGATGAAATGATTAACTGACACCGGAATTTACAAACGACTTTTTTTTATAAATTGAAAACTCGTTACTTTAAACTTTCATTATAAAAGCAAAATTTTATTAAAATATTTTTGGTGCCGTTTGTAAGTTTGGAATTAAAATTAGGTGGTCCCGACGTGGGACCAAAACGTCGGAAAGGGTTCAATTTTTTTTGTCCTGAACCATATGTGAAATCTTGGTTGCGATCAGAAAGAAGATTGGCAGATGAGATAAATCAAAGAGCACAGAAAACACCTCTCATTATCGTTTTTTATGGAAACGTCTGCGATAGTTGTGCCAGTAAGTAATATATGGATTTGTTTCTGTTATTTCAATTAAATTTTGATTCATGACGGTAAATGTTGCTTTGAGATTGATTAAATATTGCTTTTAGATGAAGGCCATACAAATACAATACTATAAAAACTAGAATTTAATAATTGTAACTGTTAATTTAAAAAAGTCGGATTTTGGAAAATGTTTTTAATTGGCGTTTCGCTTACTAAAACTCCGGTAGCGTCAACATCTACTCTATGAAAAGGTGAGTTCCAACAAATATTTTTTTCCAACAACATCACTGGTTCCTGCTCCTATTTTTATACTAAAATTACGCATAAACATTAAGTATTTTGGACTTATTGTAATAAGCCTGGATAAAAAATATCTGTTTTGACAAATAGGTGATCGCTTTCTAATTAGCTTAACTGCATAGGCTTATAAAAATCACGGTGATTGAGAAGCAAATGACCATTCTCCAATTAGACTAACTCTTCATAGACTCTTTGCAATATGCTAAAAAAATATATGTCTGATTGGGTTTAATTTCAAAGCAAAGTCATTCACTTTAAAAGAGTTTTCAAAAGCAGAAAACAATTATTTTGATTAACCACGAAAATAATGGTGGAATTCAGAACGAGGCCGGAGTAAACTGATTCATTAAAGTTTCCATTTAATCAAAAGGGAAATAACACTTACAAACACGTTATACAAAGACACTATATTTTTTCTATGCATTTCGAAATGATTGTTCAAAGTTAATAGCTTTAAAAAAAACTATTCATAGTGTATTCCCACAATTGTACACTGTAAAAAGAGTAACGAAAAATCATGCATCAAGCACAGGTTATGAAACACGTTCCAACACTTCCAGAATGTTTTAACAAAACTTCGCTTTTTAATAAGGTAAAGAAGATACCTTACGTAAACATATTAAAAAAAGTATAATATGTTTAAAAACCAGATTTCAACAATTACCGCCCATAGTCGTAAAGGTACTCCAACAGCTTTATGCAGCTCTGTATATGATCTACAGATCATATAACTGACACTATACTGCCATTAATGACCGGCAATTTTCAATTTTAGACATTTTGTCGAATATTTAGAAATATACTTGTCAGATTTTTCTGGAATTTCAAGATTAAAAAGAACAGGTATGACCTCATATTTAGCAATGTCGATTTGATAAGGGGGGCAATTAGGGGGCCAACAAAAAATAAAAAAAAATAATACTTGGGATCACCCTGTAAAATAAAATGCACGAAATGAACTATCGCTACCGATTATAAATAAACAGACATTGTGCAATATGTGTATTCTTTTGTGTAATAATAGCACGTTTATTAATAGAGATATAGCGATTTATTTAAAATAATTAAAAAATTCTTGTATGTTTTTTGCTTATAACATACAGGGTTTTCAACCAAATTTAACGCCGATTTCATAAAAATTGACAAAATATAGTAGAAACAATATAGTACAATTGGAATATAAATATATTAAATATTTTAGGAAATATGAGCAGTTGTATGTAATAATTTTTATCTGCGCATGCGCGAACGATAACAAGGATCATTATACATAATTTAATAGTCAACTCTATGGAGCAACTTATTAAAAAAAAATCTAGTTAAATATCGTAAAAATTCAGAAAGATATCGGCGTTAGAGTGAGCAAATTTTTAGTAGTTCTCTAAAAGCAGCTGAATGATAAGGGATTTTACACAAATTGTCATTTTTAATTTTTAATTTTTATTTTCATTTTTATTGATGCTTTAGTTCTTCTCTGATAACCACCAGAACGAGCCTATACCCTGATCAAAAGAAGTATCAAAATCGAAGCATTTTTTCCAAATCTACTCGTTGATAGTCACTAAATACTAACTTTTTTCTGGAAGTCAGTTAATAAAAAATGACAATTTGTGTAAAATCCCTTATCAATCAGCTGTTTTTAGAGAACAACTAAAAATTTGCTCACTCTAACGCCTAATTTCTTTTCTGCGGTTAAAATATTACAGATACAGAAAAGTGATTGCTTAATTTATGAAGGGAAAAGAGCGCTAAAAACAGATTTAATCCAAATGCAAACAGATAATTAAATTTTAAGAATTAAAATAAATGTAATTTTAAAGGGGGAAAGGAGAAAGGTATTAATATTAATATGTGAAGGTAGGCGCCTTTACAGTATCTATGTATATTATAAAGGACAAACGAATCTGTGTGTAACGCTGACGTCATTTTATTTTGCGAATGGCAACAGCAGACGATCAAATTTAATTTTTATTTACTTTTATTGCGATTTTTTTTAATTTCTAAATATCGTACATTTTAAATATTTGCTCCCTCAAATAGAGAAAAAAAAATGTACTTTCAAATGCAATTTGTTTGAGGACTATATCAAACTTTTTAGGAAAACTGTATCGCAATTAACTCAATTTTTATTGTTTTAAAAATAATTTTCAAGCATGATTTTATTAAATCTATTTCTGTCACTTGCAGACAAACGATTACAAAAGACAAATATATTTGCACATAAATTAATATAAATTAAATAGTTCAACATTTCTTTCCGGCTTATATTCCCTAATGAAATTTAAACTTTATCAATTTATAAAATATATATATATGTAATAATAAAAATTTTCGCCTCTTTTTCTTAGTAAAACTATTCCAAATTCTTAATATTTTTCCTTTTTTACCTATCTATATTATAAAGGACAAACATATCTGTGCGTAACGCATACGTCATTCTGTGAATGGCAACACTTTGAAATTTGAAATGAAATTTCGGTTTTGCAATTTTCGCTACTGCAAATTTTTAAACTTCTAAACATCGATAAGTTTCAATTTCTACACCGTTGTATAGAGAAAAAATGTACTTTTAAATGAAATTTGTTAAAAAGCTCTATCTCAATTTATTTTTGAGATATAGTTTTTTGTACCAATTTTGTAATTGTGGCAACTGAAGTACTCCATTTCTATTAAAAGGAAAATAGTCGTGGTTTATTTATTTTTATTGATTATATCTTTGCTGATGCCATTTTCACATTACAAATAAATCTTTTTTTCTCATTTTTGAACAGAAAATGACGTCTGCCATTCAAAAAAATACGTATTCTTCTTCATAAATCAAAAAGTTTCAAGAAGATATTTCAATATTTTTACATTACGCTGGTACGGAATTTGAGACGCTAGGCAAAATGATTCAGTGAGTAAAAATGATGCCATATTTAAAACAAAACGATCATTTTCTTTGAAAAAACTAAATATTTGACCAATACCAAATGACCAATAGTATGGCAACTAAAGGCAAATTTCTGAATGGTAAATTTTCGCGGGTACTGAGATTAGAAATTAAATTTTATGCAAATGTTCACATGAAAAGTTCTATCGGACAAACGTGACTTTAAGTTCGGAAATTCATTTATTAATACTGTATTGCGCGTTAAAATACTTTTAAATTGTGAATTTGAGTGTTGCGTATATAAATTTTGACAATGTGAAAATAACGAACAGTTTAGATGTTATGGGGGAAAATTTTGTGACAAAGCAAAATCCTTTTTACTGATTTTTCATCCCGTAAAAACAAGCGCAAGAGCCTCAATCGATAACTTCAAAATAATTACTCATCTTGATTACGTATCTAATACAGTTTAATTTTTCAATAATTTAAGCAGTTGAAGTTTTTGGAAATAATATTTCGGTAATTTTAGGTTAAAACATTATTTGTTTTAAGAGTTAGATAACCAATGCAAGTTGAATTTTTTATTGTAATTATTTTTGTAGGTTTATTATAAATTTGATCTAACAGTTACATTCTAAACATTTTAATTCGTCGAATTTCGACGGGTTCCAACTCGTCTTTAATAATATCTTAATATCTTTTGTCTTTTATTTAACGCATTTAAAGTTGCGTATTCTTTTATTATTCTAAAAACCTTAATCCATTCGCCTAATCTTATAAAACCCATTAAATTACTTTTTCATTTTATTCTAAAACTAAATTCTGTTTCTTTCGAATGTTTTAATATCATTTATTCTTTCGTGTTCTATAGTTCTATACCCACAATTCCATGCGTCCGCCAGCGCTATTTGCACTTTAATTCTGACGCCGTATAAAAGAGTTCTTTATCGACGTCATCCTTTCCCATCGAATCGTAATCTGTTTTATGTCCCATCCTCCCTATCTCTCTTCTTGCATTGGTCTGTTACCTTTCTGTAACCGTCCGCGCGCTGTTGTTCGGAGTACAAATATCGTTACATCGGGGATGGAGAGAAGATTTTACGTTTTTCTGGTTGTCTAAGCTGCATCGCTTGGAGCGGACGTTCCAGTGTGTAGATCCTATTCTTATAACATCTAACGTTTTATGAAGCGATGATCGATTTTTGAGAGTGGATGCAATAACTACTGGAAGTGTTTTACTATGTTTTTTGTCAATAAAACCAGTTTAAAAAGTGACGATGACTATATTCATTACGCAAGGGAAATTCTCAATGTGTTTCGAGCCTGTCTTTTCTCGCCACCCTGACTGCAATCCGATATTTTCAATATAACGGATGGATGATTTTGATTGCTCTATTACAATTTATGTCGAGGTGTACTGGTGTCGCCTAAATATCTGAAAGTCAGTAGCAAAATGCTACATATATATATTTAAAAACCCCACAAATATAAGACATGTAAACGAACCAAAATTTAAACTTTGAAATTATCAGAATAAAAAAGACTAGTCATCTTTAGTGATTTCTTCAACTGTTAATTCCTGGCACGAGGCCAATACAAAAGTACTGCGTTTAACAAATTTCTAAATTTTATTTGAATACATAATTACAAACATATAAAAATGATTGTTGGTATTGTTAGTGAAAAAGCTGAAAAATCTATATTAGATGTAAAAAAATCTATTAGAGTTTTCAATTAAAAACAAAACAAATAAATGGTCTTCACGTGTATTCTGTAACCCTAGGAGCCCGGGTTGGAACTCCTTTTGATACTAAATGTAGTTAATCCTGAAAATCAACTTGAAGTTGCATAACTCAAATTTAAAAACATCTTTAAGCAATTCATTCTCATTCTCGGTAAAGGTTACGAATTCTTTTGTGTAATTTTATTCTTTTTTTATGTATACAACTCTGTCTTACATATTTTATAATCTGGAAATCAGACTAGTCAGGAAGCAGAAAATATTGTTTAAGGACACAGTCAAAGAGGGACTCATAGGACTTAACCCCTTCGGGACGAGTGTCACTTACAGAATTTTTAATGTTTTATCACCGGTTTTTGAAAACAGAAATTGTTGCCGAATTGAATCGGGAAAATACTCAGATTAAATAAGTCAAAATTTACAATAAAAATTTACTGGTGAAAATAATCACGTATTCTGAGCACCTTACGCGTCACGTATACCGGTCGCTCATCCCCAGGGAGTGAATTCCTCCCAATTTAAATAAAAACAGTTAAGTTACAGAAGTTGATAAAAATCTATTTTCTGTCTTAAATGTTTGCCTATTCATCTCTGACAATATATATATATATTGTAATATTAATGAAAATTATAGTAATCATGAAACTAGTAAATCTGAAGATCACTGACCTCAAACAACAGTTCTACAGTTTATATTTTGAAATTATTTTATTTAGTATTTAAAATATTCAACTCACAGTGTCATTTCTTTCATATTTGTAATATTAATTATTAAAAGTAATATATCAAATAGTCTCTGGAAGTTTAATTGTTAAAAATAGTGAGACGAAAGTATACACTAATAATTCAAAACATCCTTCTTATTATTATTTTTAATTATTACCTTTTAAATCCCCCACTGTTTCAATAATTTGATAGCTGCAATTGCCTGACATTTAGTACTTTAAACTGTCCATCCAAAATAATTAAAATATCAATCTTCTGATAATTACAATAATCGATGCAAACAGTGAATGATTACCACAAATATTTTATTAATTACTGGTATCCTAATTGTTAAATTTATTTGAAAATAACTATTTTGTTTCATTAGTATGCTTTCATTAAATTCTGGTTCTAAATACAGTAATTTACAAACAAATACATTTATTATTTTTTACACAGGGTATCAATTATTGGAACACAGGGTGTCCATTACAGGAACAAAGGGTGTCCATTACTGGCAGTTTAGGTGTTTTGATATATTTCTGTTATTTACAATAGAATTTTGATTCATATTGTGAAATGAGACTATGATAATGGTTAAATATTGTTGATAGATTAATATAATATTGAAAAAACTGGAATATAATAATTATAACTATTAATTAAAAAACAATTTTTAAAGAAATTCCTTAAAGGTGTCCATTAATGGCACATCTACCCTATATCAAATGTATATCAATAGTTCATTCTTATATACAATTAATAGATTTATACATACCTCAACACGAAAAAATTTCAAAAATTTATTAATAGCCAACTTTTCAGTTTTTAAATATAATCGACAAAAGACAGGGATAATGTTTTTTACGGTAAAGTTCTTTTTAAATCTTTAAATAATTGCAACAAATTCATTACAGGTACATGCAGCTTCTGATATTGCACAGTTATAGATATTAAAAAACGAATTTCAAGTTACAGTATTGGCATGAAAACCTCCCCATAAAATAATGAAGAAGAACGTAATATATGTTACGAAACGATATCAAATGCTCAAAAGTGACTTCTAATTAGAGTTGAGGTGTAAATCACCATCTACCGCAGACGACTTTTAATTGAACTGGATAGAGAATTTCAACAAGTGTTTTGTAATTAAAATTTTGAATACTTTATCAGTGTACTTATAATAAAATAATAAATATATATTTTTTTCTTTAATTTTATTTATAATAAGAAGGAAATGTTTTTTACAGTGTAGGCTAAGCAAAAGACTCAAAAATTATATTTCTTAAAATTACATGATTGCAATGGAGTTATAAAAAAATGTTGCTTTTATCTCATTCAAAATGCACGATTTCAATGACGTCATTGTTTAAAAAGTATTTTTGACCCTTGAAAATTTAGTACTTGATTGCTGTCGTTATACAATTCGTTACCAAAAAAGTAATTGTTTATGTGGCCTTTCTCTATTGTTGCGTCCGACACCAATGATATTGAAATTGTTTCAACAGCACCCAGAATTGGACCCTATAATTTTTACTTTCTTCTATCTTTACAAGAAGAAAGTATTGGATTCGTGAAAATTTTCGAATTCCGGTTTTCGACGCATTTACAAGTTTTAGGAATCAGAAATCCCGAAAAACATGTTTTTAAAAAATGTCTGTATGTGTGTGACACAAATTTTGTGGGCGCTCTATCTCAAGAACTAATGAACTGAATTTAATAAAACTTTAGATTGAGTTAGTCCCTAACATAAATTGGTGATGATTACTTTTTGGTGTAAATCGTCCGGCAGGTGGCGCTGCTATGCTGCATTATTCATGATTTCCACAATAGTTCTATATCTCAAGAACTAAAGCCCAGATTTTCAGCAAACTTCAGATTCAGTTAGTCCATGGTATAATTTGGAGCTGATAACTTTTTGGTGTAAATCGACCAATATGTAGTGACGCTATGCTACATTATTCATGATTATCGCAAGAAGTTTATCTTAAGAACTAACGCGCAAATTTTCATCAAACTTCAGATTCAATTAGTTCCTATTATAAATTAGTGTTGTTTAGTGTTTCGTGTAAATCGCCCAACAGGTGGCGCTACTATACTGCATTTTCACGATTTCCGCAACAGCTGTATCTCAAGAACTAATGCATGAATTTTCATCAAACTTTAGATTCAGTTAGTCCCTGATATAAATTGATCCTGATACGTTTTTGGTGTAAATTGCCCAATAGGTACCACTGCTATGCAGAACTTTTCGCGATTTCCTCAATACCTCTATCTCAAAAACTAATGCACGGATTTTCATCAAACTTCAAATTCAATTAGAAGTTGACATAAATTGTTGCTGATTAGATTTTGGTGTAAATCAGCTAGCCGGTGGCGCTTCTATAATGCATTTTTCTGGAAGTATTAACATGTATGAGATAGAAGAAAGTTTTGGGATTGCCACATCCGACTAATTTTTTAGCTTATGCAATGAGAATGAACTTATTTTGGTAAACTATTTTAATTTTATTATTTTAATCATATGCCTTCTTTTAAAAATAATTTCATTTCAGAATCTTGTAAAAATGTCTTAAAAACTATCTATTTTTAAAAGTAATTAAAAATTTTTATTTCTTTTAATTTTTAATGAAAATGGCATAAAAAAAGTATGACAATTTCACTTTTTCTGTTTTTTGTTCAAAACTATGTAATAAACGCGTTGCCTCCATTACAGAAATGGCATGGAGGAAAGAGTTAGAGGTTAGGAAAGAGATTAAAAGTTCGGCCCGGCCTTGTCCGTAGAAAAAAAAATTATTGGCCCGGTCCGGTATAACAGCTAAAAGTTCGGCCCGAGTGAATTTCTACAAAACATTGATTTTTTACGTCGATTTGGTTAAAAATTTGTCTCGTACGAGGAGTTCTGGCCAAAATTATTTATCTTAACTTTATTTTCATGTTTCTAAACTTTATTTTTATGTAAGTGCCGCAGGCTGCGATATTTTTTTTTTAATGAATCTCTATTTCTTTTATGTAAATGTTTCAGGTATCATTAATATTGTTAATCGATATTCCATGCATTGAATTGTTAAAAATCTGAAAAATGCTATAGAGCTATACAGTAAAATCTTCTAAGACTCAATTACATAGAAAAGAAGAAAAAATACGTTATAGACAAGTTCCCTTCTTAGCAAATGCAAATGTATTATATATTCTTTTCTTACGTATTAGTATATTAGTTTTGCATGGATCAACACGTTTTTCAGTTTAAAACAGAATTCCGTCATAGGCAGGTTCTTTTTCACACATTTTATTATGCAGGGTAAGTCAAAATGAATATAGTGATTTCAAACGGCTATAACTATTTAATGGAAAAGAATTTATCGGTAAGATTAACACAGAATGTAGACGGAACTTCAAAATTTTGAATACATACGTTACTATTATTACGCTAATTTATTATTATGGTTTTCTCATGGTCAATGAATAATTATAATATGGCTTGATTAAATAATTTATTTGTGAAATTTTCTTTGCTCAATAAATGGTTAGAATATGGTCTGGTTAATTTGTTGCTCACAAGTAACAAATTGTGAAGTGATTGCGTGAGATTTTATCACTTGCAGTAGGTGTATAAGATTTTAACACTTTACTGTTTATAAAGGAGAGAGGGATCAATTAAGTTTATTTTTAATTTGATTGAAAACAGAATGTACTTCTTAAATAAATTTAAAAAAAAACATATCCTGGAAGTTTGAAATTTTACTAACTAAATTTTCTTTTTGAATGTTTTTGAAGAACACAGGAAATTTATTCTTTTCGAATTAAAACATAACGAACAACAACATATAAATAAATAAATTAAAATAATAATAAGCATTCCTAAAAATTTTAACAGCTAAAAAATTAACTAATGAAGAAACAATAACTACCTATATTTCAGTATTTTCTGAAAAGCACTAAAAAATGCTGTCTTAAAATAAATTATTACAGGACTAATATAAACAAGCAAATATTTGCTTGCTAAAATCGCAGGATTTGGGGAGATACAGCAACTGTTTCCTTAAAATGCATTGAGTTTGACCGTGATTGAGGCAAAACTTTCGTCAAATATTTGAGA
This sequence comes from Maratus speciosus, assembly GCA_963932465.1. Taxonomy (NCBI): domain Eukaryota; kingdom Metazoa; phylum Arthropoda; class Arachnida; order Araneae; family Salticidae; genus Maratus; species Maratus speciosus. Next base: position 174,131,733 of record OZ010788.1, read on the forward strand.
GTTTATGTTTCATTAAAAGTCACGTGATGCTGATAAGAAATGATCGTCAAAAACAACGAAATACAGCTCAAGGATTGCTGAATCGTCAAAAGTGAGTGTTTTATTTCTGAGAGTGTGTATTTTAATTTAGCTATATTTTAATTAGCGTAGAAATTTACTATTCTTTTTTTTTTAATGTTAATGTTTAATTGTAGAATAATGGCGATTCAAAAATGTATGCAAATTTTGCAAAAATCTTTGGGCCGGGCTTAATTTTACTGACCTTTGAATGGACAGGTCACGCCGAGACAATGATTTTCATACGGGGTGGCTCAAAACTAGGACTGAAAATTTTGGGCTGTGAAGACTAGAAAAGAAACCAGTCCCGGCTCTGTACTGAAAAAATAAGTTCGGCCCGTGGAGCTCTCTAACGTAGATACACTATTAATAGTGTCTTTAATAGTGTATCTACGTTCCCATCGATTAATAGAACTCCATTACCTGCTGTATATGATGTTGAGCAGTCTATATGGCAGCCCAGATGCCACTAAGGGTTTATGAGCAAATTATGCCCGCCGACTATCGGCCCAGGTAGTTCAAACGGCAGAGCATTTGGCACATTAAGTCAAAGTTCTGGATTCGAATCCCGGCTTGGGCATTTTTTTTTCGCTCAGTTGGAAAAATGCAAATCATAAAGAAAATAGCATTGTTCTGAAATTAAACAATCTAAATAGAAAAATAGAAACAAATTCATTTTTAACAAATTTATTTCAATGCACACATACAAGGAAAAAATACTTTCAAGATTTAACAGTACTTCTCAACTTTCATAAAATAGTTTTCCAGAAATTTTCATTTTAACAATTTATCTTCGTTACAGAAACTTTGTTTAGTTTATCTAATAGATGTATTTTGTTAAATGTAGTGAACATTTTGTGAATCAGTAAGTGTTTTCGAAGGCGCATGTTAACTGAGCTTTATTTAAAATTAAAAATTGCATTGAAATAGTGAAAAGAATAAACGTATTTTGCTTAAAAAAAGACAAAGAAAAAAAACAGATGAATCCAAATTACTTTTTTATATTTCTGTTTTGTTTAACGCCTTTAATTTTCTATTAAACAGCTTCATTTATTAATAATTAGTTGAAAAGACTGATTTATGTAAAATTAAGTACTTTTTTAATACGTATGCATAATTTCCTCTGTCGAATTAAACTTCCAATGATAAATTAAGTTATAATGTATTCTAAATTTCTCAACTGTATGAGATAATTTATACTTCTGAAGTTCAACCATTTATTTTTACAATGATCTGGCCTTTTAAAAACACGCATGATATACTGTTTTAAGTTTATCTCCTTTTTAATGTGTTTAACCACACCTAGAGTTGGAGGACACATTGCTTTCGGCAGCGTACACCGGGCGTACTACACACTCTCCGGTTTGTTTTGATTTCATATTCACGAAAATATTTCCAAGCGAACCTATCCTGTAAAAAAACGACATTTTTACAGTACAAAGTACTGTTCATCTCGCTCACAAACTCGACCACAGTGAATGTGCTGTATCTTTCTTTGGTTTCCTGACTATTTAAACATGAAAAATACAGTAGTTGCGTAAAATTAACAGCACAATGTACTGGTAATTTGGATGCCAGCAGTTTGTGCTGGCGTCCAACTTAAAAACCAGTACATTATGCTGTTAATTTTACGCAACTACTGTATTTTTCATGTTTAAATAGTCAGGAAACCAAAGAAAGATACAGCACATTCACTGTGATCGAGTTTGTGCTGGCCAATTTACAGAGGTTTCTTTTTACAGTGTAGTGATGGGGCACCACTACCGTCAGCTGCGTGTCTGAATTTCTGTTTCCAGAAAGTGCTTTTGAAAGCTTTGCTTTTCTTAGCAAATTTAACCTCGTTGCTTTCTCTCGCGCGTCGAAGCCCTATAAAAAAAGAAGTGTCACTCTATCTATTTTGATGCATAATAGTTCTTTTTTTTTTTACAAAAAGTTAAACATACCGGCAACGACATTTCCACCCCCTTCGGATAAAACAAAGGTTTCTTTTAAGCTACAATATCATTTATGTACCTTCCATAAATTTTGTCCAGCAGTGTATATATAAATATGTAGAATGAAATCGACAGTGACTGACACCTTAAGGATTCTTTCTTGTTCGGATGACTATTACAAAGTTTTAAATCCATTTTATACTTATTTTTGCTTTGAAAGTATAGTAAAGGTACATAAACCCCTTGGGGACGAGCGACCAGTATACGTGCCGCTTAGGGTGTTCAGAATCCGTGATTATTCTCACCGGTAAATATTTATTGTAAATTTTGCCTTATTTAATCCGAGCATTTACCCGATTCAATTAGGCAAAAATTTCTGTTTTGAAAAACCGATGATAAAAGATTTTGAACTTCTGTACAAGACGCTCATCCCGAAGATTTAAAAAATTATTGTTGACAAAATTTTGAAAAATTATCCTTTTTATTATTAAAAATTAATTTTTTTCATAAATATGATCAATGACACCAGTAACTGACACCATCCCTTTTTTGAAAAAAAAATAACTGAAAAATAAGTTACTCGTATAACAGGACAAATAAGTTACCACTAGATAGCATTACTTTGCAGAATTTTTGAAGAAAATGCTTATTCGAGTTAGATTTTTGCTGAATTGTCAGTTACTTGTTAGGTGTCAATAACTGGGGGTTTCAACCTAAATATTAAAATCTGTAACGGGTATTATTTAAATATTATTATACTAGGTGGCAGCATGTGCCGATAGTCCCTAATTTCCCGTCATTAGCTGCGGATAGTTTTCCCGCAGAGTTTTACGAGACGCGCGATGAAGAGATTGTGAAGCGTATTACTTTATTATTTCATCACGGAGTTGTCTATAAAGCTGCTATCAGATTCACCAACTTTTCGAGCAATTTTTGAGCCAACCCTTGATTTCCTACAACTTTTCGCAAAATATTGTCTCAACACCCAGTGTGATAGCAAACAGCAATATCCCCAACTTTTTATCCACAGCTCTAAAAAGTCTGGGCTAGCCGCGACTTTTCCCCCCAACTTTCAACATTTCAGCCAATCGGAGATAAGCGATTGATACGAATAGGCGATAAATATTAACGGCTGGTACTAGTAGTACTGGTTTTCCTCCAACTTTAACAACGACAATAGTAGCCTTTTTCTCCCTTTGGGGTTAAAATCGGCTGAAAAGTTGGTTGCTCGAAAAGTTGGTGAATCTGATAGCAGCTTAAGACGCGGGTGAAGGTGGTGTAGATGCATGCATGTTACTGTTTTCTCCGAGAGGATTTCTTCTGTCATTCCTAAATTTGTACATATGTATTATAATTGTACATAGACTTGTTCAGTGAGTTAAGTTTGTATCTTTATCATCATTTATTAAAAGTTTTCTACTAAATCTTAGAGTGGTGCATCTAATTCGAGCAATGTGTCAATTATTTAAAATTGTGGCGCCTACTATGGGAAGTAGACCACTATAGAACTGCATTGAATTAATAAATAATAGAAAAAGACCGCTTTCTTAACAGATATTACAAATGTAAAGAAGTAATTTTCAAATACTTGCCTAAAGAAATAAAAAAAAAGGTGTCTAATACAGGGTGTTGCCGAATTCGACCTACAAATTCAGAGGGATGATAGTTGGCATCAATGGGAACAAAAATTGCAATGGAACACGGTGTTTCAAACCACCTATTTAATAAAAAATACAGGGTGTTCCACCTTAATTCAACTTGGGTTGCCGGTAATAACTTTCAGAAAGCTGAAGTATGTTTTAATGAAGCTTTTTATAGGCATGCTCCCTTTTGTTGTAAATGCGATAAAATCAAAAAAAGTGGAAGAAGTTTCCATTGTACGTTCCAACAGTATGTACTTGACGCTTCCCCTTTTGGACTACGATTACTGGCTCACACGGTATCATCGATTGCGAGAGCACCCTGTTTTCCAAAAACTTTTCGCTATGTTATTACATATCATACCAAACGACGTACATATCATTACATTTTCATTGCAGTAATTGTATTTTTCTTAAAATTATTACAGTCAACACGAGTTCAGATAGGGTGAAATATAGATAAATATGCAAGATAGGACACTTACGGCAAAATCTGTTATGGAAGCAGCGTCACTAATGACAAGGGGGGAGAATTAACAAGCCCCTGAAATCTACCTATGTTGATGAAATATGTTAATACTCTATGTTTTGCATATCTATTCTTTCCTAAACGAAGCAGAGGCAGACGATATTGTATTTACGCTTGGTTTGTTTAGCTGCTTTTTTTTATCGTTCTTATATCGTTCACCTACAAAATAGTAATTATAACAACAATATAAAAAAAAACCTCAGAAAATTCTGTTGCAAATGTAAATATATAAGTTTATGTGATTGAATTATAACAAACCAAATTCAGGTATTTTGTTAATTTATTTACATCGAATAAAATTTTATCAAGTGTAATATCAGTGTCTTTATGTTTTTTAACTTTTAGATTTATATAAAGCTAAAAATTTGCAAAAAGGAATTTTTCCCCATCTATAATTTTATTATTTCTTGTATGTTAATATTATAAATATTATTGAACTAATTCTGCGTTATTTATATTAAAAACAATCTTTTTATTTTATCTGCGAGAAAGTGAAAATGCGTAAATTTTAAAGGATTATTGTAATGATTGTTCAATACATTAAGCTTTATAAATTAATAAAACATCGGCTATAAAAAAATTTCTACCAAATGGGAATATTTATGAAATTTTCTGGGACTTGTAGAGCGCAATATTTCGTATATTTTTATATTACACCATTGCTTTATGTAGCTTTAAATCCAATTACAACATATTTACTTGATATATAACATTCAAGGCGAAATTTTTAGCTTGTTTTTCGCTGCATTTACATCGTTTACCTTTCATGTGCGAAAAAATACCGGGTGAACCAAAAGTACGTTGCAACTTTAAAAACTCATAAAAAAAGAAGAGATTAGGATAAAGGAGTACGGTTTGCAAGAAAGGACTCACAAGGTAGTCGGATGTTTTTTACATAAAAAAATTTAGTTAAAAAATCACATGTTGAGGGCGTTGACGACCCGTAACACAATGAACAGGACAATAATACACTCTATTCATTTGTTCTTCCAATATCAAATGTTCAACATGACCTCCTGAACCTTCTGCGACGCAACTGTTGTCCTGTTCATTGTGTTTGGGGTCATGAGCGCCCTCTATATGTAATTTTTTAACTAACATTTTTTTGCCGCTAAAAAAAAAAAAAAAAAAAAAAAAAAAAAAAAAAAAAAAAAAAAAAAAAAAATCCAACTACTTTGTGAGCCCTTCCTTGCAAACCGCACTCCTTTTTCATAAATTCCCCCCTTTTTGAGTTTTTAAAGTTGTAAGGAACTTTTGTCTCACTTGATATACCGGGTGAGCAAAAGGTCCGTATAAACTTTAAAAATTCATAAAAACCGAAAAAATAACCGAAATGAAAAACGGTTTGCAGGGTTAGAATATACAGGGCACGGGAATTCTTTTAAGGCATAAAAAATATAACTCAAAAAACAGCCAGTAGGGGGCACTGACGCACCCAATTCAAAAAAAAAAAGATACGAAAATAATGAACAGATTGACTCCAAAATCGTTTATTACAGCTCTATGTGTCCCACATGATCACCACCACAGGAGATAACACATTCCAGGTGAGGCACAAATCCAGCAACGGCAGAATGTAACAGGTCTAAATACACACATGACACCTCTCGGCGGATCGCATCTTTCAGTTTCGACAAATTAAACGGACCGGATCGATACACCGGGATTTCAAATACCCCCATAACCAGAAATCTGCCGGTGTCAAATCTGGAGACCGAGGAGGCCATGGGAACCTGAAACCCCTGCTAATGATTTTGTCTTCCCGGAACGTCTGTAGAAGGAATTCTTTGACAGGAGTAGCAATGTGACTAGAGGCTCCATGTTACATTATTGGGCACTGCGTTTTAAAGAAGAAAGGTCCTAAGATGAACGAACTTGTGAATGCATACCATACAGTCATTTTTGGGGAATGCAACGGTTCCTGGGTGTACTCATGTGGATTAGACGTCACCCAAATGCGATAGTTATGGGTATTAACGTAGCCATGAAGCGAAGAATAAGCTTCATCTATACAGAAGATGTTTAAAACCCAGATGGGATGCTGTTCGATTTTGGAGAAAGCTCACCTCGCAAATGCTTCCCTCAGTACGGTATCCGCTGGTAAAAGTTCATGGCACGACTGTAATCTGTATGGGTGCAGATCAAGTATTCCATGAAGAATATTGCATACAGCGAATTGTGGTACGCTCAAGCGAATGGCACTTTCACGAACACTGCTGGTCCCCGCAGATGAATCAGATGCTAACGCTTCCATTGGCTGCAACATGCGGCGGCGTCTGGATATTACACGATCCTTCAGCATTCCGGTTTCCTCAAACCGCCGAACAAGTTTTATGAAGCCTGTCGCTGTTAAAGGCCCTTTTCCAGTCCTCACATTCTTCTGAACTCGGAATTTACGCAAAGCAATGGTCGTCGATTCCTGGTTCACGTAAAATAACTTCACCAATAAAGCTTTATCCTTCGCACTCAGGATACTTGATCAAGTACACGGCTCACAGCGGTGAACTAGTTCTGGATTTGGAGCGCAAGTTCTTATAACCGTCTCATTTGCATATTTCCACCAAAATCGCACGAACCAGCGCCATCTGTCGGCTGTTTTTGAGTTATTTTTTATTTCTGCCTTTAAAATATTCCCGTCACCTATAGAGGCTAATCATGCAAACAGTTTTTCATTTGGGTTATTTTTTCGCTTTTTATGAATTTTTAAAGTTTATACGGACTTTTTGCTCACCCGGTATATATATATCCGTGTAAAATTCTATTGAAAACATAAACATGTAACATTAAAAAAAGAAAGATTACAATAAGGTAGACGCTCAATAACAAAAATATTACAAGTATGGGAAGTTTCTTCCCCCACTGTCACTAAAGAGCGCTGTAATCGCAACCGCATTACCATTCCTCTCTACGGAAGTGTCCTATCTTGTATTTTTATCTATGGGGTGAAACACCCTATATTTGTACCTAAATAAGGGGTTTGCGTCCTATGTTCTATGGTAATTTTTCATCTTTTTGATGCCTACTATCACAACAATGAATTTGTCGGTCGAATTCGGAAACTCCCTGTATATGTTATATCCATAGAAACACAATTTTGAAATGAAAGCTTACACCCTGAAAGAGCTTTCCACTTCATGTAAAAATCTTTATTATTTTTCAATATATTTAGAAAAGAAAACAAAGTTTTTAATCTAGATTCCTCCTGAATTCAACAGTAATCATCCATATCCGCACCGAATTGCTTTTCTTGAATTCATTTTAACACTCTGTCTTCATTACTGGAATTTAATCAAGTTTGTCGAATGCGTGCAATATGAAAATGCGGAGTATTTTAAATCAATAAAACGTTTTCCGTCACCCCATTAAAATTATATTTTATTGAATTCCAGAAAGTGCATCAAGTTGCAATAACACAAATACAGCATTCTGTGAAACAATAACTGTGTTTGTGGCGTCGATTAAAATCTACGTTATTTTATAACTAGAAAATGAACTGAGCTGTTTATGTGGAAAAGATCAATGTCTTTGTATAAAAAAATTCATATTTGGATCTTTAAACCCTAATAAGTTTAAAATCTTTAATTTTCAATTAATCAAATTCTTTTAGAACACTTCAGTTTATAATACAGAAATACACAGTTTATATAATATTAAAAATATATGCGTTAATTAATAAACCTAAACATTTTAATGATTTATAGTAGATTGACCCTTTCACTGCCAACATTTTAAAAATGAGTAAAACTTACGAAGTTTTCACACATTGTTAATAATGCACCCAATACAGTAAAAACCATTTAATAAAAAAAGGCAAATTTTTTTGTTGTTAGAAAATGGACAAACGTAATTGTGACGCGTTTTAAATTAATACTATAACAAAATTATAATTACTTAGAACGATCACGATAAGTTTAAATCAAATTTTATAGTTTTTTTTTTAACAAAATAACAAGTATATTAATTCTTTTAGAATACTTCAGTTTATAATACAGAAATACACAGTTTATATAATATTAAAAATGTATGTGTTAATTAATAAACGTAAACATTTTAATGATTTATAGTGGATTGACCCTTTCACTGTCAACATGTTAAAAATGAGTAAAACTTACGAAGTTTTCACACATTGTAATAACAATAAAGTAATGTTCCAATAAAGCAAAAACCATTTAATTAAAAAAAGGGCAAAATTTTTATTTGTTAGAAAATGGACAAACGTAATTGTGAGGCGTTTTAAATTAATACCATAACAAAATTATAATTACTCAGAACGATCACGATAAGTTTAAATCAAATTTTATAGTTTTTTTTTTAACAAAATAACAAGTATATTAATTCTTTTAGAATACTTCAGTTTATAATACAGAAATACACAGTTTATATAATATTAAAAATATATGCGTTAATTAATAAACCTAAACATTTTAATGATTTATAGTGGATTGACCCTTTCACTGCCAACATTTTAAAAATGAGTAAAACTTACGAAGTTTTCACACATTGTTAATAATGCTCCCAATAAAGTAAAAACCATTTAATTAAAAAAAAGGGCAAAATTTTTATTTGTTAGAAAATGGACAAACGTAATTGTGACGCGTTTTAAATTAATACTATAACAAAATTATAATTACTTAGAACGATCAAGATAAGTTTAAATCAAATTTTATAGTTTTTTTTAACAAAATAACAAGTATATGTACCTATTTCTGATATTAACTAATATCAAAATTATATAATTTTAAAAAGGCTCCCAGAACGATAGCATCCATCTTGATTCAAAAATTTCTCGGTGAAGTTTTTCTTCAAAAATATTCTCTGATCTATTGGTTTGATTTCTAAATATTTGCGCTTTTAGTAGGTAAAGGATTAAAAATTTAGACAAAATTTGTAAAGTTCTTTTAAATTAGATTAAAAATCTTTTAAAAAAAACTCTAAACAGTAGATCCTTGATCAAGGACACCAGTAGCAAAAGTGTTAATGTGTTTCTAATGTATTTCGACATACCTAGAATATTTATATGTTATCAGCTCACGTATATTCAGGCATGCAGACAAATATGATAAACATGCATGGATTTTTCATGCATGGGAATATGGATTTTGAGTGGATTAACTGATTAGGACAAATGAATAAGTATTAGAGCTGTGTAAATCCTTTACATGTTAAAATCCTTGGCATGTGTGTTGCCCCTCGCTTAGCCCTTTGAGCCCTGACATACACAATTGTGTAGGTAATCCTAAAGTAAAAGAAAAATAGTATTTCCTGTTTTTGTACAATTTAAAACCGAACTTGCACATTTTTAAGAGTTAATTGGTTTCAGATGTTTTGATAAGACACAACTAGGTGGCACAAACTGCAAGACAGAATTAGATTTTTTGCTTTTAAGAAGACTATATCACCTGACAGCAATAGACAAAAAGCATGTACAGTCGTAATTTCTTTTAAATGTCATTTTTATTGTTTGCTTGGATTTCATTTTTCTTTCACCAAGTGCAAACCACATCCTCTGTCGCAGGCAAAAGATCAGATTTTTCAAAATGTCACCCACATTAGAAATTGAAACTGCTATATCTGAGCCATTTTTTAAGATAAAGACAAAACAAAAAACGCTCCGGAATCCTTATATCATGGTCAAATACTTAAGGAAGAAACCTTTTTCAATTTCTAATTTTTCTGCACCTCACTTTAGATAAAAAATTTAATTTAATTTAATGGCCTCCATTTTGAAACATGATGGATGATGAAGCTGGCCACCGAACTTGGTGGAGACATTACGATATACTATCCACATGCCTTCTTACATCGAAATAAGTTAATAAATAAGCGTGTTATCACGTGACAAATATCAGATCGTTTCAAAATGTCAGCTATGCTAGAAATTCAAAGTGCTATAATTCAACCATTTTTTAAGATATATACGAAACAAAAACTGCTCCGGAATCTTTGTATAAAGGTCAAACACATAAAACATCTTTTTCATTTTTCAATTTTTTAATAGCTCATTTTAAATTTTAAATTTAATTTTTTTTAAATGGCAGCCCTTTTGAAACAAGATGGAGAATGAAGCTGGCCAACGAACTCGGTCGAGACATTGGTACGTACTATGTACACACCAAGTTACATCCAAATCGGTTCATAAATACGCCTGTTATCGCGTGACAAAAATCAGGTCATTTCAAAATGTCAGCCAAAATAAAAATTCAAAATGCTATAACTCAGTCATTTTTTTAGATATAGACGAAACAAAAACTGTTCCATTAATTTTTCTTTCTATATACTTTATTCATGATTTTAATTAGTTTTGGCCTTGAGAAATTTAATTAGGCCTTACAAAAATTGAAAAAACTAATGACCTACACAATTGTGTTGGTCCGCCATTTACCATTTAAAAAAATAGATGCAATTCCTAAAATTAATTTTAAAAAAATTTAAGTGAAATTTTAAAAATTATGTTTTTAGCAATTTATTTTTTATTAATTTCATTTTTAAAGAGGATTAATTTTAAATTAATAGGTTTGTACTATTCATGATTTCTATGTAAATAGATACTATTTGAGAAAAATATGCACATGTAACGAACTGTATGTTTCTGTTCTGAGTTATAGATGACGTATATGAGTTATATATTTATATGAGTTATATGCATGCCACGAGACAGCTTTTTAAGTTTGAGAAATTCATTAAATGTTGTCGCCACAGCAAGTAAAACACCAGGAATGAATAATAAATTATGGAAAGTTCAGCAAATATTCGACAGATTCCGTAGCGTCTGCTTGAATTTAACAGGAAATCAGGGAAAATTTTTCCATAGATGAGCAAATCATTCCTTTTTTAGGAATGTGGCCTAGTAAATCAGTGTGTAAAAACAAACCACATCCTGTGGAGATAAAGAATTTTGTTGTAACAGCATTTAGGACCAGCTGTGGCCCCTACTCTGGTTCAGGACTAGTTTTATGTACTTCGATCAGCATTTCAACACAATACCACTGCTGGAAGAATTAAAAAAAGGAAGAAACAGGCACAATCCAAAAAAAATAGAATGAGGGGCATCCCATTTGTCAAGCCAACGGCTCGTAAGAGGTGTGAGAGCATTGAGCATGTCTCAGAAAATGAAATTGTAGTGGTCGAGTGGAAAGACCATCAGAAAGTTGTACTGTTGTCGACGTGTACAGGACGTACCAGCTGCAGACGGCCAAGCAGTGGTCGAAGGAAGAAAAATTGAAAGTCGATGTCTCTTGCCCAGCCAGCGTTATACGCTAATGACGCCTGGTGCATGTAAAATCCGTCAGGAGGCAAAGTCCTCCAAGTTACCTGTGAATTATATCTCTGGATGTGCCTTACCAGGTGAAGGTCTCGTTACCTGACCAAGGTTCTAAATTACGAGATCAACATGAGTAGCAATGTACAGGTTCCAAACAACAGGATATAAATGTTAAGCAATCGACATAACACCGTTCACAACTAAGAAATAGGCATTGCCGATACGATCTAGGTTAGGTTTATTGCCGCTACGAGGCGATTAGGTGGTCACCCGACCCGATACTAGGTATCAAACCCATTCAGCTGAGGTTACTCGGCAGATACGGGCCTGGTCATCGATTAGAAAGACAGAAAGAGCTACAACGCATCAATGGGAGGTGTGGAGATTTGCGATCAGCAAATGGAGACATATCGAACCTAGTTTTAAAAAGTCCTTCCGGCGATGCCGGGAGGAAGAGGCAGGTTTCATATTCCTTATTTTTTAAAAAGCAAGCTTATATTATTCAAACACACGAAACTCAATTTAGTGGAAACCGATTATAGGAGATTCAATACTAATTTTTATCAATACTAAATCATTATGAATGATAATTTTGCGAAATTAGTCAGCTTTATCCAAGCTGCTTTTGTTTAAAGTAACTTATATTTGGTTGCGAAATTCGGCGATATCTTGAAGTTCTTGCCATTTTAAGACAACATGGGGATGAGGCTAACGAGAGAACATGGTAGAGACCGTGGTAGTTCCTGTGCACATGCTCACTCACATCGGAATCGGTTGATATATAACAGTGCTGTCGCAGGCAAAAGATCAGATTTTTCAAAATGTCACCCACATTAGAAATTGAAACTGCTATATCTAAGCCATTTTTTAAGATAAACATAAAACAAAAAACGCTCCGGAATCCTTATATCATGGTCAAATACTTAAGAAAGAAACCTTTTTCAATTTCTAATTTTTTTGCACCTCACTTTAGATAAAATTTTTTATTTAATTTAATGGCCTCCATTTTGAAACATAATGGCTGATGAAGCTGGCCACCGAACTTGGTCGAGACATTACGATATACTATCCACATGCCTTCTTACATCGAAATAAGTTAATAAATAAGCGTGTTATCACGTGACAAATATCAGATCGTTTCAAAATGACAGCCATGCTAGAAATTCAAAGTGCTATAACTCAACCATTTTTTAAGATATATACGAAACAAAAACTGCTCCGGAATCTTTGTATAAAGGTCAAACACATAAAAAATCTTTTTCATTTTTCAATTTTTTGATAACTGATTTTAAATTTAAAATTTAATTTTTTTTTAATGGCAGCCCTTTTGAAACAAGATGGCGAATGAAGCTGGCCAACGAACTCGGTCGAGACATTGGCATGTACTATGTACACACCAAGTTACATCCAAATCGGTTCATAAATACGCCTGTTATCGCGTGACAAAAATCAGGTCGTTTCAAAATGTCAGCCACATTAAAAATTCCAAATGCTATAACTCAGTCATTTTTTTAGATATAGATGAAACAAAAACTGTTCCGTTAATTTTTCTTTCCATATACTTTATGCATGATTTTAATTAGTTTTAGCCTTGACAAACTTAATTAGGCCTTGCAAAAATTGAAAAAACTAATGACCTACACAATTGTGTTGGTCCGCCATTTACCATTTAAAAAAATAGATGCAATTCCTAAAATTAATTTTAAAAAATTTTAAGTGAATTTTTAAAAATTATGTTTTTAGCAATTTATTTTTTATTAATTTTATTTTTAAAGAGAATTAATTTTAAATTAATAGGTTTGTACTATTCATGATTTCTATGTAAATAGATACTATTTGAGAAAAATATGCACATGTAACGAACTGTATGTTTCTGTTCTGAGTTATAGATGACGTATATGAGTTATATATTTATATGAGTTATATGCATGCCACGAGACAGCTTTTTAAGTTTGAGAAATTCATTAAATGTTGTCACCACAGCAAGTAAAACACCAGGAATGAATAATAAATTATGGAAAGTTCAACAAATATTCGACAGATTCCGTAGCGTCTGCTTGAATTTAACAGGAGATCAGGGAAAATTTTTCCATAGATGAGCAAATGACTCCTTTTTTAGGAATGTGCTCTAGTAAATCAGTGTGTAAAAACAAACCACATCCTGTGGGGATAAAGAATTTTGTTGTAACAGCACTTAGGACCAGCTGTGGCCCCTACTCTGGTTCAGGACTAGTTTTATGTACTTCGATCAGCAATTCAGCACAATATCACTGCTGGAAGAATTAAAAAAGGAAGAAACAGGCACAATCCAAAAAAAAATAGAATGAGGGGCATCCCATTTGTCAAGCCAACGGCTCGTAAGAGGTGTGAGAGCATTGAGCATGTCTCAGAAAATGAAATTATAGTGGTCGAGTGGAAAGACCATCAGAAAGTTGTACTGCTGTCGACGTGTACAGGACGTACCAGCTGCAGACGGCCAAGCAGTGGTCGAAGGAAGAAAAATTGAAAGTCGATGTCTCTTGCCCAGCCAGCGTTATACGCTAATGACGCCTGGTGCATGTAAAATCCGTCAGGAGGCAAAGTCCTCCAAGTTACCTGTGAATTATATCTCTGGATGTGCCTTACCAGGTGAAGGTCTCGTTACCTGACCAAGGTTCTAAATTACGAGATCAACATGAGTAGCAATGTACAGGTTCCAAACAACAAGATATAAATGTTAAGCAACCGACATAACACCGTTCACAACTAAGAAACAGGCATTGCCGATACGATCTAGGTTAGATTTATTGCCGCTACTAGGCGATTAGGTGGTCACCCGACCCGATACTAGGTATCAAACCCATTCAGCTGAGGTTACTCGGCAGATACGGGCCTGGTCATCGGTTAGAAAGACAGAAAGAGCTACAACGCATCAATGGGAGGTGTGGAGATTTGCGATCAGCAAATGGAGACATATCGAACCTAGTTTAAAAAAGTCCTTCCGGCGATGCCGGGAGGAAGAGGCAGGTTTCATATTCCTTATTTTTTAAAAGCAAGCTTATATTATTCAAACACACGAAACTCAATTTAGTGGAAACCGATTATAGGAGATTCAATACTAATTTTTATCAATACTAAATCATTATGAATGATAATTTTGCGAAATTAGTCAGCTTTATCCAAGCTGCTTTTGTTTAAAGTAACTTATATTTGGTTGCGAAATTCGGCGATATCTTGAAGTTCCTGCCATTTTAAGACAACATGGTGGATGAGGCTAACGAGAGAACATGGTAGAGACCGTGGTAGTTCCTGTGCACATGCTCACTCACATCGGAATCGGTTGATATATAACAGTGCTGTCGCAGGCAAAAGATCAGATTTTTCAAAATGTCACCCACATTAGAAATTGAAACTGCTATATCTGAGCCATTTTTTAAGATAAACATAAAACAAAAAACGCTCCGGAATCCTTATATCATGGTCAAATACTTAAGAAAGAAACCTTTTTCAATTTCTAATTTTTTTGCACCTCACTTTAGATAAAATTTTTTATTTAATTTAATGGCCTCCATTTTGAAACATGATGGCTGATGAAACTGGCCACCGAACTTGGTCGAGACATTACGATATACTATCCACATGCCTTCTTACATCGAAATAAGTTAATAAATAAGCGTGTTATCACGTGACAAATATCAGATCGTTTCAAAATGTCAGCCATGCTAGAAATTCAAAGTGCTATAATTCAACCATTTTTTAAGATATATACGAAACGAAAACTGCTCCGGAATCTTTGTATAAAGGTCAAACACACAAAAAACCTTTTTCATTTGTCAATTTTTCGATAACTCATTTCAAATTTAAAATTTAATTTTTTTTTAAATGGCAGCCCTTTTGAAACAAGGTAGCGAATGAAGCTGTACAACAAACTCGGTCGAGACATCTGTATGTACTATGTACACACCAAGTTATATCCAAATCGGTTCATAAATACGCCTGTTATCGCGTGACAAAAATCAGGTCGTTTCAAAATGTCAGCCACAATAAAAATTCAAAATGCTATAACTCAGTCATTTTTTTAGATATAGACAAAACAAAAACTGTTCCGAAATCTTTGTAGGAAGGTCAAACACATACAAAAAAAATCTTTTTCATTTTTCAATTTTTTGGTACCTCATTTTAAATTAAAAATTTTTTTTAAAATTTTAAATGGTCGCCATTTTGAAACAAGATGGAAGATGAAGCTGGCGAACGAACTTGATCGAGACATTGGTACGTATTATGTATACACCAAGGTACATCCAAATCGGTTCATAAATACGCCTGTTATCGCGTGACAAAAATCAGGTCGTTTTAAAATGTCAGCTACGCTAGAAATTCAAAGTGCTATAACTCAGCCATTTTTTAAGATATAGACGAAACAAAAAATGCTCCGGAATCTTTGTATCAAGTTCAAACACATAAGAAAAAAATATTTTTCAATTTTCAATTTTTTGGTACCACATTTCAAATTTTAAATTTTTAAAAAAAATTTAAATGTCCGCCATTTTTAAACAAGATGGCGGATGAAGCTGGCCAACAAACTCGGTCGAGGCATTGGTATGCACTATGTATATACGAAGTTGATCCAAATCGGTTTATAAATACGAGAGTTACACTGTGACAAATATCAAATATATCAACTTTTGAATGGAGGGTGGTTTCGGTGTCTAGGGGTCATGATCGATGAAAATATACCAAAATTTTTTTTAATCGCTTTCCTCTGAACGGCTGCAATAGGTAGCTTTTTGTAATTAAAGCTACCTAATAAGAAAGTGTACGTTGAAAACAACGGTTCGTTTCCTTGACTTGGCTGTAGTAAATTCATGGTTTCTTCACAAACGAGACGCCAAAGCAAGGAAGTTATTCCGTAAAAAACACTTGATTTACAATCATTTCGATTAAGTTCGGCTGAGAACATGTCGAATATACCATCACCAAGGAATAAAAGATCAAGGGCTGCCCTCAGCGACAGTGAAGAAGAACAGATTGAAGGCGATGTTGCTGACTCATACAGACCCAAATTCTACAATCCAACCATAATGATATCACCTGAAAGTAAGAGGCTAGATCCAACTAGTGACTGGCCTTGTTTCGGCGATCTTAAAAGGGCCAGGAGTTGCCGGTTTCAAAACTGTACCAGCCGTAGAAAAGTGGGATGCGAGAAATGTAATGTTTATTTATGTCTGTCCAAAAATAAAAATTGTTTCAAACATTTTTATTGTGGCTGATGAAAATTATCTTAATAAACAACAACAGTTTTTGGTTAAACTTTTATTTTTAGATATTTGCACACGTAATGCCAAACTACACAATGATATTAAGGAGAGATCTCTTTGAATATTATATATTCTAATATATCATTTTCTCAAAATTAGAAAAAAAAGAGATAAGGAATTTCTCTTACCTCAGAATGTCGCAGGGTCCGCCCCGATCCTTGGTTGAACTTCTTCATTGAAGACATCTGCATATTTCACAAGAAAAATACCTATAGTGTTATAAATAGAAAGTTGACTGTGTGTTGCTTATTATTTTTCCTTTGAATCACTAGTGTGCATGGTCGAACCACAAAAGCAGATTTCTTTTCCTTTAAAATATTTAATAAATATCTAGGTTAAATGTAATTAATAACAGAAAATGGAGGGAGAGGGAAAAAAACCTCTTCCCTTCCGAAAGAAACATGATAGAAGAACGCGAGAAAAAGCCGATACAGATACATTGGGCAAAATCCACATACATGCCCTGCCCAATGAAGGAACAACAACCGCAGCATTTTGGGTTGGGCATGTACATGAAAGAATCCTGAAATGAAAGTAATATGAATTAAAAGAAAAAGATAGTCATTTAAAATAAGAGTCTGGGATATTATGAAAGTTTCTTGTTTCGAAGATTCTAATACGTAACACCCCCCACTGAATCGCCGGAACAAAGAAAGTTTTATAGGTTTAATAAAGTTTTTCTGTGAAGTACGAATCGAGGCTTGGGCAGGGGTTTCGTCAGCAGGTCGGGCGTCATTGCTGCCGTTTCAAGGTAAGTCATGGTTATTACCCCTTCCTCGACAAGGTTTCTCAATAAATGATAACGAAGCGATATATGCTTGGATCTTTGATGATGCTTGTCGCTTTCGGCAAGTTTAATGGATGACTGGTTGTCCTCAAACAGTTGTATAGGTAGTTCTTGCTGGAGGTCCAGTTCCTTCAGGAGTTGTAGAATCCAAATTGTCTCTTGTGCTGCACAAGCGGCAGCTACGTAC
Organism: Maratus speciosus; assembly: GCA_963932465.1. Classification (NCBI taxonomy): domain Eukaryota; kingdom Metazoa; phylum Arthropoda; class Arachnida; order Araneae; family Salticidae; genus Maratus; species Maratus speciosus. The sequence goes on from OZ010788.1 coordinate 174,149,425, forward strand.
TCTGATTCAGCTGATGACATGGCAATGCAAGCCTGCTTTTTTATGTCTTATTTCCGATCATAAGTAGATTTCCTGATACTGACTTTCTGTAGGTAGGATCATTTGCCCAGTCTGAATCAGAATATGCCCTCAAGACAGGTTTCTCTAAATTAGTGCATGTTAATTTTAAGTCAATTATAGTTTTGAGATATCTGATTGTTCGCTTAACAGCTTCCCAATCCTTAGCCCTTGGACGCTCGTTTCTGCGACTTAAAATATTTACGGCGGCACTAATATCTGGCCTAGATACAGTCGCGATGTATAGTAGAGCTCCTACGGCTTGTCTGTAATTCGTATTATTCGGAAGGAGATTTTCATTATCCGCTAATTTAACGTATCCCGGTTCCATTGGTATATTAGTTGGTTTCGAGTTTTCTAATCCGAATTTGATTATCAAATCATTAATTTTATTAATTTGATCAAGCGTCATGGCATTTTTGTCAGGCCGATTTATATTTATCCCTAGATAATATTTTGCTTCACCTAAGTCAGTTACAGTGTATTCTTTGTTTAATTCGTTTACAAGTTTATTAATGTTCTCATCTTCCCCAGCTATGAGGAGATCATCTACATAAACGATTACGTAAGTCGCTGTGTTATTGGTTGTTTGTTTATATAAACATTTATCGATCATACTATGGTGAAATCCTAATTTAGATAATGATTTATGTAATGTCAGGTTCCACGCTCTGGCGGCCTGCTTCAAACCATAAATGGCCTTTTTAAGTCTGCATACCTTATGTTCCTCTCACGGAACTGCATAGCCTTCAGGCTGATGCATATACACATTTTCTTGCAATTCCCCGTGAAGGAAAGCGGTCTTAATATCTACATGTCTTAAGTTCAGATCCTTATACAATGCCATTGCTAAAAAACTTCTAATTGTCGTATGAGACGACTGGTGTAAAGGTTTCATCATAATCTACCCCATATATTGTGGGAAAATCCTTTGCGACCAGCCTAGCCTTAAACTTTTCTAGCGAACTCTGGCTATTGTATTTAGATTTGAGCGCCCACTTGCAACCGATCACTTTCGTTCCTGGTGGGACTTCGACTAATTCCCATGTATCATTTTCGCGAAGAGAATTCATTTCTTCTAAAGTCGCTTCTATCCAATTTTCCTTTTCAATCCGGTTTTGAATATTTTTTATATCGTCCCAACTTTTCAGTTCTTCTACTTTAACGTTATTTGTTAAGAACGCAAACCTATCGGGAGGAACTCCCCTGCTCGGTCTGTTTGATGTACGCGGGACGTTGTATCCGAATTTGCATTTTCATTTTGCGACATATCTTCGGCGCTGTCAATATTATCCTCGATTAATTGTAATTTAGGAACCGGATTTTCAGAATTCGGCATTTCATTGGTTTTATTTGATATACTATCCTCAGTTATGTTTTTACTTTTAGTCTCCAGAAATTCTACGGTTCTACTTATTACGAATTTCTTACCGTCCGTACAAATTCTGTAGCCCTTACTCCTATTGTCGTAACCTACGAATATCCCCTCTATGGCTGTATTATCCAATTTTCTTCTATGAGTCTTTTCCACATAAGCAAAGGCGCGACAACCGAAGGTTTCAATATTTGAAAGATCTGGTTTGCGACCAGTCCATATTTCGTAGGGAGTGCAGTCGTTGGATGAAGTCGGGAGGCGATTTTGTATGTAAGTTGGGGTGCAGACGGCTTCGCCCCAGAATGAGTTAGGTAAACCACTGTCTTTAAGTAGGCAGCGAGCCATCTCCATCAAGGTACGGTTCTTATGCTCCGCAACCCCATTTTGAGGCGCGGAATACGGAACAGTAAGTTGATGGTTAATTCCCTCATATTTTAGATAATTTTCAATTTCCTTCCCTGTGTATTCCCCTCCGTTGTCGGCACGGATAGCATGCACCTTCCTGCCAAATTTATTCGCGGTTCTTTAAACATATTCTTTAAATTTAGGGAAAATTTCATCTTTGGTTCTCAGTAAGTACGTTATGGTAAACCGGCTAAAATCATCTACAAAAGTCAAAAAATAATATTTTCCGTCAACTGTCGCTGTTTGCATAGGCCCACATAAATCGGAGTGCACTAATTCTGTGGGCTTTGTAGCTCGAAAACTAGCGGCTTTGGGGTATGGATCACTAGTGAGTTTAGAAATTATGCATGTTTCGCATGTATCACCGTGTTTACATTTGTTAATTTTAATTCCTAACGCCATATCATTATTTACTAATTCCTTAATATGATTAACGTTTCTGTGGCTTAATCGCCTATGCCACTTGTGTAGACAATTTTTATTTTCGCCTTCATTTATAATATTTACGTTGTGAGATATATTTTGTTCTATTTTACATTCATATAAATTATTGTTTACATAGCCCTCGAGGTACGCAACACCTTCGTGAGTTATCTTGCAAGATTGTTTTTCACATATGGCTTTACAACCATTTTCAGTAGCCCTTTTTATAGAAATTAAATTTGTTTCAATTTCGGGTACATACAATACATTCTTTAGTGTTATCGTTCTGTGTGCATTATCCGACATTAATGTGTTTAATTTTATAGTCCCGTAACCTTCAGAGCAAAGCTTTTGACCGTTTGCGATTGTGACGCTAGAAGCACTGTTATGAAAATCATTAAACTTGTTTTTGTTATTACAAATATGAGTTGAAGACCCTGAATCAATCACCCAGATATCTTTTAGATTATCCCCAACAAAAAATGTAACATTTCTATCATTAGGTGTTTCTTTTTCAAAATTTCTATTTTTGTTAGTAATCGCATATGCGCTGCCTTGAGCCGATAGCCGATATAGCCGATATAGCCGATTTTTGTGACTGGTTGGGAAAACGATTAGGGTGTTGATACTGCTTGCGATTATTTTTATTTTTCAAGGTCCAACAATCATCAATGTTGTGAGAGTTCTTTTTGCAGTACCGGCAGAATTTATTTTGTTTGTTTTATATGGAATTTTACCACCTTTAATGCAGAGTGACTGTTCTCACTATCGCAGTTATTTTCAACTCTTTTCGAATATTCGTCTATCAATTTTGTGCGAATAAAACTAGCACTAAGGTCACGCTCATCTCTCGCCTCCAAAGCGGTAATGAGACCGTCATAACTGGAAGGGAGAGAGCAGAGCATTAAAGCAGCAAGGTGTTGATCACTTACATTTTCGCCGATAGCTGCTAGCTTATCGTGAGTTTCATAAATTTTGGTAAGGTGATCAACCATATTACCAACTTCGTTTAATTTTATGGAATAAAGTTTTCTTAGAAGAAATAGTTTACTACTTAGATTAGAACGTTCATGAACTTCCTTTAAAGCGAGCCAACATTCTCGCGCGCTTTCTGAATTCTTCACATTTATAATCTGATCATCATCGATCAACAAATTTATAATTCCACGCGCTTTTCTATTTTTGTTTCTGAAATCATCTGTCATTGGATCGGGCGGGTCCTGACTGATAGCACTATAGAGGTCCTCCTTCTGTAAATACATCTCTAATCTGAACTTCCAAACATTATAATTGCTTGCGTTCAGTTTTTCTATCACAGTATCGTTTAAGATACTCATTTTTTATATATAGACTACGACTCTTATATATATATATAAATATTATGTCAATATTCAAATTATATGAGTAAAAAGGTTTTAAATAATAATGTTTCAATAGTATCGTTAATTTGCTTACGCTTTTTAGGCATAGCAAAAATACTTATTATAAAACATTTTTCTAAAGTTTCATATGATATCAAATTCTATATTTCAAACATTTTCAGATACTATTCTTAAAGAATAAAGTAGCAATAATTTTCCAATTTTCCTCTGTAGCAATGTGACAAATCACGTCACATAATCTGATATTAAGGAGAGACCTCTTTGAATATTATATATTCTAATATATCATTTTCTCAAAATTAGAAAAAAAAGAGATAAGGAATTTCTCTTACCTCAGAATGTCGCAGGGTCCGCCCCGATCCTTGGTTGAACTTCTCCATTGAAGACATCTGCATATTTCACTCACATGTAACACACAATTGTGTAGGTTTAGCCGTCAAACGGCTGCAGTAAGGCCGAACCTGCACAATTGTGTGGGTCCTCCCTTGGCATAACCTGACATCGGGTATATTTTTTTTCTATCAAATACAGTCCTATCGATTAAGAAAAACCGCACAAACTTTTAATTTCTACGAAAAAAAAAACTTCCGATCCTAAAGAGTTAGAAGGAGATATGGGGGAGAGTCCTCCTCTCCTTCTCCTGACCCCTCTCCTTCCAAAATTGATTAATTTCTTTAGACTTGACAAAAACACAAGCTTATTTGATAAACCTGTTCGACGTTTTTCGTTTGTTTTGCTTTTTCCCAAAAAATATACAGTATAAAGCCTATGAAAATGGATGTAGCAGGATAAAAAAAATCCAGTTCAAGACATCTTTCCGTCATCTGGTAAACTTGTGCAGTTAGGACGGTGAAATTTTTTTTCTTTTTAAGACAGGTTGCGTTGTGATAGGCTTTAATGTGAGACATTTTCTGGTCAAACTGACACAGTTAGCAAACACCGACCATTGATTTGGCAATTTCAAAGTCCCCCCCCCCCCTCTCCTCCACACACGCAATAATGATTCTGTGTGGAATGTTATAAAACATGCAACATGGGGGACAAAAGAAATAAAAGGTCAACGGGAAGCGGTGATAGTCCAATTTTTGTAAAGTTACATATTACAGCGCTACCCGTTAGTTTCAGAAGAGTACTATCGTTTAGAAACCTTTCATCGAAATAAAAAAGCAAGTAATTCTTTAAAAAACCCAATTAATGATAAGTGTAAAAGGAGTTGCACGATTAAAGTTTTTTTTAAAAATACGAAGAAAAAGGGATAAAGGAAGAGAAGAATGAGGAATGTCGACGCAAGGAAAAAACATTCAATAACTATCATCTGTCTGTGATTACTATCTTTTTTTTTTCTCTGAATCTTTCAAATAGCGTCAAACTTCGATATTTCGAAGCCCCGAGAAAGACAATATTGGTTCCAGTTACTGAAAATTTGGGTTGTAGAATATAATTCTAAATGAATTTACGTATCAGAAATCGAATTCATTGATTCGTGAAAAAAATAACTTTATAAATTTTGCCATAAATTTGAAATGTAAACCCATGTCTCGCATTCATTTTTCATTTCAATAAGAAATTTTATTATTTTGAAATCTAGCTCAAGAATTCCTTTCTGAATTTAAAAATAATCATCCATATCCACACTAAAGAAAATATTTTTTTTTAAGGTTTTTATTTCAACACTTTATCTTTGTTACAGGACAGGAACTTTATCAAGTTTGCTATAATAGATGAGATAATGTAAATACAGGCTGTTTGTGAATCGATAAACGTTTTCGGCGTCCCATAAAAACTGTATTTTATTTAATATCAGAAAGGGCATTGAGTTGCAATAATACGAATTCATCATTCTCATTTAATAAACAGAAAGCGCATTGAACTGTTTTGTGAAAAGAATAAACTACAACTTTTTAAAGATAATAGAAATGCAAATTAGCATTTTTAAATAGTGATTGAGTTTCATACTTTTGATTTTCGATAAATCAAATTTTTTTATAGAGAAAAGTGAAAAATAATAGGAATGACACTTGCGTTTTTTATGTAAATAAGCAAATCCTTATGTTAAAATTAAATACATGATATTTCCAATTAATACACCATTTTGCTAAACTTAAGCAATAAACACAAAACGCTAATTTCTGAGCGTATGAGCACTCAAAAGGAAATTCTATAAACAACAAGCGTAGAAAATAGGTACTATCCTAACAACACTGTCAGTCGATGTAAAATCTCCTTGACGTCACAAATTGCCACAAGTGTCATAGTCACTACAATGTGACTGAATCATTCATTTATCTCTCTCATATGCTCATTTCATCACTCTACTGAGAAATCACCTTTACTACTGCTTTGTGACGAATTACCATGTAACTTTACTATTCCAATTACCTTGTGACTTTCATGTGACTGTGATTTAGAGACTCCATTGTAAAGTAATCACGATAGCTGTTTTATGACGAGTTCCCAAACTCAATGGTGACTTCACAGTAGAGTCTCTGTCACTGAAAGTCACCATGTGACTTTATTGGGACACTATTTGGCGACACATCATAATACAATGCTTACAATGACTTCAAAATTGAGTCGTCAAATGACATAGAATCACGTAGAATCACGACTTCATTGCAATGTTACATGGTGACCATCACAAAGCAATTGTCACAGTGACTTTTCTGTGGAATCACCATATAGCGCTGTTTTGAGAGTAATAATTCCCATATTTTGTTTCATCGTAATGATTGTGACACTTATGACTATGTGTGACATGAAGTAGTTGTTATACCAGTTGCATTTCTGTTAGGAATAGTACCTGTTTGCTGCACTCGATGTTTATATCTTTTTTTTCTTTGAGTACTCACCTGTTCGAAAATTAGCATTTCATGTTCGTAGCTTAAATTTTGCGCACCAGTGTATTAAATCAGTCATTTACAAAAATGTTATATGCATTTTTTTTAAATCTATTCAAATTATTTATTTTGCTAAGTTTACAAGGAGCAAAATTATAAGAACACTCCAAAAAATTCGAAACCGCGACTCAAGATTTGTGGATATTTTCTCAAAATATTTAACAAAGCATTTAATATTGATTCTGAAAGCATTCGTTTAGTTCGCAAATCTTTCTGACATTGGGGAGAGGGAAAATGCTTTCTGACTTCGTAGGAAGCCAAATTCTAGTCTACATGACTAGAATTATACTAGAATACTAGTTATTAATAAAGTAATTAATACTAATTAAAATACTACTAGAATATTACTTATACTAGAATGCCACTTCAAAGAATTGCTGATAAAAATCAACATTCAAAGGCTGTCATTTTTAATTTCTTACAGGATCCAAGTACTTATAGTGCTGCAAATTCTACAGAGAGGTCGAGAGCTTTTCGAAACGATTGTAAATTTGTTCGCACGGTCGTAAGAAAAAGAATTACAGTAAAGGAAATTGGAAGCCAGATAAAGAGCATATGGACTATAGTAAAGGCATCAGTATGGACTATAAGAAGAGCAATAAAAAGTTCGGGAATCCTTAAATATGTAAAACCACGTCGATGACCTCGATCAACATCTGGCCCAAAAGCACGCATTTAGTTTGCAGAGAAACATCTGAAGAAACAAATGGATTGGTCTAAAAATATTTTTATGTAAAACCACGTCGATATGGCCACGATCAACATCTGGCCCAAAAGCACGCAATTTAGTTTGCAGAGGAACATCTGAAAAAACAAATGAGTTGGTCTAAAATTATTTTAAGTTATGAAAATAAGTTTAATTTTGATCGTCTGAATGGTATTCATTCATATTAGCGTAACTTCGAAAGGAAAATGACGCATTTTCCATACACAAGTAGGTGTAGGTTCTTAATGATTTAAGCTGCTTTTTCTCAGGAAGTAAGCTTAAAATTGCTTTTCCAGACAGATGATAAAATAGGCATACTATATTCACATGTTAGAATGCCATTTATAGAAGCAGAATGAAAAAATTCCCAGCCTTAAGGTGATTCTCATATTTCTCGCTCCTCGTAATTAAACTTTAATTATTTCAACATAATTAGCTGATTGGTAAATAAATTATATGAGTAATAGTTTTTCCAACTAAGTGAAATTGTGTCCAGGCTGGGACTTGAACCCAGAACCCAGGTTCTGGGTTCGAGTGTTCGAGTCGTATGATTCCATTAGCATGATTTATTTTCCAATCAGTTGATTGTGCTGGAATAAAATTTAATTACGAATCCACAGTTTATTGGTGTTCCTTTACTTGCGGTTAACCCACGATTTACGTTTCAACAGCTTGGGTCCAAAACTTAAACAAGATCGCACAGCCTTCGAGCCATTCCACGGTTCGTCAAATCGTTCCCAAGTTGTACCAAACGCTCACGACTTACGGAATATCTAAGATACAACTGGTTTAATTTTGTAGAATAATTGATAAGTAATTACAACCTGATGTAATAATTTTGGTAAGTATATCACAAAAGGTTTATTAGTATTCCCGTTAGCCTCCACTGTCGCACCACGGGCTATGCCCGTGATATTTACATTTGGCTCTATCATTGTTCCACGGTCCATGCCCGTAATATTAACATTTGGCCAGACCGATGTACTATGGGCCAGGCCAGTGATAATCAGTTTTGGCCCGTAGTTGTAGGTTAAAGGGTTAATTCTGCAGAGCTGTTTAAAATAACAGGCCATATATCCATACCAAATGGTTCCTGAGTGAATATTGTCTTGGCTGGATTGTCGTCCAGGTAGCTCAATTGGTAGAGCATTGGCAAATAAAGCCGAAAATTCATGGTTTGAGTCCCAGCCCGGACACATTTGCACTCAGGTGAGAAAACTACTACTCGTAAGTTTTACAATGTGTCGCGTTATAAAAAGAATCTGATTTCACGAGCAAAAGACGTCAAAATATTGGACAAATAAAATACAGTGGAGTCTAGAGGCGCTAAGAAAAGAAAAATGGCTTCCACTTACGGAAAACTCACGTTATAGAACATAATTTTACATTTATTGAAATATCAGAAATTACGTTGTAGCGATCTGTGAAAACAATAAACAGTGCTCCCATAACAGAAAATGTTCAAGAATTCTTTTGCTTCGCCTATATAAA